>JANAVB010013041.1:0-685000 GCA_029216955.1 Iris pallida | reverse complement strand
CTTGACACAGAGGATTTCCTTCTATTTCAGATTATAATTTACCTATCTCGAAATGGTCCTGAGCCTAAGTCTTCCCATACATCAACCCAACTAATTCTGATTAAAGCTTACTGTCAGCTACAGTAAGTATGCCCTGCTGTTTACCTTAGGTTCAAGTCAAAAAATCTATTAGTATCCAAAATCAGCCATGATACATCATCTCTTCTTAGTTAATGAACATCTATCACTCACAAATTACTCTTCAATGTGCTAACAAAGTCGAGTCACTCAATGAACTACAATTAAACTCAGAAGTCAAAAGCAAGGTTTAGCAAAAGTTAACCAATGAACCTACTGCTATTCACTAATAGGTTCTAAGGAACTGTTCAGTTATCATAAACATTCAACCAGTTATAGAATTTAAATGGATAAGCTTGGCATGGTGGAGTAAACAAGAGACTATCTAATATATAACTTCAGATTTAAAACCAGTTTTGACTCAACAACCACTCGAGCCATCCACAACTTCCTGCAGATTTAGAAAACTCTGTCACACGGTGTAAGATTAAATCAAGCTAAGCATCAGTCCAATCCTGCTGATATATTAGCTTACTAAACTGCTAAAACCCATCCCGACTTGATACTTAACTTCCAGTTTCATTTGATTTAGCCACAACCATCTATCCTTGTGAATTTCTTATATTAATGTATACAAACAACCATTCATGGTTCAAAACTGAGGATTAGAAATGACCTATGGGGGGCTTTTTAGGGGTTTTTTTAGGGGGTTTTCTAAGGGGGGCTTTTGATCCGCTCCCTATATATATATATATATATATATATATATATATATATATATATATATATTTATATATATATATATATATATATATATGAGCCTATGGGTTGAGTTTACATATGTAGGAGGGTGTTTCCATGCATGGCATGGTCGGCCAATATAGGGGCTAATTTTTGGACAAAAATTGCATGGGACTACTCTTGGTCGGCCTTGGTTAGGTGGTTAGGTTAGTTAGTGGGTTGGTTGGATAGTTAGTTAGTTAGGCTAAGGACTTAAATAGATATATCCATATATAGAACCTTCTATCCTTTGAGCCAAAATAATTCCAAAAATCTGAATATATATAAAATATATGTATTTATTAATTTATTTTAATGCCCAACATGCCTACATAGGTTTGGATTTTGCTTGAAAGAAGTTCGAAAATGTTTGGTGCAACCGGATCTCCTAAAAAGTCATAAAGGCTTGTATAAACTAATTAATTAAATAAAAATATGACTTGTGCCACAATTTGAATTTTTAACATGCAAGAGGCTAAAATATGACTATGACATCCCTAACATGGCTAGTATGTTAGTCAAAGCATCCGACTACACTATGCATGCCATACTTTCTAGTCAACTTGCACATTCAAATTCAATCATGACTATAGCCCTTTTATATAATAAAAATAGGATAGAAATTAATTAGAAATAAATAAAAATCCAAAATTATATATTTAACTAAATTAAATATTTTTTTAATTTTGAGGGGTTTTACAATTATAATTATAATCATATATATATATATATATATATATATATATATATATATATATATATATATATATATATATATATATATATATATATATATATATATATATATATATATAAAATTGTATTTAAACCTATTGGACCAAAATAAATTTAAAATAACTCTACTAGATCATGGCTACCTAACATGGCTCTACTAAGTGGGGTTGGCTAGGTTAGGGTCCTAATATATTTTCTAGTCAAACCAAACTCAAAAAGTTAAACAATGAGTCTCTTATGCCATTCGTAAATAAATAGCACATGGAAAGTCGATCGAGTGGCACACCCTTGACATGTATGTCGTAGGCTCAAAACCATATATTGGGTCGAATAGTTTTGATCTAAGTCGAGTCTCGAACTCACATTGGAAGTTAAGTCCAGAATTACGACAATCGGTCGAATGGCCTAAATTGATCCAAAATTGCACGAAGTCAAAAGAATATTAGGGGACAAGTTTGGATGGGACATGATATACCAAATTGAAGGTCAACATGTCTACTTCGAAACTCATGAAGGACGTTTCGAAAGATTGGCATGTCTCGTGCTCCAAAAATCAAAGCTACGGAAAATGCGTCTATAGTTATAATAAAAATTTAAAATATAATCTAATAAATACAGTTCATATAAATAAATAAAAAATAATAATTCCCAAAAATTATTGTCCTTACACCTTGATCATGAATACGAACGCCCGGTGCTGGTCCTGACGTTCGCTGCACTGCACATCCACCCCCATTCAAGGCATGAGACCTTTTCTGGCCCCAAGTCCTCGTCGCCAACCTTTGTTGGGTAAGCTCGGGCCTCCGAGTTGCCGTTAAAATTGCATCACAAGTCTGGTAGTCATGCCCCTCTACCAGCTATAGAATCTCTAGATGAAGTCTTTGCTGGAATGATAGGAACGGAAAGTAATGCGCTACACTCTAGAGGAGGGTAAATAGATTAGGTAGCAGAATATTAACTATTAAAAATTATTAGTAGCAAGATCACAAAAATATATTACAGATATGAAAATGTAAAAGTAGAGTGCAGAGAGCAAACGCAAACATAAGGATGTCTACTGGTCTTTCTTTTGTGAGGACTAATCTAGTCGGAAGAACTCCAGCTTCCGGTTGAAATCCACTATGGAAAAATGCAAATTTTCATGCAAAGTCCTTGCAACTTCTACAACGCGAGCTTTGAACCGAAGCACTCGACCAACTTCAATTGTGAAGTGCCTTACTTCTTGTCAAGCCTCTTGATTACAATCACTCTAAAACTAATAAACTATACCGCACTGGCAAATCGACTAGAAGATTGTAACTAGCTTAGGATTTGAAAATGAAAGCTTTAGAAGGCTTTGGAAGAACGTAGTAATCTTAGAGAGAAGAGAAGAGAGAATAAATTGATATGTTAAAATGGTAAAAAAAATCTCTATTTATAGGTTTTCCAAAGGGAGAATTCGGGCAGATTTCTTTGAGAGAATCTCGACAGATAGTCGTTGCATCCGTAACTGCGGGAAGACTGAGTTTAAAAAGTAACATACACTTAGCCGAATTCAGGAAAAATTTGCCACGAGTTCTGCTGGTGCAGAATAGATGAATTTGGATGGTAAAACTCAGTAGGCTTTTGGGCTTTCGAATGTTTTAAGCTGTCAGAAATTGGGTTTTTAGTTTTGGGCTTATTTTCAAGACGAATATATATTTTGAAAACGTTTTTGGATAGCCTATTTGCTAGTACGACTTGGTATACATTGTATTTTCTAGACTCAATAAAATATGAAAATATATTGAATAAATAAAAGTATAGACTCACTGACAAACATGGCTCCAGTCTTGAACGGTAGCAGTAGTTGTTCTAGCAGATCGTCCAAGTAGTCCTTATATCGAGACATGGTTGGATCAATTATTAAAATCATGTTCAACCATGACCAATGGGCCAACAGAAACCTCATAGCCTTATGTAACATCCCAGTCCCAAAATAAATAGGACTAAGAGATCACATACATTACAGCTACGTATCGAGAGGACTCCAGCCTAGCTCGAGTACGTATAAGCTGTCTAGACTATGGTGACAGGTCTAATCATGGCAAGTCAAAACTATATCTCAATCCACACAAAATAATAAACATCAAGAAGGAGCAATATGGTTCGTGGTCTGCAGCCTGCTAGCATATATGTCCGAATAGACTCAAAAGAAAAAAACGAGTCCATAAAAATTGGCTAATAAGCAGAATATATCATAGTAAGAATATACAGCACGAGAGAATAATAAAATAGAACCATGCACCAACGATACCTGAATTATGTCGATGCAAATCATAACCATCCATCGATTCTACCAGTTCGACCATAAACTGGAGAGATCATCAGGTCCTCAGGGGACTAGCAAGACACATAATATACAAGTCTACTTTGACAATAGTAACATGCATTGAAAGACATGAATAACAAAACCAAAAAATAACACATAGAATAAATCTATAGATGGCGACATATCATGATAATATAATATTAATCATGGCTATAGGTACATGTGATAATAACTGCAGCTCGGGGAGGCACTAACATCCCTATAACAGGTTCTCTATCGCAGTCCGGTAAGGCACTAATGTTTCACTTAAGAAAATACCTAAAATTGGCTTTTGAAAGAAAATGAGAAAAAGTACAAAAGTATAAATTGTTTCTGGGAAGTATTGCTATGGAAGTATGATCTGAGAGCGATCACTTTGTTCCTTGGACCACACAATAATGATGAAGAGAACTGCTTGAGGAAGATGAACAATCGGAAGAACTACGTCACCAGAAAGGTATCGACACAACGACACCGATGGCACAGTCGAATGCTTTCCTGCTTTGCTTCACCCTGTTCTTGAGAAAAAGTTAAAGAAATGCTTCTAGGAATATCACTCTGAAAGTATGAGTTTTCTCAGAATCTCCTCTTCTGTATTTCTTTTTTTTTGATCTCTTGTATTAAAAATAAGTCTAATTATAGACTAGACCCTCTGTGCGTAAAAAGCAACATAATTGGGTCTCTACGCAAGTAACTGTCACCCACGATGAAAATCAACCTCTACGCGTGATGACACGTGTCCCATGTAGAGTTTTGATCTCTACACAAGGTGACACATATCCCACAACTTCAGCAATATGGGGAGAGCACGTACACACGTTCCTCGATAAGTGTGGTATGAAAGCCACGTATGCAGACCACGTTCTCACATAGCCATAAAAGATTGGGCGTAAAAATAACCCAAAATAAACTTTCTGCGTAAAGTAGCAGACTGGGCGTAAAATAATCCAAAATAAACTTCCTGCGTAAATTAGATGAAAAGTAGCCTTGAGCGTATAAATAGCTCAAATAAACTCTATGCACACAAAAGCCTTGAGCGTAAAAGCTCGAATAGCTTTTATGCGTAAAAGAAGCAGTCTCTTGAGTGTAAAGTAGCCCATCTGCACACTAAACGACAAGCGTTGGGTTTGGTAAAAAAAATTTCTCGGCTTTTGTGCACTGTTCTGTCAGAAAATCATTCTGTCAGATCAATATCACGCGCATTAAATGCAGTCTGACAGCCTGTCGCCCTCGCGTAAAGTTTGAGTATAGCTTTTGCGTAAAAGAGCTCGCGTAGAATTTGAATCTGACTTAAATAGAGTCCTTTAATGAGCCTTGCGTAGAGTCTGACTTTGCGTAAAATTCTCAATTTTTTTGACTTGGTCTATGAAGTTTATTTTATGCTTCTACAAGACCCCCTTCAAAGTTTTCAAATTTTTCCAAAATTTGAAACACTTTGAACAGAAGCATAAAATCCGGGATATCCAACAGTCACCCGCGTAAAGTTTGGGATACCCAACAGTCTGCGTAAATTTCAGGAATTTGAACCGATTTTAAAAAATTTCTATAAATAGAGTTCAACTGCTAGAGAGAGAACTTTACTCATTCTCGTGAATTCTCAATCTTTGAATACCCTTCTCTTCTTCGAAATCCCAATCTTCAAACTCCCCGATGGCACCAAAGAGCAAGACCTCCGCCGGCGCTAAGGGCAAGAAGCCCGCCGCTACTTCGTCGACGGCTAATCGTGCAGAGACTATCATCCCATCATCAGTGGCGACTCCGAGACCTAATCCCGCTGTGGCTCCGGCCATGATAGGTAAAATCCTATCTAGTTCGGCCGTGAGTTCGTCGGAGAAGAAGATGAGCCGAACCCAAAATTTACGCCCATATTTATACGTGTCAGCGTAAAACTCACCAAATACGCCCACGTCTATACGTGCCAGCGTAAAAACTTGAATCACCAAGTACGTCCACGTTTATACGTGCCAGCGTAGAAATAAAATATGCTCATGTCAATATGTGCCAATGTAAATAACAAAATACGCTCACGTCAATACGTGCCAGCGTAAAAATGTTAACAACAAAATACGATCACGTCAATACGTGCCCGCGTAAAATAAAAATACGCCCACATCTATATGCCAGCATAAAAACAACATGCGCTCACGTCTATACGTACCAGCATAAAATATTAAATACGCTCACATTTATATGTGCCAGCGTAAAAACAATATACGGTAACGTCTATACGAGCCAGCGTAAAGTATAAAATACGCTCACATCTATATATGTGCCAGCTAAAAATACGCAAGTGATAAGACTTTACGTACAAATAGTCAATTCTGAAAACAGAGAACTTTTGCACTTTATTTTAATCAACTTAACTTCTACGCGTAAGCGTAAAGTCTTACATAGTCAAGCTCTCTAATACAGAGTCTTTAATTTTTATGCGTAAAATTCAGAATAAGTCATCTGCGTAAAATTCAAATTAGATTTTTACTAACTTGATTCTTCTTTTTCTTTTGGCAGTGGACTTGCAAATTCATCCTCTTGCAGAAGTATTCAGCTCACCAGCTGGTATGGTGGGCTCAAACTACTTGGAAAACTTGTCCTATGTGGAATTCCCTCAATCAGATACAAAGTACCCTGAAGAGAGACAACAGCTAATAGCTACTCAAGGAGACAGGATGCTGCTGTCATTGATGAATGGAGAACTGCTGGTGTCGCTAGATGGCCAGCAATTTTTGAAGCCAGCATTCATGTTCGGGGATGCTAAAGATTTCCAATCACAAACCAACCCCAAGAAGGAGTCTTGGGTATTTAAATTTGGATATAGGGCGATGTATCTCCCAGATATGGCAAGGGATTATCCCCTATCCTCATTTGTACACGCCACCCATCCACGACAGATGCTATGGAACCTGACTCCCAGCAGTTATGGTAGGCCAGGAAGAATTATTTTCAAGAGGGACGGGGCCAACCACCTGGGCTACCATACTAGCACTCTTAGTGGTGGTATCATTCCTTTCGCTGGTCTACTGCCTGGATTCATACCGAGCGAAGATTCAGCTTTGATTCAACCAGTGCAGATCCCCATGTTCGTAAACAAGCTCATGAAGGCCTCCGTATTATATCCCCAGGCCAACCTTAGGCTGCCTGGGTGGATAATACCTCATAACCAGAACTGGATTCAGCTTAGTGCCTGGATCATGAAGAACTTCAAAACAGAGCTGTAAGCCATTGGATTATATGAAGCTGTAGCCTCCACTAGTCAGGGTATACCAATGAACAACAACTTGTTCTTGGCTTTAATGGAGTTGTATATCAGTTCAACAGGGACTTTTGCAACTCCGATAGGTGAGATGGGCTTTGCACTGCATGAGATACAGTTTATCTCTAAGCTGCCAATGGGTGAAGCTCCGTATGAAGAATATGTTCCCTCCAACCGGGAACTAGCAGAAATCAAGGAGAAAAATTCTCAGTTGGTTGAGGTCTACCAAGAATTGATGTGCCACTACCTGACTTGCACCACTATATATGAAAGTGGATCGCATTTGGCCTACATCAACAAATGGACAACATATCTATTCTACCATAAGAATAGAATATCCAAGGATGACAAAGAGAAATTTTAAGATAACAAGGCTAAGCCTATCAACCCTTGTTCGATCATCCCTACTGATTCAATAAACACTTGGATGGCCATCTATAAGTCTCCAGATAAATATTTGGCCACCAAGGCTGGAGAATTCCCTCTGGGACCGAAGCATTGAGCTTCCTGAGACACGGCAGCCGACAGCTCTCCAAAGAAGCCTTGCTGGCGGGCTTTCTTTCTCTATAGCTGCGGAGATGGGTTGTGCCAGGGATTGGCACAGCTGACATGATCTACCAAAACGTACTATGGCCAGCAGTACGTTTGGTATTCAGAGTCAGGATCAACCTGTTATCGGCAATGGTATGCCGAATAAATGCAGGTTTGCGAGCATTCGGTGATGAACTGATCAACAATGCTCCTCACCGAAGAGATTTTCCTAGGGTGGAGATGCCCTACACTTATCTGATGGACTGGTTGTTGCATCACAACTGCAGTTTGTTGCCACCAGGTCCTGGGGATGATACGGAGGTATTCCTCCAAAAGTTTAATAAAGCGACATGGACTGCAACTTCAGTAGCAGACACCCGGGCAACACTCAACTATTTCTACGGGTGGAACTTTTTCTGTACAAGACCACCAGTCCCAGCTGACTGTATTGGGATACAATTTGAAGATATAGGCGAAGGGAGGACTTCATTACCTGCGCCAGTTTTTAAATGGCTAATGTGCATCAGACCCTCCCATCTGATGTATAGGAATGAAGACAATTGTGCGTTCGAACCGTACCTACCCAGTCGGTTCGCTCGTCAGTTTGGATATGACCAACTTTACGTTGGTAATCCCTCTACCAACTTCCACTATTATGGGAAGTTAATTGATGGTGCAAGAGCATGGAGGTACTTTAGCTCTGCATGTACCGGTACTAGATTCCGGGTATCAACTGCTATAAGTACAACCGAGCTAGGAATGCTTCATACGTATGCTCGCTTTTATGTATCCATTCGTTCCTTCGCGAATGACTACAATATGAAGGGGAGTCTCCGATGGGCTAAAGAAGGAAACGTTGAAGAACCAGTCAGGGTTCCTTCAGACGTACCCGATGATATTGCTGTTCCAGACGAGTATCTGGAAGTGATCCCTACGGGAGTTGGGGAACTAGCTGCGGGACCAATTATCATCTCCAAAACCCGGAAGCGAAAATCAAACACAGCTGTTACCCTCGAGGAGAAGAAGAAGAAGGTCACTGTTAAAGGTCCTTCTAGACAGAGAGCCGTTACTCCAGAGGGAAACTCCTATCGAGGAGCCTCAACACATTGCATCTTCTTAAGCTCATCCTGGAGAAGGGTCCTCAGCATCTCAGCCCGCAGCATCAACAGCAGCTATGGGGCTCCTATCTCCTGGACGTCTCAGCACTTTTGCACATCGACTTCCTCCCAGAAGGTGCAAGCTATTGAGGACACTGCCACAACTCGTGCTAGTAATCCAGAACCCATTCCATCAGATAAACCGGCTTATTTAATCTTTGTAGGTGTTATTGTTGCAGCAAAGCCTGTTGCTACTCCTCCTCGAGAGATTATCCACGAAGAAACATAGAGTCTGAAAAAGAGAGTTCTTCTTCAAAAGAAAACTCTCTATCCATGGAGGTGCAACAAGAGCCTGAAGTAGAGGCCCAGCAAGAATTGCCTTCTCTTGCTGAGGACGAAGAAAAGAACAAACTGCAAAAAAAACCAACTGCAGATGAAGAAGTAGCTGCTGCAGAAGAAACAACCTTCAATGAAGAAACATTTGTAGAAGAAACAACTGCAACTGAAGTAATCCTAGAGCTTGAAGAGCCGGTAGCCAATGAAGGTGATGAAGATATGGTCAACTCATCAACTGAAGCTGAAGATGTTGTAATAGCATCCTCCGTTATTGCTACTGATCCAGCACAAGTTCCTGAGAAGACAGTGTCTGAACCGGAGTCAGTTACAATGATCACCATTCCTTCCACAAGAATCACCGCCACTGAAACTCAAGTAGTTTCAGCTCCAGAAACGGCTGGAGAAATAATCCATAAAAGTGCTGAAGACATTGTCTCTGAAGCTCCTGTGAATCAATTAGCCATGGTAGCAACATCAAAAATGGCTTCAACTCAACTTGCTACCAAGGCCACAACAATATCTGCTCCCACTCTTCAGAAGAGAGATTTGGTAGACCTTGCTGCCACTCCGAGCTCGAATGCAGAAATGAATCTCTTAGTTGAGATCCATACTGAAACCTTCTACAAAACTTTAGCGGCCTTAATCAAGATGGTCTTGAAGAAAGGCCTTAATTATGAAAGCTTGAAGGCTGCCATTGCTCTCACGATTAGAAATGTCGCTATGTTCAATGATGCAGAGAGAGCAGCGGCACTGGAGAAGGTAGTAGTGGGACTTGAACAGCCAATTAAAGAATATCTAAGGCTGTCAATTGAAACTCTTGAAAGTCTCATCCAAACCGAGTATGATGCTTTATCAGCTGAATATATCGTTCGGGAGACTATTTTCAATGAATCTCTCCAGGAGTACAGCAGTAAAGTCGCCAAAGAGAAAGCTTCACTGAATAAAAATAAACCTCTTCTGGAGATGCGTAAAGAAGCCTATGAGACTTAAAATATAAGAATTCATCAGCAAGATGATAGAATTCGTGAAGTTGAGGCGGAGTTGCTTCGCTTGAAGGCAGAAAGAGAGCAGATGATCGCAGCTAGAGACCAGTATTTGACGCAGAGCTCAATTTTGGAGGAGAAGGTGTTTGGTGCTGAAGCTGTCATTAAAACCCTTGATGATGCCAAGGATAAAATGATAGCTATTTTCGCCGAACTCTCTCATCTCTGTACTCCAAAAGCCGGACAATCTATAGCTACTGCTACTGTGTTGAATAATCGTGAGAAGCGTCTAACAGAGCTGCAAAAATTGCTCAAAGATGTATCTGCTCTGCCTTAGGCATTTTTGTATTTAATACAGAATTTTGTATTCTTCTATCTTTTTCATTCTGTAATATTTTCAAGAAATGAATAAAATCATTGTTTTGTGACCCTATCATTTATTTTGAATTTAAATAATAGGTATGAGATAGAAAATACTTATTAGAGGTAATATGGACATGACAAGTCATCTAAACTCAATAAATTATATCTATTCAGAGGTAATGTGGACATGATAGATAATGAATCTTGTTTTCTTTTTAGAGTGTACAATACTATCAGAGGTAATATGAACGTGACAGATCGTAAAAACTCAAAGAAAATAGATTAATATCTATTCAGAGGCCATATGGACATGATAGATAAGAAAAAAAAGTAGACTTAATATTTATTCAGAGGTCACGAGGACATGACAAATAATAAATCCTTTTTTTTTAATCAGCTAGTAAGACAGAAGATCAAAATTCCCTTTTAGGATAATAAATAATCAGCTTAACCAAACCTTGGTAGCTGAGAAATAAAGAAGAAATTCAGACATAATATTTCTTCAAGAATTTGCCATTAATTGGCATCATGAGCAAATCTCCATTAGGTTTAGATAACCTATAGGCACCATTAGAGAATACTGTCTCGACTACATAAGGACCTTCCCATTTTGCTTGGAATTTCCTTTTGCTCTTATGAGTCATCACCATCGGTCTCCGGACAGCTAGAACTAGCTCACCGACTTTGAATACCCTCTCTTTAACTTTACGATTAAAAGCTCGAGATATACGGACTTGATATAACTCGATGTGCTGTTGTGCTTGAAAATGCTTCTCGTCCAATCCTTCAAGTTCTTGGAGCCTTAAGCGATCATTATTCTCTAAGGTTAGCTCATTAGCAATAGCTATTCTAAGAGATGGAATCTGGATTTCCAGTGGAAGAACAGCCTCACATCCGTAAACCAGTGAGAATGGTGTAAAACCAGTAGGAGTTCGGATTGTCGTTCGGTAAGCCCATAAACATTCTCCAAGTTTCTCCTTCCAATCACGTTTATTAGACGAGACAAACTTTTTGAGAAGTTTAATAATTGTCTTGTTGAAAGCTTCGGCCAAACCATTAGCAGCTGGATTGTAAGCTGTAGAAGCCAGATTTTGGATCTGATTCTTATCACAGAATCGAAAAAATGCCTGACTGGCAAATTGTGGTCCATTATCATGAATTATCCTTCGGAGAATCCCAAAACGATAAATGACATGGTGTTTAATGAAGCTAACCATATTAGATATTTTCACTTCAACAAGGGAAACTGCTTCCGCCCATTTATAGAAATAATCTGTTATGGCCAGGATAAACCGATGTCCTTTAATAAAAGGAGGATTAATCGGACCAATAATATCCATGCTCCAAGCTTCGAAGGGCCAAGAAGCTGCTGTAGGATGTAAGAATTTAGAAGGTTGGTGAATAAAATCAGCATGAATCTGACATGCTTTACACCGTCTGGCATAATCCACAGCATCTGCTATCATAGAAGGCCAATAATATCCCATTCTTCGAATACGGTCCTGTAATTTAGGACCCGGTTAATGAGCACCGCAGACACCATCATGAGCTTCACGGAGTGTTTTCTTAGGTTCACTCTCAGAGAGACAACGCAGCAAAAGTCCGTCATAAGAACGACGATATAACATATATAAAGAAGAATCGTAGTAGAATCGAAATGATCGTCTTTTGATTGATGCAGCTTCTTTTGGATCTTCAGGTAAAATCCCATGAACCGCATAATAAATAAATGGACTTCTCCAATCCGTTTGCTGGGAATTTGATTCTATAGTATGACTTTGTTCGATATGCAAATTATTCTTGACACAGAATAGATCTCTATCCAATAAAGTAATGGTGTTTTGTCTTCTGATTGGAACAGCTAAGTCGCAGCTAAACTAGCGAGAGCATCAGCTTCCAAATTTTGAGAACGTGGTACAAATTCAATGAAGAATCCTTTGAATGAAAGGACCAATTCGATTATCACTTGATGATAGGGAATGATATCAGGATTTCTGACTTCATATGTCCCTCTGACCTGATTAACAATCAGTTGAGAATCTCCATAAGCTTCCAGGAACTCAATGTCCAATTGTTTTGCTACTTGAAGACCAATTAGCAGAGCATTATATTCTGCAACATTATTGGAACATGATTCATTAAGAGAATAAGCACGGTATATGACCATTTTATCAGGAGAGACCAAGACGATGCCTACTTCGGAGACAATATTGCCTTTAGATCCAACCCGCGAAGCTCCATCAAAATATAGTTGCCAAATATCATCCCTCAAAGTCAATTTGCAATCCACGACTTTATCTGGAATGTTTTCATATAGCTTAAAGGTTTCAGGTATCGGGTGAGCTGCTAAAAAATCAGCTAATACTTGACCCTTTACTGATTTTTGAGGTACATAGACCATATCATAAGGAGTAAGCAACATTGTCCAGGTGGCTAACCTGGAGTTAAGAATACTCGACTTTCTTATCAAAACCCGAATAGGATTTATTCTGGATATGATATGAATAGTTTGTCCTGGCACATAATGTCGTATCTTTTGAACAGCGAAAACTAAGGCCAGACATTCTTTCTCCACAGAAGTATACCGGTGTTCAGCTCCAACCATCATTCGGCTAAGATAATAAATTGTCTGTTCATGACCCTTATCACTTTTCTGTGCAAGAAGAGCACCAAGATAATGATCTAAGGCTTGAACATATAGCAAAAATGGTCTTTCTACTACTGGAGGTACCAGGACAGGTAGATTTATAAGGTATTGCTTGATGTCATTGAAGGCTTTTTGACATGCTTCATCACAAACAAATGATACACCTTTCTTTAATAGATAAGAGAAAGGTTGACATCTCCCAGAAAGATTGGATATAAATTTCCTGATATAAGCAATGCGACCTTGGAAGTCACGAAGTTCTTTCAGATTACGTGGAGGACGCATTTCAAGAATTGCTTTGATTTTATCAGGATCAACATGGATACCTTGAGAAGTGATGACAAATCCCAAAAATTTACCACTGGAAACCCCTAAGAAAGACTTAGTGGGATTCATCTTCAATTGATGTTGACATATCAACTCAAATACTGTCTTCAAGTCTTGAATGTGATCATCTTTTAATCGACTTTTGACAGCAATATCATCCACATAACATTCAACTATTTTTCGTAGATGTTCTTGAAATATATTGCTCATGGCCCGTTGATACGTAGCACCGGCATTTTTCAGACCAAACGGCATAACTGTGTAGCAATAAACTCCAAGGGGTGTACGAAAAGCGGTATGCTTTTCATCTTCTGGATGCATCTTAATTTGGTTGTATCTTGAAAATCCGTCCATGAAAGACATGCGTTCAAAATCACATGTATTATCTATCATGACATCGGTAACCGGAAGTAGAAATTCGTCTTTTGGACAAGCTGCATTAAGATCTCCAAAATCTATGAAAACTCGAACTTTTTATTCTTTTTTATGACAGGTACAATGTTGGCAACCCAGTCTGGGTGTTGTTCTTCACGAACAAAGCAACATGTAATCAGCTTTTTGACTTCTGCTTCAATTGCATCCATCATATATGGTCGGAAACGCCGCTGCTGTTGTTTTACAGGTTTGGCATTAGAAAGATTATTGAGTTTATGAGTAGCTACTTTAGGATCTAGACCCGGCATATCCTCATAACTCCATGCAAAGATATCAATATATTCTTTAATTAGCTTTATCAACTCTTGTTTTTCATCTTCAGAAAGGTTTTTACTAATGAATATCGGCTTAGACGTAATTCCATCTCCAACATCAATCTGGACAATTTCATCTTCTGTAGGTGGCTGTCACTGTTCAAAACGAAGCTCTTATTGAGTGTCCATTTGTTGCCCAAGGGTCATTTTCAAATGGCTCAGATTCACCATCGGTTTGAACCATGTTGACTGAGAAGACGCACTCAGATTCAACATAATAGTTTTCTCCAGAATCTGAGGATTGTAAAAAACTAGAAGAAAATTCTTCTTCCATATTTTCTTTGTACATGTGGGATGTATCAGATTCGATGAACTGGATTTCTTCAGAATCTGAGGATTGTAAAGAACTGGAAGAAAATTCTTTTTGTATATCTTCATTAAATATGTGGGATGGATCGTATCCCAACCCATGACGAGTTTTCTGGTAAAATGGATCACCACATAATGGTAACCGTCTACCTTTGCCTTGATTGAGACCTAGCATAGTTTTCAAATCATATCCCATATTCTGGATAATCTTAAGAGATTGTTGACTATATTTATCAATTCTGATTTTTTCTTTATCTTTCTCTATGAGATCATCTGTCTGAGTAACATGAATATTTTTAGCCAAGACAAACATAATTTGGCACTTGTTTTTTTATTAGACGGGATCACGAAATAAGATTCTTCATGACGTCTATAAGCTACACAAGCTTGTGATGAAGAGGATACAGGTAGAAGATAAGGAGAAGATGTTAGGAACCTTTGAGCGTAGGGTCGAACATCGACACGAGGAGGAAAAGAATTTTCCTTATGATTAATATATAATGTTTCCTCTGTATTTATGTCATTTTTATGTTGATGACTTTGATCATCAGCAGATAAAGTCATTCTTTCATTAAATTTGACAGCCACATACTCCAAAAGTAAATCTTCATTAATATGAGAAAGTACAGAATGATCAATATTTACATCATTTACAAACTGACTACTACGCTTTGGATTGATCATTAACGGACCGTCATTCGTCTTCAGCGTAGACTTGCCAAGGTTGATAATCAGTGGTTCTGGATTATTTGTACGAGAAGTACGTCCCTTGACCTTGATCATGAGAGGTCGAACTTGGCTCTTGACTGGAATTCTCGCAGATTCCTTAGATGAAGCTCGAGTTCTTCCTTTAACTTTAATCATTAAAGGTTTGTCATTGACAGGTTGGGGTTGGATTCGACCTTTGACTTTAATCTTCAAATGTTGATCTTCTGGAGGATCTTCTAAGATAGATTGATCTTCTGCAGGCGACCGATCTTCAGCCATATCAGATATTTCTTTTACATGCTCATGTTTGTAGAGTATTGAATCAGAGAAATAAGCTTCAACACCCTTAAAAGGATTGATATCGGCGAATTCAGTCTTCACAATCCCTTGAGAATCTATATACTTGAAGCATTGGTGGAGATTTGAAGGCACAATGTTATGCTCATGTACCACGGTCTTCCAAGAAGGATATTGTAAGATACATCTGAGTTGATAACATAAAAGGTCGCCATAGTTCGAAGATCACCTATTTTAATCTTCAGACGAATCTTTCCCAATGGTTTACTCTTTCCAGAGTTGAAACCAACTGTTGTTGTACTAGTGTAAGTCAAATCACTAGTAGAAATCCTCAAGGGTCATAGCATACTCTGAAGAATAATGCTAATAGAAGACCCAGGATCAATGTAAATCCTGTCAATTTCAGTAGAATCAATATACCCTATATAACACAGAGGCCTATCATTTCTATTATGCTTCAACAGCATATCTTCTTGTGTGAAGGTAATGTTAGGAATCGATTCCATCACACTATGACATTGAGGACACGAGACCGGTATATTGTCAGGACTTTTGAGTTGAGCCAAGCATGAATCTGCTTGTAGCAAAGCTTCGCTCAAAGTTTCTCTACTTTCTTTAGAAAGACGAAGCAACTCAAAGATAGAGAGTCTAGCCGGAGTATTAGCTAACTAGGCTAGAATATCAAACTTGTAGGGTTTCATCATCACCCCTTGATTCGAAGCAGACTTCAGCGGGACGTCAAAGCGTACTGCTTTTTGTTTCCCTTTCTCAACCACAGATGGTTTAGAAGGTCCAGCAGGAACAGGAGATGGTTGAGCTGGTAGTGTTTTAACAACATCCTCTGCTTCTTTGGAAGTTCTCTCATAATCTTTGTGGTACTCTTTACCAGATCTTGTACCAGCAAAGGTTTTTTCTTCAGACTCAGGAGAATGAAGTACCATATTACAGGTTTTAGTCTTCTTTCCCTTAGTCTTCTTCTTGCGAGAATTTTATGAGGGACTTCAAATCCCAATCCAACAGTGGATTTTTGACCTTGAATTTGTAAAGACAGTCGCATTCCTTTATCATAGTTCAAGCCTTCCGCTTTTTGAAAGTCATAGTCCATCTTTTTCATGAGATGGACTGATTGTTGACTGTACATATGAGTGGATAGCGGACTTTCAATAGATGGTTCAACAAAGGAAGGAGGAACAGAGACCTCTATAACCGTAGGAGTAGGGGTATTCGGGACAGAAGGAAAAATCCTTATAGGAGCTTTCTCATAAGCAGCAAAGACCTGTTGTGCCCTGTATAATGGAACACTATTTATTTCTAACCATTACTGATGAGTAAGTTCGAGTTTGGTAGGAGGAGCCAAACTTGGAGGGCATACATTCAATGTCCTCAGCCTATCTTCCAGAGGAATGTCGTCCCAAAGATGATCCAAATCAGCATGATCTGGAATAACAACATGAGAAATCATATTGCAGGTTTTGACTTTTCGACCTTTTTTGGATTTTAAAGTTCTACATTCATCTTCCATTTCAGGTACTAAGTCAGGGTACCCACATGATTTCACCATTTTTTAATGTGAGAGGCAATAGTCCTTCACTTTGCTCTCTAGCAGGCGGGAGATTCACAATCTTCATTGTCGCCTTTGGAATTGGGACGATCCTATCGGGGACTTGTTGTGGAGGAAAACCTCCAAATTGAAGAGAAATCATATTAGTTGTGACTGTATGCTCATCATTGATTAAAGCGATGGCATTAGCATTTATCAACTCTTGGATTTTCTTCTTTAAGATATAGCAAGCCTTGGTAGGATGATTTATGTATCTATGATAAATACAATACTTGGGATTGTCAGTTAGATTCACCTCATTAGGTCTTTTTGGCTCTAGAATCTGGAGTTTGCCACTCTTTACAAGACATTAGAATATTCCTGGGATATCACTATCATCGAAAGAGTACTCTTCTTTTGGTTTAGAAGACTTCGAATTATTTGCCACCGTTTTGGGTTTTAAAAGATTAACCACTAGGGTTTCCTTCCCTTTCCCATTACGATTGTCGGAATTATTACCTGAAGAGACTTTCTTTCCTTTGTCTTCTGAAGCAAAGATCATCTCGTGTTCACGAGCCAATCTACCATTGGTCTCGGCTGAAACTGCTGCTATAATGAATGAGGCCCAATCTGTGAATTAAGAGCCCGTAAAGACAGCAATAGTTGGTTGCAGATTTATTTTGCATGTATCAATCAATGCTGAATCTGGCATACCAAGAGACATTTTCAAAGTTGTCTGTCGGAAACATTCGATAAATGTTCGAGTATCTTCCTTCTCCTTCTGTTTAATCTCTATCAAGGATGACATATTCATATCCATGCCTCCTTCATAGAAAAAGGAGAGAAACATTGCTTTAAACTCGTCAAAAGACGATATGCAATTGTCGGGTAGACTGCGATACCAGTCATATGCTGAACCCGTCAAACATCCGATGAAAACTCGGGTGAGAAGAGCATCATTCTTTTGCAAATGTACAGTCATAATATCAAAATAATTGATATATTGACTAGGAGAGGCCTTTCCATTAAATAACACCATCGATTGTGGCTTGAACTTTGGAGGAAAGGGTACATCATTCCAATGAGGAGGATAAGGTTGCTTAATCCCTAACCTCTGGAGCTGATCCTTGTGCTTCAGAACTTCAAACTGTGCTTTTAGTTCACGCACTGCTTGAATAGCTTCACTAGTTTGAGGAAGCACATTCGATTGAATAGTTGTTGGATGTACCGTAACACCCACTGGAGGTGGTACATCTTCTGGAATGAGAGGATCTGGAGATGCAGAATTTTGATTGACAACAGGCTCTTGACTAAGATTATTCAAAGGTACATCAACCCCTTGACTATCTTGAGTTTTTGCTGCTACCTGCACCGGTGTTACTACTGCCGGCTGAACAGTTTGTTGAGTCATTATTATTTGATGCATACTTTGTATCATGGCAAGCATGTCCTTCAGTGACTGCTCAACTGCAGAGAGACGTTGTTATGTATTAGCAGTTGACGTCTCTGGTTCATCTTCGATAGCATAAGATTCAACCTCCCTTGAACATACAGAGGGATTGGTGTAGAGGTATGAATCAACGCTATCAGTTTCTGACTCTAAAGACTGGGTACCCCCAGCTTCTGAATCTGAAGATTGTAACGATCTTTGACTTCTTGACCGAGTATTCTGATATGCCCCTTCAAAAGTGTCAAGGAGTCCGGGACGAATTGCGTCTTGGACATCGTCCTCTATTGATATGAGATGCCATATTAACTGATGCATATGACAACTCATGTTCTTGATCACCAACTTGTTGCTGAGGCATATTATAGCTTAATCGGTCAAAAACTGACCTTTTAGAAGCCGAACAACAACATTTGATTACAATCTGATGACACTCACAATGATAATTTTCTTTGGAGAGTGTCACAGGAGATTTTCTGTTTTTACGCTTTTGTACAAGCAACTCGCGTAAATCAGAAGGAGTAGAAGGAGTCGTCTTCTTTATTATATTTGGGAGAGAAATATTTAGTCCCTTGCGTATAAAGAAGATTACTAGCTGCATTAGCAGAACCAAACTGTGTATTTTTACGCGCCTGGAGTTGCGTGCGTAAATCCTGAGATTTTTGTGCACAAAGAACTCTATCAGTATTACGCGTAATTTGAAGGTTTGGTACCTTGCGTAAAGCAGTGTAAGAAGGTTGTTGGTAAAAAACTGAAGTTTTTCCAATAATAGAATTCTTGTTTTTACGCTGCATGCGTGTAGGCAAATTCACTTTAGATGCAAAGGCATCATTGTGAACTTTATCTACCATATCACCGACATGAGATTTACCTTTATGTGTAGAGCACAAAACATGAATATCTGCCACGTCACAGATAGAAGATTTACCCTTACGCGTAGAGCACAAGATTTGAGTGTCTACCACATCACAGACGGAAGACTAATTTTTATGCGCGGGACGCAACACTGAAGTAGAGACTGCCTCGTCACAGACGGGAGCCTCCACAACAGGAGTGGGAAGAACTCCCTTGCCTTCAGAGACAATAGGAAGATCAGAGGATGCTTTGGACTTAGGAATCCAAACTTTTCGCCCTAGTTCGGAGCATTTCTTCGTAAGCAGTCTGGTCGAAGTGAATAACCAGAGTCTTCTTTGTCGATCCGACCGACACATCATCAAATTGAGCAATTACTTTCTCGTCAGAGGAGAAAGTTGTCCCCAGCAGAGTCGTCATTTTGTTTCACTTAACAAAATGCCTAAAATTGGCTTTTGAAAGAAAACGAAAAAAAGTACAAAAGTATAAATTATTTCTAGGAAGTATTGCTATGGAAGTCTGATCTGAGAGCGATCACTTTGTTCCTTGGACCACACGATGATGATGAAGAGAATTGCTTGAGGAAGATGAACAATCGGAAGAACTAAGTCACCAGAAAGGTATCGACACAACGGCACTGATGGCACAGTCGAATGCTTTCCTGCTTTGCTTCATCCTATTCTTGAGAAAAAGTTAAAGAAATGCTTCTGGGAATATCACTCTGAAAGTATGAGTTTTCTCAGAATCTCCTCTTCTGTATATCTCTCTTTTTTGATCTCTTGTATTAAAAATAAGTCTATTTATAGACTAGACCCTATGTGCGTAAAAAGCATCATAATTGGATCTCTACGCAAGTAACTGTCACCCACGATGAAAATCAACCTCTACGTGTGATGACACGTGTCCCATGTAGAGTTTTAATCTCTACGCAAGGTGACACATGTCCCACAACTTTAGCAATATGGGGAGAGCACGTACACACGTTCCTCGATAAGTATGGCATGAAAGCTACGTATGCAGACCACGTTCTCACATAGCCAAAAAAGATTGGACGTAAAAATAACCCAAAACAAACTTCCTGCGTAAAGTAGCAGACTGGGCATAAAATAACCCAAAATAGACTTCCTACGTAAAGTGGCTGAAAGTAGCCTTGAGCGTATAAATAGCTCATATAAACTCTACGCAGACAAAAACCTTGAGCGTAAAAGCTTGAATAGCTTTTATGCGTAAAAGAAGCAGTCACTTGAGCATAAAGTAGCCCATCTGCACACTAAACGACAAGCGTTGGATTTGGTGAAAAAATCTTCTCGGCTTCTGTGTACTGTTCTGTCAGAAAATTATTTTGTCAGATCAATATCACGCGCATTAAATACAATCTAACAGCCTGTCGCCTTCGCGTAAAGTTTGAGTATAGCTTTTGCGTAAAAGAGCTCGCGTAGAATTTGAATCTGACTTAAATAGAGTCCTTCAATGAGCCTTGCGTAGAGTCTGACTTTGCGTAAAATTCTCAATTTCTTTGACTTGGTCTATGAAGTTTATTTTTTGCTTCTACAACTAACAATAGAGGTGTAGCCACGGCCAATAAAACACTCTCGCCTAAGGTACTAGGAAGTCAAGTCTATCTAGTCATGTCCAAGTCAAGCATGGATCAAGGCATATCAGGTAAGTATGGTACATAACAACAGTATCAGGATCTGAATAGAAAAACTGTAATAACTAGAATAAATGAAATAGCTCACGTGCACATGTAACGAGAAAATAGTGGTGATAATAAGAAAATAATAGTAACATGAATCAAAGGAAGATGTGATCAAATCAGTCAAAAAAGTAACAGTGACATAAGAAATACATGTAAATACTGTAAAGTTTGGCAAGGTGTACTTGCCTTGTGTAGCGCGTAGAACCAACAATAACTAACCAATCAATGAGCCACAAAAGTCTAACTCCTACAAACGACTCCGGATGCTGAATTAGACATCACCAATGTGTTTGTCATAAATCTAAGTTTGACTACCCAAAAGCCCAATTTTGAACACAGGGGCAAAATAATAATTTCGAACCAAAATCCTGTCCGCCATTGGATCCATTTTGCATCGAAAAATGTGCCAACACCTACGATCTCTAAACTCATCAAATTATATGTATACGGGTCTGGTTTGACGATACAAACCCAATCGTATGTCCAAAATTGAATTTCGGTAGGACGTGAACAAATTCTCCCGTTGGATCAGGTCGCGGGCCCGCCAAAATAGTATTTCGGTCGACCTTATCGGAATCGGACCAAACATGGATCACATGACCCAAAAAATAACACGGTCCCAATGGCACAAGTTTTGTCTTGAGGTGACGAATGTGCACAAAGTAATTGAGGTTTTTGCAAAGGGCCGATACGGTAATTTTTGACGGATACGCATCGAATTCGTCGCGCACACGCTGTCACGACCCGAAACCAGTGAAAGGACACGAGACCGTGGGTACGTCCAGCCTACGCCGCAGTGTCGGTGGTAGAATACTGTCCTAGGTCTCAATTAACATCTAACACGATATAATATATCTATCCAAAAAAGACATGCTCTCCAAACGGAGGACAATCTCAGAAGGATACAACTCAATCATAAAGTAACTAAGAGAGATAAAAGCCCGATATGGAATAGATAGAAAGATCTCAAAGTTTAATACAAAACTAGAATTGAAAAGAGCTAAGTGTTATCAACACCAAACAGAGTACAAATCAAATACATAACAAGAAACTAAAAGATATAACCCAACAGTCCTAGCAGTCTACTCTAAGTACTACTGATGTCTCCTCAAGGCTAGCTGGATCCTCCAAATTTTCTGTAAAATTTTGTCAACGTATCCAGTCAGGATGGAAACGAGTACATATCTCTGAAAGCAGTTCCAAAATATGGTAGGAAATATAGAGCTAACAGTAGAATAAAATACATAACGTGTTGTAAAAAGAAGTACATGAATACATAAGATATGGATAATTAAATTGAGTACATGGAATATAATAAAAAATCTAAGAACTATAATAAATATAAGTATTTCAGAGCACAAGATGGTTATGTGATTGGCTTAGGTTGCACATGGTTATTCTATGGTAACTCCATTATACGTGAGGGTATAATCGATATGCACATTTTTACACTAGAGGGATTTAATCACATAACCACTTCTACTCCCCCTACCCCAATCAATATATAAGGATCTGGTCAAGTTACGTTACGTTCATGATTGTTAATTATACATGAAGTATATGTGAGCACATGAGTGTACATGAAGAATACGAGTATAAGGAGTACATGATGCACATGGTAAAGTACATGAACATGAAATATCCGATACACCTGATGAGGGGATAACATCTCATGAAAAGATCCATATAGTACCAATCCGTGTTAACAACGTGTCAGCATCAAGTAAAGTAGTCTAAAACAGGAAATATAGATACTATCATGAATGAAAACTAACAAAGAATGTACTCGCCTGATATCCTGAGCAACTAATGTGTATCGGTATTCGAACTGGAGTCACATAGACCTATTATGAGAATTACAGGTTATAAAGTATTCATTGATTAAAATAATGATGTCTACATGCTGCTAGGCCTCTCTAGGTTAAAAGTCAACCATTGGTCAACTAAGTCAAACTTGAACTATTGGTCAAACTTTGGTCAAATGGTCAACTTGGCTAATTCTAGGGTTTGCCAAATTGGGCCATGAAGTCCTAAGCTAAGGGTCAAAACCAACATAGAGTAGACTATCTAGAACCAATTCCACTTCTACTCTATAACTCATGTCTATAGTCTATGAATACAAATGCATATCATATCTCAATTTAACCTCATAACCTATATCATGATACTAACAACCACAACCAACCCCATACTACCTTAATTCTACATTATAACAGCTACTACTCAACTGTCAACTCATAGATCACATCATATGCCTAATGCAGACCACATTGGCATCCACGTATAAGTGTTTCATACACAATGCTCAAATGAACCAAAAGAGGTACTAGGGTCAAAGTGGGGTATGGCAGGGCAAATGTAGAGTATGCAGATGTACAAGAAGGGCAGGACATATTGTAAATGGTTTTGAATGGATGTCTATTGACTGATACCTTGTCAAGGTCTAAGTATTGGGGGGTCATGCAATAGATAATATCTAACATATGCAGGTTATCTAACTTGTGAATACAGGACAAGAAGGTTCAAGGGTCTGAATAATAGAATGGGCTGATACAAAAAGGAGAGTTGACTGCATACATTCAACATGTACCAACTGATACATCCATATAAGAAGTGTAGCTGATACTAAAAGTTGGTTCAGGTAAACAAGGGACTGAACAACTAAGGTATATGCTAAGGTAAAGAGGATTAAGTCTTAGTGAATTAAAAAACTAGGATGAACAATCACTATCCTACACTAATACGTGGACCCAAACAAATACAGACAGAACAATGATATGCAGGGCATACTCTCCATGGCAAGGAACTGGGCCTTTTAGGTCTGAACATTTCTTTAGATGCAGGGCAAAACTTTGATATATATATATATATATATATATATATATATATAGAGAGAGAGAGAGAGAGAAAAAATATATATATATATATAGAGAGAGAGAGAAAAAAAAAAAATATATATATATATATATATATATATATATATATATATATAGAGAGAGAGAGAGAGAGAGAGACTGATCAAATAAGGAATGGGACAGAACAAATATAAAGGAAATGTGACTGGTATCTTAGAATATCAATAATTTTGAGAAATACAGGACATTATATAAGTACATGACATGGAGTACAGTCATGCCCCACCTTTGCAAGTCTGAACAAGGGATGCAAAACAGATTTGCAAGAAATACAGTGAATGGCATATGCTATGATGCATGTGAAGGTAATATGCAGAACTTATCCAATTTGCAGTGAATGCATAAAAGATGCAGGGCATGCAAGAGGTAGTGCTATACACTATGTAGGCAGCATATATACATATGCAGTGTATGTTCTATTATGCAGTGAAGAATGCAAGTTATGCCAGTACAGTAAATGTTGCAGGACAAGGGTGCTCTATGGATGGGTTAGATCATTACCAATAGACTAATAGGGGAACATGGAGACTGAAACAAGTAAATGTCAAATAATGGAATAGCAGGACAGTAATGAATAGATTGGGCATTAGCTCTATAGAGCAAATCTGAACATTCATGAAATGGACAAATACATGGATGTATGCTTTGTACTATACCAAAATAGTACAATACAAGGCAATGCAATCCCAATGTCGGAACAAAGAAGTGGTGAGCTAGGGGGTGCAGTGATTAATGGGGTTTCATTTAAGGACTGAACACAAATGGGATGTGGGCTAATGCAATATTCAAGGGATTTAGGAGTGTCACTCAAGTATCAATCAACTAATCAATCAAAACTGGGCTAAATCAAGTGGTGGGCAGAACCATTATGGTGAGTTCAGGTCTGGACTAATAAGTAGAGCATAACATGCTTTAGGGGCAAGTCATTAGAATAAACAGGTCAAATGAAGGGGTAGATACTTACAATGGTTTGATACCTTAGTGGTGTGGAACATCACCTGGACAAAGTGAAGGGATCATAACTGATACTAAGTATGTATCAGAACATGAAAAGGAAATTCATGTGTACAATATGGACTGGGCCCCTAAGTGATGCAGGTCAAGCAGTTGGTTCAATACTGAACTAAACAAGATGGTCAAACAATAACACTAAGGGACTTAGACTAAAATCCAGTCTGTACATTAGGTATCTCTACAGAGCAAATGCACAGGTCAGAACAAATCTCTGAACAAGGATGCTGGACTAAATACACTCAAGGGTGGGTCAGACATGTAGTTGACAGATCATATGTGAAGAAGGTTAAGGACATAATGGTACACTATCTAATTTATAGGATATGTAATGGATAGATGATTATGCAAGGAAGTAATATATGCAGTGTACTAATTTGGAAGCAGGACATGTGAAGATGTATGTGGTGAATGCAGTGGTAACTCTAAGAGGAATTTGCAGGGTAAGTGGCAAGATCCCAGATACTTGGTTTGATTCAAGGTATGCAGGATATTACCTAAGTAGCAGGGAATGCATTGAATGAGGATGCAGGACAATGAAATGAATAAGGTCAACATGTGTAGTGAGCTAAACGCATACAGTGGCACTATCCACAAACAATGGAGCAATGAAGGGAAGTTATAGGAGAATGTTAATTAGATTACAGTGGTCAAATTGATGTATGGTACAGCATATGTGATCTAATGTATAGAATGATCTAATATGAAGTAAATGCAAGAATGGCAGAACAGTGTGATAATGATGCAGTGACTAATAGGAATGCAGTGAAATGAGGATGCATTGAATGCAATGTATGGTGCTCGCCTGAGCCAGAACCATGGATAGATCACCCAAAACAACACACAGTGAACAATATGATAGGGTACTACCACAATAAGTCCCTATTCCTCAGAACCACAGAACAGTGAGCATTCCTACTGAATCCGAGCCTCCCCCTGACCAAATTGGTTGACCAAACAAACTCAAATCTCAGTCAAACAACCTACAATTCTAACACATCCCATAACCAATGTAAATACCAAATCAAAACTAAAATTAGAGCAACAAAAATCTTAAGAGTCATTTCGTCGAACACTTGATGTGTGTATTCGATACTCTCATGATACGCACCCCAAATGAATTAGAAATTGACCCAAATTCATCATAATGCCATGGAGACCCTAAATGAATGCATCTATGGAAAAAAATGTGAAATTTGAAGGGGTTTATAAGCTCTTACCACTTAAGAGATGGATTCTCAAGGAACAACCTCTAGATCTAGATCTCCTTCACTTCCAATGGCCAAATTGCTCCAATGGGCTCCCTCCTAGCAAATAGAGGCTTCTTCTCTTCAAGAGGAAGAGATTGCAACTTGTTTGGAGGAAATTGGACTCAATTTGGATGTTGGAGGCAATTTAGGGAAGAACACCAAATTAGGGTTAGGTTTCTTAATGAAAGGGGAAGAAGGGGGGCTAATGATGCTATAAATAGTAAGGGTGAGCCTATTGTGGCCGGCCAAGATAGTTTCTAGGGTTAGGTTTAGGTACAATTGTCTAAGGTTGTCACTTAAAAGCCCTTTTTGAGAAAGGTCCAAAAGTGGTTTATTAACTAAGTCAATTAATAGCCTCTATATGATATTCTAATATGATTAGAGCCTAACTAACAAGTCTAAGTCCACTAGCTAGGTCTCTATGATCATGGTTAGCCTCTAGTCAAAGTGGTTCTAAGGTTTTACTAACTAATGATACTAACACAATGTATCAATTAAAATAATATTAAATTAATAAAAAATTTACCAACTTGTATCACTAATATTATTTAATCTATTAAACAATAACTAAAATAATAAATTTTAGAAAAGTTCAAAAATACTCTCATTTTAGAAAAGTGGTAGTTACACACGCAACCAATTCGAGTTCCGTCAAAGCTCACACATCCGTACATGTCTTTTGATGCTCATGGGTTGCGACGAAGTCGCCTAGTTCGTAGGGACGGACCCCGTATCGAGAAATTTCAAGGTTCCAAAAATAGGTTTTTTTATTTTGGAAATCGATTTTCTCTTCGCCCAGTGGATAAAATCGAAAATTATAAAAAGGGTTTTGGAGACCTATAGGTTTTATAAGAAGCTGTTCAATTAGTTTTCCAAAATTTCTAATAGGTTGCTAACAATCGGCCTTCCAAAACAGGTTCATGAAACTGTAACTAGCAGTAGTTTTTTGTGATTTTTCTTGAACTTCCAAGAATTTTCATGAGAACTACCGGACGAATTTCACAAACCATTTAAAGGGGTTTGTAGGTGGTCAACTAGACTACGTGAGAAAATTTATGGTTTGAAATTTCATCGAACGAGTAGGAAGAAAATATACCTTGAAGTAGGGTGAGTTGATGTTGCATTTGTTGCAGATGCTTATGCCACTTTCCCACACAACCGTGCATCCCAGCGGCTCTGGCAGTCCTACGCCGGCACGCTGTCGTCGGGGTAGCTGCCAGGCATCGTGGAAGGCTATGGGGTCGACCATGAATGTAAAGAATAGGGTTTGGAGCTAGGTTTTATCGAACTTCTCTCTCAATCCCGCTTGGTTTCCATATATAAGGGGGTAGGGTGAGTACTGCTTGGGCTCGGGTATGGTTGTGGGTTTTCATCTCGTGAGATAATAACATCTCACGGGATTTGGTTTTTTTCCTTTTTTTCTTTTTCTTTCTTTTTCTTTATTTCTATCTATATACACTTATATATAACTTATTCCTATTGTATATATGCACCTATATAATTCACCTATGAGTATATAATATGTATACACACCTTTTTAGATAGATAAAAATAATATTTATAAAATATTCTAATAATATAATCCACTATTGCAACATATATACCTTAGTTATATATACTAAAATTTATATAAATAAACTTCTATTGCTATGTATATATATATAAAGCCTAATTTTACATATTGTGTATACACTCATATATGCACAAGTATTTGTAGCCCCAAAAATCCCAAACTCTAAAAAGACATTTTCTAAGAAAATATTATCATACATCAAAACAAAATATCAATTTTATAACAAATACATATATATTATATATAATACTCATTTATAAAAATATATTATTTAACCAATAAAGTAAATACACTATCTATATTTACATAATAATTATCTACATGGACATCTTTGGACTTACTACGTGACTACATGGACTTGGATTTGGTTCGGGTCAGGTCCGGGCTAGTTTAACACAACCGGATCTCCTAAAAAGTCAAAATTCTGAATAAATACTAACTAACCATTTCTAAGGTTCAAGTCACAACTTTGACTTGTTTTCCTAGTGAGAACACACATATAGCTCGGCCTGCCCTACCACGGCTAAAGCATTGGTCAAAGCACACAACTACGCTAGCCGTGCCAAAATTTCTAGTCGATATGTATCTCAAAACTTAACTATGGCTAAGGCCATATATATTATATATATATATATTTTTGGAAAAGAAAATATTATTGAATGAAACAACAGTACATGGACCGGTTCCCACAGGCGGCAAACCCAAGTTCAAAATTCAAAAAGCAAAAAAGGGGACGCACGCTGCCCGAGGGAGGCGCAGGGCCCGAGGGTGGAGGGTGCAGCCCGAGGGTGGAGGGTGCAGCCCGAGGCGCCTCGGGACTCCCTATCGCTTGCCAGCGAGAGGGGGGAGGGGGGAGGAGCGACACCGGGGGGGCACGACAAAGGGGAGGGGGGATCAACACCACGACGAGGGGGGAAGCCGGAGCGGAGGGGCCACGGCGAGGGGGATCCGGAGGAGCTCGACCTCGGGGGCGCAAGGAAGGAGGAGGGGGCCACAACGAGGGAGGGGGAACCACCGGAGAGGAGAGGGGAGGGGAGAGGGTGGCTCGGCCGCGGCTAGGGCACGCCTGGGGGGAGCGGCCGCGGCTAGGGCACGCCATGGAGGAGCGGGCGGCCGACACTAGGGACAGCCAGCCACCAGCGAGGGAAAGAGAGCGAGCAGATTGGTCGGCGGGGGGACGAGAGTGAGCAGATCGGCGGCAAGGGGAAGAGAGCTATCAGTTCCGTCGGGAGACCCCGACCGAAAGAGAAAGGGAGAGGGATGGCCCGACGAGGACCGGGCGCTGCCGAGGAGGGGTCGGCTCTGCTAGAGGAGCGGTTGGAGGGGGGCTCCGGGGCTGGGGAAGGCAGGCCAGGCGGAGGAGGGGGCGACCCCGGCGGAGGACCGAGGAGGGAAGGGGTCGGAGGGATGCCACGGGGGGCTGCCGGTGGAGGAGGGACGGTCCGCCTCCGCCGAGCCCGGGGACGACGACGACGCAGGGGAGGACGACGGCTCCGAGGGGGATGGGGGGGAGGGGAGAGGAGGGGAGGGGAAACCGAACATCGAAAAGACGCCGGAGAGGGAGGGGGAGGACCCCCACAGGGGGGAGGGGGAGCGTCCGAGCGAAAGCCGGACATCCGGGAGGAGGGGGCGGCGAAACGAGAGGGGGCCTCCGAGAGGGTGGGCGTGGCCGAACCGATAAGGTCGATCTGCCACCCGGCCATGAGGAGGAGGGGGGAGCAGCGCCGAGCCAAGGCACTCCCACTGGGGGAGGCCGGAGGAGGCCTTTCATTAATATATTTCTTATTATATTATATATATAAGGCCATATATTATATATATATATATATATATATATATATATATATATATATATATATATAAACTATATTATATATATATTTTTATTATATTATTTATATATATATATATAGTTTATATATATATATAAACTATATATATAATAAAATATATATATATATATATATATATATATATATATATATATATATATATATATATATATATATATATATATATATATATATATAAACTATATTATATATATATATACATATATATATATATATATATATATTTTATTATATATATATATAATATATATTATAATATATATATATATATATATATATATATATATATATATATATATAGATATATATATATATATATATATAATATAGTTAATATATATATATATATATATATATATATATATATATATATATATATATATATATATATATATATTTATATATATATATATATATATATATATATATATATATATATATATATATATATATATATATATATATATATATAATATATATATATATAGTTAATATATATATATATATATATAATATATATATATATATATATATATATATATATATATATATATATAATATATATATATATAAAATATATATATATATATATATATATATATATATATATATATATATATATATATAGTTAATATATATATATATATATAAAATATATATATATATATATATATATATATATATATATATAAAATATATATATATATATATATATATATATATATATATATATATATATATATATATATATATAAATATATATATATATATATATATATATATATATATATATATATATATATATATTTATAAATATATATATATATATAGTTTTTGGCTATTATAAATAGAATCGTATATATACAAAATTGTATTTAAATCTATTAGGCCCAAAATAAGTTAAAATAATTCTACTAAGTCATAGCAATGTAACATGGCTCTACCAAGTGGGATTGGCTAGGTTAGGGTCTAAATATATTTTCTAGTCAAATCAAACTCGATAAGTCAACCAATGGATCTCATGTGCCATTCGCAAATAAATAACACATGGAAACTCGATTGAGTGGCACATCCTTGGCGTGTGCATCGTAAGTTCAAAATGGGTCAAAACCATATATTGGATCAACTAGTTTTGATCGATATCGAGTTCTGAGCTCAAGTTGGAAGATCGATATAGAATTACGGTAAACGCGATCAAATGGCCTAATTTGACCCAAAATTACAGAAGTCAAAAGAATGCTAGGGGACAAGTTTGGATGTGACATAATATATCAAGTTGAAGGTGGGTTTGTCTACTTCAAAACTTATGAAGGACGTTTCGAAAGATTGGCATTTCTTGTGCTTCAAAAATTAAAGCTACAGAAAATACATATATAATCATAATTAAGAACCAAATATAATCTAATAACTAGAAATCATATTAAAAAAATTCCAAAAATTAGGGTCCTCACAATCTACCCACCTTAAAAGAATTTTATCCTCAAAATTAAAATAAGGCTCTAACGAAGAATCACACTAGTGTTGCTAGGAATAGTTCAAGGGAAACGCTAGGTCACTACGGTGTCCCCTAACAACTCAAGTAATAATCAATCCTAAACAATTTGGTTTTGCAACATCTATATCGTAAAACTATAGATGGTTATCTCTACTCGCTCTTCTTGGCACTGGCGGTCTTGCAACAATCATGTTGAAGGCTTGTCTTCCTAACCATATTATCATAACTATATAAGTCTATTTTCTTCTGGCCAAGCTAAGTGGTACCTACCAATCCATATAATCCTAACTTTACAACCGATAGGGCATAATAGTAAATGGGTTGGGTTAGGCTTATGTCTAGGTTCTTCTTGTAGAGGGCCAATCTCTACACTAAAAATAATACTCTATTCTTGATCAAGTGGCCACTATAAGGACGTAACCTAGTATGATTATATATTTATTTCTATACTGAGAACGTCTACCCACCTTTGGTCACACTACCCCCATCAACCACATGATGCGCTAAAATTTATAACCCTTGCACGCTCGTTACAAAATTCTATTCCACTAGATATCTATGGCATATGGCATCTCTAATCCCATCCTATCTATCAAGCAACCAAAATGTAATAAACAAACTAACTTACACTATAACTTAAGAATTTCTGATAAATTCTATATAATACGATCATTCGTCACTCCGAAATAGGAAGGGACGAGAAACAATAGCACGAGAAAACAAAAGAAGAATAATCGAGAGCAAATACGAAGTTCAAGGATGGTATAAATTTTTTTAAAGAATTTTCAAAAAAGTTGTGGATTTATATACCTAAGGGTTTAATCATATTCGCATGCCCGCTCGGTATAGTAACGTAATCGAAACGGCTAACTCGACCTGCATGGCCACCAAAAAAGCATACAATGCTCCAGTCCCAAAATACGTAGGACTAGAAGATCGTATACATGCCACTACGTATCGAGAGGACTCCAGCTCAGCTCGAGTACGTATAAGCTGTCTATACTATGGTGCTAGGTCTAATCATGGTAAGTCAAAACTATATCTCAATCCACATAAAATAATAAACATCAAGAAAGAGCAATACGGTTCGTGGTCTGTAGCCCACTAGCATATATGTCTGAATAGACTCGAAAGAAAACACGAGTCTATAAAACTAGGCTAATAAGCAGAATATATCATGATAAGAATATACAGCACGAGAGAATAATAAAGTAGAACCATACACCAACGATACCTGAATCATGTAGACGCAAATCATAACCATCCATCGATTCTACCATCTTGGCCATAACCTGAAGAGATCACCAGGTCCGCAGGGGAATAGCAAGACACATAATATACAAGCCTACTTTGACAGTAATAACATGCATGGAAAGACAGGAATAATAAAATCAAGAAAAATAACACATATGAGAACTCTATAGATGGTGACATGTCATGAGAATATAATATTAATCATGGATATAGGTGCATGTGATAATAACTGCAGTCCGGGAAGGCACTAACAGTCCTATAATAGGTTTTCTATCGCAGTCCGGTGAGGCACTAACAATAGAGGTACAACCACGGCTAATAAAATACTCTCGCCTGAGGTACTAGGAAGTCAAGTCTATGTAGTCATGACAAGTTAAGCATGGGTCAAGGCATATCAGGTAAGCATGGTACATGACAACAGTATCATGATCTGAATAGAAAAACTGTAATAACTAGAATAAATGAAATAGCTCACGTTCACGTGTAAAAAGAAAATAGTGGTGATAATAAGAAAGTAACAGTAACATGAATCAAAGGAAGATGTGATCAAATCAGTCAGAAAAGTAACAGTGACATAAGAAATGTATGTAAATAATGTAAAATTTGGTAAGGTGTACTTGTCTGGTGTAGCGCGTAGAACCAACAATAACTAACCAATCAATAAGCCACAAAAGTCCAACACTTACAAACGACTTCGAATGCTGAAACAGACATCACCAACGTATTTTTCATAAAAAATATCTCAGTTTAACAACACAAACGTCCAATTCTGGATACAGGGGCAAAACGGTAGTTTTGAGCCAAAACAGTATCCGCTGTTGGACCCGCTTTATACCAAAAAAATGTGCCAACACCTACGGTCTCTAAAGTCATCATACTATATGTCTACAGGTCTGGTTTGACGATGCGAACCCAACCATATGTCCAAAATTGGATTCCGGTGGACGGTGCACAAATTCGCCCATTGGATCGGGTCGTGGGCCCTCCAAAATAGCATTTCGGTCGACCTTCTCAGAATCGGACCAAACTTGGATCACATGACCAGAAAATGAAACAGTCCTAATGGTATAAGTTTCGTCTCGAGGTGATGAACATGCATAAAGTAATTAAATTTTTTGCAAAGGGTCGATATGGTGATTTTTGACGGATATGTATCAAATTCGTCGCGCACACACAACCAATTCAAGTTTCGTCAAAGCCCATACATACACAACATTCGTACGCATATTTTGATGCTCATGGATTGTGACGAAGTTGCCTAGTTCGTCGGGACGGACCCCGTATCGAGAAATTTTAAGGTTTTGAAAATAAGTTTTTCTTGATTTTGGAAATCGATTTTCTCTTCGCCCAGTGGATGAAATAGAAAATAATAAAAAAGATTTTAGAGACCTATAGTTTTTATATGAAGCTGTTCAATTAGTTTTCCAAATTTTCTAATAGGTTGCTAACAATCGCTCTTCCAAAACAGGTTCATGAAACTGTAACTAGCAGTAGTTTCTTGTGATTTTTCTTGAACTTTCAAGAATTTTCACGAGAACTATAGGACGAATTTTGACAAAGAATTTGAAGAGGTTTGTAGGGTCAACTAAACTACGCGAGAAAATTTACAGTTCAAATTTCATCGAACGACTAGGGAGAAAATCTACCTTGAAGTATGGTGAGTTGATGTCGCATCTGTTGCGGCTGTTGTTGCCGCTTTCGCGTGCGATCGTGCTTCCCAGCAGCTCTGACGGTCCCATGCCGACATGCAGTCATCGAGGTGGCCACCCAGGCATCATGGAAGGCTATAAGGTCGACGACGAACACAAGGAATAGGGTTTGGAGCTAGGTTTTATCAAACTTCTCTCTCAATCCCGCTCGGTCTCTATATATAAGGGGGTCGGGTGAGTACTGCTTGGGCGCGTGTATGGTTGTAGGTTTTTAACTCGTAAGATAATAACATCTCACGAGATTTGGTTTCTTTTTCTTTTTCTTTCTTTCTATCTATATATACTTATATATAACTTATTCCTATTATATATACACACCTATATAATTTACTTATGAGTATATAATATGTATACACACCTTTTTAGATAGATACAAATAATATTTATAAAAATATAATCCATTGTTGCAACATATATACCTTAGTTATATATATTAAAATTTATATAAATAAACTTCTATTGTTATGTATATATATAAAGCCTAATTTTACATATTGTGTATACACTCATATATGAGCAAGTATTTGTAGCCCAAAAATCCCAAACTCTAAAAAGACATTTTGTAAGAAAATCTTATCATACACTCAAAACAAAATATCAATTTTATAACAAATACATATATATTATATATAATACTCATTTATAAAAATATACTTATTTAACCACTAAAGTAAATACACTATCTATATTTACACAATAATTATCTACATGGACATCTTTGGACGTACTACGTGACTACATGGGCTTGGATTTGCTTCAGGCCAGGTCCGGACTAGTTTAGCACAACTGAATCTCCTAAAAATTCAAAATTCTTAATAAATACTAATTAACCATTTATAGGGTTCAAGTCACAACTTTGACTTGTTTTTCTAGTGAGAACACACCTATGGCTCGGCCTGCCCTACCATAGCTATAACACTAGTCAAAGTACACAACTAAGCTGGCCATGCCAAAATTTCTAGTCGATATACAGCTCAAAACTTAACCTTATAAATATAATCATATTTATACAAAATTGTATTTAAATCTATTAGGCCCAAAATAAGTTTAAAATAATTCTACTAAATCATAGCAACGTAACATGGCTCTACCAAATAGGGTTGGCTAGGTTATGGTCCAAATATATTTTTTAGTCAAATCAAACTCGATAAGTCAACCAATGGGTCTCATATGTCATTCACAAATAAATAGCACATGGGAACTCGATTGAGTGGCACACCTTGGCGTGTGCGTCGTAAGCTCAAAATGGGTTAAAACTATATATTGGGTCAACTGGTTTTGATCGATGTCGAATTTTGAGCTCAAGTTGGAAGATTGATCTAGAATTACGGTAGACGGTCAAATGACCTAAATTGACCCAAAGTTGTGCAAAGTCAAAAGAATGCTAGAGGACAAGTTTGGATGGGACATAATATATCAAGTTGAAGGTAGGCTTGTCTACTTCAAAACTTATGAAGGACGTTTTGAAATATTGGCATTTCTTGTACTTCAAAAATTAAAGCTACAAAAAATACATATATAATCATAATTAAGAACAAAATATAATCTAATAACTAGAAATCATATAAAATAAAATACAAATAATTTCCAAAAATTAGGGTCCTCACACCTTCTCTGGCTTCGTAGCCACCATCACCAGTGCAAACCGACTCAGTCTACAGAATTCTGCTACATATCCATCCACCGTCTTACCTGTCATGACCCGCTCCCGAATATTCGGATACATGTCGGACACATCCAGCCTACGCTACAATACACAGCGTAGTAAGCTGTTCTAAACCTTTAATTATCTTCAAACTTATATTGAATCAGATTAATCACAACATCTATATCGAGATAAAATAGAAATAAATCCGAAGATGTCACTTAGTTACATTCCCAAAACAATAGTAAACTGGAAGCAAATCCAGCAAAATGAATGTTAACTATTTATTACAAACCAAGTTCAAAAGCGAAATATAAGCTAAGCTATATGGTATTCTCCAGCAGGGACATCCTCTGGGATGTGGGCTAGCGTCTCAGTAGCAGATCCATAGTATGAATTACAAAACAACTCCTCCTCAGTTAATTCACCTACGACGATCCAATCAGGAAAGGAGCAAAGTACAATCCTACAACTTACAGTTACTGGAACATAGAAATGACAAATATGGAAAGACATGGAAATAAGGAAATGACAACTAGAATTTGTAATTACAACAAAAAATAATGGTTACAATATGACAAGAGATATGACTATGTAAAGTGATTTTGAAAAGGTAGCAGACATGTGATCGGCTATAACAGGAGAACTTGTAACATGTAAATAAAGACAACATGGGAGTACGGCATTGACTACACGTGCACGATGTGCAGTCAAGCTCGGATACATGTACTATACTATGGACTTTGATCACATGTTAACTAGACATTTCCCCAACCCATGCAAGTGTAAGATATGTGTAAGAGGTATACAACTTGAAACATGTAAGGATAGTACCACTTGAAACATGTAAGGAAAGTACAACTTGAGAAATGCTAAATAAAACTTAAAATACTTGTAAAAAACAACTTGTAGAAAAAGTAAGAAACATGTAACGAAAGTCTAAAATGCGAAATAGGAATCATGAACAGAAACGTAAAGTTGTAGTGTACTTGCCTTGTTTTACCGAAAAGGATTGTTGTTAAATGTTGATGTCCAAAGTCCTCAAGCTGTAACAATGTATAATATTTTTTTAGTTTAAAGGTTAAGTATTATCTATGTGTTGTGCTACTTACGGGGTCACGTTGTACTAGATATGGCATACTAGTCCTAATATTGAACATTAAGACTAACGTAATATTTAATACACATAAAAATTAGGTTCTACTAAGTTAAAATCACAAGTCATGGATTACTTATATTTTACAAAAATTTAATAATGATTAAAAATATTTTATTTTAATTACTAAATAAATAAAGTATTTATGAAAGGGGGTCCGACAACGTTCATTTAAATAGTTAGAGGTCTTAAACTAACAAGACACCTAATAAATCTCTGCTCAAGCTCATACTGCGCTACCATGCCAAAGTACTTAACCTTGAACCTGGTACTGAAGCTATCCCAAGAAAAAAGATGCCTCATTCCAACCTCTTCTGTTGCCCACCAGTCGCGGGCGAGATCCTGAAGTAATAATCTGACCTGGTCAACCTTCTCTTCTGCTGGAACCATTATTGTTGCCAAAATGGCCTCAATATCTTGAAGCCAAGCATCCGCCGTAATGGCATCCTTCGTGCCATCAAAGTACTTCGGGTTAAGTCGGCAAAACCTCCCCGACGCTCCCGAGTTAGTCCTGACACCCCTTTCGAGGGCTAACTGTAACCCTTGATTCAGTAATTACATTCTATTCTTGTTGTTGGATCTGTTTTTACTGATGGGCTGCCACCTGACGCTATTGAGTGGCCAAAAATCCTCGGATAACCTCTAGGAGTACTGCAACAACGGATATTGCCGCCACTTCTGGCATTGCTAGTAGTATAGGGGTTTCTGGAACCTGCTGCTCCACTGGCTCTGGTATAATCTCTACCCGAATCTGACCAGAAGGCGACATTCCTTCCTTCTGCGGCTCTGTTGAGCCATTCCCTGCTAGATGTTCTTTCACGTTAGCCTCGCCAGCTATTGAGAAAGAAATACCCCTATAGGGAAAGATATAGGATATCAAATGACATGATGAGAAAAATTTGATAATGTAATTCAAATTAACAATCAAGGTGAGAAAAAAGAAGATGAGGTAAGAGATCAAAGGAAACAGGTTTTGATTGAAGCTCCTATAATAATAACACCCCACAAAGCTAAAAATCAGACATGCATGGGCCACAACTAAAACCTTGTCATGCCCCAGTGCCGACGGACATGGCCAGCTACACCGTATGAGATACGAAGACGTCACAGAACGGTCATGACTATCAAGAGACAAGGGAGTGTATACTACAATCAAATTGCTTAGGGTCATACATCACATCTATGCCTCAATCGTTCAAAGCAAGAAACAACAATTAATGAACATATAATATAAAGCAGTAAGGTGTCCCTGACGCTTTATCAAAATAATTATAAGGAACTAGCTTTATAAGTCAACTAGCCCAGAGAGTTATAACTACATAATCATATTCAGCTACAGTCTGATTTAATTATAATTATGCATGGAAACTAAATATCCAAAATAACCAGCTAAACAGGTGTCGGTGGCTAAATGCTAGAACAAAACTGATGATACTAAAGTGGTGGAGAAAAACCTACTCGAGTCCTCCAACGGCCATGCTCCTAGTACACACCATTACTGTCAGGGAAGAAGACTGGATCCTCGGGCTATGCTACGAGATCTGGCTAAAACCCAAGCATAAGAGAGAGATAAAACCCAAGCATAATAATAATAAGACTTGGCTCATGAATTATAGGTTTATAACGTATCATCGAGACCATACGGCACCCACATAACCAAACAAGGACAAACAGTGCCAATATCGTATCGAGATAAGTTACATCCTATAACCATGGTTAAGTTATGGGCTTCCGATCGTAACTTCGGTCTATAGTCTGTCATAGCACGATAGCCTAACCCAACAACCAAATAAGGACATGAGTTCGACCATGCACCATGATAGTCCATGTTCCTCGGTTACTAACAGAAGATATAGATCACAAGCAAGTTATTTTGCGAGCGGCCAATCATTCCTACGGCTATCTATATTTGGCGGGGTTATCCCCACAATACAATTTATAAGAATCCTCAGATCGTGTCGCTTCCAGCAGGGCTAGCCAATCCACTCTATAACACATAGCACATTGATTATACATCGGTCCCCCGAAGGGCTAGCCAATCCACTCATGTTTAGTGTTTGCATATGTGCTAGATATCAAACTAACCCTAAGTAATCACACTTATGCGCAGTTAAGCGTATCTCTCGATACTTAAGGGTACTTCTACTGTCGGCTTATGGTATCCCAAAATAACATCATTTGACCTAATTGGGTATTCTGATGCTGATTTTGTTGGATGCAAATTACATCGTAAAAGTACCAGCGGTACATGTCATTTTCTAGATAAAACTCTAACCTCTTGGTTTAGCAAAAAATAAAATTATGTTGTATTATCAACGACTGAAGTCGTGTATATCGCTGCAGGCCATTGTTGTGTACAAATTTTGTGGATGAAGCAAACTTTAGAAGACTACAATCTGCACTACATAAGGATTCCCATTTATTATGATAACATTAGCATAATAAATTTGACAAAGAACCCTGTTGTCACTCACGCACTAAACACATCAAATACGTTATCACTTCTTACGTGATCACCAACAACACATGGTTATTTGTTTAGAATTTATTGACAAAGATCATCGGTTAGCAGATATTTTAACAAAACTATTACCTGAAGACCGATTCAACTTTATTCGTCGCGAGTTATATATTCTTGAATTTTTGAAAATATAATGATTTATGTTTAGAAAATTGTTTAGACTATATTCAAATAATTTATTTTAAGTCATAATTAGTTTGGGTACAAGCCGAATGGGCCCTTCTGTCATATATGTGTAAATAGCCTAAAGCGATAAGGTGCACTAGTCTTCGGAGTACCGCTAGCCGGGATCCGGCCCCTATAGCTAACTCGAAGTAATGAAGATTTATTTAAACAAATGAATATTAGTTCAAATATAATTTCTATTCATAAATCAAAAAAAAATTCAAAATACAAGCTTACCGAACTCTGGCCGAGTTCGGTCACCCGCCGACAGAACTGACCTATCAGCTGCTGGCCTACTTTATATTAATACCACTCCATCTTATTCTCCTTCTACTTGTTTGCAAAAACAAAAGTTTAAATACAAACTAAGAAAAGAAGAAAAATATAATTGATTTCTAGGGAAGTACAGCTATAGGAATATGATTAGAAGACTATCACTTTATCCTATGGACTATGAGATGTCGGAGAGAAAAATCTCTTAAACATGTTGTAGCAACTTCTCAGGCAATTATGATCTGTAGTGATGCTTGAAAAGTGATTTTGAACTCTATTTGTAGATTTTGGGAATAACTGTCAAATAGTTATCAAAATTGGCGCACGGGCTGATTTTGTAATGGTTGGCGCACAATCACCCAGTCGCATGAATGGTTTGCTTAACTGCATATGACGCGTGGCATTCTGTAAGAGAAGTACGCTTGGTCGTGGGCAGTATTACGTATGCATTCTTCGAGATTAGTGGCATGTACGCCACGTCATCTAACTGCTTCTAGATGATGATTAATTTATTGGCGCCAGTACATGAATGACACAATCTATTGATTGGCGCCAACTGTCGATTGGCGCTAACTATAGAAAATACTGAGTAGGAAGAGCTTAATCACTTTGCGCCATTGATGAATGGCACGGAGAAACAAACAACTGTCATTATGACGAGTCTGACAAAATCTCCTCGAGCGCTGCACGCTCGGGATTCAAAAAGGTTTTTATCGACTAACATGTTGTCAGTCATCATGACTGACAACTTAGCTTCTCGAGAATGATTGCCAAGTGGCAGTCCGTGCGATCTGATGGTGGCACGAATTAGCGTTGGGCGCCATTAGGCATTAGACGACATCTGATGAATTAGTTCCAGCGCTATCTATGAAGGGTGCGATGCACTGTCTTGACATATTTTAAGCTTCTACAAGACCCCCTTCAAAGTTTTCAAATTTTAAATTTTTTGAAATTTGAAATACTTTGAATAAGAAGCGTTCAGGCGCGATTCGCACACGTCAGAATCTCAACAGTCTTTACGCTTTGAGCAAGATTTGTGCGGCCGTTACGCACCAACTTAGGCTACAAATAGCCCTTTGAGAGGAGAGAGAGAGTTTCTTAAAAAAATTCTCTTTAGAACTCTCTATCTTCTTCTTCCTCTCTATCTTTCAAAGTTTCCCTCCGATCAAATGGCTTCCAAGAGATCTGCGGCTGAGAAAGGGGAAAAAAGTGGCCGGAGCCACGTCGCACGTGCCATCGTTGCGAATGCCACAACACGTGTCGCCGTCAACGAGAGGCGAAGAGGCCAACCCCGCTCTCGAAGGTGAGAAGTTGAGTCAGGGAAGAAGATGAATAGTATGCTCGGCTCCATTTGATAGTTGGTGCCATCCAATAACTTGTGCAAACTATGGCCGACGTCAATCGCCTCTTTTAGAGCGTTGATTGACGCCGCACTTTTTTCAACACAAACTACCTCTTTAAGAGTGTTCGTTATCAAACAAAACGTGCACATCCTTTGTTCATTCAAAGTGCGTCACGCTATGCTCATTTTGTCACTTCGTGCATAGAAATTGTAGCACAAATTTAGAATTGTCATGCCATGCCGTATGAATTAGAACTGACATGCCTGCCGTGCGAATTAGAAATGACATGCCATGTCGCGCAATTGAAAACTAACATGCCTGTCGCACAAATTAGAACTGACAAGCCACCGTGTGAATTAGAACTGACATGCCACCGTGCGAATTAGAACTGACATGTCGTGCCATCCTTCATTTGCGCAGAGCTCGAAATCACTTCACTCATAAGGGCAATTTTTTTCATGATTCTAACTTTGTTTCTCTTTTTTGTTTTGTAGTTGACCTCAAGGAAGATCCCCATACTAAAATTTTGGCATCTGTCTTCTGCGTATCAGAGTATCAGGAGGACTTATCACACGTCATATTCTCGCAATTCGACCTTGACGGCCCGGCTGATAGGAGAGCTCTTCTTGAGGCTCAAGAAAATCGAACACTTTTGTGTTTAATGAATGGTATACCTTTCCTGACTGCAAGTCAGGCTTCCTACAAGAAACCAGCTTTCTTGTTCGAAGAAGCTTTCGAAGCCGCCTCTCAACCTAAGGCAAAGAAAGAATCTTGGGTCTTCAAAAGTGGAGATAGACTGGTATATCTCCCAGAGATGTTCAGAAACTTGTCTCTATCCCGATACGCCCATGCCAGCTCTCCTTGGAGAATGTCATAGGAACTGACTCCATTCCAATTGGCCAGGGCTAGAAAGATATGTCACAAATATGGGCCTCAGAAGAAAAGCATACTTTTTAGTGCTTCCAAAAGAAACACAGCACGCACTTGAGGGGTTTAAGGCCAAGTTGCGTGCCGGCTGAAGATTTATCTTTAATGATACAGGTTAGGATACCTATCTTCGGCAACACTTTTGCTATGACTGAAGGAGAATACCCTGAGGCAACCTTGAGACTGATAGGGTTAATGCATCCAGACCTTATACGCTGGAATCGGCTCTCCGTATGGGCTCCAAACAATTTTTGAAATAAATTGAATGAGATAGGACTTTATAAAGCCATCATGACCACCACCTGCGGTATCCACATCAACACCAACCTATTTCTGGCCTTGGTGGAGCAATATAATTGTAGGACTGGCACCTTTGCTACCCCTCACGTGGAAATAGGCTTTGCCTTTCACGAGATGCAGTTTCTGTCTCGTCTGCCCATGGGCAAAAATCCATATAAAGAATATGTGCCGACAGAAGATGAATTAGAGGTTCTGACCAAGGAGAACCCTCAGATGGTGGCGGTCTTTGAAGAACTACTATGTCACTTCATGATTTGCACCCATCACTTCAGGAGCAAAGCGACGTGTTATACGTCCAAATGGCTAGTATACCTCTTCTTGGGTCATTATACTAAGAACAAGGAACATGAACACGTGGATTATGATCCACGCTTCTTTGAGCCGCTTGACGGCCAGACTATCAGCAAGTTGATGAAGGAAACTAGATATATTGACAATGAGCTGACAGATTACTGGAATGGCTATAAAGTTGGCACTCCTATCAGAAGCTATATAAGAGAAGGTGGGGAAATCATGTCCCCGGAGGCCACCTTGATGGGCTTCCTCTCCATATGGTTAAGACGGTTCGTGGTCCCTAGAGCCAGTGCCGTTGACCGCATTCATCGGGGTGTGTTATTTGCCACAGTGCATTTAGTTTTTGGGTACAAGATGGACATCCACTCTGCAATGACCAGGTGTAGAAGCATGGAAAATGACCTATGCGGCCAGAAAACCCCATGAGGCTCAGAAAACTCATGCGGCTCAGGAAGTCATACGGCATAAGGAGCTATACGTCCCGAGGCATTCCATGCGGCTCAGAAGACACGTGGCCTGACAGTGCTCCCCTCCGACCCATGCTGTATTAATTGCTTTGACGACTGACCCCTCTGAAAAGTTGACAGCCCTGACACAAAAGCAGGTAATTATAACTCTGTCATAATGATGAATCTCTAGGGAAGAGAAAAGAGATCTCTGACACAAATCTTCTGAGAGCCATAAAAATGCCACGTGGCCTTGCCACGTGGGCGTTCGTATGCGGCTCACTTCTCATGCGGTTCAGAATGAGTCCTATGCGGCTCAGGCCAAGAAAGCCTCATGCGGCTCGAGCAAAGAACTTCTCATGCTGTCCAGAGTGAATCTGTCCTATACGGCTCAGGTCAAGAAAGCCTCATGCGGCTCGAGCGAGGACTTTTCATGCGGTTCAAGAGGATCATGTCCATGCGGCTCAGGCGGATATGTACCTATGCGGCCCACAAGGATTACTCCCTTGTGTTTCGAGGGCTCAAGTGAGGGCCACTGCCCAGGCAGCCCTAACACGTGGGCTTAACCATATGCGGCTTAAATTCATATGCGGCTCACTCGTCATGTGGTCCAGATCCCCCCAGCAGCTCCTAGGACACGTGTCCTAAACCGATTAATTCCTCAGATTTACTGCCATTAAAGATTGGGTCAAATCCTGATAATCTGGGACACGTGGCAGAAGAATAGATCTAATTTATTTGCAGATATCAGAAGATCATTATAAGGAAGATTTATTCCAATCAGCATTAATTGCTAATGGAATTTGGTGTAATCTACACCTAAAGGCTCGGATTCGTCACAATCAAAACTGAACGGCCTGGATTGACCAATCTATGGGCCGCCGCCATCTCCAAGAGCTAATTATTGGCAACCCTAATGATCATATCCCACTATTATAAATAGCAAGGTGTCATTCCCTTGAAAATATATGCAATAACAGAGAGAAATACGTATATATAGAGAGACTTCCCCCCATAGTCAGAGAGAGAATACACACAGAGAGAGAGAGAAGCCAGAAGAGCAACAGAGAAGCTAGAAGAGCATTTCTTCGTCAACGCCAACCATCTTCTCGTAGGAGCCAAGGCTGCATACCGATCGTCCAAGGAGTAAGGCAGGGCTGCCGTCGCCTTCCCGAGCCTCTATCGTCACTCCCCAGAATCTAAAAATAAACAATCGTACTTAGACTGCTGTACCTAGGTTTTCGTCCCTAGGCTTTCTTTGTACAAGCGAGTTTGTAACGTGAAGTAAAAGTCTGGTCCTCCGATAATTGTTCTGTTCTTTTATATTTCATGGCAAATACGATGGCGACTCTGCTGGAGACTAACTTCTCCATGGCTGAGGAGTTGGTGACGCAATCGGATGCAGCCAAGCTTGGCTCTATGCAACAAAAGATGGTCGCCCGATTCGACCAACAAGCGTTCAAAGAAATGCTCTCCGACAAGAGCACTGGCCAGGTCCAGAAGCGAGCCCGCACGAAGAAGGCCCGTAAGGAGTGGAGACCCCGATCCTTCGTTCCTACTGAAGCTCTTACGGAGACACCCTCTGTTGTCCAAGACGGCGAGCAAGATTCCCCCGCGGCCCCACATCAGGTCGTAGACGACTCTGCTGTCCCCAAGTCCGGCAGAAGAAAATACTATGATGCTGGACTTGCAGGGGCAAAGAGAAACTCTATGAGATCCGAGCCGCATAAGGGTCTTAGCCGCAGGGAGAAAGCTCATGTGGCTACATCCGCAAGCCGTATGAAGAAAACTCATGCGGCCATATCTGTCAGCCGCATAGCTTATACGGCTACAGTTGCCAACCATACGGATGAAACTCATGCGGCTATGGGAGTCAATCGCTTGCAGAAAACCCATGCGGCCATAATTGCCAACCGCATGCGGCCAGCCTGTACGGTCGTGACTCCTAGCCGCACAAAAACAATTCATCCGATGGCAGAAGACAACCGCATGCAGACAGCCTGCACGGCACCCAATTCTAGCCGCATAACGACCGTTCCACGCTTCTCTCGATCAGTCTTCGACCGTCTCTCATGCGGTCCTGACTCTGATGGTTCTCTGGACGATAAGCCAGACTCTGTGGTGTTCAACTTGGACTCCTCCTATTACGTACCTACAAGTGCTAAAAGGAGGAAGTCTTGGGCAGCACGGGCTCACCAAGCCCAGGCAGCTGTCCCAACCTCTAACTATCGAGACGTCCCGTTGATTATCACACGGGCCTCTGATGGGAAGGTGTATAGAACCGCTCGAGTCCAGCCCCCGGCGATAAAAGGACAAAGTGGTTCCTCTGACCTGCGTGAGGTGATCCTCCACAAGCGCAAGAAAAGAGAAGGAGCCTCGGCGTGCAAAGAGTCCTCGCTTGGGCATCATGCACCCAAATTATCGTCAACTGCTGCTGCAGCAGCGCGGCAGTGACGGAAGATCGGCCGTCCGTCTTCCAAAGGTTACAGCATCCGAGCGTAGAAGATGAGGCACCTCCCGTTGTCTCCTGCAATTCTGCTCAAAAGATCCCCGTCGAAGGGAGAGGGAAAAAGACAAGTATCTCCAGTCCCAAGATATCAACCACTACAGCTAAGAAATTATCATCTAAACGGTTGTCCTCTACCGGTGTATTCCAACACACCCGTTCAAAAACGAAACCTGCCACAATAGGAAATTTATCATCCACATCGCTGGGGATTGTGGGAACTGGGGGTAGCACTCCTCCGAACATGCACAACAACCCGATGTTTCAAGAAGCCGAGCCGGAGGAAACCACTCTCCCATCAGGTACAACAGACGCTGATGTCCCCGAGGACATCCATGGCTCTCAAGACGAAGCAAGCTCCGAGGCTGGGGATACCGTTCCCTCCGAGTCCGAGCCCGAAGAGAACATTCCCACCTACCCCGATGACTTCTCGGTGTATGGGTATGACTCGGAGGGCACATCCTCCACCGTTCCTTCCATCCCTTCTCATGTAAGGACGGTTTTCATGACGGACAGCAATCAAGGTGGTTCCAATGATCGCCAGCGCATCGACAATCTCGAAGCCATATTACTTGCTTTGGTCAAGTCTGTAGACGAGATTAAAGCGGCCCTGCCTACTCTACAAGGAGGAACGCCTGGTCAAACAAGCACGGGCCCCGCGGTCAATATAGATTCGAACTCAGCGGCACCAAGCACGGACAATAATCCTCCCGAAATAACAGCCCCTACCGCGACAGATGAGACCCGAGAAGTAAGGAGAGAGGTCCAGGAGCTCCGAGCCATGTTCCATGCCCGAGAAAACGCTCAAGATCTCAGAATACGGCAACCATACCCTGCTGAATGGAGGGATGTTCCCTTCCCACTAAGATATAAGTCGTTCAATATCAACCCGTATGATGGCAAAACCTCAGCAAGTCGGTATATCACTTACTTCGAGGTCACCACCGACCATCTGCCCCATGATGATGCTATCCTCACACGGTTATTCATTGGGGAGTTGGAAGGAGTCACCTTCGATTGGTACCGCAATCTACCGGACAACTGCATCCACTCCTTCGCTGGCTTCAAACGCTTGTTCTTGGAGAGATTCTATGAGGTAGGACAGGACGTCACAATGTCCACTCTCATGGACGTCGTCCAAGGGAAGAAGGAGTTGACAAGAAACTACATCGAGCGGTTCCGCCAGACCGCCATGAAGCTGTCTTCCGGAAATCCAGATTCCTCTTTGATTGAAATTTGCCAAAAGAGACTGCTTCCAACGATCAGTCTCTGGATGGGCGAAAGTCAATTCAAAGATTAGAAGGCGTTCATAATCAGCGCCACAAGCACCGAAGAACGACTGAAGAAGGCTCGCCAACTGGGATTGCACATCTCAGAAGGAGAGAACAAGGGTAAGCGTCCCAACAACGATAATGGAGGTAACCCCTCCAACAATCGGAACAGCAAGGGAAAGCAGGCTATGGTGGCCGACACGGCCCAGAAGCCCGAGTCACAACCAGCAGACAAACAATGGCCTCAAATCACTTACTCTTTCGAAGACGGCCACGTCAAGCCTATCTTGGACATGCTCATACAAGGAGATAGAATTCAGCTTCCTCTACCAAGATGGGAGCCTCGGCCGGCTGATCTGGAGAACCCAAAGTTCTGCCATTACCACCGTTATGTACACCACGCTACACACGACTGCTACCAACTAAAATGGTACATCCAAAGCCTCATCGATTCGAACGCTCTGGCCATCGACTTCGAAGAGGTAACCGTAGCAGCCAATATGGTGTCCGTACAATTCGACAGCATTCCTCCGACGGAGACTCAAGACGGGGTAATCCCCGTCCCTCTGGCGACGATAGAGATTACCAATCTTCTACCTCCCCGGGAACAGGCTGCTGGTCTAGTACCTCTCACCACCTCACGATGAGAGGTCATGTGGGTCCATCCAAACTTGGTGTCAGAAGTAACTCGGCCCACACCATCTTCCACCAACAGAAAGAAGAGTGGAAAAATTAGGACCTGCCACACAATCTCAGCAGACAACGAGGAAGCTACAGCCGTCGTCACGCGGTCCGGAGCGCAATCCCAACCTGTGGTTGACAATCCAGCTGAAAATTATCAACCCGCTACAACTGATGCTCCGGGACCGGCTCAGCCCTCGACGACCGACAAGCCTAGGCCGAAGGAGACTCGCTTCGACAAATCTCTCCGAAAAGATGCAGCCCAAGGACTAGAGAGGCCCTACAACTTTGACATCTTAGCACAATTGGCTAACACACCAGCCAAATTGTCACTGTACGAACTCCTAAGGCTCTCCAAGGACGTTCGTATTGCATTGAGCGAAGCACTCCAAAATGTCGATGCCTATCTGGCTCAATCCAACCTCACCGGGGAGGACTCACCCGTGGATCTCCAAGACAGTGCCTGCACGGGAGCAATACCCAATATCATCTTCACTCCGCAGGACATGCTCATCAAAACCAACCTACATGACCGCCCGCTATACTACACGGGATACATCGGCGACGTGAAGGTGGATCGGATGCACATTGATCCTGGCTCTTCTATAAGCATCATCCCGAAGGGCCTGCTACATCATCTCCGTATCCCAATGCATAGCCTGACACCTACAAGCACCGCCATCAGCGGTTTTAATTCAGACAGGAGCTACCCTATTGGGAAGATTCGTCTGAAGTGTCAAATTGGCGACCTCCAATCCGAAGTCACCTGCTACGTCATAGATGCAGACACTTCTTACAACATCATCTTGGGGCGTCCATGGATTCACGATTATATGATCGTGCCTTCCACGCTACACCAGTGCTTCAAATATGTCGACAAACACGGCTTCGTGAAGACAGAATTTGCTGATATCGATCCCTTCAAAGGGGTCGAATCCTACTACTCGGACTCCTGCTTATACGAGAAGTCGAAAAGGCACCTTGATGAAGGAGACGTACAAGCTCATACCGAGACAGCCACGGGATCAGAAGAACCTCTGACGATCCACCTCCAAGCTCGCAAACCGGGCAAGTTCGCACCCCTTACCGCCACTCTGCGGAAGAACGCAATCAGCCTCTCAGCGCAGGAGGAGCAAATGATAATCCGGCTGCTAAGGTCCGGCCAAATACCGAGACCCACAACGGAGCCACTGATAATCAGGCTACCAAGAGTCAGCCAACCACAAGCAGGGAAGCTCAACCCCTCTGACAGGCCCATGACAATACGCCTTTCCAGGAAGGGTCGTCACCCCGATGTAAGGTCTGACACTTCTAGCGAACCAGCCACTCTTCGCCCCACACCAAATGCCAAACTGGGGGTCGCTAGTCTGCCAACAACTCCACGCTCTGCTCCATCAACTGAACCACTGACAATCAAGCTTCCCAGGTCATCCTCTCAGTCTTCGTTCACACAGGGGGTAGCCGAAGAGGAACCGGAGCTAGCCAAGTACGTGGCTGCCCACACTGATGTCCCCTCCGCTGATGATGTAATCCCCCTAGAAAAGATACCTTACTTTATCAATAAAGGGTTATCTTTGAACTACACCGAGCTTAATAAGCTATGTACCATGTACACTATGGAATACGGTATAGGCACTCACCTACACACTCAAGTGACAAATGTGTACACCGTGATCCGGCTTAAAACTTAGATCTAGAGCAATGGAGACACCAAATCACAAAAAGCCAAGAACTAATGTTGATCACCATGTCCTAATCTAGCTAATGGACCAAGAAAATAGGGTTCTCATGTAGTGGCAAGATGCACTTGCCTATGGGTGGAGAGTTGTGGAGGAAGGAGAAGAAGAAGAAAATAAATGGTGGTGGTAATGAAGAGAGAGAGTGGTAGGTGGGGATTATAAAGAGGGGGAGTTGTGGTGTGTTGACGGTGGAGCATAGGCTAAGGTGATCCAACCATAAAGAACCAAACCAAACTCCAGTAGAAGATGCTTACCGAATAATCGAGGGAGGAGATCATCCGATCATCTTCGGCCGGACGAACAACCCGCATCCCCTCACCATAGAAGAAGTCGACCTCGGGTCATATGCCGGGTGACTGCCTCTGTATCTCTATAGCCCTCAATCCAAATATCTCATGAAGAAACAGGGGTATGATCTGGAGACGACTCCAGGATTGAACTACGGTACTGGGCGACGATTACCTTTGAAGCCGCCGGTTCCGACGGGCAAACCACGGAACTACTATAACAAAACTCGATGCGGGTTAGGATATGTAACGCCTACTACGACCCCTGAAAGTTCAGATGAAGAATGCGACTGGCAGTCACATTCAACCGGATCACCAACTTCCGACTCAGATACCAGCATCGGAGATGTGTTCAGACAAGTCATGTCAGTCAACATGGCATTCGCCGACACTTACGAGGAAGATGAAGACATCCCCAAAATCTTCGAGCTAGAGCCATGGGCCCAGCAATTAGATACACAATGGGAAAAGCGGTTCGAACTGAGAGAACCTCCTACTGAAGATGAGGTCATACAAGTGGATCTCGGCAGCAAATCTTCTCCAAAACCGATTTTTATCAGTAAAAGCCTAACTGACGAAGAACGGGAGTCGCTGTTAGAACTTGTCAGAGAGTACATTGATGTGTTCGCCTGGAGCTATGAAGACATGCCAGGGTTAAATCCTGACATCGCAATTCACAAACTCAACATTCGACCAGATGTGAAGCCGGTCAAGCAACAACAACGACGCTTCCGTCCAGGCATCATGGACGCGATCGAAGCCGAAGTCAACAAACTGATAGCCAGCAGCTTCATTCGTGAGAAGCAACATCCCGATTGGGTCGCCAATATAGTACCCGTCCTCAAGAAGAATAGGAAGATTCGAATCTGCATCGACTTCCGCAACCTGAACGAGGCATGCCCCAAAGATGAATTCTCCCTTCCTATCACAGACATCATGATCGACAATACCTGCGGCTTCGAACGCATGTCATTCATGGATGGCTTCTCGGGGTACAACCAAATCAAAATGTCTCCTGATGACGAAAAGCATACTTTATTTCGAACACCAATTGGCACGTACTGCACACAGTCATGCCTTTCGGTTTGAAGAATGCCGGCATCACATATCAAAGAGCCATGAGTATCATCTTCAGAGACCACTTACGCAAGACAGTGGAGTGCTACGTTGACGATATAGCCGTTAAGAGCCGCTGCAAAGGAGACCATCTGCAGGATCTAAGAACGGTATTCGACCTAATGCGAGCGCACAATTTGAAAATGAACCCTACGAAGTCCTTTCTGGGCGTATCCAGCGGGAAGTTCTTGGGCTTCATTATCACTGCACAGGGTATCCATGTAGACCCTGAAAAGACGAAAGCAATCATGGAGATGGGTCTGCCAAGAAATCTTCGCGAACTCAGAGGCCTCCAAGGGAGGCTAGCTTACATCAGAAGGTTCATTTCCAACCTCTCCGGGCGATGTCGACCGTTCACACACCTCATGAAGAAAGGAGTCTCATTCGTATGGGACGAGGAATGCCAGCGTGCTTTCGACAGCATCAAAGAATATTTGTCAAATCCCCCAGTTTTGGTGGCCCCGGTTCCTGGAAAACCATTCCTGCTCTACGTACGAGCAATGAAACACTCCCTTGGGGCTCTGCTGGCACAGAACAACGACGCAGGCCATGAGCAGGCCATATATTACCTCAGCCGAATGATGTTGGGCCAGAGCACCGATACACCGCTGTGGAGAAGGAATGCCTCGCCATGGTGTTCGTCATTCAAAAAATGTGGCATTATGTCACCGGACAAACGATACATATGATCTCACGAGTCAACCCTCTCAGGGTCCTCATGACTAAATCAGGGGCACTCAGCTCTCGACTCGCCACATGGGCAATATTGATGTCCCTTTATCATATGATCTTCGTCCCCCAAAAGGCAGTCAAAGGTCAAGCCCTGGCAGACTTTTTAGCAGCCCACCCAGGCTCAGAGTCCTCCAGAATATATGAAGAGATCCCAGACGAGGTCGCCGACTCGCATACAACCTCTCACGAGGCTATATGGCGAATGTTCTTTGACGGTGCTTCAAGGACCGGACCTAAAGGCAATATAGTCGTCGGAGTCGGGGTAGTGCTGATCTCTCCTTCCGGATTGGTGATTAACTGCGCTTATTCCCTCACCGAGCCCTGCTCTAACAATGTGGCCGAGTACAACGCTCTGGTCATTGGCCTCCAACTTGTAAGAGAACTGGGGGTAGAATACCTTGAAGCATACGGCGATTCCCAACTAATCGTCAATCAGATCCGGGGCTCGTACGAAGTCCGCCACGAAGACATGATTCCTTATCACCAAATACCGATCGATATCATCTCGTCATTTGAGGGGTTCTTCATCGAGCACGTCCCCAGACTCTGAAATATTGAAGCCGATGCCCTAGTCGGTCTGGCCGCTTCCCTAGCAGTCCCAAATTATGATCGCCAATCAGTGGATGTGATAGGCCACGAACTAGTCTGTCCCAAGAACAATGTGCAATTTGTGACGAGTTATTCCGCCCAGGCGATCGATGATGCCCCAGACTGGAGACAACCATTCATCGACTTCGTTGTCTACGACATCCTTTCCGAGAACCCAAAGGAAGCCACTTCCATCAGACGACATTCTCTCAGATTCTTCTACGATACAGAGACAAAAATACTGTATCGCCGCTCCTACGATAGATTACTGCTTCGGTGTCTGTCAAATGCAGAAGCCAAAGAAGCCGTACGAGAAGCTCACGACGGTGTCTACGGGGCCCACCAGCTCGGCCCAAAACTGCAAGACCGCCTTCGCCGAATGGGCTACTATTGGCCCACGATGGTGGCAGATGCGATAGATTATGGTAGAAAATGCAAAGCCTGCCAAGTCCATGCGGACTTCATTCACCAACCATCCGAATTTCTACATCCGACGGTGGCGTCCTGGCCATTCGAAGCATGGGGAATAGATATCATTGATCCAATCACCCCACCTTCCTCCAGAGGACATCGCTTCATACTTGCGATCACTGATTACTTCTCCAAATGGGCGGAAGCTGTCCCACTCGCAGAAGTCAAGACTTCAAACGTGATCAGCTTCCTTAAGCATCACGTCATCTACCGCTTTGGACTGTCCCAAAGGATCATCCATGATAATGGTCCGCAGTTTGCAAGCCACGTATTCTATCGGTTTTGCGATAAATACCGTATTCAGAATATCGCTTCGACGCCGTACAACCCGGCAGCAAGTGGGTTAGCAGAGGCATTCAACAAAACAATCATCAAACTCCTTAAGAAGTTTGTCTCCTCCAACAAACACGACTGGAACGAGAAACTCGGCGAATGCTTATGGGCTTATCGCACCACAGTTCGAACAGCCACTGGGAATACGCCATTCTCCCTAGTGTACGGGAGTGAGGCAGTTCTCCCATTAGAGACTCAAATACCCTCACTCCGCGTCGCCCTCACTTATCAATTAACGACGAATGACAACTACCGACGTCGACTGCAATAGTTAGAGGCCTTAGATGAAAAGCGCCTCCTAGCTCAGCAAAGGATCGAGCTGTACCAAGCACGCATCTCAGGAGCCTTCAACAAGAAGGTCAAAATCAGAACATTCTAAGTGGACGATCTTGTTCTGGCAGTCCGGAGACCAATGGTCATGACTCACAAGACCGCCGGCAAGTTTCAGCCAAAATAGGAAGGCCCATTTATCATAGAGACAGTATTCTCCAACGGTGCTTACCGCCTCGCTAAGCAAAATGGAGACTTGCTCATGTTGCCCGTCAACGGCAAGTTCCTAAAGAAATATTATATCTAAACAACATTCTAGATTATTGAGTCACGTACCCGCTGGTACCACTGAACTCATCCCATAAAATCCCAGATTATCGAGTCACGTACCCGCTGGTACCACTGAACTCATCCCATAAATTTCTAGATTTTTGAGTCATGTATCCTCTGATACCACTGAACTCACCCTCATAGTTTGTCAGATTTTCGAGTCACGTACCCGCTGGTACTGCTAAACTCACATCCTCCATATCCCCGATCATCGAGTCATGTACCCGCTGGTGCCGCTGAACTCACACATCTACAAAATTCCAAATTATCGAGTTATGTACCCGCTGGTGCCTCTGAACTCACATCCCGGTCACTCTTTCAGATAGAAAGTTATGTATGATCATACCTCTGAACTTTCTTCTTGAAGGAGATCCTCCCTCATGATCTAACACCCGCACTCCCAGTACACAATAAGGGTAATCGATCCACAAATTTCCAAAACGGCCATGTCCTCATTACCTCTGAGTCGTTCCACTTCCGCCAAAAACAAATCACCCCTCACACATAATTTCCATGTCCTCATTACCTCTGAGTTATTCTATGTACCCCCTGTCAAAGAAACCCTCATGCTCACCATGTCCTCAGTACCTCTGAGTCAGTATGATTGGTTCCTTTCTTTTAAACTTGTTGTCCGTATCCAAAACCAGGGTACGTTAGGGACAATGGGTCCACGTAAAATGTCCCAATAAGAGGATTATTACAAAGCAAAAGAGTGAAGCAGATATATATTCTATTCATTCAGAAATCGGTTACATCTATACGATTGCAAGCAAGTCAAAAGAGTTCTTCATGAAGACAAGAAGAAAGGCGAAACAAAAAAAAGACTACAGACAGACATCCATGAAAAGCCCCTACATCCTAGTTACATGAGCGCATATACCATTCCCTCAACCATCTCACATATGAAGGATGCAAGTGAAGAGCGTCCTCGTCCAGAATAGGAGAAAAAGGGTTCCCAGCGCTGTCACCCTCAACAGTCTCGATATTTGGAGGGCTGCCGTTCCCCTCAGGCGCAGGTTCTTCTTTCGTCACTTCCTCCTTAACAGAGGGAGATCCTTGGCTGATGATAAGAGGCTGCGGCTCCTCTGACGTTGCAGTCTCAACATTCGGTAGAGATACTGCGAGAACCAAAGACGAAGAAAATGAAAGCAGTCAGAAATGTTCATGCGGCTCATTCTAGACAAGTCTCATGCGGCTCAGACATGGGGTATATCCTCATACGGCTCAGTCATGGGACGTGTATGCGGACCATGTAGTTTGAGAAGTTCACGTCAAAGTTGTGTACATGAAGCATGCAAGCAGGCTCTGCTAGGGTTTCAAATCGACTACCTAATCCTTACCTTCGATGGCAATATGAACGTCAAGACGAACGGGGGACGCGACAGTCGAGGGCAAAGCCGACTTCTTACTCCTCGCCGTAGCCTTCTTCACAGCCTTAGAAGCCCTGGGTGCCATTGTTGTCTGATGATCAGAGGAAGAAAACACGACAAGAGTCTGAGTTAAGAATAGTCTAAGAGAGAAGACCGTCCAAATGCCCTTCTATTTATAGACAGAGGACTATGGACCGACGTCTCGTATAAACGCGATCGACTCTTCGGCTATCGAGCCAAACTAGCCATTTAAAGACTGAGCTCTTGGGATCCTGTACCAAAAAGATCTACACGCATGGCATAATGACATGGCAAAGAGCCTACGCGGTTCAAATGGCCATGCGGCTGAAAGCCACTATGCGACTCAGATAGTCATGAGACAGAAATGTCTATGCGGCTGGGCCATCCATGCAGCTGAGACGCCCTTGCGGCAGAACTGTCCATGCGGCCAAGATATCCACGCGGCCAGGACTTTATATGCGGCCAGAAGAATATACGGCCATGCTTCTTATTCAAAGTATTTCAATTTTACAAATTGAAAACTTTGAAGGGGGTCTTGTAGAAGCATGAAAAATGACCTATGCGGCCAGAAAACCCCATGCGGCTCAGAAAACTCATGCGGCTCAGGAAGTCATGCGGCATAAGAAGCTATGCGGCTCGAGGCATTCCATGCGGCTCAGAAGACACGTGGCCTGACAGTGCTCCCCTCCGACCCATGCTGCATTAATTGCTTTGACGGCTGACCCCTCTGAAAAGTTGACAGCCCTGACACAAAAGCAGGTAATTATGACTCTGTCATAATGATGAATCTCTAGGGAAGAAAAAAGAGATCTCTGACACAAATCCCCCTAGAGCCATAAAAATGCCACGTGGCCTTGCCACGTGGGCGTTCGTATGCGGCTCACTTCTCATGCGGTTCAGAATGAGTCCTATGCGGCTCAGGCTAAGAAAACCTCATACGGCTCGAGCAAAGAACTTCTCATGCGGTCCAGAATGAATCTGTCCTATGCAGCTCAGGTCAAGAAAGCCTCATGCGGCTCGAGCGAGGACTTTTCATGCAGTTCAAGAGGATCATGTCCATGCGGCTCAGGCGGATATGTACCTATACGGCCCACAAGGATTACTCCCTTGTGTTTCGAGGGCTCAAGTGAGGGCCACTGCCCAGGCAGCCCTAACACATGGGCTTAACCATATGCGGCTCAAATTCATATACGGCTCACTCGTCATGCGGTCCAGATCCCCCCAGCAGCTCCTAGGACACGTGTCCTAAACCGATTAATTCCTCAGATTTGCTGCCATTAAAGATTAGGTCAAATCCTGATAATCTGGGACACGTGGCAGAAGAATAGATCTAATTTATTCGCAGATATCAGAAGATTATTATAAGAAAGATTTATTCCAATCAGCATTAATTGCTAATAGGATTTGGTGTAATCTATACCTAAAGGCTCGGATTCGTCACAATCAAAACTGAACGGCCTGGATTAACCAATCTATGGGCCGCCGCCATCTCCAAGAGCTAATCATTGGCAACCCTAATGATCACATCTCACTATTATAAATAGAAAGGTGCCATTCCCTTGAAAATATATACAATAACAGAGAGAAATACGTATATACAGAGAGACTTCCCCCCATAGTCAGAGAGAGAATACACACACAGAGAGAGAGAAGCCAGAAGAGCAACAGAGAAGCTAGAAGAGCATTTCTTCGTCAATGCCAACCATCTTCTCGTAGGAGCCAAGGCTGCATACCGATCGTCCAAGGAGTAAGGCAGGGCTGTCGTTGCCTTCCCGAGCCTCTATCGTCACCCCCCAGAATCTAAAATAAATAATTGTACTTAGACTGCTGTACCTAGGTTTTCGTCCCTAGGCTTTCTTTGTACAAGCGAGTTCGTAACGTGAAGTAAAAGTCCGGTCCTCCAATAATTGTTCTGTTCTTTTATATTTCATGGCAAACACCAGGCGACTCTGCTAGGGACTAACTTCTCTACGGCTGAGGAGTTGGTGACGCAATCGGATGCAGCCAAGCTTGGCTCCATGCAACGAAAGATGGTCGCCCGGTTCGACCAACAGGCGTTCGAAGAAATGCTCTCCGACAAGAGCACTAGCCCGGTCCAGAAGCGAGCCCGCACGAAGAAGGCCCGTAAGGAACACTGGCCTGGTTAATTCTACATCATCCTACCTTGATAGACCTTGCACTTGTGTAACCCCCCTTCTCAAATATTTTAATATAATATTTTTCTATATAATAAAACTTCTTGGTTTAATAATATTTTGTAATGTTTGTTTTTTTAAACAATTGGCCATATTATGGTATTGTTTTTTTTTAACCAATAGATTTATATGGGCTTTTAGCAGCCAGCCCATATAATGGTTTTGCTTTGTTCTGTTTTGCTCGAGCAAGTGAGCTTGGAGAGCAAGCCATGATGCAATTGATTGTAACAAACTATTTTATTTCCCTCTCAATTTTCTCCTTCAATTCAAAAGTTCAACTGCCTATATAATCCTACCATTCTCCTGTTAGAATTCTCATTCCATTCTTCCTTTTTTCCAGAGCCAATTCCATTCTTCCCCGCTCCTCTTTCCTTTAAAATTCAACATTGAAGAACAACAGCAGCAGCTATGGCCATGGTGAATATCGGAGCAAACAAGAACGACAAGGCTTGAGTTATGACGGTGACGGTGAAGCTCTCCATAATCCTTCTTCCTGGGATTCGATTTCTTCGACGCTGCCGAGTTCTCGCTATTCCTGACATCAATTCTACATTGATTCTTCATCAAAAATTTGTCTACAACGAATCAAGGTGAGTTGAGTTCTGGATTGAGACTCATTTATCATAAATTTTGAAATTAATTTGTGAATCGGTTTTGTGATCCGATCTAGATCTGAATCTAGATCAACCCCTAGTGATGTTTTGCTTTGTTTTGAATCAAGTGGTCTGTGTCCATATGTGATTCTCTCTGACAAGCAGATCGAGTGATTCTCGCAGATTGGGTTCTGAAATCTTATTCGATCGATTAAATCCTTGGTGAGTTATTTTCCAATCTTGTATTTACTATTCGATTGAAATCAGTTGATATAAAGTTTTGATTTATGTTCATAAATCCATTCGTATTTTGTGTCGATAGAATTTTTGGATCTAGTAGAGGTTAAGAGAAATCTAGATTTAGCAGTGATCTTCACTTGTGCCTCAACAATTTTCAGAGGAGATGTCTCTAATTTTCTTCTTATTTTGTCTTCCTTTTGTTCGACGAAATATCGCAGGAAACCTTATTTTGGTATCAGGACACAATCGTTCGTACCGACACACAGGATCATCTTATTTTTTATCTTGAGTTTGTTTTAGGTAATTTCTTATCTCCTACTCATTTTGGTTTAATAGTTACTTTTAAGTCTTGTTTGGAGAGTCTTAATTCAGTCCTGTAGTATATACTCATTTCGTGTCCAAATTTCAATCTATTGGTGTGTCCATATCTGTAGAAGACCATGTCCATGATTGGGTAGCTGTAGATTCAAACTATACCTTGAGTTAGATTTTTGGAATTAAGAGTTGAATTGGGAACAGTTAGTTGTTTGTATGATCGGTTTCAAAATCAACTAGTCTTGCAAGTTGTATTTGGATGGGGAAGCTGAGCTCTCATGGTTGTTCAGTTGTCCAATAATTATACCTATTTAACTGCAGTTATTTTCTTAGCTCTTTATATTTGAGAATTGATTTTGGTTACTTGGTATTCATTTTAGAATGAATTTTTGGGTATGAGGATATCTTTTACTTAGAGCTTGATGAGTGGCCTATTTTATTTAATTTTTATTGCAAGTCCAGAGACTGAGGTTATGATATCAACAATGGATGAGTGTATTTCATTCAGGACATTTTAGTATCAGTTTCAACTCCTAACAATATTGTTCCAATTTTATTGCTTACAGTGTTTAGATAAGTTAGCATTGGACTTACTGTTATTGAAACTGAGGGTGTTTAGAAAGGTTTTAACCTAGGAATTAGGAAGTGTATCAGCTATAGCCTAACTTCAGTAGATAGGTTAGATACCAGTTCCTTGTGAGCAAAATCTGATGCTTACCTTGACTTAGCTCCAGTACTAGGTAGCAGAGCTTCTACCTGCAGAAGCTGTATGGGTAGCTTGAGATGCCTGTCTAATTTAAAACCTGGATATATTATCTTGAATGGATTCTTGAATACTAGTAGACAATTACCTGATGTGTAGAATCAGTAAAGTTTTATCTGAACACGAGGAGGGTGATTTGCTATCTGGGTTCACATCTGAAATTGCCAATATAAAGGTTAGCCAATATCTGGGTTAGACTGAATGTTCAAAGTTAAGCAGGACTGATAGGTTAGCTAGTATAGGTTGTTTTAGTTCAGTGCTTTTGGGACTGTCAGTAACAGTCCTGTTCAGGACTGATCTCTTGAGGACTATTCTAAAGTTATTTCAGGTAATAATATTTCTAAAAAATGGAAATCTGGGTATGTTGGCTTGACTGATTCATGATACCAGTAGACAATTGTCTACTGATATTAATTTAGATAATTGTCTATTGGACAGTGATTAGGGTTATATACTAAAGGCATCACTTTTTAGTAACCTTATTTCCTTAAATTTTGAATAAAAATCATATAGACAAATGTTTGGATATTGTATTTGTTGTAAGTGTTAATACAAATGTATGATATTCTATATTATAGATAATATGGTGTGTGGTGTCACACAGAAGATCATATTATCAGTTCCCTATGGAGTATATAAATAGTTCACAACCTAGATGGACTTGGACAATCTATTGAAAAGGTTGTAGTGTAATCTGGTATTAGTCTATCTTGACTATAGGTTTACACTAGTACACTTTGTGTGTATTGAACAGGACCACTTGAGGTTGTTCTCTTTGTACTGACTACATAAGAGAACAAACACCTCTGTTATTATGGATGCTTGTGCTCTTAACCCGGATATAATAACGGACATGTATATGCAGTGTGCATTATTTTGACTCATAAAAGAGTGAGATTTATTATGGATCAACAACCTCTATGAATTGGGTAATAACATTGTATGTATGATGTGCTGTTGATTATAAATGGAATCCATGTCCCGATACATCGGGTTGATGATGTCCCCTTAAGGAGCTCATAAGGATTGTCATGTAAACCCTGCAGGTGGATTATATCCGACATAACAAATAAAGTTGAGCGGTACTACTTAAGGATAAAAGATGTCGAATCAATATAGTTGTCAGTAACTTAATTTGATCGATGGACATACGATATCTTAACATGGGGAGCCAAACGAGCATATAATAAAAGGAGCCCACAAACATAATTTGGGATTAGGGAGGTAGTGCAATAATAGCTCATTAGTGGACCGAGCTATTGTTAATGGGCCTGGATTGTGTGTTCGGGCTGAACACGGGATATCCAGATCCGTTAGGAGGCCTAACCCTAATTTCTTCTCATGGTCTCTGCCGTAGCCTATATATATCCTTTATTCTCTGGCCTCCATACTACCGATCAAAAATCTGAAACTTTCTCTAAATTCGTGATTCACGTAAGGAGAGAAAGAGAGGGCTGCCAAGGAGAAGAAAAGGTTGGGAGATCGTCACCCACACGACGTCCAACTCGAGGAAGGAATACGTGCAGAAGATCTTGGGGTCGTCCGCTCGAGATTGCCAGAAATTACTTGTCTCCTTTCCATCGCAGGTATAATTCGTGAACCCTAGTTTTCGCCTATGAAGGATTAGAATACGTATTAGATCTGTTTAACTTTCTATCGATCAATACGCACACCAAAGGAAGGGTCCTGGAAATCCCCAGTTCCATAAATTGGTATCAGAGCCACTTTGGATCTACGTATTGATTGATACGTCCACGTTGTCCAATAAAACCTGTGCTGTGTAATAGTCGGTAGATGTAGATCTGTTCTAACTCGATTTTGCAGGCATCTTAGATCCAACTATTATGGTCTAATGCATGTTTTTAATTGTGTTGTTTAAACTACGGACATGTCGTGGATGTTGTTGTTGCTGTGGATGTAATTAAAATCACGAGGGTTGATCGTGCTTATTATTTTAATTTTGCAATCTAGATTATGTGTGAACTCCTTCGGGAGGTATAGGATTGATGTAATTTTAATTATTTTTGATCAATCATGATGGCGGTGGTGGCTATTTCTGACGTCGGACGAGATGCTGGTTTTAAGCAGTCAGAGGCAGACAGATGATTTTCGATGAAGGAATCGACAGCCAAAACCTTTTAAAAAAATTGGGGCGCTGCCCCGAACCCCGCGACCTGGCCGGGCAGGTCAAACCCCGAATAGATCTGCGCAGCGCCAGATTTTGGATTCGGATAGTTGAGGACGGAGCAGCAAAGATGACCATAATAGTTGGATATTTTTTCTTATTTTTATCATTTTGCTTTTTCTGATTATGCATGTTTATTATTATGTGGTTGTTTTTTTAAAAAACCAAGCCTACATTAATAATGGACAACATGGATATAATATCAACTAGTAGAAAAACCCTCATTGTTAAATAACTAAGTGGGAGAGGATATTTATTTAGTTTAAATCCTATGGTCCCAATTACTGGTTCGTAGGTGATGTAATTATACTTGCGTGTTGGCTATAGTGCTTTTCTCCATATCGGATGGATCACCAGTACAAACTTCCTTAGGATAATTGTAGAAAGTTACCTAGTATGTGTTCACTTCTCCATCTGAAGAAACTCATTACAAGGTAATGGACTTAGTATTAAGTAATGGTATACACTTAGATACAAATAATGGTATCCTCCCCATTGGAGTCACTGCTATTATTTGTATGACCAGAGCAAGACCAGCATATTAATTTTATTTGTCATAAAGTTATGTTGACATGATAGTAAAATTAATAAGAAAAACCTACTTGAACAAAGTTGAATTTGTATACGTCCACACTATATTGGCATGCTAAATTCATGGTGTTCAAGGTGTTGGTGAATTTCTTATTATTGTTTTGAGGGAATCAATATTTAGTTAATTCAAAAAGTTTTTTTTGCCCTACATAATTTTATTTATGTGATTCTCAGGATTTTAAAAATAGGTTCTTTCAGTCCACTTATGGTGATTCTTAAAGAAAACAAACTTACTGGAGCTAATTATATTGACTGGAAACGTAATTTGGATATTGTTCTGACTGCTGAGGAGTACAAATATGTACTTGTTGAGGAATGCCCACCTAAGCCTGATGCTAACTCTGATGAAGAGGTCAAAGAGGCTTATAAGAAGTGGAAAAAGGCAGATAAGATGGCGCGGTGTTACATTCTGGCATCTATGCCAAATGTACTACAACATCAGCATCAGGCCATGGCCACTGCTTATGACATGATGTATAACCTCAAGGAACTCTTCGGACATCAGAGTAGAGCAGCTAGGCAGTTTGCTATGAAATATTTGATGAATACAAAAATGGCTGAGGGTACACCAGTAAGGGATCATGTTCTCAAGATGATGGGTCATCTGAATGAGATGGAGATCCTTAGAGCTGAAATCGATAGGGAATCCCAGGTCGATATCATTCTCGGGACTCTGTCTAAATGTTTTGACAATTTCTACCTTAATTACAACATGAACAAAAGGTTGTATAGTTTGGCAGAACTTGCAAAAGAGCTACAGGATGTTGAATCTCTCTTTAGACAGAGTGGTCATGTTTTTGTTTCTGAAAAGGCTTCTACTTCTAAGCCAAAAGGCGGTAAGAAGAAGAATAACATTCAGAAATAGGCAAACTCAGCAAAGAAGGGCATGGAACCTCAAGGCGCGGTGAAAAAGTCGAAAGGCAAATATTTCAAGTGCAAAGGATCAGGACATTGGAAGACTGATTGTCCACTTCTCAAACAAGGGAACAAAGAAGGTATATCTCATTTACTAGTAGTTGAAACATGTTTAGCGGTGTTATCTACCGGCACCTGGTGTGTAGATACAGGAGCCACTAATCATGTCTGTAATACATTGCAGGGGTTCCAGGAAACCAGACGGCTCAGTGATGGAGAGATATGCTTGTTCATGGGTGATGCTACAAAAGTATCGGTCGTTGCATTAGGAGATGTTACTTTATCTTTTGGTAGAAATAAGTCTTTGATATTGAGAGATTGTCTTTATGCACCTTCACTTGAAGGAATTTAGTTTCTGTTTCTATGTTAGTTAAGGATGGATATTCAGTTTATTTTAATGACAATATTGTTATTAGAAAGAATAAACATTTTATCTGTTCTGGTGCATTGGTTGATAATTTGTATGTCATTAATCCTATTTTGCCCACAATGCAACTTATGGAAATGAATAATATGTCATCTAACTTAAATAAGAGAAAAGAACCTTCTTGTATGAACCAAACATATCTTTAGCACTTGCGATTGGGGCATATTAACCTAAGAAGGATTCAAAGACTGGTTAAAGATGGACCTTTGAGTTCATTGGAAGTGGAGGCACTACCAGTCTGTGAATCATGCTTGGAAGGTAAAATGACCAAAAGGCCTTTTACGGCAAAGGGGTATAGGGCCAAAGATGTATTAGAATTGGTTCATTCTGATTTGTGTGGACCCATGACTATCCAAGCTAGAGGTGGCTTTGAATATTTTGTCATATTTATTGACGATTATTCAAGGTATGGATACATTTATTTGATGCGCCGTAAGTCTGAGTGCTTTGAGAAATTCAAAGAGTACAAGGCTGAAACGGAAAAACGTCATGAAAAATATATCAAGTCATTACGATCAGATCGTGGTGGCGAGTACCTCTTTGGAGAGTTTAGGGATTATTTATCAGAGGCTGGGATTGCATCCCAATTGACTGCACCTGGAATGCCCCAACAGAATGGTGTAGCCGAAAGAAGGAATAGAACTCTTATGGAGATGGTTAGATCAATGATGAGTTATTCAGATTTGCCAGATTCGTTTTAGGGATATGCCTTAGAGACTGCAGCTTATATTTTAAACTTGGTTCCTTCTAAGTCAGTACCTCTTACTCCCACAGAGCTGTAGATTGGGCGTAAGCCTAGTCTGAAACATGTTCGCATTTGGGGTAGTCCAGCACATGTGCTGAATGGGAAAGCAGATAAGTTGGAATCTCGTACAGAAGTACGCTTGTTTGTAGGCTATCCAAGAGGAACGAAAGGAGGTTTATTTTATAGTCCTAAGGATCAGAAGGTCATTGTTAGCACCAATGCCCGATTCTTAGAGGAAGACTATGTGATGAACCATAAACCCACAAGTAGAGTTATTCTAGAAGAACTGAGACGTGAGACACCAAGTACTTCAGTACCAACAGTACAAGAGGATGAACCACAAATAACTGCACAACGTGTCACAAATGTTACACCACAACCGATAGTGCCTTGTCGTAGTGGAAGGGTTGTGATACAACCTGATAGATATATGTTCTTGGGAGAGTCGTCATACTTCGTCCCTGAGGAACAAGATTATGATCCTTGTACCTATAATGAAGCACTCCAAGATAAAGATGCAGAGTCTTGGCAAAAAGCAATTATATCTGAAATAGAATCTATGGATTCTAATCAGGTCTGGGAGCTTGTAGAACCACCCGTTGGTGTAAAAGCCATTGGATGCAAGATGGGTCTATAAGAGAAAAAGAGGATCAGATGGTAAGGTTGAAACCTTTAAAGCTCGGCTTGTAGTAAAAGGTTTTACTCAAAGAGAGGGTATCGATTATGAGAAAATCTTTTCTCCTGTAGCCATGCTTAAGTCTATCCGGATTCTTTTATCTATTGCAGCTCATTTCGATTATGAGATTTGGCAAATAGATGTCAAGACAGCTTTCCTTAATGGAAGTCTTGAGGAAGACATCTATATGAAGCAACCAGACGGGTTCATTGAAAAGGGCCAGAAGCATCTTGTTTGTAAGCTCAAGAAGTCCATTTATGGACTTAAGCAAGCTTCCAGATCTTGGAACATATGTTTTGATCAGGTGATAAAATCCTATGGATTTGATCATGTCAGGATGAATCATGTGTATACAGAAAGTGTGACAAAAATGTGGTGGTGTTCCTAGTACTTTATGTGGATGATATCTTGCTCATTGGAAATAATGTGAAGGTGTTATCTGATGTAAGGGTATGGTTATCCAAACAGTTTGATATGAAGGACTTGAGAGAAGTAGGTCACATCCTTGGGATCAAAGTTCTATGAGATCGCAAGAAAAGGATGTTGGGCTTATCCCAAGCTTCCTATATCGATACTGTACTAACTCATTTTAGTATGTAAAATTCTAAGAAAAGTTTCTTACCTTTTAGACATGGAATTGCTCTATCAAAGGAGCACTGTCCGAGGATACCTAAAAAGATAGAGAGCATGAAGGCAGTTCCTTATGCTTCAGCAGTAGGAAGCTTAATGTATGCAATGGTATGTACGAGACCAGACATCTGCTTTGCCGTAGGCATGGTCAGCAGATATCAGTCTAACCCAGGACAAGAGCACTGGACTGCCGTAAAGCATATTTTGAAGTACCTGAAAAGGACTAAAGAGTATATGCTAGTTTACCAGGCAGATAGTTTAGTTCCTTTGGGGTATACAGACTCAGATTTTCAGTCAGATAGAGATTCCAGGAAATCTACCTCAGGTTATGTGTTTACTTTGGTAGGTGGAGCCATTGTGTGGAGGAGTATTAAGCAAAAATGTATTGCTGATTCCACCATGGAAGCCGAGTATGTGGCAGCCTCTGAGGCAGCCAAAGAAGCGGTTTGGCTCAGAAACTTTCTGTTGGACTTGGATATGGTACCTAGTTTGCCTAAGTCTATTACACTTTATTGTGATAATAGTGGTGCAGTTGCAAACTCGAAGGAACCACAAGCCCATAAGACATGCAAACACATTGAGCGCAAGTACCACCTGATACGAGATTTCGTAAAGAAAGAAAAAGTTATTGTGATCAAGATAGCATCAGCCGACAATCTAGCTGATCCCTTTACAAAGAGCTTACCAGCTAAGGCTTTTGATAGTCATGTTGAGGGAATGGGAGTCAGATGTGTAGCAGCATGGCTTTAAGTATAAGTGGAAGATTTGTAACAGTATACTGAAAAGCAATGCTTTGAGTATAAGTGGGAGATTGTTAGGGTTATATACTAAAAGCATAACTTTTTTAGTAACCTTATTTCTTTAAATTTTGAATGAGAATCATATGGGCAAATATTTGCATATTGTATTTGTTGCAAGTGTTAATGCAAATGTATGATATTCTATATTATAGATAATATGGTGTGTGGTGTCATACAGAAGATCATATTATCAGTTCCCTATGGAGTATATAAATAGTTCACAACCTAGATGGACTTGGACAATCTATTGGAAAGGTTGTAGTGTAATCTGGTATTAGTCTATCTTGACTATAGGTTTACACTAGTACACTTTATGTGTATTGAACAGGACCACTTGAGGTTGTTCTCTTTGTACTGACTACATAAGAGAACAAACACCTCTATTATTATGGATGCTTGTGCTCTTAACCCGGATATAATAACGGACATGTATATGCAGTGTGCATTATTTTAACTCATAAAAGAGTAAGATTCATTATGGATCAACAATCTCTATGAATTGGGTAATAATATTGTATGTATGATGGGCTGTTGATTATAAATGGAATCCATGTCCCGATACATCGAGTTGATAATGTCTCCTTAAGGAGCTCATAAGGATTGTCATGTAAACCCTGCAGGTGGATTATATCCGACATGATAAATAAAGTTGAGCGGTACTACTTAAGGATAAAAGATGTCGAATCAATATAGATGTCAGTAACTTAATTTGATCGACGGACATACGATATCTTAACATGGGAAGCCAAACGAGCATATAATAAATGGAGCCCACAAACATAATTTGGGATTAGGGAGGTAGTGCAACAATAGCTCATTAGTGGACCGAGCTATTGTTAATGGGCCTAGATTGTGTGTTCGGGCTGAACACGGGATATCCAGATCCGTTAGGAGGCCTAACCCTAATTTTTCCTCATGGTCCCTGCCGTAGCCTATATATATCCTCTATTCTCTGGCCTCCATACTACCGATCAAAAATCTGAAACTTTCTCTAAATTTGTGATTCACGTAAGGAGAGAAAGAGAGGGCTGCCAAGGAGAAAAAAAGGTTGGGAGATCGTCGTCCACACGACGTCCAACTCGAGGAAGGAATACGTACAGAAGATCTTGGGGTCGTCCGCTCGAGATTGCCAGGAATTAATTGTCTCCTTTCCGTCGCAGGTATAATTCGTGAACCCTAGTTTCCGCTTATGAAGGGTTAGAACACGTATTAGATCTGTTTAACTTTCTATCGATCAATACGCACACCAAAGGAAGGGTCATGGGAATCCCCAATTCCATCAATTGGAGAATGCCTACTGAATTTAAGACCTGGTTATTATTGTTTGAGGAAAAACCTGAGATTGAAGGACCCATCATACCCTTTGATCAGTTGTTTTCTTTAGATACCATTGGTCTAGTGTTATTTCAAGGTACTCTATGAGTATTTTAGTATCACAGTTAAATGTGTAATAGGTAAATGAGTTAGTGTTGGACTATTACATTACAGTCTTGTCTCTTTACAGTCCTATTTTAGTCTGATACTTTGGGCTGTCTGTCTTCTTAGCTAAGTAATTCTAGTAGCTAGAAGGGTATGGTACAAATCAGTACATAGATATTTGCTAGAATAGAGTATAGTTAATATTATGTTACTCTATAAATTAAGCTTGATTAGTGGAAAATCACTAATTAGAATTTATAAGATATTAATGAACTTATAAATTTAACAAGGGGACATCCAGCTTTACCACCCACACTTGATCACCCTGAGCAAGGCAACTATACTCCTCGGACTTGTCCATTACTTCATGTCTTGTGTTTTTCTATATTTATGCTTATACCTTCTTGTTGACACGATATTTCATGAGATTGTCTTGTATCTTGTTCCATGAGTTTACTTGTGTCTGGGAGGAGAAATACTACAGATGTGTGATCAAACTCGAGTTACAATTCATGTGAATAGCTTAGGCCCCGCATCGTGCACGCGGGACCGAAGCCGTACTATTTCATGTTCCATGTTCTACCCAAGCCGATCACACATTCTGGATGTATTTGGTTATATTGTACACGTCAGGTTCATTGCATATTTTATGATTCAGGTTTCATTTTATGTTTTCTGTACTTCCTGTATTTACTTTCCAGTATTCGTGTTCTCATTTTCTGTACTTTATATTTTTCTGTACTCATTCCATATCATGATGTTCTTATTTATTTCCTTGGATATACTTAGCTCCGCTCCTGACTATGATATGTTGCAGGTGAGATAGAGGCTATCTGTAACACTTGTTATGGGTAGGAGCCTGGAGGCACCTATGGGCTAGCCGATGTTGCTCTGGACTTAGAGGCTAAGGAGGCCTATTACCTACCTTTTTAGTTTCGTTCGGACTTTGTATTAGAGACTTTAGTTACTTTTCATTTGCTAGAAATGTAACAACTCTTAGATATGTACTTTGATTCTGGGATTCGATATTATAGATGCTGTGGTTTATATTCATTCTTATCTGGACTTGTAGTTTCCCTAGAGATTGGTACAGCTTACTTCATCGTGTCTAACGACGAAGGCTGCACGTGTCCGACTCGTGTCCGATTATTCGGAAGTGAGCCATGACATCTTGGTGCTGGTGGAGCTCTGGCAGTAAACTTCATCGGTAGATATGCTGAGTCTCGATGGAAAGTAGAATCATTATATGATTGTAGAAGAGCGCTAAATATGGGTACTAACTGGAAGTTCTTCTGTGTTACTCCTCCTCCTGGGTACGAAGACTTCCCGGCTCCTCTGGTAGACTCAGAGCCCATTGGTATCCGTCCACCTCCAGACACTTTTTCTTGGATGAAGATGATTAGGCCTTCTCCTCCGGTGTATCGATTTAAAAGCGTATGCTACTTGGAACCATATTTGCCTAGCCATTTTGCTCGTCAATTCGGCTATGACCAGATGCATGTCGGGAATGCAACTACTTGCCTGTGAGCCTTCGGGTATCTGATCGATGGGGCTCGAGGATGGAGATACTATAATGCGAGAAGCACTAATGTTATGTTTATTATGCCCTCCGTTACTTTTGAAGATGGTCCGCGTATACTAGACACATACGCAAACTTCTACACCTCAACTAACACTTTCTTCGAAGGCTATTCCATGTCTGAAAACTTCGTTGGTGTGAGAAAAGCTTTTGACGGGACTAAAGCCACTGTAAATTTGTCCGTGGTAGAGGAGAATGTTTCTGTCGACGAACTTTTAGAAGCTGTGCCCGCTGGTTTTTATGACGATGTGCAAGACACATTGCATATCCCTCTCAAGAGACGGAAGGGCAAATATCCCACGAGAGGAGATGCCAAAAGCAAAAAACTGGGACTTTGCCTTCCCAATCAACTCAAGATGAACCTCTTTCTCCTGCCAAAAGGAAAGAGAAGAAGAAGAAGAAAGAAACAACTAATGTCGAGAAGCCAGCAACCACGACCAGGCTTCAAACATGGCAATTAGAAGCTGGGTCCTCCCCTAGAAGGGTATCTTCTTTTAGGTGAACAACCCCATCCCCTGCTCAGAAGGAGAGTAGGGTTGAGGTGACAAGTAGGGAGCGGATTGCTCCTGAAATGCCACAAGACCAGCCTGTTGTCACTTTTTTCCATGTGGACACACACAAAAAAAGAAGAAGAAAATGATGTCTTTTCTTTTATTGGCACAAGGAACCACAAATCGAGTACGCCTGAGAGATCCTGCGCTGAGGATCCCCGAGTACAAAAAAGAATTCTGGGGAATGGGACGATGGAGATCGAGCGACAGTTGCTCCTTTACTTCGTTGGCACTCCGATTACCAAAGTAGAAGAAAACCTACGAAAATTGCTAACTCTCGGCTCACTGACAAGAAGTGCAGCAATTTGGCTCTTGAAAATGCTCTTCGTTCTGTGTTTTGAAGAGGGATGAGGCCCCCCTTTTATAGTCGTTCTTGAGCTGGAATGGTGTTATGCGCCCACGTGAGGAAACATGTTAGTTTTTATGTGGGTGCAAAGTCCTGCTTTAGGCGCATACAAGCTGCAAGATTGTGGGTTGGTCGTGGTGCTGACGTGGCCGCATGCTTCGGTGCACGACTGCTCGTGGAGACTGACATAGCCGTTTGCTTCGGTGCACATATTGATCATGGCTTTGACTGAGTCAGGCTTGAGCGCATAGCCATGTCTCAGGCTATGCGCCCTTCTTTCTGGGGAGCTAATCTTGGGCGCGTGAAGCTTCACTGACTGGGCGCATGGAGCTACATTTGACTTGGGCGCATGGAGTTGTACTGACTGGGCGCATGAAGCTTCATTGGCTGGGTACATGGAGCTCCACTGACTGGGCGCATGGGGCTTCACTGACTTGGGCGCATGGGGCTTTATTTGCTGAAAAAATTGTATGCTTCTACAAGACCCCCTTCAAAGTTTTTGATACTTGAACAAGTTTGAAATACTTTGAAAGAAGAATGGATCATCTTCTCGTGATGCAATGGGCGCATAGCACGGCTCTCTCTTTAGGCGCATAGTATTTGGTCGGCCTGTTAGGGAGATACGATTGTTGAGATTTTCCTCGAAATCTGGACTGACAGATTCAACATAACAAAATTTGAAGCGGTCCATCCTTCATACGTCGTCCATGTCAGCAAGGGACAGTTGCATAGTATACAGAGAGCTGATCCTTCACGTGGATGCCTAGGCTGTAGTGGGGGCATACAACACAATGGGCGCATACAACAGGTGGGCTTATAGTATAGCTTGTGTCTATAAATAGACCTTTGGAGGAGAGAGAAAGTTCATTATTCCTCTCTTTGAATTTTTTAGAAAAACTTTTCGTCTTCTTTCTTTGAGAATCATGTCTCCCAAGGTCGCCAAGAGATCCACGAAGGGCAAGGGGGCTATGCCGAGTGACTCTCCTCCTGCAGCAGCGTCCTCGGCAGTCCAGGACCCGATTTTGGGTGAGGGCATGCTTCAAAAAACGAAATCTCGAGCGTTAATTTGCGACGTTCGGACTTCTCTTCCGCCTGGGCGCTTGTGCCTAGGACAATATACTTCTGTGAGCATTACTATGCGCCCACAGAAGTTATGCACCAATACTGTGGTATGCTATGCGCCCATGTGTTGCCATGTTATACTCCCTTTAAGCTGTGGCTTGTTATGCGCCCACGTACTGTCCGAGAGTTATGCGCCTACATGTCTTATTTTGGGCACATATCCCTTTGGGCGCATAGGAGTCTTCAGGACTTAGTTTTTTCTGTAGCTTCCTGAGTCTGACTTGTCTTTTTGTCCCTTTTCATATTCTGTAGGGATCTGGCTAGCAAATTTCTCCATGACCGGTTTTGGCGATTCTGGGCATGATGAAGATGCAACATTTGATACCAACATCAGAGAGCTCAGGACTCTTCATGTTTTGGAAGGATTTTCCTCAGATGGTAGGAAGAACCTTTATACATCGAAGAGTCGGACGGTAGTTGGGCGTTACCATAAAATTTCTTCTTTTACGTTTCTTCAAGTAGGCAAAAGCAACATTAGAGATGTTGTTTTGAAGGTATGGTCTCTTGAAGAAATGGGCCCACGACGTCTGCAATATGGAGGAGAGGAGATCACCATTTACAGATGTTTTAGCATGCTATATTTGCCCTCCTCCGTGTAGCTTCTTGAAGGTTCAACAGCCTTGTTTGCTTGCTCAACAGTAAAACATGACCTCTTTCCACAAAAATATGGTGCTGCCAAGCTGACCAAGCTATGTGTTGCTGATGAGTAGCGGATTCTCCCTTCTTTTGGACATCAATGTAAACTTTTACTTCTTATCCAGATGAAGGGATGAAGAACCTTTCGTTTTGCTCATGAGATGTAGTCATTTGAATGTAACTGATTTTGAATAGACAGAGTACATTCGCTCCATTCTCTGCTTGTGGTATCTGTGGTGCTTTGTATTAGAGAGCCGAAATACCGCACTTGTGTAAAGGGTATCCCGCTGGGGGATCCTCCTCTCTCTTTTTTTGTTTGGACCTATTGCCCTTTTGTGCATCCGGAAATGCGAGCAAATAGATTGGAATGATACTTTCGTGGACCTATCACCCTTTGGCGCACCAGCGATGCGGGTAATAGATTTGAAACAAAATCTAACAGAGGTAACAAGGTCGTGATAGGATTTGTGATCTTGGCGTCGTGCCTTTCATCTCGAGTTGGGTACAGGCATCAAGTTGGAAGACTATCGGTATCAGAGGTAATATGGACGTGACATGTGATAATCAAGAGAGGTTTTTGGTGGAATGGATTTTCTTGTCAAGTTTGGCTTCTTGTCAGGTTTTCCTCCCATAAGCGGAGGAAACTTTCCAAGCTTCTTCTTCGACGACCTCCACCGAAGACGAGGAGATGGCTCAGGAAGTTGTCAGAGCTTTCTACTTGGTGCTAAAGGTGAAGCTTCCTGGAGTCTTGAATCGGAGTGCTGTCTTCGGTCCCGTGAAGGCTGTTACCGAATGTCAGGTAGCATCCCTCGAGAGCATAGCCAGCAATGAGGATCGGGCCAACACTCTGAGGAAAGTTCTGAACAACATGGAGGGTCAAGTGGCCAGGTTTCGGACACCAAGCAGCGGAGCCCGACGTCACTTTTCCGCACAGAGGACGAGACTTTGATGACAGCTCTTACGGAGGAGAAGGCTACCTTCCAGGTAAGGAAGGATGCCCTGGCTCGGGAGATTGGCAAGCTAGCTGACCAGTATGGCCAGTTCAATACTGCAAGTGAGGCACGTGCTGCCTCGAAGAACAGGCTGGCTGTGCAGATCACTGAGAAGCATAACCACATTGCACAGATCAGGAACGAGATCGCTCAGCTGGAAGCCGTCTTGAGGGCGACGACATCTGAAGAGGAGGATTATTTGTCCCAGGCTGCCATGACTGCCACCACTTCTGCCCGATTAGAAGAACAGCTGGCAAAGTTGGAGGGGGAACATCAGAATCTGATCCTCTTTGAAGATGAAGCCGCTCGTCAGGAAGAGGCACGGCGCCGAGCTGCTGTGAAGTCCGAGGCCGGGATTGCAGCTGTGAAGGACGGCATCAATCGCCTGTGTATCCCGTAGATTTTGTAACTTCTCTTTTTTTTGGCCATTCACGGCTCTTGTACCTTTTTTCCGTCTTTTGATAGACTTTTAAGTACAAAATAAAGAATCTTTTCGGAAATGAATGTGGTTTTGTGAAATATCGATGCTAGAGGTAATGTGGACGTAGCAAGGATATCTCTGGTGGGTATTCCGCTAGAAATTTTTTGATGTGGACCTATTATCCGTTTTATATTTGAATGATTCGAATATAGATAATAAGTTGAGCGAAGCTGCTAGTAGACGTAATATGGACGTAATAGCAGAGGATATTCTATATCTGACCTAAGGTAATATGGACGTGGAAAGATATATAACATTAAGTAGGAGTGGATAATTCAGAGGTAATAGGGACGTGATTATCCTTGATGAATGCTTTGGTCAGAGGTTATATGGACGTGACAAAACATAATCATTTAACTAAGGAAATAATTATCAGAAAACAATCCAGAGGTAATAGGGACGTGACTTGTTTTCGTCAAACCAAGTTTGGACAGAGTCAAAAACGGAAATGATTCCACTGGGGAAATATTTAGAGGACCTATTATCTAGGGCGTATTCAAGACTCTTGAAATACGGATAATAGTTAGATAGTTTTTTTTTTGGAATCATATAAACATCGCACTGTACATTTACATGACTGAGTATATGTGAACAAAAAGAGGTTACACATAGTATTTCTTCCGGAACTTGCCATTGATAGGCATCATGAGCAAGTCACCATCGGGCTTAGTTAGCCGGTACGTACCGTTAGAATACACCGATTCTATGACGAAAGGACCTTCCCATTTGGGCTGGAATTTTTCTTTTATTTTGTGCGTCATGACCATCGGTCTTCTAACTGCTAGGACCAGATCACCTATTTGGAAGATCCTTTCCTTCATTTTTTTATTGAAGGCTCTGGAAAGGCGTGCTTGGTATAGCTCAATGCGCTGCTGAGCTAACAAGCATTTTTCGTCTAGCACTTCGAGCTCCTGGAGTCGCAGACGATAGCTTTCTTCAGTAGTCAGCTCGCTGGCTAGGGCTACCCGAAGAGAAGAATTCTGGATTTCTAGGAGAAGAACTGCTTTGCTCCCATAAACCAGAGAGAATGGCATATTGCATGTTGGAGTCCGGACCGTCGTGCGATAGGCCCATAGACATTCACCGAGCTTCTCGTTCCAATCGCGCTTATTTGAAGACACAAACTTCTTGAGAAGCTTTATGATGGTTTTGTTGGAGGCTTCTGTTAGCCCGTTAGCCGCTGGATTGTAGGCAGTAGAGGCTACGTTCTGGATTCGATTCTTATCGCAGAACCGATAGAATGCATGGCTTGCGAACTGTGGACCATTATCATGGATGATCCTGCGAGGTAGGTCGAAGCGGTAGATGACGTAATGTTTGATGAAATCGATCATGTTTGACGTCTTTACTTCGTTGAGCGGTATTGCTTTCGCCCATTTGGAGAAGTAATCGGTTATAGCTAGGATGAACCGATGTCCTTTGGAGGATGGCGGGCTGATTGGTCCTATGACATCTATACCCCAGGCTTCAAATGGCCAAGATGCTGCCGTCGGGTGTAGAAACTCCGAAGGTTGATGAATAAAGTCGGCGTGGAACTGGCAAGCTCTACACTTCTTTGCATATTCAACAGCATCCGCTATCATTGTGGGCCAGTAATAACCCATTCGTTTACGGCGATCTTGTAATTTGGGGCCTGGTTGATGTGCATGCTTCACCACAAACTCCATTGTGAGCCTCCCGAAGTGCATGCTTGGCTTATGTGTCTGATAAGCATCATAACAGTAGCTCGTTGTAAGAGCGTCGGTACAGCATCTTGGTAGCTGTGTCATAGTAAAATATGAGGGATCGCCTTTGGATGGATACTGCTTCCTTCGGGTCCTCAGGGAGGATTCCATAGACAGCATAGTCTATGAAGGAAAATCTCCAGTCTTTAGCATCGACGTTTGTTTCCGCTGTATAACTGTGATAAATATGCAAGGCGTCTTTCACACAGAATAATTCTCGACTAGACACTGTGATCGACTGCTTTGTATTGGTAGGAACGGTCAAGGAAGCAGCGAGACCGGCTAGAGCATTTGCTTCTATATTCTGTAGTCGAGGTACGTGCTCGATGAAGAATCCAGCAAAGGTAGACGCCAGCTCGATTTTTGCTCTGTGGTAGGGGATGGGATCTTCGTGGCGAACTTCATAATCCCCTCGAACCTGACTAACTATTAGCTTGGAATCGCCGTAAGCCTCTAGATAGTCAACTTCCAGTTGCTTTGCTAGTTGCAGGCCGATTAATAGGACATTATATTCGGCCACGTTGTTGGTGCATGGTTCCACGAGAGAATATGCATGATGTATAACCAGATGATCAGGTGACACGAGCATGACACCTACTCCAGCCACGATATTTCCTTTGGGTCCTGTTCTTGATGCACCGTCAAAAAACATTCGCCAAATAGGGATTTCTTCATTTGCAGTATTAGACTCCACCACTTCGTCGGGGATTTCGTCGTAAAGTTTGGATGACTCCAGCATCGGGTGAGCTGCTAGGAAATCAGCTAATGCTTGGCCTTTTACTGCCTTCTGAGGAACGAAGATCATATCATATGGAGTCAACAACATTGCCCATGTAGCTAAACGGGAATTAAGAGAGCCCGATTTAGGCATGAGTATTCTGAGAGGGTTGACTTTAGATATAATGTGGATAGTCTGCCCAGACACGTAGTGGCGTGTCTTCTGGATGGCAAATACTAGTGCTAGGCATTCCTTCTCCACCGGTGTGTATCTGTGCTCGGCACCCACCATTGTGCGGCTGAGGTAGTAGATTGCCTGTTCATGGCCACCTTCATTCTTCTGAGCTAAGAGGGCGCCAAGGGAATGATCCATAGCGCGGACATATAGTAAGAAGGGCTTCTCCATTATTGGAGCTACCAATACTGGAGGGCTTATAAGATACGTCTTGATGTCATCGAATGCGCGTTGATATTGTTCAGTCCAGACGAAAGATACGCCTTTCTTCATGAGCTGAGTGAATGGTTGACACCTTCCAGAGAGGTTCGAAATGAATCGTCTAATGTAGGCTAGCCTTCCTCGTAGTCCGCATAGCTCTTTGAGGTTTCTTAGAGGATGCGTGTCGAAAATAGCCTTCACTTTCTCCGGGTCCAGATGTATACCCTTTGAAGTGATGACGAAACCAAGGAACTTGCCGCTGGAGACTCCCAAAAAAGACTTGGTTGGATTTATCTTGAGTTGGTGTGCACGCATTAGTTCGAACACCGTTCTCAGGTCTTGGAGGTGGTTGCCCTTGAGACGACTTTTGACTACGATGTCGTCTACGTAGCACTCCACGGTTTTACACCAATGATAACAAAAAATTGTGTTCATGGCTCGCTGGTATGTTGCCCCTGCATTCTTCAATCCGAAGGGCATCACCGTATAGCAGTATACCCCCAACGGTGTTCAAAAAGATGTGTGCTTCTCGTCGTCGGGGAACATCTTGATCTGGTTGTAGCCTGAGAACCCATCCATGAAGGACATCCGCTCGAAGCTGCAAGTGTTGTCGATTATTACGTCAGTGATCGGTAGAGGAAACTCGTCTTTCGGTCATACTGAGTTCAAATCACGGTAGTCGATACAGATTCGAACTTTACCGTTCTTTTTCATGACTGGAACGATGTTGGCAACCCAGTCTGGGTGTTGTTCCTCGCGAATGAATCTACTGGCAATGTGCTTCTTGACTTTATTCTCGATGGCTTCCATGACGTCTGGACGGAATTGTCATTGTTGCTGTTTCACTGGCTTAGCTTTAGACGAAATGTTCAGACGATGCATAGCAACTTTAGGGTCCAAGCCTGGCATGTCTTCACAGCTCCATGCGAAGACGTCGATGTATTCTCTTATAAGTTGTATAAAAGATTGGCGTTCATCGCCAGATAGGCTTTTGCTGATGAAGATTGGTTTGAAGGATGCTTCATCTCCTAGATTGACTTGGATGACTTCGTCTTCGGTAGGTGGTTCCCGTTGTTCGAAGCGCAGCTCCCACCTGGTGTCCATCTTTTGAGCCCATTGTTCGAGTTCGATTGATTGGACATCGTCTGTAATTTGGTCGGCGGAAACCATGTTGATGGACAAAGTTGCTTTGAACATATCGCTGATGCTGGAGTCTGAGTCCCAGAGGGAGGAATCAAAAGAATGAGAACAACGATGTGCTTCATCATCTGATCTTTTGGGAGTTGTTGGAGGAGAGACATAGCCCAAACCAACACCGCTTCGTTGATAGTAGTTCTCGGGTTTGCCGGTGTCACGACCGGCACCCACTGTGAGGGTACGAGAACGTAACAACGCCCAGCCTACGCCGTAGTATCGGCGGTAGAACGCTGTCCTAGGTCTCATGCATCTAACAGTATAAGGCTAAGCAGTTTATACTCCCCGAATGGGGGTGACATAGTAGAATGTAAACTCAATCACATCTAAGGTAGAGCATAATAGAAGATGGATAAAATATGAAATCCAAAAGAGATACAGCAGATAGAAGTCTAAGTGTCTAAGATACATAAACCCAGAAATACATCTCAAAGCTCAAATACAGTAATCCATAAATACAACTCAAGACAACTGAAAATAAACTATGAGCAAAACCCTAGCTATCTATACAACCTCTACTGTGTCTCCTCTAGGCTAGCAGGCAACCTCTAGGCTATCTGTAAAATTTATCAACAGGTCCAGTCAGGACAAGAGCGAGCACAGTACATCTCAACAAATCATAGCAGGTTAGAAAATATAATCATGCAGTAAAGTAAGATACAGGATCTGAAAGAAATACAGTATATAAACAGAGAGAGAGAACTGTAATAGAAATATCTACTATAAGTAGAGAACTAACATTGGCTAGTGAGTCAGAGTACAATATAAACATGTGAATGGCATAGAAGATTCTGGGAACTATACAATGGAGTGATTCTGGGAACTACACTACTTGGATATTATTCACATGTCTACTTCTAATCCCCCGTACCCCCAATCAATACACAAGGATCCAACCAGGTTATGTTATGATTCCATGCAAAGGCCCACAAGGGATGATACATGGATGGCCCATAAATGGGTGATTCTGGGAATGCCCATAAATGGGTGATTCTGGGAATGCCCATAAATGGGGTGATTCAGGGAAGACTCTGTGATCATGAGAGTACATGTCACAAGTGATCGATGAATAGTGAAGCATAGTGATACACCATGTAAGTGAAACGCACAGAACATGTAGTATACGATGCTCCCTGAGGGGATAACATCTCAAGAAGGGATCCATATAGTACTAATTCGTATTACCAACGAGACAGCATCAAGTAAAGTAATCTAAAGCAGGAAAATAATTTTAAGCAGGATATGAAATGATCAGAGAATGTACTCGCCTGCTATCTGAATGTCCAAAGGAAATGTACTATCCGAGGAGAGGTGTCTGGCTCCTATTTAGAACAGCACAAGTCACAACAAGTCCAAAATGGTAAAATAAAGCTCTACTATGCATTCTACATGATTCTAGGTCATTCTAGGTCAAAGTCAACTCTTGGTCAACTCTGGTCAACCGTACTAGTCAAACTAGGTTAACTTAGGCAGTACTAGGTATAAACCTAGACTAACAAGTCTCATTAGGCCTAACCAATCCTAGACTAACACTCACACAAAATCACAAACCTACACAAGTTATCAAACACACATTACATATATATTCATATATATTTTTATTACAAGCAAGGTACATAAAGACAAGGAGTGAGTGATACATGAATGTGGATATGGCAATGTGTACATAGCAGTACAATGTGTTCAAGTGTGAGGGGGTTATGTTAGAAGGATAACATTTAGCAAGGATTCATTGTGTCACATAGAAGAAATAACATGTAAAGCATAGGTTTAGCATGTGTGTGTGTGGGTGTTAATCATAACAAAAGTGTTTATTTATACATCAAAGAGTTTACTCATAACAGTAAGTAGGTTTTATGTGTATTCATGCTTGGGATTACTGTCAACATGTAGAAGGGGTTTTAACATATGAACATGGTGCTAAGTGCTAATATGGCATCATACATTCCTATCATGTTGGCATTCATATATAGCATACATTCATACTTGATTACGTTACTTACTTACATATGGATACTTGCATACATGTTTCAATACCTTGCATTACCCACATGCTTGCATTTCATCCATTCATTCATGCATTGCATTCATTCATTCATTCATGCACCTATACATACATATTTGAATATATTATATACTTTTATACATTATATCATTTATGCATACTCTATATTATATTACATTCTCTTAACACACACACATATATATATACACATGCATATATACGTATTTGTACATACAAGGATACACAAAATGCATATGTCGTATAGTAATCTTCTATTTAAAATCAATAATGTACAAATAAAGCATTCATTAAATTCTAGGATTAAAGTATGTTATAGATCTTTGTGTTAGCTTTCCGAAACTTTAAACGGATCACACTTTCGTGTCCGGAAGCTCCCGAAATCGCAAAAACACCGAAACGCGTTCGTCTTTCGTACAGCTGACACTCAAATAATTTTACAGAAAGTTTCAGAAGGAATTTGGCTTATTAAAATATATATTTGGAAAGCTAACTTCGATACGGTTCTTTCAAAAAAAACGGAAGATAAATCAGAGTTTTAAGCTAAAAGTTATGATATTTCTAAGTTGCTATTGCTACTAAAAACGTGGATAAATATTATGACGAATTTAGGTAGTTTGAGACAAAAGAAACACAAGTATATAACATAATATATCAAGAACTCACTCTCTACACTAATATATATATATATATATGAGACACTATAGAACACATCTCTAATACAAAAATATGAGATTAAACATGTAATAATTCATTCATACATAACAACAACACAGTGTGTCCAAATTTGGGGATTTCCCACATGGACACAACCACAACACAAAGGACACTCCTATGACCTCCTAATGGACACGAAATGGACACAAATGGAGATACAACCATGGGGTTCATTCCTATGGGTTCAAAATATTCTGTATGCATGTAGGGATGGATTAGAGGAGAGATTATACCTTCCGGAAGAGAGATTCAAAGGAAAATCCTTCCGATACGACATCGACACGTAGAGATTCTAAAAGGACACGAACGAGCTCCGAATCCTCCCAAACTTGGCTAGCACCCTCTAACCATGGAGTAGAGGAGAAATGAAGAAGATTTGGTGGAAAAAGGGGTTAATTTGGAGATGAAATCAATGGAGGTTCATCTCTAAATTAATTTGTGGAAGAACAAGAGAGAAAAAGTGGATGAAAACAAATGAATGAAGGAGTGACTCACTCCTTATCCCCCCATAGGTGGCTGCCCAAAAATGGTTAGGTGTCCCATATTTGAATGTCCAAAATGCCCTCCACTAATCTATTTGATTTAAATTAAGAATGGATTAAAGGTTGAGGTCAATTTAGTCTAGTTTTAAGTCTCTAATTAAACTAAACCTATCCATAAATAATTAGTCTAACTACTAACTAAAATTAATATCATGTGGACTAAAATTAATATCATGTGGGCCATGTCTAACTAGTGTGTGGGTCCCACTAGAGTCAAACTACCCCCTGAGTTCCCGTTTCAAGTCGGATTGAGTTGAAATTCGAACCCGACTCAAATAACCCCAAAACAATATCATAAATAATAAAATAAATTTTAACCCCAAAATAATATCATAAATAATAAAATAAATTTTTAAAATATTCAAAAATGTAAAATGACAAAATACCCATGTTTCTGAAAAGTGGGGGTGACAAATCTATCCACCTTAAAAAATTTTGTCCTCGAAATTAAAACAAAGCATCACAGAAAACACATGCAGAAAACAATCTCATTCAAATACTTTTCAAAAAAATTAGCAATAAAAAAAATCTCTTTGAGGCACATCAAACATTTGTAAATAAAAACTGATACGTGTCCGATACGGACACAAAACCATCACAAAATCACACCTATCAAAGGTCAAAATCAACAATCACCAACGCAATAAATATCAAAATAATTCAAAGAGGTCAAATACAAAATATCCTTAGGCCAGAAATGACATTAAACATCCTAATCACATGGTTAGGCACTAGGTCGAACAGTCTTTAGGGTTTCACTAGCAAAACATCAAAATCACAAGTCATAATTTTAAATAGTTTTAAAATGATTTAAAAATTACCAAAAATTATATCATGATTTAAATGTCAAATCAATAAATGATTAAAATTACAAAATTTCAAAATTACTCTCATTTTAAAAAACTGGGTGTTACAAGTCTACCCACCTTAGAAAAATTTTGTCCTCGAAATTAAAATGTTCATACTCCCTCCAGGTCAAACCCCCACAATCAAGTCCCAGAACTTAAATAATTCATACCATCAAAAAGGACGGCATACAGGGTCATGGCATACGGTGGTAGTGAAAGTCTCATCTAGGTATACCAGTCATGCTAACCGAAACGGTCATAGGGTATCAAAACACACAAGCAATCTAGGGTGCTAAACTAGAAAAGTTGCAGAAATAACAAATCATCAAAACTGTAAGGCAGTCTACCATCCTACATGAAAACTGGTACTCATCAAAAAAATAAAATAAAGATAACCACCAATTATCTATTAAGGAATACTATTCAAGAAAATTAAAATCAAAGTTAAAGAATGAAAGTCAATTGCATGGAATCCAATCACAATATGTATATATAGAGAGCGTGTTAGAGAGAGAAAAGCTAGCATTATGTAAATGTTATGTGGTTCGTGTGTGATGGGTGTATGTGGACATGTTCATATGGTTAGATAGTAGGCATGTGTATAGGAGGATTTGGATTTCAAGACAATAGCTATCAAGTTACACTACTCATGGCATATTGGTTAAACAATCTACAATACACAACCCATTTGCTCATAACATGCATGGCTAACCATATATATATAGAGGTAGAGATTTAGTTATGTATCTATATACATTATAACATGTATGCATAAACTCTATATATATCTATACAGGTATATGAACATAACATAGAGAGGAAAGGTTAGGTTTACATGGCAGTGTATACTAAGTTAGGGTGTGTGTGTCCTTGTACAGGGTATAGCTTAGTATTGAAAGGTTAAATCCAGTTTTAGTTCAGCATTTACATACAAAATCTGAAAATAAGCTAACATTTAAACCAGGGAAATATTAACATAATGCAGTTTCAGATTTTTAGGGATTTGAAACATCACAACTAACTCAATGCTCCCAACACATCCTAACATGATGGAGATAAAACCCTAACATACTATCCATACATTTATCTATGCACACAGTTCAATATTACATGTTAAATCTGAAATTGAACTAAACATTGGAAATCAATGTAAAAAAATATCAACATGTATTCAGTTTTAGGATTTTAGAGAAATTCGAACATCAACCAACCCAATGTTTATCACAACCTAACATGTAAGAATATGAAACCTAAATTTATATCCCTACTTACCACAATGTATATAGCTCAAAGTATTACATTTGAAAAAAAAAAAGCAAATTGAACTAAACATTTGGAATCCAATATTAAGGGTTAATATGCACACAGTCTCAGATTGGACAAATTCAAACACAAAACTCAACCAAATTTTTTTGAATTGAAACCCTATGTATAACATACATGTGCAGTGATGTAAACATAACTAATAACATAAAACTTCTATTTAAATTACGAGTTTAAGCTGGAAAAAGCAGAGAACCAGAAATATTGGGATTTTGACAATTTAAACATCAACAACATATTAATATGTATTTAGATAAGTGGGGAAATCATGTGTAGCATACATACGTGTCAGGCAAAGAGTCTGTGTCCACTATATATTCTCATGTCCCAATATAAAAATCAAATTCTATATCAAGTGCAACATTTAGATTCCTACCAAGATTGCAAAGTAGATGATTGGTGTAATCAAGACAGTTTTATTATTATTATTATTTAATACAAGAATAATAACAATTAAGAAATAACGATAAAATCTGTTTGCTTATTTGTTTAAAAGAAGGAACCCTTTTGAAACCCAGAGCTAAACTATCAAATCGAAGATAAGGTCTAGTAAAAATTATCGATTCATTGTATTATGAAGAAACCCATAGCAAAAAGTTACCCAAGGTTTATAAAAATAGCTAAAGCTACTCCTAAGTTAAATAATGAGAAGCAAAACAAAACAAAACAATTAATAATTTTTTTTTTGGAGGACTGAAACAAAAGTAGAAAAAATATGTTCGAAAACATTTAAGGTACAATATGATAATCATATGCGTCTGTCCAAAATCATGGTACTCTAAATCCTCGTCATACTAGTAAGCAAGGCTATGATAATCACAGAGTCCTCGACTTCGGCACATACCTCTAGAATCATGGTATTTAACATTTTCGCGATGCCGCTAGCTTGGCTGCGAAAACCTTAAATTCCCACACCCGAGAAATATATCCAAGTCAGACTATATGTCCTCACCATGCTGGCTAATATGACTGTAGAAGACTAGATTCCATAACTTAGATGACCTAGCCCATATAATTTCATCTTGACAAAATTTAATTTAAATCAACAATGGATACCCAAAAATCAAATTTATCAACGAATATCAAGATTCAAAAATGAACAAAAATCCTTTAAATCATATAAATACAAACTCAAATTCAACCATAATCCATCAAAATTAAATTTAACAACAGAAAGTAAAGATAAATCAAATCAAGGGAAGAAGAGTTTTCAAATCGAAGTTAAAATAAGATTCTCAAGGGTCGTCCCAGAAATCTCTCAAGGGATCCTAACTGTGATTGAGTACCTTCAAAAACATATCCTAATCCTACTGCAGGCTATAGTGGTACTCTAGTTCGAATACCACTACATAAACTCGACCTGCACGGGCCACCACTAAAAACGTGTCACGACCCGCACCCACTGTGAGGGTACGAGAACGTAACAACGCCCAGCCTACGCCGTAGTGTCGGCAGTAGAACGCTGTCCTAGGTCTCATACATCTAACAGTATAAGGCTAAGCAGTTTATACTCTCCGAATGGGGGTGACATAGTAGAATGTAAACTCAATCACATCTAAGGTAGAGCATAATAGAAGATAGATAAAACATGAAATCCAAAAGAGATACAGCAGATAGAAGTCTAAGTGTCTAAGATACATAAACCCAGAAATACATCTCAAAGCTTAAATACAGTAATACATAAATACAACTCAAGACAACTGAAAATAAACTATGAGTAAAACCCTAGCTATCTATACAACCTCTACTGTGTCTCCGCTAGGCTAGCAGGCAACCTCCAGGCTATCTGTAAAATTTATCAACAGGTCCAGTCAGGACAGGAGCGAGCACAGTACATCTCAATAAATTATAGCAGGTTAGAAAATATAATCATGCAGTAAAGTAAGATACCGGATCTGAAAGAAATACAGTATGTAAACAGAGAGAGAGAACTGTAATAGAAATATCTACTATAAGTAGAGAACTAACAGTGGCTAGTGAGTCAGAGTACAATATAAACATGTGAATGGCATAGGAGATTCTGGGAACTATACTATGGAGTGATTCTGGGAACTACACTACTTGGATATTATTCACATGTCTACTTCTACTCCTCTGTACCCCCAATCAATACACAAGGATCCAACCAGGTTATGTTATGATTCCATGCAAAGGCCCACAAGGGGTGATACATGGATGGCACATAAATGGGTGATTCTGAGAATGCCCATAAATGGGTGATTCTGGGAATGCCCATAAATGGGGTGATTCAGGGAAGACTCTGTGATCATGAGAGTACATATCACAAGTGATCGATGAATAGTGAAGCATAGTGATACACCATGTAAGTGAAACACACAGAACATGTAGTATACGATGCTCCCTGAGGGGATAACATCTCAAGAAGGGATCCATATAGTACTAATCCGTGTTACCAACGTGACAACATCAAGTAAAGTAATCTAAAGCAGGAAAATAATTCTAAGCAGGATATGAAATGATCAGAGAATGTACTCGCCTGCTATCTGAATGTCCAAAGGAAATGTACTATCCGAGGAGAGGTGTCTGGCTCCTATTTAGAACATCACAAGTCACAACAAGTATAAAATGGTAAAATAAAGCTCTACTATGCATTCTACATGATTCTAGGTCATTCTAGGTCAAAGTCAACTCTTGGTCAATTTTGGTCAACCGTACTAGTCAAACTAGGTTAACTTAGGCAGTACTAGGTCTAAACCTAGACTAACAAGTCTCATTAGGTCTAACCAATCCTAGACTAACACTCACACAAAATCACAAAGCTACACAAGGTATCAAACACACATTACATATATATTCATATATATTTTTATTACAAGCAAGGTGCATAAAGACAAGGAGTGAGTGATACATGAATGTGGATATGGCAATGTGTACATAGCAGTACAATGTGTTCAAGTGTGAGGGAGTTATGTTAGAAGGATAACATTTAGCAAGGGTTTATTGTGTCACATAGAAGAAATAACATGTAAAGCATAGGTTTAGCATGTGTGTGTGTGGGTGTTAATCATAACAAAAGGGTTTATTTATACATCAAAGGGTTTACTCATAACAGTAAGTAGGTTTTATGTGTATTCATGTTTGGGGTTACTGTCAACATGTAGAAGGGGTTTTAACATATGAACATGGTGTTAAGTGCTAATATGGCATCATACATTCCTATCATGTTGGCATTCATATATAGCATACATTCATACTTGATTACGTTACTTACTTACATATGGATACTTGCATACATGTTTCAATACCTTGCATTACCCACATGCTTGCATTTCATCCATTCATTCATGCATTGCATTCATTCATTCATTCATTCATGCACCTATACATACATATTTGAATACATTATATACTTTCGTACATTATATCATTTATGCATACTCTATATTATATTACATTCTCTTAACACACACACATATATATATACACATGCATACATACATATTTGTACATACATGGATACACAAAATGCATATGTCGTATAGTAATCTTCTACTTAAAATCAATACTGTACAAATTAAGCATTCATTAAATTCTAGGATTAAAGTATGTTATAGATCTTTCTGTTAGCTTTCCGAAACTTTAAACGGATCACACTTTCGTGTCCGGAAGCTCCCGAAATCGTAAAAATACCGAAACGCGTTCGTCTTTCGTACAGCTGATACTCAAATAATTTTACAGAAAGTTTCAGAACGAATTTGGTTTATTAAAATATATATTTGGAAAGCTAACTTCGATACGGTTCTTTTAAAAAACGGAAGATAAATCAGAGTTTTAAGCTAAAAGTTATGACATTTCTAAGTTGCTATTGCTACTAAAAACGTGGATAAATATTATGACGAATTTAGGTAGTTTGAGACAAAAGAAACACAAGTATATAACATAATATATCAAGAACTCACTCTCTACACTAATATATATATATATATATATATATATATATATATATATATATATATATATATATATATATGAGACACTATAGAACACATCTCCAATACAAAAATATGAGATTAAATATGTAATAATTCATTCATACATAACAACAACACATAGTGTGTCCAAATTTGGGGTTTTCCCACATGGACACAACCACAACACAAAGGACACTCCTATGACCTCCTAATGGACACGAAATAGACACAAATGGAGATACAACCATGGGGTTCATTCCTATGGGTTCAAAATATTCTATATGCATGTAGGGATGGATTAGAGGAGAGATTATACCTTCCGGAAGAGAGATTCAAAGGAAAATCCTTCCAATACGACACCGACTCGTAGAGATTTTAAAAGGACACGAACGAGCTCCGAATCCTCCCAAACTTGGCTAGCACCCTCTAACCATGGAGTAGAGGAGAAATAAAGAAGATTTGGTGGAAGAAGGGGTTGATTTGGAGATGAAATCAATGGAGGTTCATCTCTAAATTAATTTGGGGAAGAACAAGAGAGAGAAAGTGGATGAAAACAAATGAATAAAGGAGTGACTCACTCCTTATCCCCCCATAGGTGGCTGCCCAAAAATGGTTAGGTGTCCCCTATTTGAATGTCCAAAATGTCCTCCACTAATCTATTTGATTTAAATTAAGAATGGATTAAAGGTTGAGGTCAATTTAGTCTAGTTTTAAGTCTCTAATTAAACTAAACCTATCCATAAATAGTTAGTCTAACTACTAACTAAAATTAATATCATGTGGACTAAAATTAATATCATGTGGGCCATGCCTAACTAGTGTGTGGGTCCCACTAGAGTCAAACTACCCCCGAGTCCCCGTTTCAAGTCGGATTGAGTTGAAATTCGAACCCGACTCAAATAACCCCAAAACAATATCATAAATAATAAAATAAATTTCAACCCCAAAATAATATCATAAATAATAAAATAAATTTAAAAAATATTCAAAAATGTAAAATGACAAAATACCCATGTTTCTGAAAAGTGGGGGTGACAAATCTATCCACCTTAAAAAATTTTGTCCTCGAAATTAAAACAAAGCAATCACAGAAAACACATGCAGAAAACAATCTCATTCAAATACTTTTCAAAAAAAATTAGCAATAAAAAAATCTCTTTGAGGCACATCAAACATTTGTAAATAAAAACTGATACGTGTCCGATACGGACACAAAACCATCACAAAATCACACCTATCAAAGGTCAAAATCAACAATCACCAACGCAATAAATACCAAAATAATTCAAAGAGGTCAAATGCAAAATATCCTTAGGCCAGAAATGACATTAAACATCCTAATCACATGGTTAGGCTCTAGGTCGAACAGTCTATAGGATTTCACTAGCAAAACATCAAAATCACAAGTCATAATTTTAAATAGTTTTAAAATGATTTAAAAATTACCAAAAATCATATCATGATTTAAATGCCAAATTAATAAATGATTAAAATTATAAAATTTCAAAATTACTCTCATTTTAAAAAACTGGGTGTTACAAGTCTACCCACCTTAGAAAAATTTTGTCTTCGAAATTAAAATGTTCATACTCCCTCTAGGTCAAACACTACGACAAAAAACCCTTTTAATGACGGCTAAAAAGCGTCATTAATGACAAACCATGACGCTTTTTTTCAAAACAACCGTTATGAAAACGGGTGTTATAAATGTTTTTTAAAAGCGTCATAAAGAAACCGTCATGAATAGTTTATATAAAAGCGTTATGAATAGTTAATATATAGTGCACAATTCAGAACAATTTTAAAACGTCATGAATAGATAAATGTATAGGCTCAATGCAGCACATTTATAACACTTTATACTATTCAAATTAGCATATCCAAATCAGTCCATATAATTGTCAGGCCTAAAAATCAAATTAACATTATATATCACCATCTTTATTACATTTCTCAAAATAGAGTACATATCAACATCTTCATTACATTCTCAAAATTGAATATCCAAATTGAATATATACATTTACAAATACATATATACATTTACAACTACCAAAAAACCTGTACCCAGAGCTCTGTTGGACTACCAGGGACTAAAGGTCCTCCAACTGCTAAAATCTTTATGGAAAAAAAGCAGTATCCTCGTTTGTTTGAATTTAATGTCTTTTGCAATTGATTGGTCCACATATGAAAGAAGGAAAGCTGAAAAAAAACAAAAAAAAAGATTACATTGGAAGCATGAATAAACTTGACAGTACATTCTCTTAAATCAACAGGACAATATACTACATAAGTACCCGACTCAACTACTTCACTTGGCCAGAGTAAAATTACCTTGAAACTTTACTTGGCCTTCCAAACAGATCAAGCAATCAAACTCTACAAGAGAAAAAAGAAGCTGAGCAGCCAGCATCAAACTTCTCAAGCAGCACCAACATGTAACTTATAGTTAGGGATAACAGTACCTAGGAAACTCCCCAACCAATGAGCCATCCAGACCGGTCAAGAACACAAAAATATCACCTCACAATTGGATAAAGGAGAGTTACTCGAGAACAGACAACTAAAGATTACAACAAAATGTACTCGTATTCTTATTTTGAATATCATATTTTACCATACAAAGTTGAGCCTCATTTCTCCAATCTTTCTAAAATATGTTCAGGTTGAACAAGGTACTGAATCATGTATGAATACTTAATATAGACCAAAGACATAATTTAATCTAGATACTATCATACTACTATAAATCACAAATTTCAAGTAAAAAGTAAATTACAGGCATCAAAAAATGTCAGGGAAACATTATACCAAACCATTATTTGCAGCATGTTCTGAATACGAGTCTTCTTCTTCAGAAAATGGCTCAGTAAAATCTCTAATAATAGATGCCAGTTTAGACGTGATGCCAACTTGATCAAATGGTGAACCTTCATTAGAAGATAAATTACCGAACACATCAAAGTACCGAAGTAGAAGTACAGAAGGTGTATATCTGTAATTTCAGCACAATAAGACGCAGATAAAAGAAAGAAATTTACAACATCAACATCATCATAATACAATCCATTAGCTGATATAAAGAACTTATAAAAAACGGACACGGAAAAGTTCAATAAAAAGGATGAACAAAACCAATAGATTGCTTGATATGGATTACTTGAAAATCTTATTGTGAAAACAAGATAATAACACAACAGAATAACTGCAGTTAAACCACCAATACAATCAATGGCTAGAGATACATTTTAGAATACCTCTAGGAAGTAATCAAATAGTAACCAAAGAAAGTAATTTCTTCACTCTAAAATAAATAGCCAATACGAGAATGACAATTGGGGATTATATAAGTTCACTGAGGCAGAAAAGCACATTAAACACAAGATTGAAGTCTGACACAAGATGTTAATTGACTAGAGATACATTTTAGAATACCTATGGGCAGCTTTAAAGGTATTGGCAAGGGCGGTAGAAGCCTTCCTCTCTGAAGATGACATAACCTAGGAAACAAAACTGTTTGTGAATATAAAAATCTCCCAGCAGCAAAAAATTCTACAAAAACACCTTATTTGATAATAAAAAAATATTAGAGGAGGACGTCTATACCTTGAAGTAGATGACATTATTGGAAAAACGTGTGCATTCTTATGGTTACCCAACCCAACCAGTTGCACCTCTCAGCATGCTGAGCAACTTTTCACCACCAAGTAGTAGCTGCAAGTTCCAAGTATCTGCCTTTGCAACGAAACTTTCTCCTATCCTTAAAAGTAGCATTCATAATTCAATTTTGTTTTTCTTTGATTATCCCACCTTTTGCAGTCTTTGTTACTTTGATTCCTTCCCATTTAGATATCTCAAGGAGATGGACCAAACCCTCACTTCTGTAATAGTACTATTTGTGACAATAGCCGTCCATCTACGATCGTGTCTGTGTCCCAGTGTCAGTATATGTTATGACATATCATTTGTCTAACATAGTATCAATTAGATAACAATAACATCATGAGGGAATAGTACGGAAATTGAAAAGAAAATCCTGAGACTAAATCCCCACTCCTCAGGTCATTAACATGTTTCCTCACATGGGATCCACGCCTTTCAAAACATTGGCTGAAATGATAAAAGCGGTGTAGATATAGTTGGCGGGCAATCAACACACTTCATAAGTTCTCTTTATAGATATGGAAATAAGGATAAGTTAGAAGGTAACATATCTCTTTATAGATATGGAAATAAGGATAAGTAAGAAGGCAACTGATGTTCCTGGGTAGCGGCCATCATATATATAAGAACGTTGAGAGAAAAAAAAGAGTGTGAACTGATACACAACTAGATTAAACAAGATCTAAATGACAAGAATTAGTAGAAAAACAGCAGGTCCATTTGCAACCATTCATGTGTATCTTACATCAAAAAGCATCAAGCACTATGAATGTTTGCAAGACTTTGACAAGCAACTGACAATGATGCATGGGACAAATCTTTGGTTGTTTCTTATGCTATTCCCATCTAAAGCAAAATAACTGTAAGAAAGCTTGCATCATATTTGCAGAGAAGAAAGGAGAGGGTTTGGCTAGAAAATAAAGCTAATAATAGGGACTACCAACACTCCTACACCGAACAAACAAAATCACCCCCACAGAACACAATATTGCAACTCCTGCCACTGTGCGGAGGTGAAGGGAAACACTCTCACCATTCCTACACCGAACAAACAAAATCACCCCCACAGAACACAATAACTAATAATAGGGACTACCAAAGTTTAAAAAAAACAAACCCTGATGGCTTGTACGCGCTGGGATACTGCTGCCAGACTCTAGTAGTTCCTTTACTTCCACATAACGAGGCATACAGTCAACAACCAGACATTCTGCTGCTTCTTGAACCTAAAGTCAAGCCTGCATTGTTGGAATAAGTAAGGAATGACCTGATTTCCTTATAAACATAACCAAAAGCACTAACCTCAGATATGGCTGTGGCTGTATCATTTGAGGCAGTCCTTGCGGAGAGAGACTGACTAGCTAGCTGGTGGTCCATGCCAACCACCACTGCCTTCATTTGATCGATCTGACGACGTAATTTTTTAGTAAGGCAAATGTCCTATGACAATATCTGAATTAATTGCTATAACAAAGTACCATACCTCTGTATGCACTCACTCGAACAATACATTATATGCATTATTCGGTTCCTAGACCGACCAGACCACCAAGAGGATTGGTTAAAAGTAAAATTACTTCAAACTAAATCTACCGATCATCTTTCAGTATCGCTCCCACCAAAAATCTGTGTTCCCAGCTCAGGATCATCCAAAATCCAATCCGTTGCTAGATAGCAAGACACCAGAAATGACCATCACATCCCAGGATCAAAACCAGACAACTGGACTGCATTGCTCTCCAGTTAATCCACAATCAAGAGGACTCGGCTCGAGAAAGAATGAAATCAAACCTCTACCGTCGAGAAGAGTTCGTCGTGTGTTCACCGAGAGTCGCTACTGATCGCCACGGCTGTCGTCTACAATTCGACCTCGAGGAATGAGGAAAGAATCGAATCAATATGGCACACAATTGATCCAACAGAGGGAAGAAGAAGTTCTTACTATTAATTGCCGCCGAGGAAAGCTCAGTGCCACCCCTAGATCGCCGCGGTGGTGCTCGTCTTCGCCATGGATGCAAGCTTCTCGAGGAGGAAGAAAGCAGCGAATGGTGTGGAGTCGGACAGAGCTTCGACGCTGAAGTGGGGATGAAGAAAACGAAGGCGGTGGGGGGCCTTTATATAGGCGGAGAGCGGTGGTCGACGGTTATGATCGAACGGCCAGGCTCTCGTCGGCCACGTCGACGGAGGTCTTCGGCCACGTCGACGGAGGTCTTCGGCCACGTCGACGGAGGTCTTCGACGGAGATCTTCCGACGGAGCTAAGGTTAGGGTTAGGGTTTGTGGGAGGGGGCGTTGGGGCTAAGGTTAGGGTTTGTAGGATGTTGAAAGAAGGAGGAGAAGGAGAAGATTAGAGTTTAGAAAAAATTTAGGGTTCAGGGAGATGGAAATGAGCAAGAAACTGAAAGGGGTTTGGAAAATTTTAGGGTTCAGGGAGAGGAGGGAAGAGGGGGGGAAGGGAAGCTCTGAAAAAGATCGGGTGTGAATGGTTTTGTTGGAAGTTTATTAATTACAAGTTTGCCACCGCTCTAAACTATTAATGACGCTTTATTTTATAAACGTCATAAAAAGCCCAGAATTAGTCAAAACCGTCATAGAAATAAAGGTATTTTGAACTTTGATAACGCTTAGGTATCAGGCATTATCAATACGTCTTATCGAGCGTTATTAAAAGGGTTTTTTGTTGTAGTGAAACCCCCACAATCAAGTCCTAGAACTTAAACAATTCATACCATCAAAAAGGACGGCATACAGGGTCATGGCATACGGTGGTAGTGAAAGTATCATCTAGGTATACCAGTCATGCTAACCGAAACGGTCATAGGGTATCAAAACACACAAGCAATCTAGGGTGCTAAACTAGAAAAGTTACAGAAATAACAAATCATCAAAACTGTAAGGCAGTCTACCATCCTACATGAAAACTGGTACTCATCAAAAAAATAAAATAAAGATAACCACCAATTATCTATTAAGGGATACTATTCAAGAAAATTAAAATCAAAGTTAAAGAATGAAAGTCAATTGAATGGAATCCAATCACAATATGTATATATAGAGAGTGTGTTAGAGAGGGAAAAGCTAGCATTATGTAAATGTTATGTGGTTCGTGTGTGTATAGGTGTATGTGGACATGTTCATATGGTTAGATAGTAGGCATGTGTATAGGAGAATTTGGATTTTAATACAATAGCTATCAAGTTACACTACTCATGGCATATTGGTTAAACAATCTACAATACACAACCCATTTGCTCATAACATGCATGGCTAACCATATATATATATAGAGGTAGAGATTTAGTTTTGTATCTATATACATTATAACATGTATGCATAAACTCTATATATATCTATACAGGTATATGAACATAACATAGAGAGGAAAGGTTAGGTTTATATGGCAGTGTATACTAAGTTAGGGTGTGTGTGTCCTTGTACAGGGTATAGCTTAGTATTGAAAGGTTAAACCCAGTTTAGTTCAGCATTTACATACAAAATCTGAAAATAAGCTAACATTTAAACCAGGGTAATATTAACATAATGCAGTTTCAGATTTTTAGGGATTTGAAACATCACAACTAACTCAATGCTCCCAACACATCCTAACATGATGGAGATGAAACCCTAACATACTATCCATACATTTATCTATGCACACAGTTCAATATTACATATTAAATCTGAAATTGAACTAAACATTGGAAATCAATGTAAAAAAATATCAATATGTATTCAGTTTTAGGATTTTAGAGAAATTCGAACATCAACCAACCCAATGTTTATCACAACCTAACATGTAAGAATATGAAACCTAAATTTATATTCCTACTTACCACAATGTATATAGCTCAAAGTATTACATTTGAAGAAAAAAAAAAGCAAATTGAACTAAACATTTGGAATCCAATATTAAGGGTTAATATGCACACAGTCTCAGATTGGACAAATTCAAACACAAAACTCAACCAAATTTTTTTTGAATTGAAACCCTATGTATAACATACATGTGCAGTGATGTAAACATAACTAATAACATGAAACTTATATTTAAATTACGAGTTTAAGCTGGAAAAAGCAGAGAACCAGAAATATTGGGGTTTTGACAATTTAAACATCAACAACATATTAATATGTATTTAGATAAGTGGGGAAATCAAGTGTAGCATGCATACGTGTCAGGCAAAGAGTCTGTGTCCACTATATATTCTCATGTCCCAATATAAAAATCAAATTCTATATCAAGTGCAACATTTAGATTCCTACCAAGATTGTAAAGTAGATGATTGGTTTAATCAAGACAGTTTTATTATTATTATTATTATTTAATACAAGAATAATAACAAGAAAGAAATAACGATAAAATTTGTTTGCTTATTTGTTTAAAAGAAGAAACCCTTTTGAAACCCAGAGCTAAACTATCAAATCGAAGATAAGGTCTAGTAAAAATTATCGATTCATTGTATTATGAAGAAACCCATAGCAAAAAGTTACCCAAGGTTTATAAAAATAGCTAAAGCTACTCCTAAGTTAAATAATGAGAAGCAAAACAAAATAAAATAATTAATAATTTTTTTTGGAGGACTGAAACAAAAGTAGAAAAAATATGTTCGAAAATATTTAAGGTACAATCTGATAATCATATGCGTCTGTCCAAAATCATGGTACTCTAAATCCTCGTCATACTAGTAAGCAAGGCTATGATAATCACAGAGTCCTCGACTTAGGCACATACCTCTAGAATCATGGTATTTAACATTTTCACGATGCCGCTAGCTTGGCTGCGAAAACCTTAAATTCCCACACCCGAGAAATATATCCAAGTCAGACTATATGTCCTTACCATGCTGGCTAATATGACTGTAGAAGACTAGATTCCATAACTTAGATGACCTAGCCCATATAATTTCATCTTGACAAAATTTAATTTAAATCAACAATGGATACCCAAAAATCAAATTTATCAACGAACATCAAGATTCAAAAATGAACAAAAATCCTTTAAATCATATAAATACAAACTCAAATTCAACCATAATCCATCAAAATCAAATTCAACAACAGAAAGTAAAGATAAATCAAATCAAGGAAAGAAGAGTTTTCAAATCGAAGTTAAAATAAGATTCTCAAGGGTCGTCCCAGGAATCTCTCAAGGGATCCTAACTGTGATTGAGTACCTTCAAAAACATATCCTAATCCTACTGCAGGCTGTAGTGGTACTCTAGTTCGAATACCACTATATAAACTCGACCTGCATGGGCCACCACTAAAAACGTGTCACGACCCGCACCCACTGTGAGGGTATGAGAACGTAACAACGCCCAGCCTACGCCGTAGTGTCGGCGGTAGAATGCTGTCCTAGGTCTCATGCATCTAACAGTATAAGGCTAAGTAGTTTATACTCCCCGAATGGGGGTGACATAGTAGAATGTAAACTCAATCACATCTAAGGTAGAGCATAATAGAAGATAGATAAAACATGAAATCCAAAAGAGATACAGCAGATAGAAGTCTAAGTGTCTAAGATACATAATCCCAGAAATACATCTCAAAGCTTAAATACAGTAATCCATAAATACAACTCAAGACAACTGAAAATAAACTATGAGTAAAATCTTAGCTATCTATACAACCTCTATTGTGTCTCCGCTAGGCTAGCAGGCAACCTCCAGGCTATCTGTAAAATTTATCAACAGGTCTAGTCAGGACAGGAGTGAGCACAGTACATCTCAACAAATCATAGCAGGTTAGAAAATATAATCATGCAGTAAAGTAAGATACCGGATCTGAAAGAAATACAGTATGTAAACAGAGAGAGAGAACTGTAATAGAAATATCTACTATAAGTAGAGAACTAACAGTGGCTAGTGAGTCAGAGTACAATATAAACATGTGAATGGCATAGGAGATTCTGGGAACTATACTATGGAGTGATTCTAGGAACTACACTACTTGGATATTATTCACATGTCTACTTCTACTCCTATGTACCCCCAATCAATACACAAGGATCCAACCAGGTTATGTTATGATTCCATGCAAAGGCCCACAAGGGGTGATACATGGATGGCACATAAATGGGTGATTCTGGGAATACCCATAAATGGGTGATTCTGGGAATGCCCATAAATGGGGTGATTCAGGGAAGACTCTGTGATCATGAGAGTACATGTCACAAGTGATCGATGAATAATGAAGCATAGTGATACACCATGTAAGTGAAACGCACAGAACATGTAGTATACGATGCTCCCTGAGGGGATAACATCTCAAGAAGGGATCCATATAGTACTAATCCGTGTTACTAACGTGACAGCATCAAGTAAAGTAATCTAAAGTAGGAAAATAATTCTAAGCAGGATATGAAATGATCAGAGAATGTACTCGCCTGCTATCTGAATGTCTAAAGGAAATATACTATCCGAGGAGAGGTGTCTGGCTCCTATTTAGAACAGCACAAGTCACAACAAGTCCAAAATGGTAAAATAAAGCTCTACTACACATTCTACATGATTCTAGGTCATTCTAGGTCAAAATCAACTCTTGGTCAACTCTGGTCAACCGTACTAGTCAAATTAGGTTAACTTAGGCAGTACTAGGTCTAAACCTAGACTAACAAGTCTTATTAGGCCTAACCAATCCTAGACTAACACTCACACAAAATTACAAAGCTACACAAGTTATCAAACACACATTACATATATATTCATATATATTTTTATTACAAGCAAGGTGCATAAAGACAAAGAGTGAGTGATACATGAATGTGGATATGGCAATATGTACATAGCAGTACAATGTGTTCAAGTGTGAAGGGGTTATGTTAGAAGGATAACATTTAGCAAGGGTTCATTGTGTCATATAGAAGAAATAACATGTAAAGCATAGCTTTAGCATGTGTGTGTGTGGGTGTTAATCATAACATAAGGGTTTATTTATACATCAAAGGTTTTACTCATAACAGTAAGTAGGTTTTATGTGTATTCATGTTTGGGGTTACTGTCAACATGTAGAAGGGGTTTTAACATATGAACATGGTGCTAAGTGCTAATATGGCATCATACATTCCTATCATGTTGGCATTCATATATAGCATACATTCATACTTGATTACGTTACTTACTTACATATGGATACTTGCATACATGTTTCAATACCTTGCATTACCCACATGCTTGCATTTCATCCATTCATTCATGCATTGCATTCATTCATTCATGCACATATATATACATATTTGAATACATTATATACTTTCGTACATTATATCATTTATGCATACTCTATATTATATTACATTCTCTTAACACACACACATATATATATATACACATACATACATACATATTTGTATATACATGGATACACAAAATGCATATGTCGTATAGTAATCTTCTACTTAAAATCAATATTGTACAAATTAAGCATTCATTAAATTCTAGGATTAAAGCATGTTATAGATCTTTCTGTTAGCTTTTCGAAACTTTAAACGGATCACACTTTCGTGTCCGAAAGCTCCCGGAATCGTAAAAACACTGAAACGCGTTCGTCTTTCGTACAGCTGACACTCAAATAATTTTACAGAAAGTTTCAGAACGAATTTGGCTTATTAAAATATATATTTGGAAAGCTAACTTCGATACGGTTCTTTTAAAAAAACGGGAGCTAAATCAGAGTTTTAAGCTAAAAGTTATGACATTTCTAAGTTGCTATTGCTACTAAAAATGTGGATAAATATTATGACGAATTTAGGTAGTTTGAGACAAAAGAAACACAAGTATATAACATAATATATCAAGAACTCACTCTCTACACTAATATATATATATATATATATATGAGACACTATAGAACACATCTCCAATACAAAAATATGAGATTAAACATGTAATAATTCATTCATACATAACAACAACACATAGTGTGTCCAAATTTGGAGTTTTCCCACATGGACACAATCACAACACAAAGGACACTCCTATGACCTCCTAATAGACACGAAATGGACAAAAATGGAGATACAACCATGGGGTTCATTCCTATGGGTTCAAAATATTCTATATGCATGTAGGGATGGATTAGAGGAGAGATTATACCTTCCGGAAGAGAGATTCAAAGGAAAATCCTTCCAACACGACACCGACACGTAGAGATTCTAAAAGGACACGAACGAGCTCCGAATCCTCCCAAACTTGGCTAGCACCCTCTAACCATGGAGTAGAGGAGAAATGAAGAAGATTTGGTGGAAGAAGGGGTTGATTTGGAGATGAAATCAATGGAGGTTCATCTCTAAATTAATTTGGGGAAGAACAAGAGAGAGAAAGTGGATGAAAACAAATGAATGAAGGAGTGACTCACTCCTTATCCCCCCATAGGTGGCTGCCCAAAAATGGTTAGGTGTCCCCTATTTGAATGTCCAAAATGCCCTCCACTAATATATTTGATTTAAATTAAGAATGGATTAAAGGTTGAGGTCAATTTAGTCTAGTTTTAAGTCTCTAATTAAACTAAACCTATCCATAAATAATTAGTCTAACTACTAACTAAAATTAATATCATGTGGACTAAAATTAATATCATGTGGGCTATGCCTAACTAGTGTGTGGGTCCCACTAGAGTCAAACTATCCCCCGAGTCTCCGTTTCAAGTCGGATTGAGTTGAAATTCGAACCCGACTCAAATAACCCCAAAACAATATCATAAATAATAAAATAAATTTCAACCCCAAAATAATATCATAAATAATAAAATAAATTTTAAAAATATTCAAAAATGTAAAATGACAAAAATACTCCTGTTTCTGAAAACTGGGGGTGACAGCCGGAAGGAGCAAAGTATCGTATTGGCAACCGTCGACCTAGGCCATAATTTAGCCCTTTGTCGCTTTTGATGTCATATCCCATGTTCTGGATGATGTTTTTGGCCTGCCAACTATACCGAAAAAGTTGTATTTTCCAGAGTCATAGTCAGCTTCTGTGTTGTGCTTGGAAGAAGTAGAGTCTGGAACGAACTTTCTCTCGCCAATTATACGACCGAAGATGATTAGCTCTTCATCTTTCTTTCTGGCTGGAATGCTAAAGTAGAGGATATCTTCAGGATAAACTTTTTCCCGCAAGTGAGGTGTTGTGACCGGCATACAGAGGTGTGGTCCTATGCCGTTCTCTAGAGCGTATATCGTATCTATGTAGTAGTTTACAGATTGATAGACATCGGAGTAATTCAAAGATAAACCTTTACTAAGGAAATATGTAAGTTCTTCTTCAGGGATAACATCATCCACCGAAGGTATATTATTATGAGTATTGATATACTCATTGAGAGGATCATCATCTGGAAGGGGAGCCACAGTCTTGGCCGAGTTCACCACGTAGGATAATTTTTCAGGATTGGGGGGACGATCGTCAGTAGGTTCCTCCCGGGGTGTCTTGTTGAGAGTGATAGTCAGTGGCTTGACCTTGTCAGGGTTCTTCTTTTTCACCCAGATTGTGAGAGGCTTCGGGGTACTTTTTGGAGTAGTACGTCCTTTGACTCGGATAATCAGGGGACCATCATTGGAGGATGGACTTGCTTCAGCTTTATTGTCAGCTTCGTTGTCGTCATCCTTGGGGGGCTGAGATCGATAAAGTACCGAATCCTCGTAGTAAGCTTCGATGCCCTTAAAAGGATCGACATCGGCAAACTCCGTCTTCACAACACCGTCGTTGTTGACGTACTTGAAGCATTGGTGAAGTATGGAAGGAACGATCATGTTCTCGTGTATCCATGGACGTTCCAACAAGACGTTGTAGGATACATTGGCATCGATCATATAGCAGAAAACCTCCGTTCGGAGATCACCGATCTGGCATTTGAGACAGATCTTGCCCAGTTGATGGCTTCGACCAGCATTGAAAGCCAAGATGGTTGTGTTGGTTGTGGATAGCTTGTGCAGAGGGATTCCCAGAATTTGAAGCAAACTTCTAGGAATGAGGCTGAGGGGGGATCCTGGATCGATGTGCATGCACTCCAGCGGGGGCTTTGACTTCAGCAAGGTAAGAGTCGGCATGTAGTACCTCACTTAAGGCCTTCCGTGTTTCTGTAGAGAGCCACAATAGATCGAATAGAGACAATCTGGCAGGTATATTGGCTAGCTGAGCCAGTATGTCAAAGTTGTAGGGTCGATCCATGCCTTCGGGAGCTGGCACCTTTAGAGATTTGTCAAACCACGTCTCCTTCTGCTTGGATTTGTTCGTGGTTTGAGGCTTGGATGGGCCGGCTTCTAAGCTCGTGGAGTCAGCAGGAGCTTGAGGAGGTACTACTTCTTGTTGTGCGGGATCGTACGTCTGGAGATAAGTCTTCTCCGATCGTGTCTCGCCAGATAGAACCTCGTAGATGGGAGAGGATACCATATGGCATGGCTTGAATTTCCTGCCCCTTCTTGCTTTGGAAGGTGCTACCCCCTGCATCACTTCTTGGACAAGGTCCGGGTAGACCCGCATGATCTCACCACGTTTAGTTGTGAGTGGGACCAAGGTCGAGTTGCGAGCTGGTGTTAGGTTGACGACTTCCATCATCGCCTTGGGGATCGGAACCACGCCGTCTGGGACTTCTGTAGGAGGAAAGTCGCCAAACTAAAGAGTGATCATGTTAGCAGATACGACCTTGTCTTCAGCTTCGAGGTTAATCACTTGGCTGTCGATAAGCTGTTGTATCTTCTTCTTCAGGATGATGCAGTCCTTGGTGGAGTGATGCACGTACTAATGATAGAGACGGTACTTAGGATCATTGAGTTGGCTCGCCTCTGTAAGATGTCGTGGTGGAGGTAATATCAGCTTATTGCCCTTCGTCAAAGTGTGGAAGATGGTAATGACATCGTCTTCGTCGAAGGAGAAGGTCTCCTTGGGCTTGTCGGAGGCGCCCTAAGAATTGGAAGCTCCTTTGGATGTGTCGACTTTCAGGACTTCTTTCCCTTTACCCCCACGAACATGGATAGTTTGAGGATGCTTGCCCTTGTCTTCGAATTTGGGTGTCTTCAACCCCAGTAGTTCCAAGTTAGGAACGTCATTTTCAGCAGCATCAACGACCCCAATGAAAGCGGGTCATGTATCATACTTATGTATACCTAGAAAAAATTTTATTGTAGGAAGGAAGTTATGTCGACAAGTATCCATAAGTTTTGAGTCTGGTATGCCGAAGGGCATATTCAGTGCTAGCTGCCTGAAGCGTTCAATGAAGGCGATGACAGACTCAGTCCTCCTTTGCTTGGTCCCGATGAGGGTGGACATACTAACATGCATGTCACTCTCGTAAAACCTGTTGAGGAACAACCTCTCCAAGTCTTTGAATGAATTGATACACCCGTCAGGCAGACTACAGAACCATTCGAAGGCTACCCCCTGCAAGGTGCTAATAAATAGCTTCGACAGGAACGGATCATCTCTGGGTAAGTACAGAGTCTGCATGTTGAAGTACGTCATGTGCTGACGAAGAGAAGTCAAACCGTCAAATGAGTTCAGCGTCAGCGGCTTGTAGTTAGGAGGGCAAGTAGCGTTCTCCCATTCAGGGGGATATGGTTGAGATATTTCCATCTTCTGAAGCTCTTCTTTGTGTGAGATGGTGTCAAAGCGAGCGACCAAGAAATCAATTGTATTCTGTTGATTGAGCAGGTGTTGGAAAACGGCTGCTGAACGATTGTCAGGCGTTGTTGGCGAAGGTCCACCCCCGATATTTGTAAGATTTGGAGGTGGAGCAACGGAATGATACTCCTTTTGTAGTGAAGGAGGGTTGTTGCTGTGAGCCGAACTAACGTGGGCCGAGGCATTTTGTTGAAGTGGTGGAACAGCCCCAGCAGCTTGAACTGCCATGATACTGGTAAGCATATCAGTGATCTTGGCGAATGATATTTCGAGACCCTCTAGCCGTTTTCTAGTCTGATCACTGGCTTCTTCAGGTCTTTCTTCGTCTGCCATGTATGTAGATAGCATGAGAGAATGAACAAAAGAAGCAGTACAACTGGTGCTGATACTGTCTGTCTTCGAGTGGATAAGTCCTTCATCTTCAGGTAGTGGAGGTAGATAGTCGCCATCGAATTCGGAAGGATCATCGTCCTCTGGAAGGCTACCCCCAGTGTGAGGGTCATCTGCTTCAGATTCTGAGGGAACGCTACCCCCGACTTGGGAATCTTCGTCGTCTATACGGAGTCTTGCCTTTGATTCAGTGCCCATATAGACTCCTTCGGATGCGACAGCCTGTTGGCCATCTGTTGGTAGACTTCTCCTTCTTCTTCTTGCAGAGCTAAGAGAGAAAGTTGGGTTCGTAGTCCACCGTCTTTGATTGGGGCTTTCGTAAGGGGGACCCCACAAAGCCATGTTGGATGAAACACATAGTGGCTTCTCGTCGTCAGAGAAGTATAGCCGTCGAAACACGAATTTTCTCTGAGGCACTCTTGTTGCTTTGGAGCAACAATAGTTGATAACAATACTGGTGCACGGAAGTGTACTATGAATTAATATATTCTCCCTCGTTTTGTGCTCATGATTTATCATGTCGTACAAGTCAGCGGAAGGGAGCTTTGTCTTACAACCCATGTTGCATGCATCACCGAGCTTTGCATACAAGTTTGTAAGGAGAGTAGGCACATCCAGACTTAGTTCATGTGTAGGGGCAACCCCTACACCTAAGTTCTGTGATGTCCATGAAGACCGCCTCGTGTTATACGTGTTGGGGCCTGTCTTTTTGTTGTGGGCGCATTGGCCTTGGAGACTGGCCTTGGGTACATGCTCCTTGACAGAAGTGTTCTGGTTGGGGCTATGTGCCCAAAAACTCCCTTGGGCACATGGCCTTGGACGCATGGCCTTGTCGAGCAGTACGGTTTTCTTTCAGTTTGGCCTCCTTCGTTTGTGAGCCTCATCGGGTTTGGCCAGAGTGTCCCACACCCCAATTCTTGGCATCGTAGTGTTTTCCTTTGCCAAGTCTCGGGTGTTGAACACCCTGTTGTTGGTTGTTCAGGGAAGAAGTCACTGGGCTAGTAGAGCCCGGAACGATATGAGCCTTCTCCATTTAGAGAACTTCTGTGACAGAGTTATGCGCCCATGTGACAGAGTCCTCCAGTTGCACATCTGCTATGACACTAGCAGGATATGCACAGCGAGCCTTCGGAAGCCAAGTCTTGCGAAACTTGTTTGGCTTCGCTGATTTTGACGGAGTAGAGCCGTCCCTCGAGAGCATCTCTTCGAACGCCTGCTGATCGAACTTTACGATCAGCATCTTCTGAGAACTCCCCACTTTGTCGGTATCAGATTGCGTTACCACCTTCTCATCAGAGGAAAAGGTAGTCCCCAGCAGAGTTGTCATTTTTGTGGACACACACAAAAAAAGAAGAAGAAAACGCTGTCTTTTCTTTTATTGGCACAAGGCACCACAAATCGAGTACGCCTGAGAGATACTGCGCTGAGGATCCCCGAGTACAAAAAAGAATTCTAGGGAATGGGACGATGGAGATCGAGCGGCAATTGCTCCTTTACTCCGTTGACACTCCGATTACAAAAGTGGGAGAAAACCTAAGAAAATCTGTAACTCCCTAAGCCCATTTTCGTGTATTTTAAAATTATTGAGTTTCTCTAAAAAGAATTTTCTTTTTTGTTTAATCTTAAGTAAATGTATTATATTGAATTTTACTAATGAAACATTTTTTTTAATTTTAGATTTATCTTCGAAATCTTGATTTACTTAATTTAGTAATTAATTATTATTAATTATGAATTATTGTATTATTAATCCTAATATTTTGTTGCTTAATTAAACTAATTACAGTGATTAGTGATGAGAATTTATTCACTAATTTTATAGTTATATTCAATAATTTGTTGGAATTTATAGTGGAATCTTTTAAATTATTGGAGGAAATATTTGAATTTTCAAAATCTGTTTTAAAACTATTTGATTTCAAAACCTCTTTTCTATTTGAAAGTCTGTTTTGAATTTTGAAAATCGGTGGAATATTTGAATAATTTGAAAATCTATTTGAATGTTAGAGAATAACTAGTTTATGTTGTCTAATTGAAATCTATTATTATTTTGAATTTTTGAAAATCAGTTACAAACTATTTCCTAAATACCCCCAGATCTATTGTTAATTATAGCAATGCTAACCACATATTTTATTATAAATACAAGATAATATTTTATTATTATTATACAGTTTCTAATATTCTGACACAGCTCTCTCTCTCTTGTTCTCTCTCTTTCTTTCTCTCTCTTGGCCGACCCCCGGCCATCCTCTACCGACCGGAGCTCCGCCACAGTCCTCCGCCGCCGCCTCTTGTTTGCCATTGATTGTAAAAGTACAGAACAGTTTTATGGGAGGACTGAACTTAGACTCACAATACAAACTCGCTTGTACGAAGAAAGCCTAGGGACGAAAACCTAGGTACAGCAGTCTAAGTACAATTGTTTATTTTAGATTCTGGGGGGTGACGATAGAGGCTCGGAAAAGCGACGGCCGCTCTGCCTTACTCCTTGGACGATCGGTATGCAGTCTTGGCTCGGAGAAAATCTGCTTGGCATGGACAAAGGAATGCTCTTCTTGCTCTCCTCGTGTTGCTCTCCTGGCTTCTCTCTCTCTGTGGTTATCGAAAAGCGGGGAACTCTCTCTGTATATTTATCTCTCTCTTTTTTTATTCTTTTGTTGCCCGTGGTTTTTACAAGAAAATGATGCTGGCTATTTATAGGAGTGGGGTGTGATCATTAGGGTTTGCTAATGATCATTTGTTTGGAATGTCGGCGCTCCTTCAATCTATCTGAACCCATGATCCTGATTACAATAAATCTAGGCCATTAATGCGGATAGCACCGTATCTTGTGAGCAATTAATGCTAACTGCTTTAAATCTTCATGATTGATTACGCCAATGTCTGATTGCTCGCCACGTGCCCCATTAGCTTGATAATAAATGATATGCCCTGATCTTAGTAATTATGACGATGATGTCAAATATTTTTGTTGGGATTCGGTTAAATCCTTGATTGATCCGATGCCACGTGTTTTGATTGTGGGTACTGCCGGAGCCGCATAGGATGGGGAACACTTGAACCGCAGGGAGATGCTCTTCGTGAGCCGCATAGAACACTGCTTCATCGAGCCGCAGGGAACGAACTCTCAATGAGCCGCATATGCAGTCTTTGCGAGCCGCATGAGCTAGCGTTGTATTGAGCCGCAGGGACTGAGCTCTCAGTGGGCCGCATATGGCTGATTTCTGCTAGTCATATAGAGTGACTTCTCAGTGAGCCGCATGGAGCTGTTCTTTATTTAAGCCGCATGAGATTTTGCCACGTGGCAACCTAGGATTTCTGACGGATCGGGTCAAAGATCTTCTTCTTTTCCCGAAGAGTCTGTCATTATGGCAGAGCCATTATGACACTTTATGCCAGAGCCGCCACAGTCATCAAATCATGTCAGAGCATTAAATGAGGCCACTATTCAAAGGGCCAGCTGTAGGAAAGGATCACAAGGGGACACGTGGCATCAACCGAGCCGCATATTTCTGCTGAACCGCATACACTCTCGAGCCGTATGAGACTAAGAGTCTTCCTTTAAACCGTATAAGACAGCTCCCATATGAGCCGCATGGGCTTCGTATCCGGAGCCGCATGGACCATTATTCTGATATTTTCTATGCTTCTACAGGACCCCTTCAAAGTTTTCAATTTACAAAATTGAAATACTTTGAATAAGAAGTATGGTCCCGTTTATGCCGCATAAGGGTCCCAGCCGCATAGATTCATCTGTCCGCATAGGCTCTTTGCCACGTGTCCTGACCACGTGTGCAAATCTTCATTAAGTGCCCTTGATTTAAATTAACACCGTCTTTTTGGGGGAGGATCCCAAGGGTCGGTTTTGCCTTAACCGAAGCGTTTTGCCTTTATCTTTTGAGGCGGCGCGTAATCTGAGACGTCTGTTTGTTTTTATGGGCCTCTTTCGCCTATAAATAGGAGTCTTTTAGTGTGTTGGGGATTTCTTTACCTTCTCTCTTTGCTCGAATTCCCTGTTGCCGACTTTGCTCTTCGTCTTCTTCCTTCAACGATCGACAATGGCTCCCAAGAAGGCTGCTGCTGCTACGGGCAAGAAGGCCGCATCATCTTCTGCGGCAGCGAAGGGCAAGAAGATCGCGTCTTCATCGACTGCGGCGGCGAACATGGCGGTTCCTCCGCCGGCTGGCGTGCCTGCTTTTCACCCCGACGTCCACCCGCCTATTGCTGGTAGGATTCCTTAATATGAACCGCCATGGCTACGTCGTATATTTTATGCGCGAGCCTATATTCCAAAGCATGCTGTGTGTCCGACTCATGCTCGGGCCGCATGGGGTATGACCCAGGTTTGAGCCGCATGAAAGTGGTTACATAACTACTTCTTTATCAAGGCCGCATAAGCTCATCAGGATTTGGATCGTATGAGCTCTTTCAAACTGGACCGTTTAAGCACATTTCGAACTGAACCGCATAAGCTCATAAACTCATCTTTGCCGGGCCGCATAAGCTTTTTTGAGCCGAATAAGCTTATTCAAATTGGACCATATTCGCCTAAACTCCCTTCGAACCGCATAAATTCCTCCACACTGAGCCACATTAGTTCCTTTCCGGCGAAACCGCATAAGCTTATTCGTACTGGACCGCATAGGCTCTTTTAAACTGAGCCACATCAACTCATTTGGGCTGATCTGTACCAATCTGTTTAAATCGAGCCGCATGAGGCTATACTGAGTCGCATAAACATCCTGTAGTTTTATGTTTCAGCTATCTTTTTGACTTGTTTCTTTTGCCTTTTCTTCAGTGAATCTGCCCGTGAATCCTGCGGGGGAACTTATGGTAGGCTCGCGTCAGTTTGCATCGGGCGTACACCGGGATGACTTAGTTCGTCAAGTGTCCGAACAGCTACTTGTTGACGAACCTTTGGAGCGACTAAATGCTATCAGGGTTCAATCTTTTCAATTCCTTGGTGACATGATAAGCTCCGGGCAGTCTGATGGGAAGTATTTAAAACCGGTCTTCCTCTTTGGGGATGCGTTGGTCATAGAAAACTCCCGAGTGTTGGATGTTTCCGAGAGTTGGGATTTTGACCTGGACGGGATGCCAATTCACATCCCTATTATGAAACGCCATTTCCCTTTTGAGTGGTTCAATATGATCGTTCTGGACAGGCAGATGCCAGACACCCTCACTCCAACCCGACCGGGGATGTTTGTCGGTAACATCCGTTTTAACAGAGCCACTGGGTCAGTGCGCGCGGTCAAGGATCCGGCCAGTCGATCCATGACGGGGTTAGTTCCGGGTACCTTCATCAACACCCCCGGTCCTAACTTTTCATTCTTCCAGGCTGATACCTTCCTGAGTCAGCTTGCTCGCAAAGGGTCCTATCCTGTTGGCAGGTTGGTACTGCCGAGCTGGTTACACCCCATTCCCCCGTGGGCTAATCTGACCTCATGGTTTCTACGGAAGTACGAAGAGTTTTTACAGGGAGTCAACCTTTATGACGCTATCCGGGGTACCAGCCATGGGTTGTCCGTTAATAAGCTACTGTTCATGGCCCTTCTGGAGATGTACAATCATCGGACGGGGACCTTTTTCACCCCTGTTAGAGAATTGGGGCTTGCTCTTCACGAGATGTATGCTGTCTCCAAGCTCCCCTGGGGGGATGAACCCTTCGAAGTGTGCACTCCGACGAATGAGGAGCTCCAAGATTTGGATCGACGATTCCCCGGTTTCGTCGCCGTATATCAAGAACTATTATGCCATCATAGCACCTGTCACCGGATGACTATCCAAAAAAATGACAGCTCGGAAGGGGACTCTCCCCATACTAAATCTTGGGTCGCGTACCTTTTCAAATTCAGCGCGGCTGGCCGGGTTACTTCCCGAGATCGTTTAACTCCTAGGGAAGTAGAGGCCTTGGTGTCGACCGCTAGGAGGTCGAAGTCTAAAAGTGACAGGTTCGGGAGCCAGATTGACTCCTTCAGCTACTTTTGTTATGGTACCCGGCGGTTGTCAGAGAAGGCACTCTTGGCCGGGTTTTTAATGGTATGGCTACGCACTTGCGTGGTCTCAGGAAGGGCAGGTTCTATTGAGAGGATCAGTCGCCACTTCATTCTTCCTGCCGTGAAGTTAGCCTTTGGGGTCAGGCTGGCTCTTCTTCCTGCCATGGTATGCAGTATTCAGCATGGTCTCCGTGCCTTCTCGTCCAAGGTCATTACTCGTGACGTGGCAATGGATTTCGAACGTGTAGAATTGCCTTATCATTACTTGCTGGGATGGCTATTGCTGCATTATCAGTCCTTGATGAGGCCTGGGACGGGAGATGGTGTTACAGATGACGACGCGTTTCTTTTCAAGTATCACCACCAACTTTGGAAATGTAGTACCATGCCGGCGTGTCGGAGGATGCTGGCGAGGGTGGACGGGTACAATTTCTTCGTGTCCATTCCTTGTTTCACTGATCAAGAGGTGAGGAGTGTTCATGTTGATGGGGTTGGACCTCCTCATTTTTTGCCTGAAAAGATGCGTTTCTGGCTGCGTAATATTCGCTCGGCGCATCTAGTTTACCGGAATCGCAACTTTGTGTACTTGGAGCCCTACTTGCCTAGTTGGTTTGCCCATCAATTTGGGTATAGTCAGCTATTCCTCGGGCACCCCAGTTCTCACCTGGGATTTGAAGGTAACATTCTTGACGGTATTAGGGCATGGAGCTACTATGACACCTGTCATACTCGGGCTAGCTTCTTGGTCCCTGCCGCAAACGTGATAGGGGAAATCCTGCATATGGTGGCCCTATATCATGTTACGGCGAACCCTCCTCCCCTCGATTTTGACTCGAGGATTAGCTTCATTGTGAGCACTCGCCTGGCGGAGAAGGCTACGACGTCGAGAGCGAAGAAGAAAGGGACGAATAGAGTTCCTTCGCCCGATTTCGAGTCCTTCGACACAATTGAGGAAGACAACGAGCGGGATGACGGGGACTCCCTTTCTTCGGATGACGAGACAATGGCGGGTCAGTCTCCCGTCATGGCAGGTGACATGATGACGGCTCAACCGTCGGCTGTATTTGATGAAGCAGTGGACCAGTTACCATCTGTGTCGGAGGTGGTACGGGTAGATCTACCGCCCGTCATGCCTGGTCCCTCACGTAAGCGAGGCAGGCGTGAGTCCACTGGCGGAGGGGTAACTTTTTCTGTAAAGAAAGCGGCGGTCGGTCCCCGTAGGCTGCTTATTACGGAGAAGGGTGAGGATGTAGACGGCATTCCAGAGGTAAGTCGGAGCCTTCTCTTTGTTGTTGTTTTCTTCTTCTCGGGGATATGACTTGATTATTTTTCTTTGTAGGCGTCTGACGAACCAGGCTCTCCTGAACCATCTACTGCCCCAGTAGTTAATCCGGCCCTTGCTGCTTTGATTAGCGACATGTGTGCCGCGGTCCTCTCTGCGGGGGTTCTCTCAGCGGCGGCTGAGGGCTCTCAAGCTGCTGAGGCCCCAACCCGGGGTGACGAAAGTTTTTATGGGCCCGTCTCCGAGATTCCTGAACTTCAGCAAGACGACGCCATTCTCGGTGCATCTCTTCCTGAGGATGCTAGGGCGGATGAGTCTATTATTCCCGACTCGGAGGCTGTTGGTAAAGAGGTTGTGATGGCTGTAGGCGAACCCCAGCCTCTACACTCCTCTACTGGTAAGCTGAGCCACATATTGACCACCGAGGGGGCTTATTTGCTCTATCAACATATCCTTCGGGTCAAGTCGATTCATGGTTGCCTTGGCCCTGTAGTTCCTGACCCTTTACCTTCCGTCGCGGATGTTTTCGGGAAAGGCCCGGTCTGCCGTGATCTGGGCGAAAGGAGCATTTCCTCTCCTTCGTCATCGCATGTTGAGGGACATCCCGCCAGCTCTGGACAGATGGGGATGGAGTTGGTGCTGGCCCCGGCCTCGTCTTCGGCTGCTTATACGGCTCTGGAGATCGACCTCTCGACCCTGCCGAGCATCCAAATTCTGCGGGCCGCTGAAGAGGAATTGGCCGATGTTCAAGCGTCCTTCCGTATAGAGTTGGTTTCTCTTATGGCAGGAGCGGCAGATTCTGTCGCGTCTTCTTCCGCGCTGCCAGCCATACTCCCGTTGACACCGGCTTCCTCGGAGGCTCTGAACGAGGTGACGCAGGATGTGGTTGACAGCTTCTATCGTCACTTAGGGAGGGGTGTAAACGCTGCCGTAGAACGGAGGATCCCTTTTTCTCTGTCTCTGCGGGGCGCTCGGGGTCAAATCGACACTCTGAAGGGTCTTCCTGGCGGGGTGGGGTTAGCCGCGTTCCTGGAGCCTAAGTTGACAGAGGCTGACCAGCTTGTGACCCAACTGCTGGCAGTACGGCAGGCTGGCTTGCCTGCTACGATTGAACGGAAGCGGGGCTTCCTGGTTGCTGCTCGGGACAGGATCAAGCTCGCTCGAAAAACTGTCGGGCCGGCTGTGCAGGGGGACCTTGACAAGTTCTCCGTCTCCTATGACCGACTGGGTCGTCGGAGTCAGGCTTGTAGGGCCCGGGAAGAATCTGCCTCTCGTGGAATAGCTGACACGAAGGAGCGGATTCTCGCACTCCAGAAGGAGTTGGCCTTCTTAGAGTCAGAGCGGGAGGCTGCTCATGCAGAATTGGAGTCGATTGCTCGAGAGGCCGAGAGGGTTTCCCGATCTTCTGTCAACCTGGAGCGGGCCTTTAAGAAGTTTGAGGACAACTGGCAAGCCCATGCTCATCTGGAGGATGCGACGGTGCTGAACCAGGAGGCGGAGCGTCGAGCCAAACAGAGGCTTGAGCGGTCGGTTGCCTTGATAAAGGACCGTCTCACGGCGTTATGTGCTCCAGAGCAGTGATCCGCCCTCTGTCTTCTTGTTTTTTCTCTTTTAGTTTTTGTAAGGGGGTGTGATCCCCGCTGATGTAGCCCTTTGATTTTTGAAGTAAATGAGCATGTTTCAACTCATCTTTTCTTTCTTGTACTTGCGGTGTTTACGGAACTGGACTTACTGGGGGATTATTTGTGGACCTGTTACCCTAGGTGTACCTTGGCTTTAGGTACGGATAACAAGTTTGGATGTTTGGAGCAGCCATGGCAAAGTGGTCATGGGTGTTCTTGGTATTGGGGGAAGGAATGTCGTAGAGCAGCTGGGCTCCCGGGGCATGGTAAGATGGTGGATTTATGCTAAGAGGCTTAGCAAGGGATATTTGTGGACCTATTATCCTTGGCGTACCCTGGTTCAGGATACGGATAATGGGATGAAAGGAAACCAATCACATTTGCTCAGAGGTTATGATGACATGGTAAACGTGAAGGTTTTACCGTGAAATCTTCCTGCTCAGAGGTAATGAGAACATGGCAGGGGAGACTTCACGGAAGCTATTTGTAGCGGATATTTGTGGTCAACAGAGGACATTTGTGGTCAACAGAGGATATTTATGGTCAACAGAGGACATTTGTGGACCTATCATCCTTGTCGTACTCCGGTTGTGGGTACAGATAATAGGTTGAAAGAGGGCCGGCATACTTGCTCAGAGGTAATGTGGACATGGCAAATATGACGATTTCTTCGACGGAGCCTTCCCATTCAGAGGTAATGAGGACATGACAGGAGTGGGCTCAATGAAGAGTGGGTACATAGAACGACTCAGAGGTAGGAGAACGTGGAAGTTCTATGCGAGGGGGCAGTTTGTTTTGGTGGAAGTGAAGACGACTCAGAGGTAATAAGGACATGGTCGTTTCGGAAATTGGTGGATCGACTACCCTTTTTGTGCACTGGGAGTACGGGTAGTGGATCATGAGGGAGGATCTCTTCCAGAAAGAAAGTTCAGAGGTATAATCATACGTGACTTACTATCTGCAAGAGTGACCGGAATGTAAGTTCAGAGGCACCAGCTGGTACATAACTCGGTAATTTAGAATATTGAGGGAGAGAGAGTTCAGCGGCACCAGCAGGTGCATGGCTCGATAATCTGAAATATTGTGGGTTCAGTGGTACTAAAGGGTACATGACTCGATGATTTAAAATAGGGTGGATGAGAGTTCAGTGGTACTAAAGGGGTACATGACTCGGTGATTTGAAATAGGGTGGATGAGAGTTCAGTGGTACTAAAGGGGTACATGACTCGATAATCTGGAGAATGATGTTCAAACATAGTATTTCTTCAGGAACTTGCCGTTGACGGGCAACATGAGCAAGTCTCCGTTCTGCTTGGCGAGGCCGTTGGAGAACACAGCCTCGATGACAAATGGACCTTCCCATTTTGGCTGGAACTTGCCGGCGGTCTTGTGAGTCATGATCATTGGCCTGCGGACTGCCAGCACAAGATCGCCCACTTGGAATGTTCTGATTTTAACCTTCTTGTTGAAGGCTCCTGAGATGCGTGCTTGGTATAGCTCGATCCTTTGCTGAGCAAGGAGGCATTTTTCATCTAAGGCCTCCAACTCTTATAGTCGATGTCGGTAGTTATCATCCGTTGTCAATTGATAGGTGAGGGCGACGCGGAGTGAGGGGATTTGAGTCTCCAATGGGAGGACCGCCTTACTCCCGTACACCAGAGAGAATGGTGTATTCCCGGTGGTTGTTCGAACTGTGGTACGATAAGCCCATAAGCATTTGCCGAGCTTTTCGTTCCAGTCACATTTGTTGGAGGAGACAAACTTTTTGAGGAGTTTGATGATCGTTTTGTTGAATGCCTCTGCTAACCCGTTTGCTGCCGGGTTGTACGGTGTCGAAGCGACATTCTGAATGCGGTGCTTATCGCAGAACCGATAGAATGCATGGCTTGCAAACTGTGGACCATTGTCATGGATGATCCTTCGGGGTAATCCAAAGCGGTAGATGACGTGATGCTTAAGGAAGCTGATCACGTTTGGAGTCTTAACTTCTGCGAGTGGAACAGCTTCTGCCCATTTGGAGAAGTAATCAGTGATAGCAAGTATGAAGCGATGTCCTCGGGAGAAAGGTGGGGTGATTGGGCCAATGATATCCATTCTCCATGCTTCGAATGGCCAGGATGCCACTGTCGGATGTAAAAACTCCGATGGTTGGTGGATGAAGTCTGCGTGGACTTGGCAAGCTTTGCATTTTCTGGCATAGTCTATCGCATCTGCCACCATCGTGGGCCAGTAGTAGCCCATTCGGCGAAGGCGATCTTGTAGTTTTGGACCGGGCTGATGGGCCCCGTAGACACCGTCATGAGCTTCTCGCACGGCTTCTTTGGCTTCTGCGTTCGACAGGCACCGGAGTAATAATCCGTCATAGGAGCGGCGATACAGCATCTTCGTCTCCGTATCGTAGAAGAACCTGAGAGAATGCCGTCTGACAGAAGTAGCTTCTTTTGGGTTCTCAGGGAGGATGTCGTAGACGACGAAGTCGATGAATGGTTGTCTCCAGTCTGGGGCATCATCGATCGTCTGGGCGGAACAACTTGCCACGAATTGCACATTATTCTTGGGACAGACCAGCTCGTGGTCGATCACGTCCACTGATTGGCAATCATAGTTTGGAACTGCTAGGGAAGCGGCAAGACCCGCTAGGGCATCTGCTTCGATGTTTCGGAGTCTGGGGACATGTTCGATGAAGAACCCCTCGAATGACGAGATGATGTCAATCGCTATTTGGTGATAAGGGATCATGTCTTCGTGGCGGACTTCGTACGAGCCCCGGATCTGATTGACGATTAGTTGGGAATCGTCGTATGCTTCAAGGTATTCTACCCCCAGTTCTCTTGCAAGTTGGAGGCCAATGACCAGAGCGTTATACTCGGCCACATTGTTGGAGCAGGGTTCTGTGAGGGAGTAGGCGCAATTGATCACCAGCCCAGTAGGAGAAATCAATACCACCCCGACCCCAACGACAATGTTTCCCTTGGGTCTGGTTCTTGAAGCGCCATCGAAGAACATCCGCCATATGTTATCGTGGGTGGCTGTATTCGAATCGGCGACCTCATCTGGGATCTCTTTATATATTCTATATGACTCCGATCCTGGGTGGGTTGCCAAGAAGTCTGCCAGGGCTTGACCCTTGACAGCCTTCTGCGGGACGAAGATCATATGATAGGGGGACAATAATATTGCCCATGTAGCGAGGCGAGAACTGAGTGCCCCTGGTTTAGTCATGAGGACTCGGAGAGGGTTGACTCGGGAGATCACATGTATGGTTTGCCCTGTGACGTAGTGCCGCGTCTTTTGAATGGCGAACACCAGGGCGAGGCATTCCTTCTCTACAGTGGTGTATCGGTGTTCCGGACCAATCATCATTCGGCTGAGGTAATATATGGCCTGTTCGTGGCCTGCGTCGTTGTTTTGTGCCAGCAGGGCACCAAGGGAGTGTTCCATTGCTCGTACGTAGAGCAGGAATGGTTTTCCAGGGACCGGGGCCACCAAAACTGGAGGATTTGATAAGTATTCCTTGATGCTGTCGAAAGCACGCTGGCATTCCTCGTCCCATACGAATGAGACTCCTTTCTTCATGAGGTGTGTGAATAGTCGGCAGCGCCCGGAGAGGTTAGAAATGAACCTCCTGATGTAAGCTAGCCTTCCTTGGAGGCCCCTAAGTTCGCGGAGATTTTTCGGGGGAGCCATCTCCATGATCGCCTTTGTTTTCTCGGGGTCTACATGGATACCATGTGCAGTGATGATGAAGCCCAAGAACTTCCCGCTGGATACGCCCAAGAACGATTTCGTAGGGTTCATCTTCAGATTGTGGGCTCGCATCAGGTCGAATACCGTCCTCAGGTCCTGAAGATGGTCTTCCTTACGACGACTCTTGACGGCGATGTCGTCGACATAGCATTCCACCGTCTTACGCAAATGTTCTCTGAAAATGATACTCATGGCTCGCTGATATGTAGCGCCTGCATTCTTTAGACCGAATGGCATGACTGTGTAGCAGTACGTGCCAATCGGTGTTCGGAATGATGTGTGCTTTTCGTCATCGGGAGACATCTTGATTTTATTGTACCCTGAGAACACATCCATGAATGACATACGTTCAAAGCCGCATGTGTTATCGATCATGATGTCTGTGATGGGGAGGAGGAATTTATCTTTGGGGCACGCCTCATTCAGGTTGCAGAAGTCGATGCAGATTCAAATCTTCCCATTCTTCTTGAGGACGGGTACTATGTTGGCGACCCAGTCTGGATGTTGCTCTTCACGAATGAAGCCACTGGCTATCAGTTTGTTGACCTCGGCTTCGATCGCATCCATGATGCCCGGGCAGAAGCGTCGCCGTTGCTGCTTGACTGGCTTTGCATCCGGTCGTATATTGAGTTTGTGGAGAGCGATGTCAGGTTTTAACCCCGGCATGTCTTCATAGCTCCAGGCGAACACATCAATGTACTCTCTGACAAGTTCTAGCAGCGACTCTCGTTCTTCGTCAGTTAGGCTCTTTCTGATGAAAATTGGTTTTGGAGAAGATTTGCTGCCGAGATCCACCTGTACGACCTCATCTTCAGTAGGAGGTTCTCTCAGTTCGAACCGTTTTTCCTATTGCACGTCCAATTGTTGGGCCCATGGCTCAAGCTCGAGGATTTCGGGGATGTCTTCGTCTTCCTCGTAAGTGTCGGTGAATGCCATGTTGACTGACATGACTTGTCTGAATACATCTCCGATGCTGGTATCCGAGTCGAAAGTTGGTGATCCGGTTGAATGTGACTGCCAGTCTCATTCTTCGTCTGAGCTTTCAGGAGTCGTAGTAGGCGTTACATACCCTAAACCGCATCGAGTTTTGTTATAGTAGTTTCGTGGTTTGCCCGCCGGGGCTGGCGACTTCAAAGGTAATCGTCGCCCAGTACCGTATTTCAATCCTGGCGTCGTCTTTAGATCGTACCCCTGTTTCTGCATGAGATATTTGGATTGAGGGCTATAGAGATACAGAGGCAGTCTTCCAGCATCTGACCCGAGGTCGACTTCTTCTATGGCGAGGGGATGCGGGTTGTTTGTCCGACCGAAGATGATTGGGTGGTCCCCTCCCTCGATTATTCGGTAAGCGTCTTCTACTGGAGTAAGTTGGATAGCGGTGTACACATTTGTCACCTGTGTGTGTAGGTGAGTGCCTATACCGTGTTCCATAGCATACATTGTACATAGCTTATTGAGCTCGGTGTAGTTCAAAGATAACCCTTTATTGATGAAGTAGGGTATCTTTTCTAGAGGGATTACATCATCTACAGAGGGAACATCAGTGTGGGCAGCCACATACTTGGCTAGCTCTGGTTCCTCTTCGGCTACCCCCTGTGTAAATGAAGATTGAGAGGGCGTCCTAGTCAGCTTGATCTTCAGAGGTTCAACTGACGGAGCGGAGCGTGGGGTTGTCGGTAGACTAGCAACCCCCAGTCTGGCACTCGATGTGGAGCGAGGGGTGGCTGGTTCGCTAGAAGTGTCAGACCTTGTATCGGGATGATGACCTTTCTTGGGAAGGCGTATTGTCAGTGGCCTATCGGAGGGATTGAGTTTCTTCGCTTGGGGTTGAACGACTCTTGGCAGTCTGATGGTAAGTGGCCCCGTTGTGGGTCTCGGCACCTGACCGGACCTTGGCAGCCGGATTCTCAACTGCTCTTCCTGTGCCGAGAGACTGATTGCGTCCTTACGCAGAGTGGCCGTAAGGGGTGCGAAATTGCCTGGTTTGCGAGCCTGGAGGTGGATCGTCAGAGGTTCTTCTGATCCTGTGGCCGTCTTGGTATGAGCTTGCACATCTTCTTCGACCAGGTGCTTCTTCGATTTTTCGTACAGATAGGAGTCTGAGTAATAAGATTCGACCCCCTTGAAGTGATCGATATCAGCAAATTCCGTCCTTACGAAGCCATGCTTATCGACATATTTGAAATATTGGTGCAGCGTAGAAGGCACGATCATGTAATCGTGTATCCAAGGCCGCCCCAAAAAGATGTTGTAAGAAGTGTCGGCGTCTATGACGTAGCAGGTGACTTCTGATTGGAGATCGCCAATCTAGCATTTCAGACGGATCTTCCCGATTGGGTAGCCCCTGCCCGAATTGAAACCGCTAATGGCGGTGCTTGTAGGCGTCAGGCGATGCATCGGAATGCGAAGATGATGTAGCAGACCCTTCGGAATGATGCTTATGGAAGACCTAGGATCAATATGCATTCGGTCCACCTTTACGTTGCCAATGTATCCAGTGTAGTATAACGGGCGATCATGCAGGTTAGTTTTGATGAGCATATCCTACGAAGAGAAGACGATATTGGGCATCGCTCCCGTACACGCACTATCTTGGAGATCTGCAGGTTGGTTATCTTCCGTGAGGTTGACCTGAGCCAAGTACGCGTCGACGTTTTGGAGTGCATCACTCAAAGCTGTGCGGACATCCTTTGATAGCCTTAGGAGTTCGTATAAGGACAATTTGGCCGGTGTATTGGCCAATTGTGCCAAGATGTCGAAGTTGTAGGGCCTCTCCAGCCCCTGAGGTGTCTCCTTTCGGAGGGATTTGTCGAAGCGAGTCTCCTTCGGCTTAGGCTTTTCGGTCGTCGAAGGCTGAGCCGGTCCCGGAGTATCAGTAGAAGTGGGCGGATGATCATCAGTCGGATTCTCAGCCACGGGCTGAGATTGTGCTCCAGATCGAGTAACAACGGCCGTGACTTCTTCTTCATTTGCCGAGACGGTGCAGCAGGATCTGACTTTTCCGCTTCTCTTCTTCGTTATGGGTTGAGTCACCTCGTGGACCAAGTCCGGATGGATCCACATAATTTCTCCTCGCGATGTAGTGAGAGGTACAAGATTGGCAGCTTGATCTCGAGCAGGCGACAGATTAGCAATTTCTATTATTGCCAGAGGGATGGGTATAACACCGTCTTGAGTCTCTGTTGGCGGGAAGCTGCCGAATTGTACGGATACCATGTTGGCTGCTACGGTTACCTCCTCGAAATCAATGGCTAGAGCGTTCGAATCGATAAGGTTTTGGATGTACCGTTTCAGTTGGTAGCAGTCGTGTGTAGATGGTGGACGTAACGGTGGTAAAGGCAGAATTTTGGGTTCTCCAAGTCAGCCGGCCGAGGCTCCCGTCTTGGCGGAGGGAGTTGAATTCTATCTCCTTGTATGAGCATGTCCAAGATAGGCTTGACGTGGCCGTCTTCAAAAGAGTAAGTGATTTGAGGCCATTGTTTGTCTATTGGTTGTGACTCGGGCTTCTGGGCCGTGTCGGCCACTATAGCCTGCTTGCCTCTGTTGTCCCGATTATTGGAGGGGCTACCCCCATTATCGGTGTTGGTGCTGGGACGCTTGCCCTTGTTCTCTCCCTCTGAGATATGCAACCCCAGCTGGCGGGCCTTCTTCAATCGTTCTTCGGCACTTGTATCACTGATGATAAAAGCCTTCCAGTCCTTGAATTGACTTTCGCCCATCCAGAGACTAATTGTTGGGAGTAGTCTCTTTTGGCAAATTTCAATCAGAGAAGAATCCGGATTGCCAGATGGTAACTTCATTGCGGTTTGACGAAACCGCTCAATGTAATTCCTCGTCAGCTCTTTCTCTCCTTGGATGACGTCCATGAGGGTAGACATTGTGACGTCCTGCCCTACCTCGTAGAACCTCTCCAAGAATAAGTGTTTGAAGCCAGCGAAGGAGTGGATGCAATTGTCCGGCAGGTTGCGGTACCAGTCGAAGGCGACTCCTTCTAATGCCCCGATGAATAACCGCGTGAGGATAGCGTCATCATGGGGCAGATGGTCGGTGGTGACCTCGAAGTAAGTGATATACCGACTTGCTGAGGTCTTGCCATCATAGGGGTTGATATTGAACGGCTTATATCTTGGTGGGAATGGAACATCCCTCCATTCAGCAGGATATGGTTGCCGTATTCTGAAGTCTTGAGAGTTTTCTCGGGCGTGGAACATGGCTCGGAGCTCTTGAACTTCTCTCCTTACTTCTCGGGTCTCATCTGTCGCAGTCGGAGCCGTTACTTCGGGAGGATTATTGCCCGGGTTCGGTGTTGCCGAATTTGAATCTACATTGATTGGGGGAACCGCACTTGTCTGGCCAGGTGTCACTCCCTGCAGAGTAGGAAGCGCCGCTTTAATCTCGTCTACAGACTTGACCAAGGCGTGTAGTATGGCCTCCAAAGTGTCGATGCGTTGGCGATCATTGGAGCCACCTTGATTGTTGTCTGTCATGAATATCGTCCTTACGTGAGGAGTGACGGAAGGGACGGTGGAGGGTGCGCCCTCCGAATCGTATCCATGCATTGAGAAATCATCGGGGTAGGTGAGAATATTCTCTTCGGGTTCGGATTCAGAAGGAACAGTACCCCCAGCTTCGGAGCTTGCTTCATCTTGAAAGTCACGGATGTCCTCGGGGAAATCAGTATCTGTTGCACCTGATGGGAGAGTTGTTTCTCCGGGCTCGTCTCCTTAAAACATCGGATTGTTGTGGATGTTCGAAGGAGTGCTACCCTCAGCTCCCTCGATCCTCATCGGTGCGGACGATGAATCTTCCATTGCAGCAGATTTTGTCTTCGAACGGGTGTGTTGGTATACTCCGGTGGAGGGCAACCGTTTAGCCGACAATTTTTTAGCTGTAGTGGTTGATATTTTTGGGCTGGAGATGCTTGTCTTCTTCCCTTTCCCCTCGGCGAGGACTTTCTGCACAGAATTGCAGGAGGCAATAGGAGGTGCTTCGTCCTCCGAGCTCAGATGCTGTAATCTTTGGAAGACGGACGGCCGATCTTCCGTCACTGCCGTGTTGTTGCAGCAGCAGTTGACGATGATCTAGGTGCAGTGACGTCCATGTGAGGACTCTTTACACGCCGAGGCCCCTTCTTTTTTCTTACATTTGTGGAGGACAGCCTCACGCAGGTCAGAGGAACCACTTTGTCCGTTTGTCGCTGGGGACTGGACTTGAGCGGTTCGATACAACTTCCCATCAGAGGCCCGCGTGATAATCAGCGGGACACCCCGATAGTCAGAGGTTGGGGCAGCTGCCTGGGCTTGATGAGCCCGTGCTGCCCTGGACTTCTTCTTCTTAGCACCTGTGGGTGCATAATAAGAAGAGTCCAAGTTGAATACCACAGAGTCTGGAGAATCATCAGGGTTCGGACCGTACGAGAGACGCTCGAAAACTGATCGAGAGGAGCATGGAGCGGATGTTATGTGGCTGGGATTGGAAACCGTACAGGCTGTCTGCATGCGGTTGTCTTCTGTCGTCGGCTGAGTTCTTGTGCGGCTAGGAGTCACGACCGTGCAGGCTGGCCGCATGCGGTTGGCATCTGTGGCCGCATGGGTTTTCTGTAAACGATTGACTTTGATAGCCGCATGAGTCTCATCCATACGGTTGGCAACTGTAGCCGCATAAGTCATGCGGCTGACAGATGTGGCCGCATGAGTTTTCTTCATGCGGTTGGCGGATGTAGCCGCATGGGCTTTCTCCCTGTGGCTAATACCCTTCTGCGGCTCGGATCGCATAGAGTTCCTCTTTGCCCCTGCAAGTCCAGCATCATAGTATTTTCTTCTGTCGGACTTGGGGACAGCAGAGTTGTCTACGGTCTGAAGTGGGGCCGCAGGAGAGTCCTTCTCGCCGTTTTGAGCAACAGAGGGTATCTCATCGAAGACTTGAGGAGGAGCAAATGATTTTGGCCTCCACTCTTTGCGAGCCTTCGTGGTGCAGGTACGCTTCTGGATCGGGCCAGCGCTGCCTTCAGAGAGCATCTCTTCGAACGCCTGTTGGTCGAAGCGGACGACCATCTTCTGTTGTGTGGAGCCAAGTTTGGCTGCATCCGATTGCGGCACCAACTCCTCAGCCGTGGAGAAGTTAGTCCCCAGCAGAGTCGCCATCGTGTTTGCCATTGATTGTAAAAGTACAGAACAGTTTTATGGGAGGACTGAACTTAGACTCACAATACAAACTCGTTTGTACGAAGAAAGCCTAGGGACGAAAACCTAAGTACAGCAGTCTAAGTACAATTGTTTATTTTAGATTCTGGGGGGTGACGATAGAGGCTCGGAAAAGCGACGGCCGCTCTGCCTTACTCCTTGGACGATCGGTATGCAGTCTTGGCTCGGAGAAGATCTGCTTGGCGTGGACGAAGGAATGCTCTTCTTGCTCTCCTCGTGTTGCTCTCCTGGCTTCTCTCTCTCTGTGGTTATCGAAAAGAGGGAAACTCTCTCTGTATATTTGTCTCTCTCTTTTTTTATTCTTTTGTTGCCCGTAGTTTTTGTAAGGGAATGATGCTGGCTATTTATAGGAGTGGGGTGTGATCATTAGGGTTTGCTAATGATCATTTATTTGGAATGTCGGCGCTCCTTCAATCTATCTGAACCCTTGATCCTGATTACAATAAATCTAGGCCATTAATGCGGATAGCACCGTATCTTGTGAGCAATTAATGCTAATTGCTTTAAATCTTCATGATTGATTACGCTATTGTCTGATTGCTCGCCACGTGCCCCATTAGCTTGATAATAAATGATATGCCCTAATCTTAGTAATTATGACGATGATGTCAAATATTCTTGTTGGGATTCGGTTAAATCCTTGATTGATCCGATGCCACATGTTTTGATTGTGGGTACTGCCGAAGTCGCATAGGATGGACAACACTTGAACCGCAGGGAGATGCTCTTCGTGAGCCGCATAGAATACTGCTTCATCGAGCCGCAGGGAACGAACTCTCAATGAGCCGCATATGCAGTCTTTGCGAGCCGCATGAGCTAGCGTTGTATTGAGCCGCAGGGACTGAGCTCTCAGTGGGCCGCATATGGCTGATTTCTGCTAGTCATATAGAGTGACTTCTCAGTGAGCCGCATGGAGCTGTTCTCTATTTAAGCCGTATGAGATTTTGCCACGTGGCAACCTAGGATTTCTGACGGCTCGGGTCAGAGATCTTCTTCTTTTCCCGAAGAGTCTGTCATTATGGCAGAGCCATTATGACACTTTATGCCAGAGCCGCCACAGTCGTCAAATCGTGTCAGAGCATTAAATGAGGCCACTATTCAAAGGGCCAGCTGTAGGAAAGGATCACAAGGGGACACGTGGCATCAACCGAGCCGCATATTCCTGCTGAACCGCATACACTCTCGAGCCGCATGAGACTGAGAGTCTTCCTTTGAACCGTGTAAGACAGCTCCCATATGAGCCGCATGGGCTTCGTATCCGGAGCCGCATGGACCATTATTCTAATATTTTCCATGCTTCTATACCTCTGTTTTCTTGAGCCGCGTACCTTGCTTCGAGCAGAGCGCTGCCTCGTAGACCGTACCACTACCATCAATCAGCAACAGAGCCTGGACTGCAGTGCTGTTATCTCGAAGACAGCACCCTCCTTGATTCTTTCGTGTCTTTTCGAGACACGCGCTGACCCTTCGAGTCCCGTGCGGCCACCTCGAGTCGTATGTAACCCTTCAGAGAATGAGCCGCTATCATCGTGTGCCGAGCTGCCCTTCGATCCTCGAGGAACCGCCTTGGAGACCACGTCGACCGGAAGTCCCTCGTCGACGTCACCGAGCCACCGAGGGGGGTCAACATCCAAGTCAGGAGAGTCGCCAAAGCCGCCGTCTTCAGCCGCTTGGAGCCGAGTCGAGCTGCACCTAGCCGGATCTGGACCACAGCGCCTCGCCGACCCCCGATTGCTTGTCGCCGCTGGCCGGAGCTTCCTCGTCGAGATCGACGAGCCACCGCCGCCACTACTAAAATAAGGCAAATTAGCGACGTCATTATACGTCGCTAATAATGGAAAATACGTCGCTAATCGTAATTAGCGACGAATTTAGCGACGAAGAATGAAGTAGCGGTGAGCATTGGACGGTTTGAACCAAAAAAACCGACCGAACCGAACCGAAATGAGTATTCGGTTTGGTTTTTTTAAAAATCGGTTCGAACTTCGGGTCTGGGAATTCAGCAGTTCAGGTTTCGGGTCGGATTGCGGTTTTGGGTTTTACGGACCGACCCGAACCGAAACCCGAATTTAAGAAAGGAAATTACCAGTTTACCCCCAATGTTATATAAAAGCATAAAAAACCCAGATTTTCTCTCTCATCTCTCATTTCACCGATTCACTCTGAAAAAAACCCTAACTCTTCTGTCGGCGGCTCTCTCCTCCCGCTCGAGCCGATCCGCTCTCTCCTCCCGCTCCGGCGCTCCGGCGCTCCGATCTCTCCTCCCCCTCCCCTCCTCCCTCCTACTCCAGCTTCCATTCAGAGAGACTAGGGTTTTCCTCTCCCAAACCCTAATATCTAGATCTCGTCATCTCGGGGTGAGCAAACGGTCGGAGACAAGGGTTTTCCTCTCGATGACAAACCCTAATCTCTAGATTTGTGGCTCTGTTCATCTGTTGGTGTCCCCGACTAGGGTTTTCCTCTTCCGAACCCTAATCTCAATATTTGTGGCTCTGTTCATCTGTAAGTTTTATTTTTCTATTAATTTATATGTTGTGGATGAGTTTGTTTTTATTTAGATTAATTTATAATGTTTCAGTCATGATGATTAATTTTGTTGTATTTATTCCTTGACAGATTTGTGAAGTGTAAACTATATACTCGGTTGATCGGTTCTGACCTTCTATTTCTCAAATCTCAGTGTCAGATTATCACTCTATCAGTGGTATAAAATTTATCCCATGTTTATGTTTATTTTTCTATTAATCTATGAACTATTAATATGTTTATTAATCTCAGTTTGTTAATCTGTGAATTATTAACCTGTTTATTAATCTATGAACTATTAATATGTTTATTTTTCTATTAATCTATGAATTATTAACCTGTTTATTAATCTGTTTAATGTTTATAAATCTCAGTTTATTATTTTGTAGTGATAGACTATTATTTAGAATGTCTTTATCAAGTTTTCCAGAATTTCTCTATTAAAATGTCTATTAAAATGTCTTTATCAAGTTTATCTGTGTCTGTTTATTAAAATGTCTTTATCAAGTTTATTAATCTCAGTTTATTAATCTCAGTTTACTTCTCAATAGTGTCTGAGTTAATATTAATCTCAGTTTATTATTTTGTAGTGATGGACTATTAATCTCAGTTTACTTCTTAATATTAATCTGAGTTAAAATGTTTTTATCAAGTTTTCCAGTTTATCTGTGAACTATTAATCTGTTTCCCAGTTAATATTAATCAGTTTGTTAATCTGTGAACTATTAATCTGTTTATTAATATGTTAATCTGTCTGTCTATTAATCTGACTGTTTATGGGTAAGCGTATTAGCGTAGGACTATTTATTTAGATTTCTTAATTGCTTCAACTGTTCAACATGTTGAATCATGTCAAATAGCCAATAGGTTGGGTAAGGGTTAGATAGCTTAGGTTACTCACTTAATTGTGTGATGTTTAATAGGTAGCACGAAACCAATCAATGGAAACAACTTCATATTCATGCAATGTGCGTATTTTTTCATATACTTGTAACGTGCGTATTTTTTCATAATTATTCAACGTGCGTATTTCTTCATATTCTTGTATATTTTAGATGTCGCAAGAAGGTGATCCTCCTCAACCGCCAACTAGTTCTCAAACCACTAATGATCCACTTCCAAATTCTAGTACGAGGCTTCGTGTCACTAGAAAACCTATGAAGAAGAGAGCTCCGCATTGGGTAGATTTTGAAGAATTTTGTGATACGGAAGGTCATCAAAAAGCTAGTTGCAAGCACTGTGGCAAGGAATATTATTGTCATAGTAAATTAAATGGGACAAGTAACGTTAAAAATCATTGGAACACATGTCCGGTGAACCCAAAAAATCATGATTCTAAACAATCAATACTCAACTTGCAGTCGAATGCTAAAGGAATGGATAAAGTGTTAACTAGTTGGAAATTTAACCAAGACGATGTTAGAAAAGCTTTAACACGTATGGTCATTGTTGATGAGCTTCCGTTTAGATTTATGGAGTGTGAAGGCTTTAAAGACTTTATGAGTGTTGCTTGTCCAATCTTTCGCATTCCTTCAAGATGGACAGTGGCACGAGATTGTTTTGAAATTTACTCTACCGAAAAGTGTAAATTTAAAACATACTTGAAAGTCTCGAAGCAAATGGTGTGCCTTACGACCGACACATGGACATTATTGCAAAAGATCAATTATATGTGTCTTACGGCACATTACATAAATGAAGATTGGGAGTTGAAGAAAAAATAATAAACTTTTGTCCAATTTCAAGTCACAAAGGTGAGGCTATCGGAAAAGCGGTAGAGAAGTGCTTGCTTGAGTGGGGTATTGATACAGTATTTACTATCACGGTCGACAATGCACCTTCTAATGATGTTGCTATCTCTTATCTAAGCAAAAAAATTCAGAATTGGGGCAATAGTATTCTACAATGCAAATTTTTACACATGCGATGTATTGCTCATATCATCAATCTTGTTGTGGTTGACGGCTTGAAATTGATGTCTCCATCGGTTGCTCGTGTTCGGAATGCGGTAAGATATGTGAGACATTCTCCTTGTCGATTTCAAAAATTCAAGGAGTGTGTTGAAGCCGAAAAGATACAAAGCAAGAAGATGTTGTGTCTTGATGTGAGCACTCGTTGGAACTCTACATTTTTGATGTTGTATACGGCACAAAGGTTTGAAAGTGCCTTTGAGATGTTCGCCGGGCAAGATCCTTGGTTCAAAGTAGAGCTAGCGGAGAATGGTGGGTATCCTAGTGAGGATGATTGGGCTAATTCAAGAAGATTGTGCACATTCCTAGAACACTTTTATGAACTTACCTTGCGTATCTCGGGATCATTGTATGTTACTTGCAATAATTTCTTTGATGAAATTACCTCTATTGACATTCTCTTGCACACTTCCAAGGAGAGTGTAGACTTTGACTTGTCTACCATGGCCCCTAAGATGAGAGAAAAGTATCAAAAATATTGGGAGAACATTGAGAAAATGAATATGGTGATATTTATTGCACCGATTCTTGATCCCCGGCATAAGTTGGAGTATATGGAATATGCTCTTGATCATCTCTATGATCCGAAAAAGAGCGATTCTATGAAAAAGAAAGTGAAAAGTGTTGCGTACTCTATGTTTAATCAGTACAAAAACATGAGCACTTCTCAAAGTGGTGGCACAACTACTAGTGAAAGAGTTGAACCTTCTAGTAAAAATCAACTGGCACACCCTTTGCAATTGAAGAAGTTTATGAAAGCCCAATTCAAGAAACATAAAATGGAATTGGGTGGGGGAGATAGTAAATCAGAGTTTGATCGATATCTTGATGAGAGCACCGTAGATGACGACGATGATGATGACTTTAATATTTTGGGATAGTGGAAGCTTAATTCTCCTCATTTTCCTATCCTTTCGAAGATGGCTCGGGATGTATTGGTCGTTCCTATATCTACCGTAGCTTCGGAGTCCGCTTTTAGTACGGATGGTCGTGTACTTGATGATTATAGGAGCTCCTTGACTCCAAAAATTGTTGAAGCTCTAATTTGTACTCAAGATTGGCTTCGGGGGCCACGCGATCGACCCATTGTATTTATTATTGAAGAGGATTTTGAAGAAACCTATAAAGTTGAAATAGGTAATTCTAAAATTCATTATTTCATTTATATTGAGAGTTAGATATTAATGGTTTTAACTTATTCTTTGATTCATTCTTTCGTATAGATTTGAGTAAGTTAACGGTGGAATCAATATCTACAAACGAGGTTTGATTACTTTGGTAGACTTACATATTTTGCATGACTTTGTTTTGGGAGACAATGTAATAATTTGGAGACATTAATATTTTGGAGGAAACTTTGGGTTGGTGCTGCTGCCTTTGGGTTGGTTTTTGGGTTATATGCAGGCAGCCTTCAGTAATACTATTTATGCAGGCAGCCTTTGGGTTGGTTTTTGTATTATGCAGGCAGCCTTCATGCTATTTATGCTGCTGTCCCTGCTGCTGGTTTTAGTATTATGCAATATGCAGGCATCTTTTTTGTATTATGCAGGCAGGTATTGGGAGTATTGGGAGGTTTTATGCTATTTATGTAGGCAGCCTTCATGTTATTTATGCTGTTGTCTCTGGCTGAGTATTGGGAGGTTTTTGTCTATGGCTGTTAGTATTATGTTGTATTGCTGTTAGTATTATGTTCTTTGGCTGCTGTTATCTCTGGCTGAGTATATGTTCTCTGTCTCTGACTCCTTGGGAGTTGACTCCTTGGGATATTTTTGTTCTACTATACTGCATTCTCTGTCTGCTATCTCTGGCTGCTGTTGATACTCTTCATTCTGTTATTTCTCTTGGCTGATGTTCTCATGTATGATGTAGTGTACGTTGTAGCCTTTGGCGAGGCAGGCATTGCATCCACTGGCGAGGCACTTGTTGCAACCATTTGTGATGCATAAATTACAGTCATTGGCAATATTTGGTAAATTCACAAGTTTGTTTAATACATTTAAATCTTACTAATATTTTTATAAGAATTGGGGCGATGATAATTTGGCATGAGATTTGGTAACATGTATACTACACTGCATCTTTCATGATGCATGACAAGCCATTCTGAGCCTCTATATTCTTATCCCTCTTTTTTAGTTATTTTTTTATGCAGGAGCTTGGACTGGAATCTGGATTGTATAAGATTGTATATGTGGATGATGGATCACTGGATTGTATTGTACAGTTGATTGTAATTTGTATATGTGGATCACTAGATTGTATATGTGGATGAATGGATCAGTTCGGGTGGCTATTATTTGTGTTTTTTAGTAAACAGTGGATTGGAATAATTTAGTAAACAGTGTATATGTGGATTAGAATCTGCAGTGTTATTGACAAGAATTTGGATAATTTTTCTGCAGTTCGGTTGCTGCTATTTGGCTTAATTGGGCCGGCCTTTTTGTAAAGCCCATGGACCGAATTAACCGATCCGAACCGAATTATCAAATTCGGTTCGGTTCGGATCGGATTGTATTTTAAACGGGTCGGTTCGGATCTAATCTGGTCGGTTCGGCTTTGGTTCGGTTGTCAAAAATTTTGGTTCGGTTGGACCGAACCGACCGTTTGCTCACCCCTAAAATGAAGGTCGCTTTTAAGCTAGTCGCAGATGTCACATTCGTCGCCCTACGTCGCTGTTTGCGACGTCACCGCCGTATCGCTGGGTCGTCGCAAAGTTAGCGACGGAGAGCGACGAAAACATTACGTCGCAGAATTGGCAACGTAGTGCGACTACTTAGCGACGGTTAGTTCTATTTACGTGATGACGTGGCATGCCTGCCATGTCAGCAAGGTGGCGATGTACAGCGACGTAACTCCGCTAATTAGCGACGTCCCGCTTCCGTCGCTATCCGTCGCAGAATACTGAAAAAAATTAAAAAAATATAATGTGTATTTTTGTTATGCTGTGTGTTTGTGTTTACAGTGTGTGTGAAGTACATTGTTCGAACCATCGACAGTTTCGCTTACTGTTCTATGTTTTATCTTGGATAGAAAGAGCAACAGTTCACGGTGCACTTCTCAGAGCTTCCTCTTTCAGTCCTTCATCTTCTCGGGATCCTGTACGACGTCCCGAGAGAGTGAAGGATGTGAAAATGAAGCTCTCAGAAGTACACCCTAAACAGTTGCTCTTTTTGTCCAAGATAAAACATACAACAGTAATCGAAACTATCGATGGTTTCGAACACTGCATTTCACATACACTGTAAACACAGACACACATCATTACAAAAATATACATTATATTTTTTTAAAATTTGGACAGCACCTCCTTTGTATATCAGATCATCGCTTATAATCCAGCGTAGGTATATTTGTCATCCCCGTCGCAGATATCATCATAATTAACAGTCTCCCATCATAACAGTCTACAACTAATAGATGAATAACAGTCTCCCATCATAACAGTCTACAACTAAATATCATACATGTACTCAATGAAAATACCAACAAATTAAATATCACAAACATACATATCCAACAAACATACATGTCCAACAGAGTCAAATAATAATAAAAATCAGTGTACAGAATGGTCAATGGGCCCATAGGGGGTAGATTTGTAACTCCCTAAGCCCATTTTCGTGTATTTTAAAATTATTGAGTTTCTCTAAAAAGAATTTTCTTTTTTGTTTAATCTTAAGTAAATGTATTATAATAAATTTTGCTAGTGAAACATTTTTTTCAATTTTAGATTTATCTTCGAAATCTTGATTTACTTAATTTAGTAATTAATTATTATTAATTATGAATTATGGCATTATTAATCCTAATATTTTGTTGCTTAATTAAACTAATTACAGTGATTAGTGATGATAATTTATTTATAAATTTTATAGTTAGTTTCAATAATTTGTTGGAATTTATAGTGGAATCTTTTAAATTGTTGGAGGAAATATTTGAATTTTTAAAATCCGTTTTGAAACTATTTGATTTCAAAATCTCTTTTCTATTTGAAAATCTGGTTTGACTTTTGAAAATCTGTGGAATATTTGAATAATTTGAAAATCTGTTTGAATGTTAGAGAATAACTAGTTTCTGTTGTCTAATTGAAATCTGTTATTATTTTGAATTTTTGAAAATCAGTTACAAACTATTTCCTAAACACCCCCGGATCTATTGTTAATTACAGCAATGCCACCTACATATTTTATTATAAATACAAGATAATATTTTATTATTATTACACAGTTTCCAATATTCTGACACAGCTCTCTCTCTCTCTTCTATCCTCTCTCTCTCTTCCTTTCTCTCTTCTGGCCGACCCCCGGCCATCCTCCACCGATCGGAGCTCCGCCACAGTCCTCCGCCGCCGCCTCTGTTTTCTTGAGCCGTGCACCTTGCTTTGAGCAGAGCGCTGCCTTGTAGACCGCACCACTACCATCAATCAGCAGCAGAGCCTCGACTGCAGTGTTGTCATCTCGAAGACAGTGCCCTCCTCGATTCTCGCATGTCTCTTCAAGACACGTGCTGACCCTTCGAGTCTCGTGCGGCCACCTCGAGTCGCGTGTGACCCTTCGGAGGACGAGCCGCTATCATCGTGTGTTGAGCTGTCCTTCGATCCTCAAGGAACCGCCTTGGAGACCACGCCGACCGGCAGTCCCTCGCCGCCGTCACCGAGCCACCGAGGGGGGTCAATATCCAAGTCAGGAGAGTCGCCGGAGCTGTCGTCTTCAGTCGTTTGGAGTCGAGTCGAGCCGTGCCTAACCGATCTGGACCACAGCGCCTCGTCGACCCCCGATTGCTCGTCGCCGCTGACCGGAGCTTCCTCGCCGAGATCGAAGAGCCACCGCCGCTGGATCTGCTCACGTGGATCGACGTCCTCGTCAGGCTGGTGAGTTTCTCTTCGATCCACTCTATCCCCTTTTTTGTCCTTCATGCTTCTAGATCTAGGGTTAGGGTTTGTAATTGCTGGTGGATTAGGGTTTTATTTAGGGTTAGGGCTTCTGTGAGGAAAATGACCTAAAAATTAGGGTTTTGAGGTCGGGATGATGAAAAATTGGAGATCTAGGGTTCGAGAGGAACCGTCGGGGAAGATGACCTAATTGAATTAGGGTTAGGGTTTCGAACCCGGAGAAGAAGAAAGGTGCGGCCATGGAGAGGAAATGCCAGGGTTAGGGTTCAGGTGAGGGAAGAAGTCGGACCTAGGGTTCAGGCGAGGAAATCTTGCTGGTTGGAGGAGGATGAAGTCGAACTTAGGGTTTTGTGTGCGGCTGAGTATAGAAAGAAGAAGGGGACCTAGAGATCTAGGATTTCACTTAGGGATTTCTGTGATGGATGGGAGCTAGGGTTCTGGAGCGAAGAAGATGAGAGACCATGAGTTAGGGTTAGGGTTCAGGTGAAGATGAAGTGGGAATAAGGGGTTGCTCGCTGGGGAAGAAGGAGTTTGGGGATTAGGGTTCCTGGAGGCTCGAGGGGAAGAAGGAGAATGGGAATGGTTTCATTCGGCTGAGAGCTTTTGTGTGAGGAGAGAGAGTATTGAGAGTTAAACGTTATGGTTATATTTGAGTTATTGTGGGCCGGGTTTAGATGGAAGGGACTTTGGGTTATTTAGATTAATTACATTAGTAGTGAGTATTGGGCTCTGGGCTGAGTATTAAGGCTTGGTGAGCTTTTAATTAGCAGTAGAGTTAATTTTGAGTTGGATTAGACTGTGTGATTGGGAGCAGTGGGCCGGACTGAGGACTGGTTGTTGGGCTGAGCAACAAAAGTTGGGCTTATGAGAGTTTAGATTTTAGTAAACCTATGTATTTGTTAACTAAATGGGCTAACTTAGAAGAATTAATTTTAGAGTTGGGCTATCTGTTTAGTTGGAATATATAGCAGGGGATTATTTTATGGGCTAATAGTTGCTAGTAAGTTTGGACTTAGAATATTCTAAATAATAAATGTTAATTTCTTGTTAAATCATATTATTATTATTATTTTATCTTGTTTAAATCATATGGATTAGTAATTAGTTAATATTATTTTGGATAAAGTTATATATAATAGTTCTAAAATATTGCTAGCTTAAATAAATACATATAAATTTACTAGAATTATAGTGATAGCTAACAAATTTTGGTTAGAAATGATTTAGTTGACCTTGTCCTTATTTCAAAACCCTAACAAAATTGTACAACTACCAGGTGATCACTTGCAACCATGCAGTACTACTCCCGTGCTTCCAAGGTGAGGCAAGTAAACCGACTCGACTTGTACTCTGTACTTTCTGTCTTACATTCCTGTGCCATGTTCTCATATCGGACACGCACTACTAAAATAATCCATTTTAGCGACGTTAGGAGACGTCGCTAAAAAAGGAAAATAAGTCGCTAAAACCTATTTGCGACGTATTTAGCGACGAAAAACGGACATCTCTTATAGGCAAGTCGCAGATGGCAATTTAGTCGCCGAACGTCGCTATTTGCGACGCGGAGTCCGTTGTCGCTAGACGTCGCAAAATGAGCGACAGATAGCGACGTATCACTACGTCGCCAACATTGCGACGTAAAGTGACCACTTGCGACGCTGTAAACTTTATATATGATGACATGGCATGGCAGCCACGTGGGCAACTTAGCGACGGCTACCGACAGATATAGCGACGTATATTAGCGACGTCTAGTGACGTGACGTCACTATTTAGCGACGTATAGCGACTTCTACGTTCCGTCGCAGTACGTCGCAGAACGTCGCTATACGTCGCAGATATTGTAAAAAAATTTAAAAAATATAATTTATATTTTTGTTATGCTGTGTGTCTGTGTTTATAGTGTGTGTGAAGTGCAGTGTTCGAACCATCGACAGTTTCGCTTACTGTTCTATGTTTTATCTTGGATAGAAAGAGCAACAGTTCAGGGTGACTTCTCAGAGCTTCCTCTTCACGTCCTTCACCTTCTCGGGAACCTTTACGACGTCCCAAGAAAGTGAAGGACGTGAAAATGAACCTCTCAGAAGTGCACCCGGAACTGTTGATATTTCTATCCAAGATAACACATACAACAGTAATCGAAACTGTCGATGGTTCCGAACACTGCATTTCACATTCACTGTAAATACAGACACACATCATATCAAAAATACATAATATATTTTTTTAAAATTTCGGCAGCACCTCCTTTGTATATCAGATCATCACTTATAACCAAGCGTAGGTATATTTGTCATCCCCGTCGTAGATATCACAAAGTAAATATCACAATAAAAACAGGAGGCAGTGCAAAGTAAATATCACAGACACAAATCCTCACAAACATCCAATAGAGTCAAATAAAAATGGAAGATGATAAAAAGTCTCCCACCAAGTGTATAAACAACAGTGTATGAATAAATAATTTGCCCATAGGGCCAATACATACAAGTCATAAAAAAACCAATAAAATCACTGCGGACCCCTGCCGTGCAACTGGAATAGAATGTAGTCATACTGCTCCTGGGTGAGCTATACCGTAGGGGCAGTAGGAGGCAGTGCAATGTCTGGAGTCGACGTCGGAGGCAGTACAGTGTCTGGAGTCGGCGCCGTCGATGGACCGGGAGGACGTATCTGCTCCAGCTCTCGCAGTCACTCACCACCCTCTCAGTACTCGCCTCAAGCGAAGCCAAAACCTGCGTGAGTGAGGCAGACATGCTCCTCTGTGATCCCTCCAGCTCGACCTGTCTACGCTCTGTGCACTGCGTAGACTCGGTGAGCGTCTGCAAGCTGGCAGCTGTAGCCTGATGCAGACTCATCAGCTCCTGTATACTGCGCTCGACCACATCAAATCGCCCGGTGACGATCGGAGGGTCGGATCGTCGCTCGACCGCATCAGAAATTTGCTGCTGCAACTCGCGACGCAGCTCCTCGATCTGACGAAGGATATCCCCAACTCGTGACGACGCCTGCGAAGCCGGAGACTGCGCACTGACAGAGGGGGCCCGGGATGACTCCGAAGCCAAATACGTGTCGTAGGATCCCGTACCGTAGTACGTACCCTTCTGAAGACCGCCAACGGCGGTCATCCAGAGCTCGTCCTGCGATGGAGCTGTAGGCGGCTGGGAGAAACTACCAGCCCCTCCCTCTGCTGGCGTACTAGCAGCAGCAGCCGCCTCCTGCTGTAGCCGAACAAACTCGGCCTAGAACATGTTTGCTAACGTGTAAGTGTTTGCTAAAGTCTATATTGATATCTATTTTCATGTTTTCTAAGTTATAGTAAATTAATATAAAGAATAGAACGTACATATGCCTGTGTCGTCCTCTCATCAATGAACTCCCCAGCCCTCCGATGTGTGACCAAGAAGACGGTCACCATGTTCGGGTCCTCACCCTTTTTTACCTGTTAAAATATATGTAGCACCCAGTTTCCCAAATGAGGGTAATTTTGAAATTTCATGTTTATAATTATTTTAATAATGATATTCAATTCATGATATAATTTTTGGTGATTTTAAACATTTTAAAATTATTTAAATCAATGACTTGTGGTTTTGACGTTTTGCTAGTGAAACCCTAGAGACTGTTTGACCTAGAGCCTAACCATGTGATTATGATATTTTAATGTCATTTTTGGCCTAAGGATATTTTTGTATTTGACCTCTTTGAATTATTTTGATATTATTTTATTATTTATGATATTGTTTTGGGGTTATTTGAGTCGGGTTCGAATTTCAACTCAATCCGACTTGAAACGGGGACCCGGGGGTAGTTTGACTCTAGTGGGACCCACACACTAGTTAGGCATGGCCCACATGATATTAATTTTATCCACATGATAGAAATATTTTAATTAGAGATTAGACTAATTATTATGGATAAGGTTAGTGTGATTAGAGACTTTAGAATGACTAATTTAGCCCCAACCAATTAGCCCTTTCCTAATACTCATAGAATAGGTTAGTGGGGGCATTTTGGACCTTACCATAATAGGACAAATAGCCCCATATGGCCAGCCACTTTGGGAGAGGATACGCTCAAGTTCATTTCATTATTCTCATCCACACTCACTCTTGTTCTTCCCCAAATTTTTAGAGAGCAATCCCTAGCAATTTCTCTACCAAATCCTTCCATTTCACCACCAAATCTTCTTCTTTCCTTCTCCATTCTAGTCAAGGAGGAAGCTACCCAAGTTTGGGAGGATTCGGAGCTCGTTCGTGTCCTTTTGGAATCTCTACGTGTCGGTGTCGCTCCGGGAAGGCTTTTTTTCGATTCGATCTACCGGAAGGTATAAATCCCTTCTCCTTTTTATTTTCTCATGCATATAGGTCTATTTTGAACCCATAGGAATGACCCCCATGGTTGTATCTCCATTTGTGTCCATTTCGTGTCCATTTGGAGGTCATAGGAGTGTCCTTTGTGTTGTAGTTGTGTTCATGTGGAAAAATCCCAAATTTGGACACACTATGTGTTGTTGTTATGTATGAATGAATTATTACATGTTTAATCTCATATTTTTGTATTGGAGATGTGTTTTATAGTGTCTCATATATATATATATTAGTGTAGAGAGTGAGTTCTTGATATATTATGTTATATATTTGTGTTCTTTTGTCTCAAACTACCCAAATCCGTCATGATTTTTATCCACGTTTTTAATTTCAGCCCTAACTTAGAAATGTCATAACTTCTAGCTCAAAGCTCAGTTTAATCTTCCATTTTTTTTAAAAGAAGCGTATTGAAGTTATATTTCCAAAAACATATATTAATAGGCCTAATTCTTTCTGTAACTTTCTAGAAAATTATTTGAGTGTCAGCTGTACGAAAGACAAACGCGTTCTCGGTGTTTTCGCGATTCCGGGAGTTTCCGGAAACGAAAACGCGATCCGTTTGAAGTTTTGGAAAGCTAACACATAGATCTATAACATACTTTAATCCTAGATTTTAATTCATGTTGAGATGGTACAGTATTGATTATTAGTAGGAGTTACTATTCGATATATGCATTTTGTGCACCCTTGTGTGTAATATAATGTTCTATTTGATTTTAACCCATGTTAATGTATATACATTATGTAATTAAATAGAGAATGCAAGCATGAGTAAATGGTTAAATAAATAATGTATGAGATGTAAGTATCCTGTCTAATGTAAGCATGTATAAGTATGGCTTGTAATGAATATGTAGGTTCCATAGTATGTAATGTATGGTGCATATAGTAGTGCAAGAGAATAAATAAATGATGAATGAATGCAAACATGAATATAATGTAATAATAGATGTAATGTATGTAATATACAAGTTAATGAGATGTAATGTTCTATGTTAACACAAATCCTATATTATCTCATGTACCCCTTACACTATGTTGACACTATCACACTTGACACTTTGTTCACTTACACTTTGACATTTTTTGATATGTATACACTATGTATGCCCATTTAACCCTCACTTGCCCCTTTGTCATGTTCACATACACACACATAGCCTCTTAAATAAGTATTTATGAATACAGTTAACTTAGCTATGTATGTATATTATATATATGTTAGCATATTGTATTGTAATATATATGTTTATATAACCATTTGAAATACCATGATTATAGACCTAATGTTGAATACCAATATATGCATGTGTATATATGTGTAGACATATATAGCTTAAAGTAATAGATTACCTAGTGTATATCCAATGTAAATTCTTGCCTATTTGAGTATTGAATAATTGCATGCTATATATAGTTGGGTGTATATTGGCTTGTATAGCCTTGTATTGATGTATGCTTGCTAGGATAGTCTTGGTTAGGCCTAGTAAGACTTGCTGGGTTAGGACATGACCTAGTTTGACTAGTACAGTTGACCAGAGTTGACCAAGGGTTGACTTTGGCCTAGTTTGACCTAGATTCATGTAGAATGCATTGTAGTGCTTTATATTACCCTTCTGGACATGTTGTGACTTGTGCTGTTCTAATTAGGAGCCAGACACCTCTCCTCGGACAGTATCTTTACCTTGGACATTCAGATATCAGACGAGTACATTCTCTGATTATTTCATATCCTGCTTAGAATTATTTCCTGCAGTAGATTACTTTACTTGTACTGTCACGATGGTCACACGGATTGGTACTATATGGATCCTTTCTTGAGATGTTATCCTTAGGGAGCATCGGGTACTACGTGTTCTGTGCGTTTCACTTACATGGCGTATCACTATGCTTCTTGGTTCATTTGATTACTTGTGACATGTACCCTCATGATCACAGAGTCTCTTGAATCTTACACTGTTGGGTAACCCCCAAAATCCCCATTTATGGGACATCTATGTATCACCCTTCGGGGGCCGTGTATGGAATCATATAACATAACCTAGCTGGATCCTTGTGTATTAATTGGGGGTACGGGGAAGTAGAAGTGGACATGTGAATAATACACCAGTAGTATCTTCTTTGAATCATTCCGTAGTGTCTTCACAGAATCATCCCAGGCCATTTACATGTTCATATTGTACTCTGACTCACTAGTCACTGCTAGTTCTCTATGTATAGTAGATATTTCTATTACAGTTCTCTCTCTGTTTACATATTGTTTTCCTTCAGTACCTGTATCTTACTTTACTGCATGATTATATTTTCTAACCTGCTATAATCTGTTGAGATGTACTGTACTCGCTCCAGTCCTGACTGGACCTGTTGATAAATTTTACAGATAGCTTGGAGGTTGCCTGCTAGCCTAGAGGAGACACATTAGAGGATGTTTAGATAGTTATTTCATTTGTCTAGAGTTGTACTTGATTTGTGGATTACTGTATTTGAGTTTTGAGATGTATTCCTGGGTTTATGTATCTTAGACACTTAGACTTCTATCTCATGTATCTCTTTTAGATTTCATGTTTTATCTATCATTATCATGCTCTGTCTTAGATGTGATTGAGACTGTATCTGCTATGTCACCCCCATTCGGGGAGTATAACTGCTTAGCATTATATTGTTAGATGTTGTGACCTAGGACAGCGTTCTACCGCTGACACTGCGGCGTAGGCTGGGCGTTGTTACGTTCTTGTACCCAAACAGTGGGTGCGGGTCATGACACATTTTTAGTGGTGGCCCATGCAGGTCGAGTTTATGTAGTGGTATTTGAACTTGAGTACCACTACAGCCTGCAGTAGGATTAGGATATATTTTGAAGGTACTCAATCACAGTTAGGAACCCTTGAGAGATTCCTGGGACGAACCTTGAGAATCTTATTTTAACTTCGATTTGAAAACTCTCTTTTTCCTTGATTGTTTTATCTTTATTTTTTGTTGTTGAATTTGATGGATTATTGTTGAATTTGGGTTTGTATTTATCGATTTTGATGGAAGATTGTTGAATTTTGAATCTTGACGATTAGCTGTAGCATCCGAGTTTGTATTTATTTGATTTAAGGATATTGTTCATTTTTGAGTTTGATGTTCGTTGATAAATTTGATTTGATTTTTGGGTATTCATTGTTGATTTAATTTAATTTTTAGCAAGATGAAATTATATGGGCTAGGTTATCTATGTTATGGAATCTAGTCTTCTATAGTCACATTAGCCAGCATGGTAAGGACATATAGTCTGACTCTGGATATATTTCTCGGGTGTGGGAATTTAAAGTTTTCGCAGCCAAGCTAGCGGCACCGCAAAAATGTTAAATACCATGATTCTAGAGATATGTGCATAAGTCAAGGGCTCTGTGATTATCGTAGCCTTGCTTACTAGTATGACGAGGATTTAGAGTACCATGATTGTGGATAGACGCATATGATTATCAGATTGTACCTTAAATATTTTCGAACATGTTTTCTCTACTTTGTTTCAGTCCTTCAAAAAAAAGGGAATTATTAATTGTTTTGTTTTGTTTTGCTTCTCATTATTTAGCTTAGGAGTAACTTTAGCTATTTTATAAACCTTTGTGTAACTTCTTCTATGAATTTCTTCTTAATACAATGAATCGATGATTTTGCTAGACTTTACCTTGGATTTGATATTTTAACTCTGGATTTCAAAATGGTTCCTTTTTTTAAACAGATAAGCAAAATAGATTTTATCGTTATTCCCTTCTTGCTATTATTCTTGTATTAAATAATAATAAATCGTCTTGATTACACCAATCACCTGTTTTGCAATATTGGTAGGAATCTAATGTTGGTCTTGGTATAGAATCTGATTTTTATATTGGGACATGAGAATATATATATGAATATATATAGTGGATACTTTCCTGACACTTATGCATGCTACACTTGATTTTCACCTATCTAAATAAATATTAATATGTCGTTGATGTTAAATTTTCAAAACTCCAATATTTCTGGTTTTCTGCTTTTCCAGTTTAAATTCGTAAGTTAAATATAAATTTCATGTTATTAGTTATGTTTACATCACTGCACATGTATGTCATACCTAGAGTTTCTTTTAAAAAAAAATTTTGTTGAGTTTTATGTTTAAATTTGTCAAATCTGAGACTGTGTGCATATTAACGCTTAATGCTGGATTTTAAATGTTAGTTCAAATTGTTGTTTTAAATGTAATATTTAGAGCTGTGTACATTATTGTTGTAGGGATATAATGTTAGGTTTCATATTCTTACATGATAGGTTGTGATAAACATTGAGTTGGTTTTGATGTTCAAATTTCTCCAAAATCCTGAAAACTGAATATATGTTAACATTTTCACATTGATTTCAAATGTTCAATTTCAGATTTAACATGTAATATTGAACTGTATGCGTAGATAAATGTATGGATAGTATGTTAGGGTTTCATTTCATCATGTTAGGATGTATTGGGACTATTGAGATTGGTTGCGATGTTCAAAACCCTAAAATCTGAAACTGTGTTATGTTAATATTGTACTGGTTTAAATGTTAGCATCTTTTCAGATTTTGTATGTAAATGTTGAACTAAAACTGGGTTTAACCTTTCAATACTAAGCTATAACCCTGTACAAGGATACACACACCCTAACTTAGTATACACTGTCATGTAACCTAACCCTTTTTCTCCTCTATGTTATGATTATATATCTAGATAGATATATATAGAGCTTAGGCATACATGTTATAATATATAAATACATAACTAAGTCTCTACCTTTATATATATATATATATGGTTAGCCATGCAAGTTGTGATTAAATAGATTGTAAATTGTAGATCGTTAACCCATATGCCATGATTAGTGTAACTTGATAGTTATTGTTTGAAATCCAAATCCTCATATACACTTTCATGTATATTCACGTACACACACGCCTACTATCTAACCATATGAACACGTTCCCATACACACAATGCTAGCTTTTTCCTCTCTAACGCTCTCTCTATATATATATATATATATATATATATATATATATATATATATATATATATATATATATATATATATTGTGATTGGATTTCAATGCAAGTGATTTTCAATTCCTTAATTTTTGAATTTGATTTTCTGTACCTTTTTTTAGATAATTGGTAGTTGCCTTTATTTTATTTTGATAATGACCAATTTTTATATAGGATGGTAGACAGCCCTACAACATTGATGATTGTTGTTCCCTTACCTTCCCAATTAAGATACCCTAGATTGTTTGTGTGTTGATACCATAGTACTGTTTTGACCTAGAATGACCAGTGCACCTAAGTGAGACTTCCAACTGCTACGGTATGCCCTGACCTTGTATACTATTCCTTCAAATTGCATGATTTAGATAAAAAAAAATTTTAGACCTTGATTGTTGGGAAATAGGGACGTCATCCCATTAGTATCAGTTGTAGATATATAGGTTAGTCCTGGATGTGGGGATGTGTGTCTATAAACATATAGCTTATGAGATTTATGAGAGATTATAGTATCAGCCTTGATAGGATGTACTAGTCTTTTGGTGAGTATAAATGTGTTATGAGAGATAGGGGCCTATATGTCTTAGTAATGCATCGTTCCTATGGTAATAGAATGTATTAATAGATGGTTAATAGGAAGATAATAGTTTGAGCATACATATAGTCTATGATCAGTTTCTTTTCATCCTTAGTTAAGACCACTTTAAAATAGGTCCAATCCCTTGGATATAGGTTTCAGTCCATATTTTATTGAAGTTCTATTATCGCCGTACAGCAGAGCAGTATTGGAGGTATTCCTAGATTAACACTTTTTAGATGTCTGTTTATTATTCCAGTGTTAGAAAGTGTTACCTTAGATATTGGGTAGGTTAGAGGCTCTAGAAGGAGTACTATCGATCTTAAATTTCGAGGACAAAATTTTTCTAAGGTGGGTAGAGTTGTAGCACCCAATTTTCCAAATGAGGGTAATTTTGAAATTTTGTGTTTATAATTATTTTAATAATGATATTCAATTCATGATATGATTTTTGCTGATTTTAAATCATTTTAAAATTATTTAAATCAATAACTTGTGGTTTTGACGTTTTGCTAGTGAAACCCTAGAGACTGTTTGACCTAGAGCCTAACCATATGATTATGATATTTTAATGTCATTTTTGGCCTAAGGATATTTTTGCATTTGACCTCTTTGAATTATTTTTGATATTATTTTATTATTTATGATATTGTTTTGGGGTTATTTGAGTCGGGTTCGAATTTTAACTCAATCCGACTTGAAACGGGGACCCGGGGGTAGTTTGACTCTAGTGGGACCCACACACTAGTTAGTCATGGCCCACATGATATTAATTTTAGTCCACATGATAGAAATATTTTAGTTAGATATTAGACTAATTATTATGGATAAGGTTAGTGTTATTAGAGACTTTAGAATGACTAATTTAGCCCCAACCAATTAGCCATTTCCTAATACTCATAGAATAGGTTAGTGGAGGCATTTTGGACCTTACCATAATAGGACAAATAGCCCCATATGGCCGGCCACTTTGGGAGAGGATAGGCTCAAGTTCATTTCATTATTCTCATCCACACTCTCTCTCTCTCTTGTTCTTCCCCAAATTCCTAGAGAGCAATCCCTAGCAATTTCTCCACCAAATCCTTCCATTTTGCTACCAAATCTTTTTATTTCCTTCTCCATTCTAGCCAAGAAGGAAGCTACCCAAGTTTGGGAGGATTCGGAGTTCGTTCGTGTCCTTTTGGAATCTCTACGTGTCGGTGTCGCTCCGGGAAGGCTTTTCTTCGATTCGATCTACCGGGAGGTATAAATCCCTTCTCCTTTTCATTTCCTCATGCATATAGGTCTATTTTGAACCCATAGGAATGACCCCCATGGTTGTATCTCCATTTGTGTCCATTTCGTGTCCATTTGGAGGTCATAGGAGTGTCCTTTGTGTTGTGGTTGTGTTCATGTGGGAAAATCCCAAATTTGGACACACTATGTGTTGTTGTTATGTATGAATGAATTATTACATGTTTAATCTCATATTTTTGTATTGGAGATGTGTTCTATAGTGCCTCATATATATATATTAGTGTAGAGAGTGAGTTCTTGATATATTATGTTATATATTTGTGTTCTTTTGTCTCAAACTACCCAAATCCGTCATAATTTTTATCCACGTTTTTAATTTCAGCCCTAACTTAGAAATGTCATAACTTCTAGCTTAAAGCTCAGTTTAATCTTCTATTTTTTTTAAAAGAAGCGTATTGAAGTTATCTTTCCAAAAACATGTATTAATAGGTCTAATTCTTTCTGTAACTTTCTGGAGAATTATTTGAGTGTCAGCTGTACGAAAGACAAATGCGTTCTCGGTGTCTTCGCGATTTCGGGAGTTTTCGAAAACGAAAATGCGATCCGTTTGAAGTTTCGGAAAGCTAACACATAGATCTATAACATACTTTAATCCTAGATTTTAATTCATGCTGAGATGGTACAGTATTGATTATTAGTAGGAGTTACTATTCGACATATGCATTTTGTGCACCCTTGTGTGTAATATAATGTTCTATTTGATTTTAACCCATATTAATGTATATACATTATGTAATTAAATAGAGAATGCAAGCATGAGTAAATGGTTAAATAAATGATGTATGAGGTGTAAGTATCCTATCTAATGTAAGCATGTATAAGTATGGCTTGTAATAAATATGTAGGTTCCATAGTATGTAATGTATGGTGCATATAGTAGTACAAGAGAATAAATGAATGATGAATGAATGCAAGCATGAATGTAATGTAATAATAGATGTAATATATGTAATATACAAGTTAATGAGATGTAATGTTCTATGTTAACACAAATCCTATATTACCTCATGTACCCCTTACACTATGTTGACACTATCATACTTGACACTTTGTTCACTTACACTTTGACATTCTTTGATATGTATACACTATGTATGCCCATTTAACCCTCACTTGCCCCTTTGTCATGTTCACATACACACACATAGCCTCTTAAATAAGTATTTATGAATACAGTTAACTTAGCTATGTATGTATATTATATATATGTTAGCATATTGTGTTGTAATATATATATTTATATAACCATTTGAAATACCATGATTATAGACCTAATGTTGAATACCAATATATGCATGTGTATATATGTGTAGACATATATAGCTTAAAGTAATAGATTACCTAGTATATATCCAATATGAATTCTTGCCTATTTGAGTATTGAATAATTGCATGCTATATAGAGTTGGGTGTATATTGGCTTGTATAGCCTTGTATTGATGTGTGCTTGCTAGGATAGTCTTGGTTAGGCCTAGTAAGACTTGCTGGGTTAGGACATGACCTAGTTTGACCTAGTTTGACTAGTACAGTTGACCAGAGTTGACCAAGGGTTGACTTTGGCCTAGTTTGACCTAGATTCATGTAGAATGCATTATAGTGCTTTATATTACCCTTCTGGACATGTTGTGACCTGTGCTGTTCTAATTAGGAGCCAGACACCTCTTCTCGGACAGTATCTTTACCTTGGACATTCAGATATCAGGCGAGTACATTCTCTGATCATTTCATATCCTGCTTAGAATTATTTCCTGCAGTAGATTACTTTACTTGTACTGTCACGATGGTCACACGAATTGATACTATATGGATCCTTTCTTGAGATGTTATCCTTAGGGAGCATCGGGTACTACGTGTTCTGTGCGTTTCACTTACATGGCGTATCACTATGCTTCTTGGTTCATTTGATTACTTGTGACATGTACCCTCATGATCACAGAGTCTCTTGAATCTTACACTGTTGGGTAACCCCCAGAATTCCCATTTATGGGACATCCATGTATCACCCTTCGGGGGCCATACATGGAATTATATAACATAATCTGGCTGGATCCTTGTGTATTGATTGGGGGTACGGGGGAATAGAAGTGGACATGTGAATAATACACCAGTAGTATCTTCTTTGAATCATTCCGTAGTGTCTTCACAGAATCATCCCAGGCCATTTACATGTTCATATTATACTCTGACTCACTAGTCACTGCTAGTTCTCTATGTATAGTAGATTTTCTATTACAGTTCTCTCTCTGTTTACATACTATTTTCCTTCAGTACCTGTATCTTACTTTACTGCATGATTATATTTTCTAACCTGCTATGATCTGTTGAGATGTACTGTACTCGCTCCAGTCCTGACTGGACCTGTTGATAAATTTTACAGATAGCTTGGAGGTTGCCCGCTAGCCTAGAGGAGACACATTAGAGGATGTTTAGATAGTTATTTCATTTGTCTAGAGTTGTACTTGATTTGTGGATTACTGTATTTGAGTTTTGAGATGTATTCATGGGTTTATGTATCTTAGACACTTAGACTTCTATCTCCTGTATCTCTTTTGGATTTCATGTTTTATCTGTCATTATCATGCTCTGCCTTAGATGTGATTGAGACTGTATCTGCTATGTCACCCCCCATTCGGGGAGTATAACTGCTTAGCATTATATTGTTAGATGTTGTGACCTAGGACAGCGTTCTACCGCCGACACTGCGGCGTAGGCTGGGCGTTGTTACGTTCTCGTACCCAAACAGTGGGTGCGGGTCATGACAATATATTATCTATTATTAGTATTAAACATTCTATATCGAACTATATATAAATTAATGTCCGTCATAGGAAACGTACCAGACGACGAAAATGCTCCGTCATCGAAATGGAGCCACCACACCACTTACCGGCGCTCGACCGCGCCACCTTGGCCTTCTCAGACCGCTCCTGGTACTTGGGCTCGCTGAATCTAGCCTTCATCGCAGCCCACTGCTCTGGCGTGATCCAACCATGGATCGGACGTCTGGCGCGATCACGACGCTTCTGGTCGTCGATCGCATCACGGATGAGCTTAGCTACGACGGCAGAAAATTGGCCCTCGATCCTCGCCGCCCGGTGTGGTGGATAGAAATAGGTCCTCTACAAGAAATAAAATACAAAAGTTGTATAATATATACAAATGATTATTAAAATTTAAAAATAAACAAATTTTTTACTTTGAAGTGGGCGAACCAAAAGGTCTTCCTATCTGCGGGAGCATCTGAGTAGTTGAGCCAAGGCCCACCATAGTTCTGCCTCAGAAATAGCCCCAGCTGTCTCTGTACTACAGAAAGCCCATATCTATACAATAAAAAAATTTCATGAATACATATGTACATATAATCATTTGAGAAATATATATTAATTAATTAACTTACTTCATAGGCCCGTTCGTCCAAATCTCCATACGCGTCTCGCCCGGTGGAGCGCATGGAGGGTCGCTCTCATCTTCTGCCTGGGCAGGTTCAGTCTGATCGTCGACCTCCATATGCTCGGCGTCGGCTCCCCCCATAGAGCCGTCGACATGAGGAATGTTGGACGGGGGATCAGGGATGCTGGATGAGGGATCAGGAAGGCTGGACGACGAGGGAGGAGTCGGCAACCTGCTGGAACTGCCCTGTCCCGGTAATGGACCGGGAACAGAACGGTACAATGGCGTACTCGGAGATGATGATGAGGGTACGAAACTGTCCTCTCCATCCCCAGCCCGAGGCTGACGGGACTGGCTAATATATAATCCTCCGCGTCGTCCTCCTGGTCTAGTCATACCTGATAATAACATATGACAATAAAACAAAAATACATATTTATATGATAGACATCACAGATTTTTGAAAAATATCATGGTCACAGATAAAAGTGTCACTAAAGTGTCACAGATTTATTATTACAAAAATACATATTTATATGATAGACATCACAGATTTTAATCCTCTTCTGAAAATTTATCTAGTTCGTTTAGCTCATCTTCTTCTTCTTCTTCCTCCTCTACATCGTCACTTTCATCTGCATCTTCCTCTTCAGATAATTCTACTTCTTCTACACAATTAGATGTGTAATGAGGAACTTTCGTCGTGTCCACTTCTGTAATATTTGTTAAAAGAGGTAGTTCATCCTGTTGATAAGCTATATCGTCAACCTCAAAGGTATTTCTAGCTTTGGTCTTGCATACTGCCCACCAGTCCGACCTTATTGTTTCCCGTTTAGGATAACTTGTGAAGTACACGAGCTGAGCCTGACTTGATAGGACAAATGGTTCATAGGCTTGATATCGACGCTGATAGTTTATATCAACAAGACCGTGCTTGTCTACTTTCCAACCCTGACCTTCAATCGGATCGAACCAATCACACCTGAATAACACAATCTTAGCAGGCTCTATTCCATAACTATATGTCAGCTCCACGATCTCCCGTAGCACGCCATAGAAATCGTTGCCCGCATCAACATCTTTATAGTTCGAAGATCTGATACACAAACAGCTATTTTTGGTGGAGTCGAGATCCACAAAGTTGTCTCTGATCGGGCAAGTTGTTGACTTGAACCTAAACCCATTAACACAGTAGCTTGGCCATATTTTTGCAGCATAAATTGGTCCCTTGGCTAGTGTTCTAATAGACTCATTCTCAAGTCTTGCGTATGGACGATCGACCTAAATACCACGAAAGAAGCAATTAAGCTCATTCTAAATCAAGTGCATATACAGAAAGGTAATTACAGAGTTCTCAAGTCTTACATATGCACTCAACCATGATGGAAAATAATGCCTTATTTTTTGTTCTAGTTCTTCTTCTGTTATGTGTGGCCTACCTGACCTCACATCATCATTAAATATGCTGAAAACAACATCGTGCAATTAATGTAATAGTATTATTCTCAACACTATTAAAATAATGTAGACGTATTATTTACTTACCCCTCCAGTTTCTCTACTTCCTTCTCGTCGCAGTTGAGTAATACATACACCTGAGCAGCCCTTAGCTCATCATCGATCAGACATCTCTTCTTCATTTTACCCGATGGCTTTCTTGGAGCATTGAATACCTTCAGTATTGTATCATTACATTCATGATCTCCGTCGTCGTTTCTGGAAGCTCTCGTTCTATTAGTTGCAACATGAGGCTTGAAATACATCGAACAAAAGTTTGTAATCTCCTCGAGAAAATAGACTTCACAAATAGAACCCTCGACCTGTGCCTTATTTTTCACCTTTCTTTTTAGGTGATTCAAATGTCGCTCAAATGGGTACATCTATCGATATTCGACGGGTCCACCAACACGTGCCTCATAGGATAGATGAATTGGCAAATGCTCCATAGAGTCGAAGAATCCAGGGGAAAACACCCTCTCTAGCTTGTATAGTGTTACCGCAATGTCCTTCTCTTGCTTTTCTAGACTATCAACGAGCAATTTCTTAGAACAAAGATCCCTGAAGAATATGCTAAGCTCCGTCAATGGATCCTAAACTGCCTGCGGTAAGAATTCCCAAAATGCAATCGGAATTAACCTCTCCATGAATACGTGACAGTCGTGGCTCTTCATACCCGTCAATTTGTTTTCCTTCGGATCGACACATCTTCTCAGATTTGACACATATCCGTCTGGAAATTTTAGGCCCTGGATCCACCGACAAAGTCTCACTTTATCCTCCTTGTCCAGCGAGAAAATTGACTTCGACAGGAACTGTTTTCCATTCTGCTGTATCAAATGCAACGCAGGGCGTTTGCATATTTCTTCTAAGTCCAACCTGGCCTTGAGATTGTCTTTCGTTTTTCCTTTTACGTCCATCACAGTATTAATTATGTTATCAAACACATTCTTCTCAATATGCATGACATCAAGATTATGTCTGATCAGATTGGTACTCCAGTATGGCAGATCCCAGAATATGCTCCTCTTTGTCCAGTTATGATCTCTACCAAATCCATCGTACTTGTACCCATTTGTAGGATCTTCGATAGCACTTGAAAAATCTTTAACATCCTCCCATATCGTGGCTCCGCACCACCTTGGCGGTGGATCACCCTTCTCTACAATGCCGGTACGGAATGCATTCATGTTCCTTCTGAACGGATGATCTTTTGGAAGAATTGCCGATGACAATCCATCGCTATTGGTATCCAAATACCAATACCGCGGTAACATGGTTGGTACATTAAGGGTCTTTGACAAGATGACATGTTGTGAAAAGATATATCCTTATATATAGTTCTCCTACGGATTTTCTTTAACATTACGTAGGAGAACTATAAGGATATATCTTTTCACAACATGTCACCTCCTCAAAGACCCTTAATGTGACAACCATGGTTTAAAGTATCGGCCGATACCGATCCGATACGGCCGATACCAATACGGTTTGGCATGTGTCAATCCGATATCGACCGATACCAAATACCGACCGATACCAAATATCGAAAGAACAAATTTTAATAAAATTTTATCTAATATTAAACTATATTTAAACTTATATCCAGTAATATCAATCCGTGTTTGTAACAGAGAATCAAATAGAACTAACTAGAACTGACATACAGTAATCGACAAGTAAATGAAAGAACTATCAGAGAATGTACTCGCATGATACCCTGAAAGACTGATGAATATCAGATGTCTGAACCGGAGTCACAATGTCCTATTTAGAGAAATATAGGTTTAGATGTGTTCAAAAGGTAATAATGAAGTTTACAATGCAATCTACATGATTCTAGGTCAATATAGGTCAAAGTCAACTTTGGGTCAAACTCTATAGGCTATCTCATAACTAACCATAGACTAGGTTATCCTATGGTTACCATATAGTCTATACCATATCACATATATATATCACCTATATCATATATACATAGATATATATAACAGTCAAACTCACCATCTGTACACACTCTAATTCACTATCAACTACCATTTACAAGCCCTCATCTATCAAACCAAAACAATACACAAGCCTGACATCAAGCCTAACTTAGGACACACACTCACACACTATTTCTTACCTATCCACAAACATTCCCAAGCTAACTCTTACCTTCACTATACTCTCATACATGTATCTCCTAACCACAGGCAACTTACCCCTGCACTAGCTATGCATTAGAGAGAGAGAGAGCCCCCTTCTCAAATTATTGACACAAAGATGTAACCTATAGTTGAACATTACCAAAAGACTAAACTAGGAGTACCAAGGCTGAACATGTGACTAATTCCCCATCCTTAACGAGACTGAACCATGAACTAAAATATGGCACGAGTTCTAAGTAAGATACTGAGCAACTAATAGGCAGGGACTTGTCATATAGGGGATGGACAAAATGAAATAGGACTGAGCCATGTCTCATTAACTTCCACTGCAATGGCTGATACATTTCTCGTTTAACATACTCAATAACCCATTCTCAGAAAACTGAGATATCACCATGTGTTCTCAGGATCTAGGTTAACCCCAACTAACAGATACTATATCTATAACCCAAACCCCTAACTAACACTCTAAAATCTGAGGTAATTCTTTAACAAACTTGAGGGAGCTATGGTACCTTAAAGGCTTAAACCTTTAGTTAATACAGAAAATTGTTCGACATCATACACCTTCATCTTTAGTTTGCTATGAAAATTATAAGTATTAGATATGAAGTTGTTTGTCTTAATGTTAATTTTTATATTAATTAAATTAGCTTGATATTTCTAAATTGTACTAGTAATTTCTACATTTATATGCGCAAAAAATAGGTGGCAGTAGGTGATGTTGAAGAGAAGATTCAGTTGTCTTATTCTATTAATTTATTGCTTTATGCAATTTTCTTTTCTAGCTAGGTTTAGTGATGTCATTAGTGAGCACATAGATTGATTGGTCTGTATATTGTAAAGCCAAGAGGCCAATAAGTATTATCCTATTCTAATCACAATGTAGCCTCCATTTCGATATGGTATGAGAGTATGGTTCATCTTGGACCTAATTCTCCACCAAAACACTAGCCTCCATCTTCCACAAGCCCTAGTTGCCTCCAGCCAAAACCCATCAACACCTAGCCCTACCCAAACCCTGACCCTAGCCTATTTGAATCATTTGGTTATTATGATTTTGATTCCTCCAGGATTTTTCTATTTTTTTCGAGTCTTGACCTAGTTTGGATGTGTGTTTGTATGTCCGTGTGGCCGTGTGTGTGTGTCCGTGGGAGAGGAGGAGGAAGGAGAGGAGTTAGGTTAGGGTTTACCTGAGGAAGAGGACTCGGATTGGGGGAGGAGGAGCTGGAGGAGGAGGATCTCGAGGAGGAGGAGCTCGCCGGAGGGGAAGGGGGTCGCCGGGGGGGAGGGGGTCGCCGGAGGGGGAGGGCACTGACAGAGGGGGGGAGTCGCCAGGGGGTGTTGGGGGGGGAAAATTAAAAGTTTTCGAGTGAGAGTAAGGGGGAAAGAAGGCAGCGGCGTGCCCTAAGTAAAATAATTTTACGACGTCACATGTAGACGTCGCGGAACGTCGCCAAAATGGCGACATATACTTATAATTAGTCGCGGAACGTCGCTAGTCAGCGACGAAGAAAATGACTGTCGCAGAACGTCGCTAGGCAGCGACGTTTTGCGACGTGTTCATAAAGCTGTCGCTAATAGCGACGTAATTTCCTGTCGTCGCTAAATTACGTCGCTATTAGATGACATTTTAGTAGTGACGAGATACACACGATTGTCTTATACATTGTTCATTGCGTGTGAGTCATTGTTTATTGCGGAGATTGGGGGAAATATTAGCTTTTGTGTGACCACACCCAACATAGGTATTATGGATAGCCTAATCGTACACCTCACGTACGATGAAGTCGGACCTTGTAGAATTGATTGACTCATTGATTGATTGTGCTTCTAAGCCGGTCACACATTAGTTTAATATTTCAAATTGTCATACTTGCATATTGATTGTCGTGTTCATTGCCTTGTACATTGATAGTCGTATTCATTGTCTAGTATATTGATTGTCGTCCATTGCCAGCAGTTTATATTTCATTTCTGGTACCGTAGTTTCACTTCCATTTCTGGTATTCTGGTTTCACCTTGTATTCTGTATTACAGATTACATTGTATATTGTCTTGTCGGGGTTGTACTTTGCTCTTTTCCTGACAGGATACGTTGCAGGTGAGCTTGAGGCCACATGGAGCATGTGACTGTACTGGATATTACAGCTTTTATTTTATTTATTTTTTCTGGAGATTGTATTTTGGATATTCATTATTGTATATTTATTTTGACCAAATTTGTCTTCGACTGATTTTGTACTAAATGACTTGATGGATATTGGTGATCATTCTGGGAATGTTATATAAGCTGTGTTCGTTACATTACATTGTGACTTGGAGTTTTTCTTAGTATTGTACAGCTTACTTCGTCATTTCCATCGACGAAGGCTGGACGTGTCCGACTCGTATCCGATTATTCGGGAGCGGGTCGTGACAAAATTGCTAACTCTCGGCTCACTGGCAAGAAGTACAGTAATTTGGCTCTTAAAAATGCTCTCCGTTCTGTATTTTGAAGAGGGATGAGGCCCCCCTTTTATAGTCGTTCTCGAGCTGGAATGGTGTTATGCGCCCATATGAGGAAACACACAGGTTTTTATGTGGGCGCATAGTCCTGCTTTGGGCGCATAAGACGTAGGCGCATACAGGCTGCGAGATCGTGGGTTGGTCGTGGTGTTGACGTGGCTGCATGCTTCGGTGCACGACTGCTCGTGGAGACTGATGTGGTCGTGTGCTTCAGTGCACGTGTTGATCATGGCTTTGACTGAGTCAGGCTTGGGCGCATAGCCATGTCTCAGGCTATGCGCCCTCCTTTTGGAGGAGCTAGTCTTGGGCGCATGAAGCTTCACTGACTGGGCGCATAGAGCTACACTTGACTTGGGCGCATGGAGTTGTACTGACTGGGTGCATGAAGCTTCGTTGGCTGGGCGCATGGAGCTCCACTGACTGGGCGCATGGAGCTTCACTGACTTGGGCGCATGGGGATTCATTTGCTGAAAAATTTTCATGCTTCTACACCCCACAGCCACCACTCAAGCGGGCAGCAAGAAGGAAACTGTTGGCTACCAGAGTTGTGAAGGAAAAAACTGTAGTCTTGCCTATTCTATCATCACCAAGGCGGTCTCCTGATCATCCAGAACCGTCATTACCATCACAAGATCCGTCTTCTCCAAAAGGTGATACCCTTACTCTTTCAGTCCAACCAGAGTTATTAGATGTTAACCCATTGGCCATTTGTATTGAAATTTCTTCATCTCCAGAACCTCCACCAACCAGTGCTCTAGCTCCAGCTGCTGCAACGGATACCCCTCCGGTTACTGTTTCAGAATCAGTAGTCATTGGGTTCACCATTCCCTTGTCTATAAGGACATTGACGGAGTTTGCTTCAGCGTGTTTAATATCACCACCGGCCACTGATGACGCTACAAGGGTCATAGTTCTTTAAGAAACGTTAGCTTCAAAGGATGTTGTTCCGAAAGTTTTAGCTCATTCAATAATCCAATCTTCTGTAGTTCCTGTCGTGAACGAGGTCCCATCCCGAGAGAATAAGGAGATGATGGAAGCATTACAGGATTGTAATTTTGGAGATGAATCGATTGAGGAAGACCATGTTGATGCAACCTCTGATCCTGAAGTGGCCCAGGAGAATCAAGACTTGGTGGCCAAGGATGGCCATACTGTAATTGAGGGTGGTGAGCACCCTGTTAAAGATTATGGCAACCAGAGCCCTAGTGATGATGATCAAAGCCATGATTAACAGTAGTGCGATGAGAACTCTGACGTCGACATTGAGGGCGACGGAAGCCCATATGAAGATGATGAAGGTGACGAAGACCTTGCTAAAGTTCTCGAAGGTCCTGAGGGTCATGAAAACCCTAATATTGATACTGAGGGGATTCAGACCTCTGTTGAACACATTGTTGAAACGAAGAGGGCGAATGAGGTATCGCAAGGAGACCAAGCTGAGTCAGGGGCTGGGAGTAGTCATTTTATGTCAGGAGGCTCGGAAGCAGGTAACAGCCAGGCAGCAGTATCTGCTTCTATAATGGAGAGGCTCGTTACAGAACGAAATACTACGCCTATGGAAACTTCATATATGCCAACGGGTATAGGTAAATTTCCGACTTTATTTACCATTGCTTCTTTACTTAATACCATATGAAATAATGATTTTGCTTTAAATTACATCAAGTCATGTGGGGATGATCATTGAAGTCCCGTTAGCTTTTACCGCTTCAGCCTCAGTTCCACCATGGCTCCTTTGGATATCGGTACTCATGCCATGGAGGGAAGCTCCTCTGGAACGTATGTACCAAAATCTTCCAGTGTTGATATTGTACAAGCTTCCATTCCTGTCACGCCCCAGAACCAGAGTACTGGAGAGCGGGGGCGTACATAGCCAGCTACGTATATTGAAGTGCAACCAACCTCGCTATACGGTCACGGCTGTCTAGATACATGGGGGTTTAACTACAATCCATCAGTCTCCTATGGTCATGAACAAGCCTATTGTCTCAATCACAAGCAAGTAGTAACAGTCACAAGATATTAGAACATCAAATATACAATAGTAAGGCATCCCATACATTACATATTGGATGATCATGAAGCTAGTCATACAAAATATCAATACTAGCAAGAGTTTTAGTCAATACATGATCAACCCTAGGATTTGTCAATCATGTTACAGCCCGTAGGCAGACAGTAAATAAAGGTGCAACCGAGCTAACACGTGCTCGTCGGCTAAACGCCTCAAAAGAATAATTTTATAATAAAGTGGGAGGACAAAAGAACCCACTCGTTGCCAGGGTTACGCCTGGTGGTCACCATCTGGCTGGAAGGTAGGTAGATCCTCTGGAGCTGCTCCGATATCTGGCCATACAAAACCAGCTGGGTCAGACCCCAGAAGGAGCAAGTGCCACAAAGGAGGCTTCACTTAGGACCTAAAACTAGCATATCAAAATGAATATTAAAGATGGTAAATAAGAACTGGTAATAACAGGTACAACAATAATAAATTGAGTACAAGAAAACTATTCAAGTAGCCAGATTGCAATCCTTAAACCAAACAAGGACCGGGGTTGCAGTCCTTCACCTGAATAGGATCCCGTCTCAAATACTGTTGAAAGGGTAATAAGACAATAAACAAAGAGAAGACACAGAACTGGTCCGGGAACCAAGTTACAACCCTTAAACCAAATACGGACCGGGGTTGTAACCCTTCGCCTGAACAGAACTGGTCTCCTGATCTTTATTGTTAAGACCAGTATAGATAATCATGCTATTGAAGTAAGGTAAAACATGACGAGCATGGCATGGATGTAATAAGACAACAAACGAAGAGAAGACACAGAACTGCTCCCGGAGCCAGGTTACAACCCTTAAACCAAACAAGGACCGGGGTTGTAATCCTTCGCCTGAACAGAACTGGTCCCCCGATCGTTATTGTTAAGACAAGCATAATAAGTCATGTCCTGTCACAATCTTGTACAGGATCAGGACAAGTCGAAGCTGGGCTAGACTTCATTCAATCAATCACGGCCAAGCAAGGAGTACGGCTTGATACTTTAACTAACTAGGGTTATCACAAGTCTAATTAGATGCAATGAGATCATCCCACAGCCACAAGCCTGCAGCCCATCCAGGTTATCCAGGTCGAATGTCCATTTAAGAAGGGTGTAACACTTGACGGTGTGCTGGAAATGTGCCCTACTCGTCGGTAGGCTACAAGTCCACTTAGTGCGCCCAGATAACGGGATTGCCTATAGCTGGGAAAATCTCTTCTTGACTACTGAATCATTCTAGTTAATTAGCCTTAGTCAATTTCAGTAGGTACCCCTGACCGCGGTACTCAGGGATCCCCATCCTAAACATGATGCAAGACAGTACCAATTTATTTGTATAAACACAATCGTCCATGGGTCCAGGTCTTTCATACTTGTCATGTCAGGCTAGCTGTCATAACAGCATGTCGAGATATATCATGTCAGTTTACTTGTCAAGAGTGTGCCACAGCGGGCCACTATCGTATTCTATTCTTATATTATCATGAATGAGAGAAACTTGCATAAAATAACTAATGACATATTCTTAAAGCCAAGGAAAAGATCTACAACTTTCATGCTTTAAGTTTTTTAAGATTCTAGCTACAAAACAACTTAAACAGGCAAAAAAGTAAAATAGAGCAATTTTGGCTCATGGGATTCCTGTACATCCGTGCGTGGGATTTCCTGCACATCCGCGCGTGGAAATTCCTGCGCATCCGCGCATGGGAATTCAGGCACATCCGTGCATGGGAATTCCTGCACATCCGTGCATGGGAATTCCTGCACATCCGCGCATGGGAATTCCTGTACGTCCGCGCGTAGGAATTATTGCACATCCGTGCATGGAAATTCTTGCACGTCCGTGCGTGGGAATTCCTGCACGTCCGCGCATGGGAATTCCTGCACATCCGCGCGTGGGAAACTCACGTTGCGTCTTCAGTACATGCGCGTAAGGAACCTACGCGCATGACACGCTCGGAGTTAAGAGATGCGTTGTCGGGACTTCACAGCGCATGGCCTCCAGGCGCATGGCTCCCGGGTGCATGGGGGTCATCGTCCCCAATCAGCAAGTTCAGCCATACAAGTTCCAAAAACTTGCCATGGCCATAACTTCCTCATCCGAAGTCGAAATCAAGCAAAACAAAAGCCAAAACTGCATGAAATTGAATTCTCTACAACATAGAACCATTAGTTTTTGAAAATAAATAAGTTTTAGAGATCAAAACCAAGAAAACCAAAAAGTTACAAACTTAGATCTACGAGAATCCATCCATCAAATCCAAAAATGCCAAGTTCTAAAGAGGCTTAGAATCAAGTAAGGAAGATAATAGAATAATAAAACTTGAGATCCATCATGAAGCAAGCTTGCACTTGTCTAGGCTTGGTAGGTGGGAGGAGTAAATGGAGAAGATGAAGAAGTAAATGTAAAAATAATGAAGGAGAGAGAAGAAGTTGGCTTATATAGCAACCCCTCTTATTTTAACCCAAAATAAACCAAACCAAGCCAAGCCAAGTCAAGTCAAGTTGAACCAATCAAGTCAAGATTTAAACCAAGGCTAAGCTAAGCAAGATAAGTCAAAATACGGGCCACCTGACAATTGTCAGAAATCCGTATACGTATCCTAAAAAATACGTATAATGAGAAACGGGAGTGACAACTCTACCCACCTTAAAAGAATTTCGTCCTCGAAATTTAATCAAGAGGCTAGAGATGTCGGGACAAGCTATATTAATCACAAGCAAGTTATAACTAGGTAACCATTCAAGCAATCATTCATGCAAGCAAGGAAGCTGAGGGTGTAGGGCATAAGAAGGACATTATACCTTACGAGTCAAAGAGTGATGACCCCAAGCAAGAAGAACTAAACAATAGTCTTGTTCTTGAGTACCTTCTCTCTCCGGTCCAATATAGACACGGGCCTCTCCTCATACGAAAGGTTGGTACCAACAACCAATTTCGAATGATCCAGAATGTGGCTCGGGTCCGGGATATACCGTCACAATTGGGATACATGAAACACGTCATGCACCTCTCTTAGCGACAGCAGAAGAGCGAGACGATAGGACACATCACCTACTCGCTCCAGAATATTGAACGGCCCTATATACCTAGGACTAAGCTTTCCCCGTACGCCGAAATGAATGACGCCATGGTTAGGCAAAATCTTCAGGAATACGTGGTCGCCGATAGAAAACTTAAGAGGGCGCCGATGAGAATTGGCCCAATGACGCTGGCGATCTTGGGCAACACGAAAATGATCTCTGACTCTTCTGACCACTTCAACAGTCTGAGCAATCATTTCCGGACCAAGCATTTGCCTCTCTCCAATATCGTTCCAAGCTAGCGGGGATCTACACTTCCTGCCATACATCGCCTCAAACGGGGCCATCTGGATACTAGCTTGGAAACTATGGTTGTACGAGAACTCCACCAGGTGTAGGTGATCTTCCCATGAACTACCGAAGTCGAGTGTACATGACCGCAACATATCTTCAAGAGTCTGGATCGTGCGTTCCGACTGGCCATCTGTCTGCGGGTGGTAAGCTGAGCTGAACTGGAGGTGAGTTCCCAAACTTTCTTGCAAGCTGCGCTAAAAGTACGATGTAAACCTTGAATCTCGGTCCAAGGTGATACTGACTGGTACTCCATGCATCCTGACTACCTGCCTGAGGTACATCTCTGCCAGCTGAGCCGTCGACTGACCAACTCTGAACGGGAGAAAGTGGGCCACCTTCGTGAGCCGGTCAACTATAACCCAAATAGCATCTCGATCAGCTGGGGATCTAGGTAATCCAGTCACGAAATCCATGGTTACATGCTCCCACTTCCATTTTGGAATTGGCAAGGGCTGAAGAAGTCCAGCTGGCCTCTGATGTTCAGCTTTAACTTGTTGACAAACCAAACATCAAAAGACAAACCGGGCTATCTCCCTCTTCATGCCATTCCACCAAAAGTGCTGACGGATATCACGGTACATCTTCGTACCGTCGGGATGGATAGAATATTAAGAACTGTGAGCTTCTGCCATGATCTTCTGTCTGATATCTCTACTGGGTACACAAAGATGCCTCCCATGCTTAAGTGTACCGTCTTCATGAATACATAACTCTGGTCGTCGTTCTGCCTCGTACTCTGCTCTGAGCCACTGAAGCTTGGAATCTGCTGACTGAGCCATCCGAATCCTCTCAATTATAGTGGACTGAACTTGCATGCTGGCCATCAATGCCACACTGGAAGGGAGAACAACTTCTATACCCGTCTTCTCAAGATCCGCTAACAACTCCGGTTGCGCTGTTAGAAAATAAACTCCGGCTCTCCTACTCAATACATCTACAACGATGTTGGCCTTCCCTGGGTGATACTGCAAGTTGACATCATAATCCACAAGAAGCTCCAGCCATCTCCTCTGACGCATGTTAAGATCCTTCTGGGTGAAAATATACTTCAGGCTCTTGTGGTCGGTGAAAATCTCCACCCTATCTCCGTACAAGTAGTGCCTCCACAACTTAAGTGCAAACACTACTGCTGTCAGTTCCAAGTCATGGGTTGGATAATTTCTCTCATGATCACGAAGTTGTCGTGACGCGTAAGCTATTACCTTCCCATGCTGCATCAGAACACATCCTAAACCTATGCCTGAAGCATCGCAATATACTGAGAATCCTCCAGTTCCATCTGGAAGCGTAAGAATGGGAGCCGTCATGAAGCCTCGCCTCAACTTCTCAAAAGAATCCTGGCATTCTGTTGTCCAAGCAAACTGCACATCCTTGCAGGTCAAATAGGTCAATGGTGCTGAGATCCGAGCAAAGTCTGAAACAAATTGTCGGTAGTAGCCGGCCAACCCAAAAAAACTGTAAACTTCTGCAACCGTGATGGGCACTGGCCATGTCTTAATGGCCACAATCTTCTGGGGATCCAATTCTACTCCTCTCCTGGTGATGATATGACCCAAGTATGAAATGCGATCGAGCCAGAACTCGTATTTACTGAACTTGGCATACAACTGGTGCTCTCTGAGAATCTGAAGAACAACTCTGAGATGCTGCTCATGCTCCGCCTCACTTTTGCTGTAGACCAAGATGTCGTCTAGGAACACAATCACGAACTGATCCAAATAAGGCATAAAGATACGATTCATGAGGTCCATGAATACAGCCGGCGCATTGGTTGCTCCAAATGGCATAACAAGGAACTCCCAATGCCCATATCGGGATCTGAATGCTGTCTTCGGGATGTCCTGCTCTCTGACTCTAATCTGATGATATCCTGATCGCAAGTCGATCTTTGAGAACACTGATGCCCCCTTTAGTTGATCAAACAAGTCATATATCCTCGGGAGAGGGTATCTGTTCTTGATTGTCACTGAGTTCAAGGTACGATAATCTACACATAATCTGGACGTACCATCCTTTTTTTTCACAAGAAGTATTAGGGCTCTCCAAGGCGATCCACTTGCATGAATGAATCCCTTGGTTCTAAGTTCTTCAATCATCTTGTACAATATCTCTAATTCTGACGACGCCATCCTGTAGACTCTCTCTGACACTGAGGCTGTTCCGGGAATCAAGTCGATGGTAAACTCGATCTTCCGCTCTGGCGGCATCCCTAGAAGCTCTTCGGGGAAAACATATGGAAACTCTTCGACAATCCGAGGTAACTGCACTGCTGCTACTGCCATTCACAACACTGGAGGATAAGGTTCAACTTCGCTTCGGGAAAAGAAAAACTTTGGCTCGCCTGGAATGCTAAAAATAACCCTGCCGATATGGCAGTCTATCCTGGCATACTGATCCCTCAACCAATCCATCCCTAAGACCACATCATAATCGGCCATCGGGAATTCTATCAATCTAGCGAGGAATTCTCTTCCGCTAACTACGATCCGACACGAAAAAAACACCATATCTACTCCCACAAGTCCGTTACCAGTAAGTATATTGAGCCTTACTGATAATGACTCGGGCTCCAATCCTACCCGTATCGTAAATCGTATAGACATAAATGAATGCGAGACACCAGAATCAAATAATACTGAAGTTGGAAAGGTGTTGACGAGAATAGTACCTGCCACTACCTCACCGGGTGCTATTCCTTCCTCTCCTATGGTTAAAGCCAGCACTTGACCATGCCCTCTAGGTGCGGGTCCCCTCTGCTGAAAACTCCTCTGTCTTCTCTGGATCAGGGCTTAGGCCTGAGCATACTGCTACGGTCTCTGCTGCTGGAATGCCTGGGCCTGCGTCGGCAATGGCCTTGGGAACGGGTACGGTTGCCGCTGCTGGACTGATGCTGGTCCTCTAACTGAAGGACTAGAGAAAGCTGATGATGAACTCCCCCTGTTCGGGCAGTTCCTAACCTTGTGGTTTGGGGCACCACAAACCAAGCACAAACCCTGTGCTCTGCGACACTCTGATACCACATGCCCCGGCTTCCCACGGTGTGAACATCCTACTGCAAAAGACTGCTTTTACATATGCTGCTGAGGGTGCGTCGGGGTTGAATTCTGAACCGACGTTACTGAGGCTGCCCGCCTCGGAGCTCCAATGGTCAAAGCCCTGGCTGCCGGGACTGGTGCTGAAGACTGATTCATCTGGCTGCGGGATCGCTTCCGACCTCCGGTTCTATCCACGATCCTCTGGGAGGTATACTCGTGCCTTCGAGCTGCTCTCAATACTGCATCAAAATTCTGATGCTCAAACTGCTCCACGACTAATAAAATCTCCAGGTGAAGTTCCTGCTAGAACCGCTGGGCTCTGTCGAACTCGTTCACTACCAAGGTGGGAGCAAACCGACTAAGTCTCAAAAACTCGGTCGCATATCCGTCGACCGTCATGCCCATCTGCTTCAGATTGGTGAACTTCGTTTGTAGATCGTATCGAGCTACAGTATTGAAATACTTGGTCTGGAATCTCTCTCTAAATACTGTCCAAGCAATGGGTGCCAATAATCCAACGGCCTGCACCGCCCACCAGCTACGGACAAGATCCAATAACTGCAGGCGCACTACGGCCACCTTCTCGGCTTTTGGAGTCCTGGCTACTTCTAAAATCACCTCTGCGTCCTAAAGCCAAGCATCAGCAGCGATAGCATCTTCACTGCCGTCAAAGAAGAGAGGGTTCAAGCGCTTGAAGTAGTTAGCCGTACTGTTACCCTGATGACCTCCTCTGGTCAAAGCGTCTGCCACCGCCTGGTGCAAGGCATCTCCTCGACGATCCTAGAAAGCTAATAATGACCTGATGAGACCCGCCAAAGTGCCATCATCAGGTTCTACAGGCTGGACGGGCTGAACGGGTGGCTCATCTCCAGTAGGCACGACTCTGGAGGCTACTTCTGAATGCTGGGCTTGATCTCCAGGTTGCTGCTGGTCTGCGGGAGGTGCTCCGCCTTGCTGATCGACAGGTCCAGGAATAATACCGCTGAAGAAGATGACATAGGAAACAATAAGGAAGGACCAGGACAGATCAACGATACAAGCATGTGATCAGGTCAAGAATTCAGGGATTCAGAGGATACGAGTAGAGATCAAGGGCGAGTACTGATTGAGACATCTATTCGGTAAACCATCACATATCTTGATTTACAAGACCTGCATGGGCCACCACTAAAACTACGTCACGCCCAGAACCAGAATACTGGAGAGCATGGGCGTACATAGCCAGCTACGTATATTGAAGTGCAACCAACCTCGCTATACAGTCACGGCTGTCTAGATCCATGAGGGTTTAACTACAATCCATCAGTCTCCTATGGTCATGAACAAGCCTATTGTCTCAATCACAAGCAAGTAGTAACAGTCACAAGATATTAGAACATCAAATATACAATAGTAAGGCGTCCTATACATTACATATTGGATGATCATGAAGCTAGTCGTACAAAATATTAGGACTAGCAAGAGTTTTAGTTAATACATGATCAACCCTAGGATTTGTCAATCATGTTATAGCCCGTAGGCAGACAGTAAATAAAGGTACAACCGAGCTAACACGTGCCCGTCGGCTAAACGTCTCAAAAAAATAATTTTACAATAAAGTGGGAGGACAAAAGAACCCACTCGTTGCCAGGGTTATGCCTGGTGGTCACCATCTGGCTGTAAGGTAGGTAGATCCTCTGGAGCTGCTCCGATATCTGGCCATACAAAACCAGCTGGGTCAGACCCCAGAAGGAGCAAGTGCCACAAAGGAGGCTTCACTTAGGAACTAAAACCAGTATATCATAATGAATATTAAATATGGTAAATAAGAACTGGTAATAACATGTACAACAATAATAAATTGAGTATGAGAAAACCATTCAAGTAGCCAGATTACAACCCTTTAAACCAAACAAGGACCGGGGTTACAGTCCTTCACCTGAATAGGATCTTGTCTCAAATACTGCCGATAGGGTAATAAGACAATAAACGAAGAAAAGACACAGAACTGTTTCGGGAACCAAGTTACAACCCTTAAACCAAACAAGGACCGGGGTTGTAACCCTTCGCCTGAACAAAACTAGTCCCCTGATCTTTATTGTTAAGGCTAGTATAAATAATCATGCTATTGAAGTAAGGTAAAACATGACGAGCATGGCATGGGTGCAATAAGACAATAAACAAAGAGAAGATACAGAACTGCTCCAGGAGCCAGGTTACAACCCTTAAACCAAATAAGGACCGGGGTTGTAACCCTTCGCCTAAATAGAACTGGTCCCCCGATCGTTATTGTTAAGGCAAGCATAATAAGTCATGTCCTGTCACAATCTTGTACAGGATCAGGACAAGTCGAAGCTGGGTTAGACTTCATTCAATCAATCACGGCCAAGCAAGCATTACGGCTTGATACTTTAACTAACTAGAGTTATCACAAGTCTAATTACTAGCAAGATATAATGAGATCATCCCACAGCCACAAGCCCTGCAGCCCATCCAAGTTATCCAGGTCGAATATCCATTTAAGAAGGGTGCAACACTTGACGGTGTGCTGGAAATGTGTCCTACTCGTCCATAGGCTACAAGTCCACTTAGTGCGCCCAGATAACGGGATTGCCTGTAGCAGGGAAAATCTCTTCATGACTACTAAATCATTCTAGTTAATTAGCCTTAGTCAATTTCAGTAGGTACCCCTGACCGTGGTACTCAGGAATCCCCATTCTAGACATGATGCAAGACAGTACCAGTTTATTTGTACAAACACAATCACCCACGGTGTCCAGGTCTTTCATACTTGTCATGTTAGGCTACCTGTCATAACAGCATGTCGAGATATATCATGTCAGTTTACTTGTCAAGAGTGAGCCACAGCGGGCCACTATCGTGTTCTATTCTTATATTATCATGAATGAGAGAAACTTGCATAAAATAACTAGTGACATACTCTTGAAGCCAAGGAAAAGATCTACAACTTTTATGCTTTGAGTTTTTCAAGATTCTAGCTACAAAATAACTTAAACAGGCAAAAACAATGAAATAGAGCAATTCCGGCGCATGGGATTCCTGCACATCCGCACGTGAGAATTCCTGCACATCCGCGCGTGGGAATTCTTGCACATCCGCGCGTAGGAATTCCTGCGCATCCGCGCGTGGGAATTCCTGCACATCCGCACATGAGAATTCATGCGCATCCGTGCGTGGGAATTCCTGCGCATTCGCGCATGGGAATTCCGGCACATCCGTGCGTGGAAATTCCTGCACATCCGTGCATGGAAATTCCTGCACATCCGCGCGTGGGAATTCCTGCACATCCGCGCATGGGAATTCCTGTACATCCGTGCATGGCAATTCCTGCACATCCGCGTGTGGTAATTCCTGCACGTCTGCGCATGGGAATTCCTGCACATCCGCGCGTGGGAAACTCACGTTGCGTCTTCAGTACATGCGCGTAAGGAACCTACGCGCATGACATGCTCGGAGTTAAGGGATATGTTTCCGGGACTTCACAGTGCATGGCCTCCCGGGCGCATGGGGTCATCGTCCCCAATCAGCAAGTTCAGCCATACAAGTTCCGAAAACTTGCCATGGCCATAACTTCCTAATCCGAAGTCGAAATCAAGCGAAACAAAAGCCAAAACTGCATGAAATTGAATTCTCTATAACATAGAACCATTAGTTTTCGAAAATAACTAAGTTTTAGAGATCAAAACCAAGAAAACTGAAAAGTTACAAACTTAAATCTATAAGAATCCATCTATCAAATCTAAAAATGCCAAGTTCTAAAGAGGCTTAGAATCAAGTAAGAAAGAGAATAGAATAATAAAACTTGAGATCCATCATGAAGCAAGCTTGCACTTACCTAGGCTTGGTAGGTAGGAGGAGTAAATGAAGAAGATGAAGAAGTAAATGCAAAAATAATGAAGGAGAGAGAAGAAGTTGGCTTATATAGCAACCCCTCTCATTTTAACCCAAAATAAACCAAACCAAGCCAAGCCAAGTCAAGTCAAGTTGAACCAATCAAGTCAAGATTTAAACCAAGGCTAAGCTAAGTAAGATAAGTCAAAATACGGGCCACCTGACAATTGTCAGAAATTCGTATACGTATCCTGAAAAATACGTTTAATGGGAAACGGGAGTGACAATTCCTTCCGTCTCTACAGAAGAAGAAGTTCCTACCGAGATAGCGATACCTGGTGTATCGGCGTTGACGAGTAGCATCATCCAAACTTACATGGATGCCTTCTTCACTTCCTTGCGTTCTCTGGTTCAATTAGCCATAGAGAAGAACTATCATTATGATTTTATAAAGAGGACTTATCTTTTTCTAATTAAGGCCATACGCGATCTTGGCGACGCTGAAAGGGCCAATGTCCTAGAGCGGACCCTGAAGGAGCTCGAAGAGTCGATTCAATCTTACCAATAGATGACAAAGAGAAATATACAAAGAGTGGAAGATGCTAAGTGCGAGATTATTGCTCGTGAGTACGAAGAACGCCAAGCTGCACTGGACAACTCTATGGTCATGTTCACAATGTAGAGTCCAATATTGCTAAGGCTATCTCCTCCACTGAGCTCTATAAGGCCGAGACAATGGAGAAAGACAAAGAAGTGAATGAGGGTCAAGCTCGCATTCAAGAGCTAGAAGCTGAACTGGCCAAGACTCGTGTGTCACGACTCACACCCAGTGTAAGGGCACGAGATCGTAGGTACATCCAGCCTACGTTGCAGTATCGACGGTAGAACGTTGTCCTAGGTCTCAATAACATCTAATACAACATAAAGGTACCTGTATAGAATATACTCTCCAATTGAAGGATAACTCAGAAGATATAAATCAATCACAATAACTAGAGGTGGATAATCAGCACCATATAAGATAGATTGAAAAATCACAGAGTAAGATACAAACCAGAAATGAAATGAATTAAGTATTATCAACACCACAACAAAGTACAAATCAATACAATTCAAAGTAGCTAAACAAAGCAGATAATAACTCTAACAGTCTAGCCTAGGAACTATGGTAGTCTCCTTTAGGCGAGCTGGATCCTCCTGAGGGTCCAAATCATAAGTTTCATCTACGTCAGCTCCATAATATGTGGTACAAAAGTCCTCCAAGTTCTCTGTAAAAAATTTAACATATCCAGTCAGGATTTGAGCGAATACATAACTCTGAAAGTAATTCCAAAACATGGTAGGAAATATAAAGTAAGCAATAGAATAAGATACATGACGTGATGTAAATGAGAGTACAGAAAATACAGGAAATGGATAAAAAATCTGAGTACATGAATAAGATAGAGAACTATGAACTGTAAGAACTATAAGTGATTTAGAGCACAAGTTGGTTATGTGATTGGTTTAGGCTGCACTTGATTATTCTAAGGTAACTCGATTATACGTGAAAGCATAATCGACATGCACTTGATTACACTATGGGATTTAATCACATAACCACTTTTACTCTCCCGCCCCAATCAATACACAAGGATCCGTTCATGTTACGTTACGTACATGATTGTTAGTTTATGTAACTCCTCTTCCCAAAAATTTTGAAATATTTTTATTTATTTATTTGATTTAAATAGTAATTTTTGAATGTTATAAATAATTAATTAGTTAATTATTATGGTAGATGTCTATAGTCACGATTAAATTTGGAGTACAAGATAACCAAAATTTTTGGCATGGATAGTGTAGTTGGGTGTCTTGACTAGTATTTTAGCTATGGTAGGAAAGGCCGAGCCATAGGTATGTTCTAACTACAAGTTGCGACTTAACCCCCACCGATAATTTATCTATTTAATTATTAGATTATTGACTTTCTAGGAGACCCGGTTGTACCAATTTAGCCCCGACTTGACCCGAACCAAATCTAAATCTAAATAAACATGTAGTACTCCCAAATACCTTCATGTTGATATATATTTTATATATATATATTATTAATATTGATATGTTTTCAATTTTGGAAAGTTTCTATTTATAGAAAGTGTCTACGTGTAATCCTAGTGTAATCCTAGTTGGCATTAGTTTATATTTGACCCAAAGTCCAACCCAATCCTAAGTAGGCATGTTGGACATTAATAAATATTAATGATACATATATTTTGTATTTAATTCAGATTTTGGATTGTATTTATATAGATAGATTTAATTAGTCTATATTAGGAAAGACCCTTTTAATCCTCAATCCAATCAATTAGCCAACTCACCAAACCACCACCCCAACCAAGTAGGAGCACTCTTGGCCGACCAAAGCAGCCCCTCCCTTAGATATTCAGCCAAGCATCTCATTAGGAATAGGATTCCCACTCTTTTTCAATCATGCAACCCAAAAGGCCCATATATGTACATCAACTCATACCCAAACCCTAACCCTAACTTAATTTCTTCTTCTTTTTCCTTCTTGGCCGACCATCCCTTACTTCCACCTCATATTTGGCAGCACCTCTCCCCCATAGCCCTCCATACATCATCTTCTCTATTGCATATCTCTCCATCCTTCATAAAAACTCATCTTGTCCACCATACATCCACCCAACCATTCAAAATAAACCCTAAAAACTCCATCTTCTCCATCCAACCATCTAAAGCCATTGTCAACCCTTTCAAACTCACCAATAGAGGATTATCAAGCAAAGATAGCAAGAAAGGTTGGAACTTTGGCAAGGAAAAGTCTTCACAACCTCTATAGCAATTAGCAAGGACTTTTGATAAGAAACCCTAATTTTTCTATCTCAAAATCTTACTAAATTTCTGTAGAAAATATGTTATTAAATCTTTAAAAATCATATTTTTGATGGCTTTTGCTATGTATAATCATCTATAAAAGTTCCACGATTTATAGTCGTAATATTCATGTTTCGGTAGGATCAAAATTAACCCCGTTGTGAAGGAACTATAAGTTATTGGTAGTTATTTTCAAAACTGAATTTTATGTGTGTTCATATATATAAATAAAGATTTTTAATTATTTTTCCATGAATTTATCAACTCAAATCTGGTCAAAAGAAAATAGGTCAAAACTAGCTAATTTCGGGTAATCGGCTGACCTAGAATGTCCCAAACTTGTAGTATAACTTAACCCTTGTACCCATGATATTATTCTGAGAAATAAGATATTTTAATTCTGTTTAAAATATATTTTTTTGTTATTTTAACAATTTTGAGTAATTGACTATGTTCCGGACGAGTTTCGGGTAGACTAGCTGACTTAGTAATCAACTAGTCATAATTTTTTTTAGAAATATTAATTCTGGTATTTCAAAGATAAATCTGTAGAAAATTTGTTTAAATATTATTTTTATAAAATTTATATAATTTTTAAGTATTTATTGAAGTAGGGGCATAACCGACCAATTTAGAGTTGGAAACCCTAAAACTGTGTTTCGATGTCTCGTGGAACTTGTGTGTAATTTTATGAATCTAAATGGTTCCACGGGAGATTTGAATATAGTTAATATAGTTTTAAAATATTACTTTAACTAATTAAGTCGTATCATAAGTTTCATGAGTAGTGACTTAAACTAGCTAATTAATTATCTAGGAGCGTCGGGTTCCGGAGGCGTGGACGCGGGAGCAACATTTCATATTAAGAGTGCAGAATCAGGCAAGATACATTGTCTCCCTCTATAATTCATTTTTATGCTTATAGTTCTTCTGCTTTTTATTATGTTATCACTTAGTTACTCTAGTTGATATGGATTTATATGTTTTCTTCATACCATGTTTACCAGTTTATTGTCTTGCTTGTATATCAGTATTTCATGACTTGATAGTGTAGTTATACCATACTTGTTCCCATTGTAGTCCATACTAGAGTTGTCCTTACCTGCGTCATGACTGAGTTGTACCGTGTCGTCACCTGTATCTTGACTGAGTCGTGTCTACAAGTATGTGTAATTGAACTGTTATTCATGTATCGTTTCTACAACCTACGAGTCCACAATCGGGGCAAGGGTTGACCGTTTGTACCTGTAAGTCTACACTCGGGGCGAGGGTGTTTGTCGTGAACTAACCTAAGAGTCCACGTTCGGGGCGAGGGTTAGTGATTAGTTCAAGCCTGCGAGTCCACACTCGGGGCGAGGGTTTGGTATTCCATTGATCTCTTGTTTACTTGTTCTTCCTGCAGTTCATTTATGTGTAGTTGTTCCCGTATCCGTGGTTATAGTCACCTGTCCGTAGCCACCTGTTAGTTTCTGTCTCGCTTCTTGTTTATAGCCTGTTTATAGTCTTATGTATGATAGAACTGTTAGATAGGCATATTTTTATGTATCTTGCTATGTCCCCTGAGGACATGATGATCTCTTCAGGTTTAGCGACTGCATGAAGTTAGTTAGCAGAGCAGGACGGTAGATATTTGTGATACACTTGCAGGATCCAGGTATATTGATATTATGCTTATTATCCATTCGTGCTTTCATTACTTATCATGATATACTCTGCTTGTTGGCTTACTTGATAGACTCATGTTAATTCTTGGAGTCTAATCGGACATGTATGCTAGTGGGCTGCAGACCACGACCCATAGTGTTCATTCATGTTTCATATTCTTATTGTGGATTAAGATATAGATTTGCCTTGCCATGATTAAGCACGTGATACCATAGTCCAGACAGCATTTACGTATTCGAGATAGGCTGGAGTCCGCTCGATACGTAGCTGGCTTGCTCACGAGCTCGCGTCCGAAAAGCAGGTACGGGTCGTGACAGTTTAACATAGAGCACATGAGAGCATATGAGAGTACATAAGAGCATATGTGTGTACATGAATAATACGAGTACAAGGAGTACATAATGTACATAAAGAGCACATGAACATGAAATATCCGATGCACCCGATGAGGGGATAACATCTCATGAAAAGATCCATATAGTACTAATCCGTGTGAACAATGTGTCAGCATCAAGTAAAGTAGTCTAGAGCAGGCAATATAAGTACTATCATGAATAAAAACTAATATAGAATGTACTCGCCTAATATCCTGAGCAACTGATATGTATCGGTGTTTGAATCGGAGTCATAATGTCCTATTATGAGAAATATAGGTTACAATGTGTTCTAAATTTAATAATTGAATTAAATAATGAATTCTACATGCTCTAGGCCTTTCTAGGTCAAAAGTCAACCCTTGGTCAACTCTGGTCAACTATATAGTCAACTCAGTCAAACTTGGACTATTGGGTCCACATTAGTCTTAGCTAGTCTAGTCTAAGGTTTTGGGCTAATAGCTATATAGAAGACAACTAAGTTAGCCTAAACTTATACTATACTAAACTCTACTCCCAACTCAAACCATATACCATAGCATATACCTAAGGTAAATCACATTTATACCTATATATAACATATATCTATATCATACATATCTACATATAGTGAATAGATCAAAGCCTTACCTATAAGTGTATAATCTCATATAAGAAGGCTGATCCCACAAAAGGACTGAAACAAGTTGGAAGGGCAGTGTTCTGTCTCCAAGTGATGTTCAAATCTGAACATCAAAGACAGAACAAGAGGGAATTGGGATTGCTCCTGATATAGAGTGTAGGACCAAATGCAGGACATGCTAAGAAAGATATACAATGTGTTATGAGTATTGCAGTGTACAATACAGGGCTAATGAGGATGCTGGAACTCTCAAGTGTAGTATGTATGCAAAGGAGTTAATGGCTTCAGGAATTGTGTTGCAGGATATAAAATCTGAGTTCAGACTTGAACTCAAACTCTGACCTGGCTCTCCTGTTTGCAGGACAAAAGCCAAAAGTAGGGAATAAATGTCTAATGCAAGGCAATGAATACAGGGGAATATGTAATGTGCTATGGCTAATTAGGAGCAGGACAGTATACATGTTATGATACCAAGATATGTATCAGTGAAACATTTGCCATATAACATGTGCAGTTGGTTAACATCTGCATGAATGCAGGATAAGGCAAGGTAATACAAAGATCCAACCTGTGCAGGGCTAACATGGTGAGGGATATGCAGATAAGTGTAAGTCATCACCAAGTGCAGTATGCAATATATGAAGAGTGGCAGTGTATGTATCTGTGAAGTGGCAAGTAGAAAGTTCTGATACATGTGATATGTATCCTAAATACAGGCAGTAGTTGTACTTGTAATTCAGTAGATAAATGATGTAGGATATGCAAAGTGGCTAACTCTGAAACAGGACAGGTAATATTTTGATACCAATATGCTGTAATTGAATATGTGAAGGGCAATGCAGGGAGATAATGAATGTTTGTAGGACATGTATATTGAATGGAAATGTGTGCAGTGGGTTAGAGATATGCTCGACTTGGTCTATATGTAGTAGTGATAGTATACTTGCAGTAAAATTTGGATTCAATGAATGAAGGGTGCAGTGCTAGATAATGTGAATGCAGTGAATATTTAGAATGTTGCAGTGGTTAAATGTTAATATCAGGACAGTACCAAAAACAGCAGATGTAGGATATGTGAGAGTGATGTACTGGCTCGATTGGCCATAACTCCCAGATCTGAGCAAGGTGGCAGTATACAGATGCTAGGCATGCTATCTAGGGTGTTTTAGATGATCATACAACAGCGTAAAACCAAAATTTATGGACTATACAACAGAATAGTCCATGAAATAGAGAACACAACACAGCCCGAGCTCCCTATAGCCAAAATAACCCATCAATCATCTCCAAATCCCGTAGAACAGTACCCACATCCTCTACAGTACATTAACAACACTATTGACTAATTATATCTAAAATTAAAGCAAGAAAAGTCCTAAGAGATATTTCACCAAACACTTGATGTGCGTATCCGACACTCTTGCGATACGTACCTCAAATGAATCTAAAATTATCCCAAATCCTTCCTAATGCTATGGGAACCCTAAATGAATACATCTATGGAAAGAAATGGGAAATTAAAAGGGGTTTAGAGCTTCTTACCACTTGAGAGATGGATTCTCAAGGAGAAACCTCTAGATCTAGATCTCCTTCACTTTTACTAGCCAAATTGCTCCAATAGGCTCCCTCCTAGCAAATAGAGACTCCCTCTCTTCAAGAGGAAGAGATTGCAACTTGTTTGGAGGAAATTGGGCTCAATTTGAGGAATGGAGGCAATTTGGAGAAGAACACCAAATTAGGGTTAGGGTTCTTGATGAAAGGGGAAGAAGAGGGGCTAATGATGCTTTAAATAGCATGGAAAAGCAAGGGTTGGCCGGCCACATGGTGGGCTAGGGTTTGGTTAAGGTGTATTCGGCTAAAAGTCTCTCCTATTGTCATTTAAAGGCCCTTTTGAGAAAGGCCCAAAAGTGGTTATTGATTTAAGTCAAAATCTAGCCTCAACATGATATTCTAACAATATCAGAGTCCAACTAACAAGTCTAAGTCCACTAGCTAGGTCTCTATGATCATGGTTAGCCTTTAGTCAAAGTGGTTCTAAGATTTCACTAACTAATGATACTAACACAATACACTAATTAAAATAATATTAAAATAATCAAAAATCACAATTACCAAAATACCCTTATTCTAGAAAGTGGTAGTGACATCGTGCATCGGTCTCAACAGCTAGAAAATGCCAAGAAGAGGTCCTCGAGCTGTATCAATTTGCCTCAAGCCATCTAGATGATTTGAATAGGCAAAGAGATAAACTTCTTCGAGCTCAAAATGCAGAGATGGAGCGTCATGTTACATCAATGCAACCTTTACTTCCAGCTTTCAGGAGGGACTTAGCCATGGCAAGGGTGATTGCTACAAGAATGGAGCGAGCCAAAGCCTTGAAGAAGACAATTTCTGACCTCAGTACTTTACCTCCCCAATGAGTGTAATGTAATAATATTTTTTGAACAATTTTTTATGACATTTTGAACAATGTAATAGTTTTAGTTCTCACGATCACTTATGAAATGGAAAAACTGATAAAAAAAATTTGTGGCTCTATTACTTATTATATATCTGTTTGAGACACAAGTAATAGATAGGAGTAAGAAATATGTTCAGAGGTAATGGACGTGACATATTTCTCGAAAATAACAACACTTATTATATCTGTTCAGAGATAGTGTGGACGTGACAGAGTATAATTTTGACATGATATTATTTTTAGGATGATGTTATCAAAGGTAATATGGACGTAACAAGTCGTTGATGCAAATAGTAGAATTCAGAGGTAATGTGGACATGAATTCATATATCTGTTGATTATCCTTAAACCAACTGGGGCTCAAGAATGGGATATCTTTTAAAACAACTGGATTTCAAAAGATGATGTTTGTGATGATATCTTATGGTGGATATTATGGATTAATCTTTTGAGGATGTACCATAAGATCTGGTTAGAATCCACTGGAGATTTTTGAGAACTTATTATCCATGGGATTTATTCACGAAAGAGTGAATAAAAGATAATAATTCGAAGATTTGTGTATGTTCAATATTTATTAAAAAATATAATACATAGTTTCAAACATGATATTTTTTCAAGAATTGGTCGTTGATAGGCATCATAGCTATTCGACCATGCATACCGGTCAGCTGATAAGCTCCATTAAAGAAAACTTTGCTTATGACGTAAGGAGTCTCCCACTTTGGCTTGAATTTGTCCTTGCTCAGGTGTGTCATAGTCATAGGACGTTTGACAGTAAGGACTAGCTCGCGTTTTTTAAAGGTTCGTACTTTGACTTTGTGGTTGAAAGCTTTTGAGATTCGGGCTTGATATAGCTCAATCTGTTGTTGAGCTAGCAGTCGTTTCTCATCAAGTGCTTCAAGCTCTTGAAGTCGCAGACGATCGTTGTTTTCTACCGTTAACTCGTTGGAAAGAGCTATCCTCAAGGATGGAATTTGAATATCCAACGGTGAGACGGCTTCGTATCCGTACACGAAAAAGAAGGGTGTACAGCCAGTTGGGGTACGTACAGTGGTACGGTACGTCCATAGGCATTCTCCAAGCTTTTTGCTCTAGTTGTGTTTATTGGCAAAAATGAACTTCTTGAGGAGCTTGATGATTATTTTGTTGAATATTTCTGCTAAATCGTTGGCTGCGGGATTGTAAGTTGTAGAAGCAATGTTGTTGATTCGAGTATCATTATAGAATCGAATGAATGTTTGACTTATAAACTGAGGTCCGTTGTCATGGATGATTCTCCGAGGAACTCCAAATCGATAGATGACGTGATGCTTGATAAAGTTGATGACACTACTTGTCTTGACTTCAGGTAGGGGAATAGCTTTTGCCCATTTTAAGAAATAGTAGGTTATAGCTAGGATGAACCGATGTCCTCGAGATGATGGTAGATTGATAGGACCCATGCCCCAGGCTTCAAAGGGTTAAGATGCTATAGTAGGATACAAGAATTCAGATGGTTGGTGGATGAAATCTACATGGATCTGACATGCTCTGTATTTCTTTGCATATTCAATTGTATCTGCCACCATAGTGGGCCAATAGTATCCCATACGTCTGATACGGTCCTGTAGCTTAGGACCAGGCTGATGTGGGCCGCAGACACTATCGTGAGATTTATGTAGTATCTATTTTGCTTCATCTCCCACAAGACAGTGTACGAGCATACCGTCAAAGGATTGCCGATAAAGTGTCCTAGACAGGTGATTATAATAGAATCGGAGTGATCGACGACGAATTATCGTAGCTTCTTTAGGATCCTTTGGCAGGATATCATGCACTACAAAGTCGATAAAGGGGGTTCTCCAATCCTCAGTAGTGGTGCAAATCTCAACCGTGTTACTGAATTCAATATTCAAATTATTCTTGACACAGAATAATTCTCGATTAGCGATGATGATCAAATATTGCCTTTTCACCGGGACAGCTAACACGGTTGCTAGATTCACGATTGCATCGGCTTCTGTATTGCATGCTTGGCTTACATGCTCAATAAAGAAACATTTGAATGATGTAGCCAGTTTAACTGCTGCTTCTTGGTAAGGGATGAGATCTTGATGTCGGACCTCGTAAGTACCTTTAACCTGGTGACAATCAGTTTAGAGTCTCGTATACTTCAAGATAGTTGATATCCAGTTGTTTAGCTAACTGAAGACCGATGAGTAAAGCGTTGTACTCAACAAGCATGGCTTATCCAGAGAGTAGGCTCTTTGAATGGTTAGCCCTTTTGGGGATACACGGACAATTCCTACTCCAACGATGATGATACCGTTGGGTCCAATTCTAGATTTATCATCAAAGAGTAGACGCCAAGTGAGTATTCATTCTGAAGTCATGTTGGACTCTAGAGTCTTATCAAGAATTTTGTCGTAGAGTTTTAAAGTTTCAAGAATTGGATGAGCAGCCAAGAAGTCAGTTAGGGCTTGACCCTTGACAGACTTCTACGGGACATAGACCATATAATATTGTGCTAGCAGTATTGCTCATATAGCAAGTCTGGAATTGAGTGTACTAGGCTTCTTCATCAGAACCCGTAGAGGATTGACTCGAAAGATGACATGAATGGTCTGGCCCGTGATGTAATAACGCGTCTTCTGGACGACAAACATCAAGGCTAAATATATTTTTTCTACCAGACTGTATCGATGTTCAGCACCGATCATTGTGCAGCTGAGATAATAAATTGCTTGCTCATGGCCTTCATTGTTCTTCTGGGCTAGGAGGGTACCCAGAGAGTGATGCATTGCTCAAACGTACATCAGGAAGGGTATTCATGTGATTGAAGGAACTAGGACTGGAGGATTCGTCAAGTACTGTTTAATGTCCACGAATGCTTGCTGGCATTCGTCAGTCTAAATGAAAGACACATCTTTCTTCATTAGTTGAGTGAATGGTCTGCAGCGTCCAAAAAGATTTGAGATGAATCTTCTTATATATGCAAGTCGTTCCTGGAATTCTCATAGCTCTTTTAGGTTGCATAGAGGATGCATCTCTTGAATGACTTTGACTTTCTTGGGGTTAACGTGTATACCCTTAGAAGTAATAATGAATCTGAGGAATTTTCCATTAGAGACTCCAGAAATGACTTGGTAGGATTTATTTTGAGTTGATGCTGGCGCATTAGATCAAAAATAGTTCTTAAGTCTTGAATGTGATCTTCCTTTAGACGACTCTTGACAGCAATATTGTCGACATAGCATTCGACTGTCTTCCATAAATATTCTCGAAAAATAGTACTCATAGCTCGCTGATAGGTGGCACCAGCGTTCTTGAGACCAAATGGCATGACGGTGTAGTATTAGACTCCCATAAGAGTGCGAAAAGATGTATGATTTTCGTCTTCGGGATTCATCCTGATCTGATTACAACTAGAGAATCCATCCAAAAAAGACATTCGCTCGAACCTGCAGGTATTATCGATCATGACATCACTGATTGGAAGAGGAAACTTTTTCTTCGGATAAGTTACATTGAGATCTCTAAAGTCGATACAGACTCAAACCTTTCCAATTTTCTTCATAACAGGGACGATATTAGCTACCCAGTCGGGATGTTGTTTCTTCCTAACAAAGGCGCAGGCGATGAGCTTCTTGACTTCGGCTTCTATGACATCCATCATATCAGGACGGAACTGTCGTTACTATTGTTTGACCGGCCTAGCATTTTGTAAAATATTGAGCTTATGGGTAGCAATTTGAGGATCTAGTCCCGGCATATCTTTATAGCACCAAGCGAATACGTCAATGTATTCTCTAATGAGCTAGATCAAGTCGTGTTTGTCTACTTCAGGAAGATTTTTGCTGATAAAGATTGGCCTTAGAGAAGTTTCGTCTCCGACATTAATTTGGATTAGCTCATCCTCAGTAGGTGGTTCACGTTGTTCGAAGCGAAGCTCCCATTGAGTATCCATCCTTTGTACCCAAGGCTCTTCATCATAAGCCTCAGTAAAGCCATCATTATTATCATCTTCTAGGAATTTAGTTGTCACCATATTGACAGATAGAGTCAGTTGATGAAGTTCTCCTATGCTGGTGTATGAGTCCCATAAAGCAGAATCGAAAGAATAAGATCATATTTTTGTCTAATTTAGATCTATCTGGGGTTGTATTCGATGTAATGTAGCCTAACCCATCTCTGGTCCTGTTGTAGTATTGTGATGACTTTTCTTTCGGAGCAGGTATTCTAATATGAGTATGTCTACCTTTGCCGTCATTCAGCCCAGGCCCAAAATTGTAACCCATTTTTCGGATGATATTTTTGGACTGCTGACTATATCGATGAAGTTATATTCTTCTACAATCATTATTTTCAGAATCACTGTCAAGTATAATTCTTTGATTATATTTTCTGATGAAGAGGATTTGATGCTCATCATCATTCCGAGAAAGAATTACGAAGAATGAATTATGTATTAGTTCGTACTCTATCTCATCATAAAAAGGTTGAATTGTTCCTAAGGTGAGAGATTTGGACTTGTCCAGAATTTTTAAGTAATGTTGCGCATAATAATTAACATCAATATACTGCGAAGGAGACATTACTTTATTGATATTTTCAGTCTCAATAGTTACAACAACATTTGCGACCTTAGCTGGAGGCACCGTCAGCTCGATAACAAGAGGAGGAGAAAGAGAATGAGTAGGCTTGTTACGACAAATGGCGATAACAAGAGGCTCGGAAGAGGTGAGCTTCCTTTGCTCCACTTTTTTAGTAGGAGGAGCAAGAGTGATGGTTAGCATCTGAGGGGAGAAAGGACGAGAGGTGCGTCCTTTGACTAGAATTACTAAGACGTTGTTCAAGTCATCTTTTTGGTCTTCTTCGGTGTCCATAGCCAGCACTATCTTCATGTACTCTTCTTCGTACATTCTAGAGTCTGTATAGTAGGCCTCGACACCTCAAAAAAAATTGAGGTCAGCAATTTCATTCTTGATCTCTCCGTTATCATCCACGTACTTGAAGCACTGATGAAGAGTAGATGGCACAATGTTATGTTCATACAACCATGGCCTTCCTAGTAATAGATTATATGAGGCATAGTTGTCAATCACATAACATGTGACTTTTTTATGGAGGTCGCCAATTTGGACTCTCAGGCGGATCTTTTCGAGTAGTTTACTCTTCCTAGAATTGAATCTGAGAATAGTTGTAACCTTTGCTGAGAGATTGTGGACTGGAATATTTAGATAATCCAGCAAAGTCTTTGGGATTATGCTGAGTGCGGACCCAAGATCGTCAAGGATGCGATCCACCCTTATCGTGTCGATGTACCCAGTGAAGTAAAGAGGTCAATCATGCCGATTGTCCTCCAACAACATGTTATTCTGGGTGAAGGTGATATTTAGCATGATCTCCATCACAGTATGACATTGAGCGCAAGCTACTGGCTCTTCATCAGACTTCTTGAGATGTGCAAGACAAGCATCGGGTTGCATCAGGGCTTCGCTTAATGTTTTTCGAGTTTCCTTCGAGAGAAGAATGAGCTCGAAGATCGATAGTTTTGCTGGAGTATTGGCTAGTTGAGCCCATATGTCAAAGTTATATGGTTTCTGAAGGCCCTACAGTGGGGTCTTCTTCAAGTTCCTGTCAAAGCGAAGTTGTTGCTTGCTTTTATCAGCTTCAATTGGTTTAGAAGGACACGAGTCAGCTGGTAGAGCTGATATTAGAGGAGCATCAGGAGCAGGAGGGGGAGTGACAACTTCATTCTCTTGACTATCTGGGTAGTCGCTAAGGTAGAGTCTACCAGATCTTGTATCGGTCAAGACTTCTTCTTCGGGAGCGGGTGAGAGAGAAACTATGTTACAGGTTCTCACTCGTGCTTTGCTCTTCCAGGATTTCTTTTTCTGATGGGGAATTGTGTGATCTATCCCGAATCCCAATCCAACACGAGACCTGTTATATTGGAGTTATACAGATAAGGGTATCGAAGACCCCTTTCCATTGTTTAAGCATGGGCTTTCTGAAAGTGATATCCCATCTTTATCATCAACTCCTGAGATTTTTGATTGTATCGATGGAATTCGGGCCGATAGTTGACTTTCGATATTGTCGGAGCAGTCTCTGAAGAAGATGCAGATCCTGTCGAAATAAAAGTAGTCTTCAAAGAAGGAACACGGCCATCAAGCACGGAGTGCTCAGTTGAAGTCATGTTACATGATTTGTACTTAGCTAGCTTCTTTGCTTTAACAGAAGGAACAAATGTCTTCTATTCAAATTCGCCAATGAGGTCTGGATGGAACCACATGATCTCACCATTATCTATTGATGGTTGCACCAAACCGTCATTTTATGACGGAGGAAGGTTGACAATCTCCATAGTTGCCTTCGGAATCGGGACAATACCGTTAGGAACTAACTGAGGAGCGAAGTCTCTAAATTGTAAAGAGATGACATTAGCTGTCACTGTCTTCTCATCCTTTCGGAGGGTGACTGCTTTAGCGTTGGTTAACTCCTAGATTTTTTCTTTGAGCATATAGCATGCCCTGTTGGATGTCCCAGAAACCTATAATACACGTAATATTTAGGATTATTAGTTTTACCTACTTTATCTGGCCGTCTGATTTTTGGCAATTGAAGTTTATTGATTTTGATTAAGCAATCGAAGATGCTCATGATATCATCTTCATCGAAGGAATACTCTTCTTTAGGTCATGGTGTTGCCCTCTGTGGAGGTGTTGTTACTTTAGGTGCTGATTGACCTATATTGATGTCTAAGGCTTCTTTGCCTTTACGATTGTTTTGGTGACTACCGCTGCTGGTAACAAGGTACTTTATCCAGATTAGGCATCGGAATGCCTAGTTGCTTGAACTTCTCAGCACTGTCTTCGGCTGCTCTGGCATTTACTATGAAGGAATCCCGACCTTGAAATTTTGTTGGTCCAGTCCATATGCTAATGATATGTAACAAGTTTGATTTGTATGTATCTATCGTTAATGCGTCCGGAGTACCTAGAGGCATTTTGAGTACCGCCCGTCGGAAGTGTTCGATGAAACGTTCAGCTATTTCATTAGGCTTCTGTTTGATTTTGGTAAAGGCAAACATGGTCATGTTGTGAGCCCCTTCATAGAATCATTCCAGGAACATTTGTTTCAATGCTGCGAAGGATGTTATGCAACCATCTGATAGACTTTGGTACCAGTCATAGGCAACACCCGCTAAGCATTCGACGAAGACTCTGGTAAGTAGAGCATCATTTTGTTGGAGATGGTCAGTCATCATCTCAAAGTGATTGATATATATACTGACTCGGTGATGTGTTGCCGTCGAATAGCATTATGGTCGGCGGCTTGTATTTGTGCGAGAATGGAACTTCCTTCCATTCTAGAGGATAGGGTTGCTTGATCCCTAACTTTTATAGTCCCTTCTTCTATTTGAAAGCTTCAAACTAATTTTATAGAAGCTTGACTACCTTAAGGGAATCTCCTGATGCTTGAGGAGCAACAGATTAATTCAAAGGATTGGGAGGTGGAACTGCGTTATAAGCACCACTCCCAGCACCGAATGACTTAAAGTAGCCTGTGCTTGAAGGTACATGACGTCCGGGATGGTAGTGTTTGGAAAGGATTGTGTTCCAGGACCAGTATTGATGGGCAAGGAACCTATTGCTCTTCGTTCATCACGTAAGTCGACACTTCTCTCGATACAGAAGATGAGCTCATAGATAAGATAGTCTGATCAGAGTCTTTGCTATCAGCATCAAAGTCTAGCAGCCTGCTATCCCCAGGGTAGGAATCAGGAAGATTTCTTTGACCGAGGAAGTCTCGGTTGGAATCAGAAAGATTCCTCTGATCGAGAAAATCTCGGTTTCTTGAACTTGTATTTTGGTAGACCCCATCAGTAGAGTCCGAGATCTGACTACAGATTTTTTTCCTTGAAAATTGTATCGATTTAAGTATCGAGAATCTTCTATCCCCAGTGCTACGAGATGTTATATTAACTAAAGCGAATAGCAATTCATCTTCATCCACCAAGATCACATTGGGAGATCGGGAGTGATTGGGAGATCGAGAGTAGTTCAAATGGTTAAACACCACCCGTTTTGCTAGTTTGTAGTAGCACTTGACGTCGACTTCATGTGAATGACAGTAACATTTGTCATATGTGAACATATCATCGTCAACTATTAAGATCATTCTAGGAAAGACAGGGTAATTTAAGCGGTCAAATACAGACCGTTTGGCTGTCTTACAACAGCACTTGATTACGATTTCATGATACTGGTTACAGTGATGTTCAGTCTGTGGAGTCATCGTTGCACAAGAGTAGAAAAGTTATAGCATTGGCCTGATTAGCACGGAGCAGACTGGCGCCAACCAGGTTACTGTGGAGTAGGCAAGATGCCTTGGTGCTCTGCGCATATTAGCACAACGCATTTGGCGCAGCGCCTATGGGCAGAAGGAAGTGAACTATGAATAGAACCTACTTTCTGGGAAGTAAAGTTCTTATTCAGAGATGTAGATTTGGTAATGATTGGCACAGAGGCATAATCAAGTAGGTTTTCTGCCAAGTCCAGGACTGTGGAAGAGTGAGGAATGGCCATAGGGCGCTTTTCCTTGTCTTGAGTAGCAGTAACAGCAACTGACGCGGCATTGGACTTTGGAGTCCAAATAGTGCACACCTTGTTCTTGGCAACAATAGTGGTGGCGTGCTTGGCAGAATCGCGCTTGGCACCCCGACGCCAATCAGATGTTCATAAGCAGTTTGGTCGAACTCGAGGACCAATGTCTCTTGCGTTGTGCCAACCGACACAGCATCGCATTGAGTTATCACCTTCTCATCGGAGGAGAAAGTCGTCTCCAGTAGAGTCGTCATTTTGTTCGCAAAAACAAAAGTTTAAATACAAACAAAAAAAAAGAAAATTACAATTAATTTTTAAAAAAGTACAACTATAGGAATCTGATCAAAAGATGTTCACTTTATCCTTTGGCTATGCGATATCGGAGAGGAAAAGCTCTTGAATGTGATGCAGCAACTTTTTAAGCAATTATGATAATAAGTGATGCTTGGAAAGTGATTTTGAACTCTATTTATAGAGTTTGGGAAAAACTGTCAAATAGTTATCACAATTGGCGCACATGCTGATTCTGTAGTGGTTGGCACGCAATCACCCAATCGCACGAACGGTTGGCTTAATTGCATATGACGTACGGCATTCTGTGAGAAAAGTGCACTTGGTCGTGGGCAGTATTACGTGTGCATTATTCGATATTAGTAGCATACATGGCACATCATCTAACTGCTTTTGGATGATGATCAATTGATTGGTGCCAGTACATGAATGGCTGTCTATTGATTGGCGCCAACTATCGATTGGTGCTAACTGTGGAAAACACTGAATAGGAAGCGCTTAATCACTTCGCGCCATTGATGAATGGCGCAGAGAAACAAACAGCCGTTACTATGACGAGTCTGACAAAATCTCCTCGAGCACTGTGCGCTCGAGATTCGAAGAGATTTTCATCGACTGATGTGTTGCCAGTCATTATGACTGACAACTTAGCTTCTCGAGGAAGATTGACATGTGGCAGTCTGCACGATCTGATGGTGGCACAAATTGGCATTAGGCGCCATTAAGCATTGGGCGCCATCTGATGAATTAGTCCCAGCACTATCTGTGAAAGGCGCGATGCACTGTCTTGATATATTTTAAGCTTCTACAACGAACACAGCTGCCCAAACACCCAAAAAACCTAAACCTAACCCTATTATTTCTCCCAAATCTTTTGGTGTTAGGCCCTAATACTTCGAATCTAAGGGTTTTGGCACGTCCTCTTCTACTCTACATCGCTATTTTTCAGTAATTCCTAATCTCTCTTTTGTCAATTTTATATGGGTCCTAGATTTCTGAGAAAAAAAGAGAGGAGATGTTGCTTCTACATCAAGCCCATCATCCACGGCTCTTGAAAGTCTATTTAGTCCACTTCCACCATACGATAAGGATGACTATGATTCTACGTTATTTGTAGACTTAGAAACCTCACTTGCTTGCTTTCGTGACTTTCACAAACGTCCCATACATTCGGGCAATTCCATTAATTTTAACATATTCCCGGAATATGCTTTGACTTTCCAAAACGTTTACCTACATGAATTTATAGAAATTTCCAATCCGATATATGGTAACGTCATTAGGATGTTTTACTACAACCTACAATACTCGTGAGGTACAATGTATTCCTCAGTCTGTCGGACTGAAATAGAATTTGATGATGACGACTTAAGCGAATGGCTCCAGGTCCCCAACACTGGAGATGCTTTAGTCGACATTGCCAAAGTCCAGTTTGGTGTCGATATAGACTTAGATCTTTCAAGGAACCGATGTGTGCTCCGATCCCTAGACCCAGGGTCGGCTCATGTCACGTTACTTGAACCAATATTTCTATGAGCTTCATCACATTATTATTGTCTCTATCTTGCCCAAAACATGATCTACTTATGAGATCACGTATTTAGATCTATTCGCCATGTATCATATTTACTTTTGGATTCCTTTCAGTCTTCTCAAAACCATGATGGCAGCCATGTACTGGCATGCCCCGATTTGACAAACCGTTCATCCTCGCATTGATTATGTCGAATCGATCGTATTCGCTAAGGCGTGATGTCGTATGAGTCTGGAGTTGCACAAAGCAAGAACATTGCATTTGATACATCTTTTGTTACATCAAGTTGAAACTTCATAAATCACAGAGCATTGAACACGCAGTTTAGGAAGATAGAAAATATGCTTTCATTGATAGCTTGCAACTAAGTGCAAATCATATTACATTGGATATGTCGTTGTGGCTACATTTGATTCAAAAAAGATAATGCTCGACAAGATGTCTGAACTAATACTTGTCATTTCATACATTCACACCCTTTTATACATTGAAAGTCTTCGATGAATTTGCTTCAAAATAATTTAAAATAGGCATAGCTTCAAAATGCCTCCCCAAACTTCAGGCCTAGCACCGTGCACCCCAGAGTTCCCATCACTTGTGGGGTTGGGGCATTAGTACACTTGGAAATGCACTAGTGAGCATGATGAACCCACTCGTCTAAATCGACTCTGATTGTTAAGGTAGACATGTATTCAAGTTTTCTTTTTATTTAGAACTAGATGAATTCATTTCATTTCGATAGCCCTTTTTAAACAGTAAAATCATACAGTAAAATATAGCAGTTTATTTCAATTCTTACCACGATTGTGCTCGTCCCTACATAAACAGAGATTATATAATTACCACCTGTATAAGACAATAGGTGAGCATGCTACTATCTTATATGTGGTCATTGGTGCTATACACTACTTAGGACTAATTCGGTGGCATACGATGCTACCCTTTCAGCCTAGGTTGCAAGCCGTACTGAAGGTCCCGCATGCCTCGTCGAAGTACGATAACCATTCCCCCTAGGTCGATTCGGTTCCGATGCCCCGGATACCGTTTCGAGAAAAATGAGCTTGTGCATAAGTTGTCCATGACCATGTCAATGCGTGAACAATTTAACATATAAAACAAATTTGCATAGCATAGACAGTATTAAGCAGCATTATCATTTTAACTCATGAGAGAGTTCATCTCCTTAAAGCCATACGTTCTTATTTAGCGTCCCGTAGGTACCAAATTTCCAGAGCCACCATGTGCCGCAACCGACGTTTTATTATATTTTGCAAATCATGGAATAGTCTATATCTTTTCTAGAACCTTAACTTTTCTCGTTTTGGTATAAAACTTACATTTTCAGAGTAATTTACTCTAAAATTGATACAGTTATCTGGAGTCTTGATCTTAGTGATTTGGCATGCATTTAACTTGGTATCATCAATTTGAATATGTTCGAGGTAACAAGAATTTCATTTAAGGGAAGGAGTAGAAAAGAAGGGGCCGAACCACCCACCAAGTATTTGATCGTACCGAGAGTCAGAGCGTTTCACAACATTCAAGCTTCAGTTATGCGAGCTCCTGCAATGACACCAACTTTTTATCAGAATCCTTTTTTAATCCTTCGTTTCAAAATTCTTAGAATGAATGCAAAAATCGACGCAAAAATACATTCATCAAAACCAAGTAGCAAAAACTCAAAAAAACCGTACAGCAGCCTGGTCCCATCGAAGGGACTCTTATATAGAGCTCACTCGTTGAGACACAACCTGCTACATCTAGGACTTATTCCAACAGAAGTCGTATAATTAGTTGGATCGATTCTCGTAACATTCGTCCAAATTGATTTATTCGATACCATATTGTTATCGTAAGCCAAGCTCAGTGATCGAGTCAGACTAGCCATATAAGTTTTAACACAGTCTGACTTGCCGCAAGCATATTACATAATACGCTGCCTATCGAAAATGGGACACTATATAATATACCACTAAGAAAAGGTTTTATCCTAAAACTTAAGATCAAGGGTCTGATCATAAGTTATGCAAACAACGAATGATACTTCTCCTTCATCTCTACCTTCATCTTCCATATCGATTCTTTAACTGAATGGTTCCACCAAAGTACGTAAACGAAGACATCGACCAATTTTGTAAGGTCTTTTCCTTTTGGTCCAAAATTTGAATAGGCTCCTCCGAGTAAGACAAGTCCGTACGTAGCTCTAACTAATTGAAGCTAACCATATGACATAGATCGTGTACGTATTTTTAAGTTGTGAAACATGGAAAACATTATGTACTTCAGCCAAGGCAGGAGGTAGTGCGATCCGATAAGCAACAGTTGCGTCTCGCTCGAGGATCTCAAAAGGGCCTACAAATCTTGGGCTCAGCTTGCCTTTAATATCGAACCGCATCACGCCACACATGGGCATTACTCTCAAAAACACATGGTCTCCGACAAAAAATTCTAGCGGTCGTCGACGAAGATCTACGTAACTCTTTTGTCAACTTTGTGCGATGCGAAGTCTTTCCCGATTCAAGCGGACCTTTTTGACGGCATGCTCCACCAGTTCCAGTCCGAGCACATGTCGTTATCCAACTTCATCCCAGCATATCGAAGACTGACACTTGAGCCATCTGAATGCTCGACTGATATATGTTGTTATACGCAAACTTCGCAAGCGGCAAATGCGTATCCCAACTAGTCTTTAGATCGATCGCACACAGACGCAACATATCTTCCAAGATTTGATTCACCCTTCCATATGACAGTCCGTCTGGGGGTGGTATGCAGTACTAAAATTTGGTTTGGTCCCCATTGCAACTTGTAAGCTCATCCAAAAAAGCTATAGAAATTGCCCCTCTTTCTAAAACTATTTTGACCGGAACCCCATACAGTCTAACAATCTCATCGATGTAGATTTGTGCTAACCGATCGACGGTCCATGCTATGAGCCGATTTGGTCAATCTATCAACATTGACCCAAATTACGTCATTCCCTTGCAGCATCTTCAAAAACCCTACAATAAAATCCATCGAGATATTGTCCCACTTCTATTCGAGAATGGCAAGGTTCTACATTTCCTCGCCTGGCCTTTGGTGTTTCGCCTTCACTTGATGACACGCCATACATTATGACACAAAAGTAGCCATGTCTTTCTTCATACCGTACCACCAAAAGTTTATGCCAAGTTGTTTGCCATTAAAAGGTATTGAAATAACTTTTATAAATGAACAAACTAAATATAGTACAATTTAGGATCTCGATGGAATCCTTCTAGTACACTTTTATTCTTATCTGGGAATCATAGCGATGGAGAGGTATTCTTTACTCCGTTGATGATCTGATGATGATCTCGAGCTCTCTGAATGCCTGAGGTGCTCCAGGAAAGGTGATGAGTCGAAGCTGTTGAATAGATTTGAGGATTTGATTAAGGTTGAAGAGGGTTGAATGAAGGAATAATCCTTCTATTTATAAGCAATGGAATGATCCATTAATACGCGCATATGCGATGCGCGCATGGAGATTTTGCATGTAGGGACTCCACGTGACTGACTTTGTTGGGCGCATGGATGTTGCACCAGGAAGCTAGAACCGAATCTGTTTGAGACTGCACTGTTGGGCTGCGAAGAAGCTGACATATGGCAATTGTTAAGATTTGGTTGTTGCTGAGATCTTGAGTGGTTGGCACCCATTCGTAGGTAGAACTGAGTCAATGACACATGGCATATGTACATTGCTCAAAGATCTTAGATTTATTGCAGGATGGTCTGCTTGGATGTGCCTAGGACCCGACGCATGAAGAGACTTGGCATATGACTGTTGGGGGTCAAATAGCAAGTCCGGGCGCATGGATTTTGAGGCGCATACAGACTTTGGGCGCATGGCTGTGGAGGCGTATGCGAGTGTTTAGTCGGCCATGTGGAAGAGCATAACCGTCAAAACAAGTAATGACGATTCTGACGTCAACGACTCTTCGTTTTCTGAAAAAGTTGCCTGCTCAGTCTTCGAGACGCATGCCGATATCATTTCTGTCACTTAGCATTAAATGCTTGATGGAAGATGTGCTCAGGTAGGCGCTTCTGTTTATACGCCACTGGGCACGTCAGTCGTGGAGCACCGAGAGCTGAGGGGTGCATCTGTCTAAGGGACGCATTAGCTGGGGCGCATCTCCTTCGGTCAACCCTGTTGAGCATTTCGAGGCTCAAATAAATGACTTTTGACTTAGCTCATTTTGAGATGATAGATTCATTGCCATTAATGCTAGATTCATCGTATTAAGTTCAGGGAGAGCTGCCACTTGGCGCATGGGTTTGGTTGCCCTGGTCTATAAATAGCAGCGTTTGTGAAGAGAAGTTTGTTCTCATTTCACACAATTTTTTGTTGAGAATGAACTCGACCGATCCTCCTCCTTGACAAGATGTTGCACGACGGGTTGTGGATCTTCTCGTTCAGAGAAGCTTTGATCTTGACGATGAACCCCTTCAGAAGACTGAGGTGCACCGAGTTAGCCATAGACAGAGCAATTAGTGCTCGTGCACCCTAGTGGCAGTATTCTTCTACGAGATGACGTTGAGTGCCTGTTGTATGAAAAGTTCAAAATTATCATGCCCCGACTTTCGTTATGCTGGAAGTGCCACCGGTTTGGATTGACTGCCAACCTACGTTCTGCTCAATAACTGCTTCATTGGTCGAAGTACTTGTGCATTGACGAGGAAGTGATTCGTTCGTTGACCAGGAAGTGATTTGCTCTGACGAGGAAGAGATGCGTCTATGCTGAGACGTCGGAGTGATGCGTCTATACTGGACTTTTATTATAGTAAAAGCTAGCCATGTAATAGGTTTTCAAAAAATCTTCTCTTTATGTGCTTTTTATCTTTTGTCTTTGAATGTTGCGCTGACATTTGCCCTATGTCTTCGACGCATGACGTTTGTGATGATGGAAACTTCAGTCCCAGATACGCCTAAAATTCCAAGCTTCTATACAAGTCCTTATACATCTTGGTGCTCCCAGGATGTAACGAGTACTTCGCATAATACACCTCTGTCAAAAAAAAATTTCTGAATTCGGCAGTTTCAGGAATACAGAGCCTTCCTTTCAGTCGTATCATCCCGTCTCCGTCCTCTGTAAAGTCGATTGCCCCTCCTGTTGAAATCAGCTCTTGCATCTTTTTCAGGAATGGATCGTCCTTCTGTACGGTTTTTATTTTGTCAAGCAGGCTCGACCCAAGCTTCAACTGAGCCAAGTGTAGGTATTGATATTCAATTCCGAGTTTGATACCCATCGCATCTAAGTCTAGACGTATCCCATTATTTATGGCCATTGATCCCATAAACATTCTGCTCAGAGCGTCCGCTACGACATTTTCCTTGCTTGGCATATACTCGATCGTTAGCTCGTAGACTTTTATTAGTTTGATCCAATGCCACTGCCTCAAGTTAAGTTCCCATTGGGTGAATAAGTATTTGAGGCTCTTGTGATCCATGTAGATTCTACAAGCCACACCATAGAAGTAGTGTCGCCAAAGTTTCAACGCGAACACAATTGCCGCCAATTCTAGATCATGCGTCGGATAGTTTTTCTCGTGCTGCTTTAACTGCCTTGAAGCATAGAAGATGACTTTGTCCTTCTGCATGAGCACGCACCCTAGGTCAGTTCCCGATGCATCGCTGAATATCTAAAAGCCTTTTGGACCATCTGGAAGTACAAGGATTGGAGCTGAGACGAGCCGTTGCTTCAACACTTGAAAGTTGGTTTCACAGTCATCACTCCATTCGAATATGACTCCCTTCTGAGTGAAACGAGTCAGAGGTGACGCTAATTTAGAAAATTTTCTTACAATTATTTAGTAGTATCTCGCCAAGCCCAGAAAAGTTCGAATGTCGCTAGCCGAGTTAGATCGTTTCCAATCTACCACCACTTCAATTTTCTTTGGGTCCACCGTGACACTTTCAGCAGAGACAACATGCCCGAGAAACGTTATGCTACTCATCCAGAACTCATATTTACTCCACTTTGCGTATAATTTATTTTCACACAAAGGCTACAGTACCCTCTTCAAGTGCTCTGTGTGCTCTTCCCGATTCTTCAAGTAAATAAGGATATTGTCGATAAACATGACCACAAATTTGTCTATTAAGGGTCGGAAGACTCGGTTCATCAAATCTATGAAAGTAGCTGGGGCGTTTGTCTGACCGAACGGTAAGACTAGGAATTCATAATATCTGTATCGAGTGCGGAAGGCAGACTTCGATACGTCGTCGGGCATGATCTTCAACTGGTGGTAGCCTGAATGAAGACCGACTTTTAAAAATATTGTTGCGCATTGCAGTTGGTCGAACAAGTCATCAATTCGTGGTAGTAGATACTTGTTCCGTACGGTAGCCTTGTTGAGTTCTCGATAATCGATGCATAGTCACATCGATTCGCCTTTCTTTTTTACAAACAACACATGAGCTCCCCACGGAGAATATTAGGGTGAATAAATCTGCAGTCTAGCAACTCTTGTAGTTGCACCTTCAGCTCCTTCATTTCTGCTGGGGCCATTCGGTAAGGTGCTTTTGATATCGGTCGTGTATCCATGAAGGTGTCGATGCTGAATTATATTTCTCGATCTGGCGGCATCTCGGGCATCTCGTTTGGGAAAATGTCAAGGAAATATGCCACAACATCAGTCTGTACTGTATTTGTAATATCCTTCCTTATATCTCGAACTGATGCTAAGTATCCCTCACAGTCGAAATACAACATACGTCTTGTCGAGATTGCCGATACCACCATCGCCGTCTTTGATATTGTACCGCACGAATATGAGAACTTTGTTTCGCCAGAAAGTCGAAACACAACTCTCTTCTCCGTGCACTCGATCGTTGTATGGTAAGCACCCAACCAATCCATGCCCAGGATTATGTCATAGTCCTTGATGTCTAGGACAATGACTTCCAAGGATATATTTCTACCTCCAACACAAATGTAGCCATCCCTATAAATAAGATTTGCCGACATATCGACTCCCGATGGAGTGTTAACGCTAATGTTCATATTTAACGATTGCATGGCTAATTTATTTTCTTTAGTACTCGAGCAGGTATATTTTTATAGAGTAATATATTGTTACAATAGTATCGGACTCGAACACCTCGTCTCGAGTCAATGTATAGACTCGACCTTATGCCCCATGGCGTTGATTTGGCGGGTTCACGAGCATCGCATTTGCTCCTTGCAGTGGAGGTGCTCTATTCTGATTTGGAAAGTTCTTTAGTGGATGTTGATCGGAACGTACCTTGGAGGGTGTTGATTTGGCCTCCCCGCCTGATAGAATTGACTTAGGTAGCCTAGCTCGCCACACTTGAAGCATGTTCTCGATTGATAATTGGGCAGTCGGTGCCCATGCTTGCCGCATCTAGTTCATGTTACTGCAAAAAAGTGACCCCGATTCTCAAACGTGTTTTGACGCTTTGGCACTCCTGATCCTCCAGCATTCTTAGAACGTTTGTTGAAATTATTACGGACGACAGGCACGGCTCGTTGTGACATATGGCCAAAGATTCGCTCGCTATCAATAGCGGCATCGTAGGACTCAAGATAGGTTCGACACCTTTGATTCATGACGTCCCTTCACAGTTCGTCATTCATGCCCTGTTGAAAACATTCGCACCTGGCTTCCTTGTTGGACAGAAAGATGCCAACAAACTTCGCAAATTTTAAGAAGTTGAGTCATAATCGTCAACTGACATATTTCTCTATCTCAGCATCATGAACTCACCTTCTTTTTTACGATGGAAGACACGAGGAACGTACTGCTCAAGAAAGGCTTTTTTGAATATTTCCCAGGAAATCTTGGTGTCGGTTTCATAGATTTCATGTTTCTTCGCTGTCCACCAGTCGTAGGCCCTCAGTTGCATTTGTAATGACCGCACATGATACCCTCTAGGACCCTTCGATGCGGAAAAGATTAAACAAGTTATCAATCTCCGAAAGCCATCCCACGATCACATCAGGCTCTGCTCGACCATTGAACTTAGGCGGGTTCATCTTGCGAAACTCCGTTGCTTTGAACAAGGAAGAAGAAGTCATCGTTTATTGTTGAACTTCTTCCTCGACTTCTTTTCCCTCTTTAGGTGTCTCGATCATTGCATTGGTGTTGGCATCCATAGTGCTCATGATCCACGTCTGTAGAAGCATAAAAAAATATGGGGTTCATACGGATTATAAATTGTCGCATACGTACTTTGGGCCAAACAGGTCCGCATAAAAGAAAGCCGCATGACTGGTTCAATGACATATGCGGCCCATCGACAACCAACTGCAGAAGGAAGATATACGGCCAAGAGGAGCAGTTCGTCTGATAAAGCTGACAAGTCCTGACAAAAATGACAAAAATGACAGCCCTGACACTTCGACAAAAAGATAAGACGTGAGATGTCGCCCAAAAGCAGGGTTCGTATGCCTTCATGCGGCCAGAAGGATTATCATCTAAGCCGCATGAACCTTATGCGGCTCAGACATATGCGGCCCCAAAGTCTCCAAAATTCATGCAGCCAAGAGTAACTGTGATCCAAGCCGCACGAGCTTTATGCGGCCAAAATACAGAATCTATGCGGCTTAAATCCTTAAGCTATGTCTGGACTAAGAAAGTTTACGACTTAAGCTGCATGAGTCTCATGCGGCCCCACATGGCCAAAAACTGATAGATCTATGCGGCTAAAAAATTGATTCCTGCGATAGGACGCGTGGCAATCTGACCAAGTCCTAAACTACCCAGATTTGCTGCAACAAAATCCCAATAAATCGACAGATGGCAGCCAAAGAGCGGGTCTTTGCGTGCCAATCAGCCACGTGGCAACAGGCCATCTATGCGGCTCCACATATATTCTATTATAAATAGCAGGGTGCCATACCCCTGCAAGAGGCTGGCAACCTTCAAGAAGGCAATTTCTTCAAGATCTAAAGACTGCGTCAGATAGTCCACGGAGTAAGGCAGAGTTGATTGCACTTTCCCGAGCCTCCACCGTCACCCCCCAGAATCAAAACTAAACAATTGTACTTAGATTGTTTCCTAGGATTTCTTTCTAGGCTTTTCTTTGTACAAACGAGTTTGTAATCAATTTCAGTGTTCTGTAATACCTGTCTTTGATTTTTTTATGGCAAACATGATGGCGACTCTGCTGGGGACGTCCTTATCTTCTGATGAGAAGCTGGTGACGCAATCTGACATGTCCAAGGTCGGCTCTATGCAGCAAATGCTTGTGGTTCGTTTCGACCAACAAGCCTTCGAAGAAATGCTCTCTAAAAGGAGCGCCAGCCCGTCTCAGAAGCGAGTCAACTCAAAGAGGACTCGCAGGACGTCGACGCACAAAACTGTTGCCCCCGACCAAGTTTTCGAAGATACTCCTTCTGTATCCCAAGACGGTGACCAAAACTCTCCTGCGGCTTTGCTTCCGACCGCGGAGGACCCCACTGTCCCCAAATCCAGCAGAGAAAAATACTACGATGCTGAGTTTTTGGGGGCACAAGGAAAATCCATGCAGTCAAAGAAGAAGTCGCATACGGAAGATAGACAGTCTGTCCATGCGGCAGCCAACTCTGGCTGCAGACAGACAACTCATGCGGCAGCCAACTCTGGCCGCAAGAAGATGGTCCATGCGGCAGCCAGCTCTAGCCACAAGAAGATGGTCCATACGGTAGCCAATCCTGGCATCAGACGGGATGTCTCATGCGGCCCTACCAAAAGCTCTGTGTTCGACAGCCTCTCATGCGGGTCCGACGCCATGCGGCCCACTGAGGATGTGGGATATATCAATCTGGACTCCTTTTACTATACGCCTTCGGGTGGTAAGTCAAAAAAGTCTAGGGCGGTGCGGGCCCAACCAGCCCAGTCAACTGTCCAAGTTGCTGACTGTCAGCGGGCTCCGTTGACTGTTATACGGGCTCCTGACGGAAAGTTGTACATAACCACCCACGTCCAGTCCTCCAGGGCTAACAGACAGGGTGGGTATTTAAAGTCTCCCTCTAAAGATCCAGAGCAAGTGCTTTTACTAGCCACGGATCAGGGAGCAAACATGATACCTAAGCACCCGTGCGCACGGGATACCCGAGTTCACAAGTTTGGTGCAAAGGTAGAGCAGCTTCCTACCGACTTACATGACGTTATTACTCACAAACGCAAGATGGCAGCGTCGGTATGCAATGAGTCCCTCTCGGGGCATCGTTGCACCCAAGTCATCATCAACTGCTGCTGCGACAAATCAGCAGCACCTGAAGATCGGCAGTCAGTTTTCCAGCGACTGCAGCAGCCAGCACCTGTCCGACAACAACTCAAGAAATATGTGCAAATTCCAGGGGACGAGGAGTTTTCTTTCGCCTCCTGTAATTCAACTCAGAAGGTTCCTCCTAGCAAGAAAGGAAAGAAGATAGGCTCTTCCAGCCCGGCCATCTCAGCCAGTTTTGCAAGGAGACCCTCATCTGGGGGGTTTCCATCGACAACCACAGGGGATGTCTATTTAGGCACTTGATCCAAAAAGAAGCTTCCGGCACCCGGGGGTGCGCCTTCGACTTCCTTGATAGTAGATTAAGCTGGATGTAGCAGTCCCCTCAATGTATACGACAACCCGGTGTATCAAGAGCACATACAGGGGGTAGAGGTCCCCTAGAACTGTGCAACAGACTTGGATTTCCCTGAGGACCACCACCCTCACCAAGACGATGCAGGTTCCTGCACAGGGGGTAGCACCCCTTTCGAGTCAGAGAAAGATGATATTCCGACATTCCCTGACAATTTCTCTATACAAGGGTACGACACAGAGAGTACCTCTGCCATAATCCATTCCACCTCTACCCACGTGAGGACAGTCTTTATGGCTGACGATGATCATAAAGCGCCTTCTGACCGACAACGGCTAGAAGTGCTGGAAGCCATGCTCCTGTCCTTGGTCAAGTCCGTGGACGAGATCAAAGCCGCCTTACCAACTCAACCAGCGAGGATGCCCGGACAAACAAGTCTGGGACCCGCAGTCAACGCGGACTCCAATACGACCGCCCCTCTTTTGGGTGATGATCCCTTAGCATCATCCATTCCTTCAGCTGCAGATGAAGCCAAGGAGGCAAGGAGGGAAGTCTAGGAGCTTCGGGCAATGTTTAATGCCCGAGACTCCTCTCGGGATCTCAGAATACGGCATCCATATCCCGTTGCATGGAGAGATTTGCCTTTTCCACCATGGTATAAGCCGTTTCATATCGATTCTTATGATGGGAAGACCTCTGCTAGTCGGTACATGACTTACTTTGAGGTCACAATCGACCATTTGCCGCATAGTAATGCCATCCTCACGTAATTATTCATCGGAGCATTGGAGGGGATCGCGTTCGACTGGTACCGCAACCTTTCCGACAACTGTATTCATTCTTTTGACGGCTTCAAACACATATTCCTGGAAAGATATTACGAAGTGGGGCATGATATAACGATGTCGTCTCTCATGGACGTCGTTCAGGGAGAAAGGGAGCTAAGAAGGAACTATATCGAGCGGTTCTGCCAAACTGCAATGAGATTGCCCCAAGGCAATCCCGAGAGCTCCTTGATTGAAATCTGCCAGAAGAAGCTGCTCTCTGCAATTAGCCTCTGGATGGGTGACGATCAGTTCAGGGATTGGACGACCTTCATCATAAGTACTACCAACGCAGAGGCAAAATTGAAGAAGGCTCGCCAGCTGGGATTACACATCCCAGACGGAGAAGATAAGGGCAGACGTCCTGGTTCCACCTCCAGTAACAACAACAGTGGCACCACCACCAACCAGGACAATAAAGGCAAATATGCCATGGTCACTGATGCGACTCCGAAACCCGAACAAAAATAGGCGAAAGGTCCATGGCCCAAGGTTACTTACTCATTTGAAGATAGTTATGTCAAACCTATCTTCAATATGCTCTTGCAAGGGGGTAGGATCCAGCTCCCTCCACCAAGGCGTGAGCGGCAGAAATGGAGTACCCAAAGTATTGTCACTTCTACCGCTATGTCCATCATGTCACTCATGATTGCTTCCAATTGAAGTGGTACATTCAGAGTCTTATCGACTCCAAAGTTCTGTCGATAGATTTTGAAGAGGTTACCGTGGCGGTAAACATAGTGTCAATTCAGTTCGACGATTTTCCTCCAACAAGTACTCCAGACGGGGTTATACCTGTCCCTCGGGCAACGATGGAGATTACTAATCTTCCACCCATCCGGAGCCAGACATCTGGATTGGTACCCCTTACCACATCGCGAGGAGAGATCATTTGGGTGCATCCAGACTTGGTGCCCGAAGTTACTCAGGGTGTGTCATCTCCTACCAGCAAGAAAAAGGATAGGAAGTCTAGATCCTGCCATACAATTTCAGTCGAGGCTGAGGAAGCTGCATCCATTATTACCGGTCTGGAGCACAAGTCCAGCCCGTACGGGATAGTTCAGCCGAAGATCCTCAGCCAACAATGTTGCCTTTCTCTGATGTTCCAAGGCCATTTCAGCCTCCACTGGCGGATAAGTCCAAAACAAAGGAAACCCGCTTCGATAGGCCACTCCGCAATAATGTACCTCAGGGACTGGAGAGACCTTATAACTTTGATATATTAGCACAATTGGCTAATACGCCAGCAAAGTTGTCGTTATACGAGCTCCTAAGGCTCTCTAAGGATCTTCGTGTCGCATTAAGCGAAGCACTCCAAAATGCTGACGCCTACCTAGCTCAGGTCAAGCCTCCAGGGGAAGACCCGCCAGCAGATCTACAGGACAGTGATAGAACAGATGCAATGCCCAACATCATATTTACTCCTCAGGACATGTTGATCAAGTCCAATTTGCATGATCGTCTCTTGTACTACACTGGATACATAGGCGACATCAAGGTGGATCGGATGCATATCGACCCTGGCTCATCAATTAGCATTATCCTGAAAAGCCTGCTCCAACTTCTTGGCATCCCTATGCACCGGCTAGCATCGACCAACACTGCCATTAGCAGTTTTAACTCGAAAAGGAGCTATCCCCTAGGAAAGATCCGGTTGAAATGCCAGATTGGTGACCTGAAGACGGAAGTTACCTGCTACGCCATAGATGCAGACACCTTCTACAACATCCTCCTGGGACGTCCGTGGATACATGACTATATGATCGTGCCATCCACCCTTCACCAGTGTTTCAAGTATGTCAGTAAGCACGGTTCTGTAAAAACTGAATTTGCCGACATTGATCCCTTCGAAGGGGTTGAATCTTATTACTCTTCGGAGGCTTGTCTATATGATGAATCCAGGAAACATATAACTGACGAGCTGAAAGCCATCACAGGGCCAGAAGAACCCTTGAGAATTCGTCTCCAAGCCCACAAACCGGGCAGGGCCGCACCCCTTATCGCAACCTTGTATAAAGAGGTGCTCAGTTCTCCTGCCACACCTACGCAGTTGGAACCAATGGTCATCCGTCTCCTGAGATCCAGCCAGGAGCCAAAACATGTCATAGGGCCAATGGTGATCCGACTGCCGAAGTCCAATCAAAGACAACAGAAAGATGCAAGGCCCTCTGTAACACCGATGGTAATCCGATTGCCAAATCTACTTCAAGGCGATCGGAAGACACAAAGTCCCTTGCTGAGCCAATTGTCATCCGTCTTCCCAAGACGAGCCAGCAGCCAAGTGTCGATCCAACACTCTCAGGCAAGTCAATACCTCAAGCGGAACCCTTGGTAGTCAAGTTGCCCAAGACAGCATCCAGACCTCTAAGCTCGCAGGGGGTAGCCAAGGAGGACGAAGAACTCGCCAAATACTTGGTTACACAGGTGGATAGCCCATCTCCTGATGATGTAATCCCTGTGGATAAAATTCCTTATTTCATCAATAAGAGGCTGCCGTTAGACTATTCTGAGTATGATAAGCCTAATCTGACATATGCCGCACGAGACTGTCTAGACGTTAGCCTGCACACACGGGTGACAACCGTCCATACCTCAAATCGACTTGCTTCCATAAAAGGCGCTTACTTTTCGGTCCCAGACAGAAGAGGATGGGATTACACAATCATCTTTGGCCGAAAAGAAGGTCCTCAATCTTTCACGCCACAAGAGTCCAACCTCGGACCCGACGCTGGAAGACTACCGCTCTACTTGTATAGTCCTCAAGCCAAATACTTTATACAAAAGCAGGGGTACGACATGGAGGCTACCCCGGATCTAAATCATGGCAGTGGTCGACGATTGCCTCTACAGCCGCCGTCACCGACAGGGAAACCTCAGGCTCATTATCACAAATCCAGACGCAGCCTCGGGTATATTACTCCACCGATAATGCCCGAAAGTTCTGATGAAGAATGCGAGTGGCACTCTCCACCAGGAGTTTGTCTCAAAATCTATTATCCGCACCACCAGTGCGTAGAAGGGTAATAGGTCCATAAAACTTATCCTAATCTATTACTCGTACTGTCAGTGCACAAAAAGGGTAATAGGTCCACAAAATTATTTTCCAACGGAAAAAAAACAACCATGTCCATATTACCTCTAAGTTGTTTTCCCGTCCATCACAAACAAATCACCCAATACATAGAACTTCCACGTTGATAACACCTTTGAGTTGTTCTGTGTATTCCTATTTGGCCTACTCCTACCATGTCCTCATTACCTCTGAGTAGAAAGGCTTTGTTTTGACCCATATTTACCACGTCCTCATTACCTCTGAGTAAATATGTTGGTTTTTTCTCCACTTATTATCAGTACTCGCATCGCCAGTACACAAAAATGGTAATAAGTCCATAAAAATATCATAATCTATTACTCGCACCACTGGTGTACCAAAGAGTAGTAGGTCCACAAAATATCATTCAAATCCTGAGTAAATATGTTGGTTTTCTTCCCCACTTATTATCAGTACTCGCATCGCTAGTACACAAAAAATGGTAATAAGTCCATAAAAATTATCCTAATCTATTACTCACACCACCGGTGTACCAAAGAGTAGTAGGTCCACAAAATATCATTCAAATCTATTTGCTCGCATTTCCAGATGCACAAATGGGCAATAGGTCCATAAAAGTTCTCCAGTGGGATGTTCTTTATCAAACACAAATGTTGTATTAGGTCCTCTAGTACAAGTACCACAAAATACCACAAATAAAGAATGGAGTGAACATTCTCTACTTATTTAAGATCAGTTACATTCATAGGACTACATCGATAGCAGAAAGCAAAGAAATGAAAATCTGGCAATACATAGTTTGGTTTGACAGCACTTCGTCTTTAAGCAGTTTCGTGGCCCTCGAAGGAAGTCATATTTTATTGCTGAGAAACAAACAAAGCTGTTGAATCCCCATGAAGCTGCCTGGAGGAGGGCAAATATAGCATGTTATCCCCCCTCTGTATTACGGATGCCTTAGCCCCGCTCCCCCGAAGGACCATACCTTCAAACCATGGTCCCTGATGGTGGTTTCGCCTACTTGGAGAGCCGTGAAGGCGGGACGTTTATAACGACGCCTGACCACCGTCCAACTCTCCGAGGTATAAAGGCCCTTCCTACCACCTGGGGAAAACTCTTTCGAAGCATGAAGAGTCCTGAGTTGTTTGATGTGTATGCCAAAAGGCGTGGGAAAAACTCTTCTGAAGCATGGGGAGTTTTGAGCTGTCTGATGTAGGCGCCAGAATGTTATATTTTCACTCCATCGTCGACACCGGTCCTGGAGAAGTTTACTAGCCAGATCCCTACAAAAATATGGGAAAAGGGAGATTTAGCACCAAGAAAACAAAGAACTCTGTTATGCGGCCCAGCCAAAACAGAACTCATGTAGCCCAAAGTCATGAGGCCGGCTTTATGAAGTACTCATGCAGCATTTATACGGCTCAGTCTTGTTCATGCGGCTCTTATGCGGCTCAGACATAAAAAACTCATGCGGCCCAATACTCGTGCGGATCAGTCACGAGGCAATCATGCGGCCCAGCCTTACAGTATTCATGCGGCCCAATCTTAAAGTGCTCACGCGGCATCTATGCGGCTCAGTCCTGAAATGTTCATATAGATCAATCTTGAGGCACTTATGCGGTTCAAGTTCGAATGAGCAGCGGTCATGCGGCTCAGTCCATGCGACGCTATCATATAGAACACATGTGGTCCAAATGAGATAGGGTATGCATCGACCAAGCTTAAAGTAGAAGCAGTATATGACAGGCCTGCGCATGAAAATATGCGCTTATGGCCATTCAAAATTTCAGTCATCGTCTGCTCACCATCCTTACTCTTGAGAGGAGGTTGCAGGTCGGAATGAATGAAAGGAGCATCTGTCGCTCTCGACAGAGAAGCAAGTCACTTCCCTTTGGCCGCCGCACCAGTCGACCTGGAAGCTTTTGGAGCCATAGCAGAAAGTATGATGAAGTCGAAGGAGGAGAAGGTGAAAGAGAAAAATCTCTCTCTCTGAATGACTCCTATTTATAGAGTTGCTGAAAAGAGACTCTTCGATTCTCGAAGATCATTAAGGATAAGGACGACGTTTGGAGACTTTATCCCTAATAACCGTCGAGCGTCTCTTCGGTTCTCGAGATCATTAAAGATAATGTCGACGTTTGGGGACTTTATCCCCAGTAACTGTCGGCTTTATCTCGAAAAAAGATCCACAACCGAATCAAAAAAATTAAATGCAGCAGTGACAGCTGGCAGGCTCTCTGCGGTTCAAAGTGTCCCTGCGGCTCAAGATTTGTTCTGCGGCTCAGGATTTTTCTGCGACTCAAGATCTCTCTGCAGTTCAAAAAATTTCCTGCAACTTGAAGACTCCCTGCAGCTTGACATATTTTCATGCTTCTTATTCAAAGTATTCCAAATTTGTAATTTGAAAACTTTGAAGGGGGTCTTGTAGAAGCATAAAAAATATGGGTTCATACGGATTACAAATTACCGCATACGTACTTTGGGCCAAACAGGTCCGCATAAATGAAAGCCACATAATTGGTAAAATAACATATGCGGCCCATCGACAACCAGCTGCAGAAGAGATATGCGGCCAAGATGAGCAGTTTATCTGATAAAGCTGACAAGTCCTGACAAAAATGACAAAAATGACAGCCTTGATACTTCGACAAAAAGAAAAGACGTGAGACGTCGCCCAAAAGCAGGGTGCCTACGCCTTCATGCGGCCAGAAGGAGTATCATCTAAGCCGCATGAACCTTATGTGGCTCAGACATATGCAGCCCCAAAGTCTCCAAAATTCATGCAGCCAAGAGTAACTGTGATCCAAGCCACACGAGCTTTATGCGGCCAAAATACAGAATCTATGCGGCTTAAATCCTTAAGCTATGTCTGGACTAAGAAAGTTTACGACTTAAGCCGCATGAGTCTCATACGGCCCCATATGGTCGAAAACTGAGAGATCTATGCGGCTAAAAAAGTGATTCCTGCGACAGAATGCGTGGCAATCTGACCAAGTCCTAAACTACCCAAATTTGTTGTAACAAAATTCTAACAAATCGACAGATGGCAGCCAAAGAGCGGGTCTTCGTGTGCCAATCAGCCACGTGTCAACAGGCCATCTATGCGGCTCAACATACATTCTATTATAAATAGCAGGGTGTCACACCCATGCAAGTGGCTGGCAACCTTCAAGAAGGCAATTTCTTCAAGATCTAAAGACTGCGTCAGATAGTCCACGGAGTAAGGCGGAGTTGATAGCACTTTTTCGAGCCTCCACCGTCACCCCCCAGAATCAAAACTAAACAATTGTACTTAGATTGTTTCCTAGGATTTTTTTTTCTAGGTTTTTCTTTGTACAAGCGAGTTTGCAATCAATTTCAGTGTTCTGTAATACATGTCTTTGATTTTTTATGGCAAACAACGTCAGGGCACCCATCTGCTTCTGTTGTGCACCAAATTGGGCCTGGATCTGCGCCTGAAGTTGTTGTTGCGCCTCTATCAGACACAACATTCTTTCCATCATAGTCTCGCTAGGACATCGTCCTCCGAACTAGCCGAACTATGCACCACGTTGGTTGTTGTGGCATCATTATTTTTCTTAGTCATTTCTACAAAACAAAGTAAACCCATTAGTATTTTCAAAATATCTACGGGCTTACTTGTATAGAACTTCTATTTCACGCAGCATATCGACAAACATTCAATCGAGTAATCACAACCAATATTCCAAATAAAATATTTTTTTCGAAAATTCGAGGAAACTTAACTATGCTTTGATACTAATTTACCATGCCCCAATTCGATAAATTGTTCGTCCTGGCATCGATTATGCCGAATCGATCATCCTCGCTAGGGCATGACGTCGTACGAGTCTTGAGTTGCATTCGTACAAGGCAAAAATATTACATTTGATACATCTTTTGTTACATCAAGTTAAAACTTTACAAATCGCATAGAATTGAACACGCAGTTTAGGAAGATAGAAAATGTGCTTTCATTGATAGCTTACAACTAAGTGCAAATCATATTACATTGGATATGCCATTGCGGTTATATTTGATTGAAACAAAAGATAATACTCGACAAGCTGTCTGGACTAATACTTGTCGTTCCATACATTCACACCCTTTTATATATTGAAAGCCTTCGATGAATGGGCTTCAAAATACTTCAATATAGGTAGAGCTTGAAAATGCCTTCCCAAACTTTAGCTTTGGCCTAGCACTGTGCACCCCCAGAGTTCTCGTCACCTGTAGGGTTGGAGGATTAGTACACCTGGAAATGCACTAGTGAGCGGGACGAACCCACTCGTCTAAACTGACTCTGATTGTTAAGATAGGCATGCATTCAAGTTTTCTTTCTATTTAGAACTAGATGAATTCAGTTTATTTCGATAGCCCTCTTTGAATAGTAAAAGCATACAGTAAAATATAGCAATTTATCTCAATTCTTACCACGACCGTGCTCGTCCCTGCATAAACAGAGATTATATAATTATCACCTGTATAAGACAATAGATGAGCATGCTACTATCTAATATGTGGTCATTGGTGTTACACACCACTTGGGACTAATTCAGTGGCATACGATGCTACCCTTTCAGCCTAGGTTGCAAGCCTTATTGAAGGTCCTGTATGCCTCGTGTCGAAGCACGATAACCATTCCCCCTAGGTCGATTCGGTTTCGATGCCCCGGATATCGTTTCGAGAAAAATAAACTTGTACACAAGTTGTCCATGACCATGCCAATGTGTGAACAATTTATATATGAAACAAAATTGTATAGCACGGACAATATTAAGCAGCATTATCATTTTAATTCATGCGAGAGTTCAATTTCTCAAAGCCGTAAGTTCTGATTTAGCATCTCATAGGCACCAAATTTCCCGAGGCACCATGTGCCGCAACCGACGTTTCATTATGTTTTGCAGATCATGGAATAGTCTATCTCTTTTCTAGAACCTTAACTTTTCTTTTTTTGGTGTGAAACTTATATTTTTAGAGTAATTTACTCTAAAATCGATATTGTTATCCCGAGTCTTAATCTTAGTGATTTGGCATGCATTTAACTTGGCATCATCGATTTGATATGTTCAAGGCAACAAGAAATTCATTTGTGGGAAGGAATAGAAAAGAAGGGACCGAACCACCCACCAAGTATTCGATCGTGTCGAGAGTCGCAACGCTTCGCAACGTTCAAGCTTCAGTTACGCGAGCTCCTACAATGGCACCAACATTTTATCAGAATCTCTTCTCTAATCCTTCGTTTCAAAATTCTTAAAATGAATGCAGAAATCGACATAAAAACACATTCATCAAAAACTATACAGATCAAGAAATCTACATAAACTTTAGTCGATACACAAATAATATATTACAGGTACAAGAACAGAACGTCTACTTCCAATAAGCTACTACTCGTCGTCTTCGTCATACAAAAACTACAGATGCAGATCAAGATTTGTTTTTCTATTTTATTATGTATTTTTTCTTTTATTGAGTCTAGAAAAAATGTAAGGTTGATCGGGTTGACAACTGGTTTTCTAAACTCCACATTCAAAAGCCTATCTATATACCTAATCCTATATCCAATCCTATATCAAACCCATATCCAATAACCATACAAAAAGCCCATACATTATTTGAGCATATATTCACATAAGAACCCTAACCGAGTTCGGCCCGAACACTGCCCGAGTTTGGTCCGAACTTTGCCCGAGTTCTGCTAGTTTGTTTCCAGAACAGTTTGGTCTTCCTGAATATCCAACCGCTTGTCAAATTACGATATTTATGGACCTAAACTCATACCGAGTTCTGCCCTAAAAAATGCTATAAATAGAGGGAAACTTTCCATTCCAAATCATTCATTGATTCCTCTCTTCTCTCTCTATTTAAAAGCATTCCAGAGCTATTCACTTTCATATTTAGCCTTTAACGACTCATAGCCAAGCCAAGTGTCACTCCGTTTCGATCTAGAGTTTGGTTGTTTGAGTTGTAAAGAAGGCTCTCCAAAAAATGTTCCACTTTTCAAGTTTGTCGTATTTGAAGTTGCGAGTCATTCGTATAAAAACTCTTGGTTGTAAGGAGCTGCAAGCGCTCGGTTCAAGCTTGTACTATAGTGGATTAAAATCGAGCAAAAGTACTCGAGACTGGACTATTCTTCTCAGAGGGAAACCAGTATACATTATTGTTTCATGAGTTTATTTTTCTGATACTCTTTACACTTTGCATTTAAATTTTATAGTTTGCTCATTACTATACACCTGTGATATTGCTTAGGGTTTTTTTTAATTGGTGATTATATTTTTGCTGCACACAAGCACTCTATTCATCCACCCTAGAGGTGCTCAACGTTCCTACAGAATGTACACAGATGCATGGTACGAATATAAATAATTACAAAGCATCTATATCCATCATATGCATAAAACATCTTTTCTACCTGATCAAATATCTCGAGCCCTCGTTCGAGTATAAATTCTCTATCCAGGAATTTCATACTTATACAGTTCCCAGTCCACATATACTGTCTTTATGACCTAACGATCTCAAATATCCAATGTTATATATTATTGGTGCTAGAATACTAAAACTACATCTCTTACATTCTTGTAACCTGTTATTCCTATAAGTGAAACATAAACACGGTGATATTTCTAATAATATATTAATACAGGGGAACATAATCATCATGTCTTAGACAATAAAACAACTCTTTCTAATAATACATTAAATTGACAAAAAATAAGTCATTTCTTGACGTAAGGCTAAAACCGTCAAAATAATCCCTTTCTTTGACGGTTTTTTATGACCGTCGGAAAATAAAATGTCAAGAACACCCATTTTTCTTGTAGTGTGTCAAAGTCTAGTCACTTACATATCCAAATCTCTCACTTCTTGTATGTCACGATTTAACAGTATGTATCGATGAGATGCTTACAACTCATCGTCCCCCAACTACCGTTTCTTACTAGCACCAATAGGATTACCCCTCACATTAAATATTGATAAACCTCCATTGTATCGTGCATCTCCCACGACATCGTCATTCCTTGGAACCTTACTTCAATTTGTCTGGACATGAGTATTCAACGATATAACAAGATCCATTTTGCATAATATCTAACTGATTCCTTGGTCGGACCGAAGAAGTAATGTCACTCGATTATTATCAAACTGACTGCAATATTTTTCTGTCCATGAGGACCCACCAGAGTGCCTTCTACTTCTAATAGGCCATGAACTAGATCCAAATCATTCTCAACGAATCCATAAGAAGTGATCAGTTCGGAATGAGAAGAATAGCTTGCTTCCACGAACTTTCCTGACCCAATCACAATGGCACAACCTGAACTATGTTCGAAAGCGGTAGATTGTTCCTCTTCTCGTTCCTCAAGAGTGGTAGCCAGTCTCGTTAGTGAGAAACTACTACGACTCTTGCGGGAAAGATCACGTCAACAGTTGACAGTGTTAGGGAAAGAAAGAGGATAAGGAATGGTTTAAGTAACAGTATCGAAATAAATTGAGAAGGAGTTTGAGACCTCCTCTATAATATATGCTTCACATATCGAAGCCTCTACATGTGCATTGTTGCCGACCTTCTTCTTAAGATGATGGAGGTACCTAGAAAGACACATTCTAAAAAAAATATTTAAATCGCAACATCAACAAAATTTGTTAAAAAAATGAATCGTATATTGATCTTTTATCTTTCAAATGGATATATCCATCGTGCTGAAGAGATAAAACGACACGTAGTTCGTAAGGTAGATGAATCGACAAATGCTTTATATTGTCGAAAAATCTAGGAGGGAATATTTTATCTAATTTACAATTGCAAATTGAATTGAAACATTGTAGACTGAATGCAAACTAAACCATCTCCGAAAATCCAAACAAATTAATTAACTCGATTAGGTTAGGTTTGCGATTGTTTTTTTAGATGTCCGACGTTATGTTACGAGACTTTGTGTACGTTGCATTGCATGTCTTTTGGGTCCACTATTCCAAACTTTCATTATTTTTTATAAATAAAAGGACTAATATATCCTCGTGGCTCGATATATTGATCTTTTGCCATCCAGTCAGGATCTTATCTCTCTCCGATAATCGTAAGTAGGGTGTCAATGGATGCTTATCGATACGAACAGGACAATATCCGTATCTGTATCCGATTTTTTTTTGTAATATCCGAATACAATCCGATATCCGAACGGATATCTCTTTTGACACTCCTGTAGAAGCATGGAAAATATCAGAGTAATGGTCCATGCGGCTCTGGGAAGAAGCCCATGCGGCTCATATAGGAGCTGCCTTACGCGATTCAAAGAAGACTCTCAGTCTCATGCGGCTTGGGAGTGTATGCGGTTTATGCGGCCCGATCGACGCCACATCCTCCCTTGGGATCCTTCCCTACAGCTGGCCATTTGAGTAGTGGCCTCATTTAATGCCCTAACACGACTCAACGACCGTGACGGCTCTGACATAAAGCGTCATAATGGTTCTGCCATAATGACAGACTCTTCGAGAAAAGAAGAAAATCTCTGACCCGATCCGACAGAAGTCCTAGATTGCCACGTGGCACGTCTCATGCGGCTTAAATGGGGAACAGCTTCATGCGGCTCACTAAGAAGTCACCCTATATGGCCAGCAGAAATCAGCCATATGCGGCCCACCAAGAACCCAGTCCCTGCGGCTCAATACAACGCTAGCTTATGCGGCTCGTAGAGATTACGCATATGCGGCTCATTGAGAGTTCATCCCCTGCGGCTCAATAAAGCACTGTCTCATGCGGCTTATGAAGATTATCTCCCTGCAGTTCAAGTCTTGTCTATCCCATGCGGCTCTGGTAGGACCCACAATTAAAATACGTGGCATCGGATTAATCAAGGATTTAACCGAATCCCAACAAATATATTTGACATCATCATCATAATTACTGAGATCAGGGCATATCATTTATCATCAAGCCAATGGGACACGTGGCGAGCAATCGGACATTGGTATAATCAATCATGAAGATTTAAAGCAGTTAATATTAATTGCTCACAAGATTCGGTGCTATCTGCATTAATGGCCTAGATTCATTGTAATCAGGATCAAGGGTTCAGATAGATTGAAGGAGCGCCGACATTCCAAACAAATGATCATTAGCAAACCCTAATGATCACCCCCCACTCTTATAAATAGCCAGCATTATTTCTTTGCACAGACCCCGGGCAACAAAAGAATAAAAAAAAGAGAGATAAATATACAGAGAGAGTTCCCCCCTTTTCGATAACCACAGAGAGAGAGAAGCCAGGAGAGCAACACGAGGAGGGCAAGAAGAGCATTTCTTCGTCCATGCCAAGCAGATCTTCCACAAGCCAAGGCTGCATACCGATTGTCCAAGGAGTAAGGCAGAGCGGCCGTCGCTTTCCCGAGCCTCTATCGTCACCCCCCAGAATCAAAAATAAACAATTGTACTTAAACTGCTGTACCTAGGTTTTCGTCCCTAGGCTTTTTTTGTACAAGCGAGTCTGTAACGTGAAGTAAAAGTCCGATCCTCCGATAATTGTTCTGTTCTTTTATATTTCATGGCAGACACGATGGCGACTCTGCTGGAGACTAACTTCTCCACGGCTGAGGAGTTGGTGACGCAATCGGATGCAGCCAAACTTGGCTCCACACAACAAAAGATGATCGTCCGCTTCGACCAACAGGCGTTCAAAGAGATGCTCTCTGAAGGCAGCGCTGGCCCGGTCCAGAAGCGCACCCGCATCGCGAAGGCTCGTAAAGAGTGGAGGCCAAAATCATTTGCTCCTCCTCAAGCCCTCGAAGGGATACCCTCTGTGGCTCAAGACGGCGAGAAGGACTCTCCTGCGGCCCCACTTCAGACCGTAGACAACTCTGCTGTCCCCAAGTCCGGCAGAAGAAAATACTATGATGCTGGACTTGCAGGGACAAAGAGGAACTCTGCGCGATCCGAGCCGCAAAAGGGTATTAGCCACAGGGAGAAAGCCCATGCGGCTACATCCGCCAACCGCATGAAGAAAACTCATACGGCCACATCTGTCAGCCGCATAACTTATGCGGCTACAGTTGCCGACCGCATGGATGAGACTCATGCGGCTATCAAAGTCAATCGTTTGCAAAAAAACCCATGCGGCCACAGATGCCAACCGCATGCGGTCAGCCTGCACGGTCGTGACTCCTAGCCGCATAAGAACTCATCCGACGGCAGAAAACAACCGCATGCAGACAGCCTGCACGATTTCCAATCCCAGCCGCATAGCATCCGCTCCATGCTCCTCTCGATCAGTTTTCGACCGTCTCTCGTACGGTCCGAACCCTGATGATTCTCTGGATGATAAGCCAGACTCTGTGGTATTCAACTTGGACTCTTCTTATTATGCACCCACAAGTGCTAAGAAGAAGAAGTCTAGGGCAGCGCGGGCTCATCAAGCCCAGACAGCTGCCCCAACCTCCGACTATCAGGGCGTCCCGCTGATTATCACGCGGGCCTCTGATGGAAAGTTGTATAGGACCGCTCGAGTCCAGTCCCCAGCGGCAAACGGACAAAGTGGTTCCTCTGACCTGCGTGAGGCTATCCTCCACAAACGCAAGGAAAGAGAAGGGGCCTCGGCGTGCAAAGAGTCCTCACATGGACGTCACTGCACCCAGATCATCGTCAACTGCTGCTGCAACAACACGGCAGTGACGGAAGACCGGCCGTCCGTCTTCCAAAGATTACAGTATCCGAGCTCGGAGGACGAGACACCTCCTGTTGTCTCCTGCAATTTCGCGCAGAAAATCCCTGCCGAGGGGAGAGGGAAGAAGACAAGCATCTCCAGTCTGAAAATATCAACCACTACAGCTAAGAAATTGTCGGCTAAACGGTTGCCCTCCACCGGAGTATACCAACACACCCGTTCGAAGACAAAATCTGCTGCAATGGGAGATTCATCGCCCGCACCGCTGAGGGTCGAGGGAGCAGGGGGTAGCACTCCTCCGAACATCCACGACAATCTGATATTTCAGGAAGATGAGCCCGGGAAAACAACCCTCCCGTCAGGTACAACAGATGCCGACGTCCCCGATGACATCCATGACTCTCAAGATGAAGCAAGCTCGGAAGCTGGGGGTACTGTTCCTTCCGAGTCCGAACCCGAAGAGAATATTCCCACCTACCCCGATGATTTCTCGATGCACGGGTATGACTCAGAGGGCACACCCTCCACCGTCCCTTCTGTCACTCCTCACGTAAGGACGGTATTCATGACGGACAACAATCAAGGTGGTTCCAGTGATCGCCAACGCATCGACACTTTGGAGGCCATACTGCACGCCTTGGTCAAGTCTGTAGACGAGATCAAAGCGGCTCTTCCTACTCTGCAAGGGGTGACACCTGGCCAAACAAGCGCGGGTCCCACAAACAATATAGATTCAAATTCAGCGGCACCGAACCCGGGCAATAATCCTCCCGAAGTAACGGCTCCTACTGCGACAGATGAGACCCGAGAAGTAAGGAGAGAAGTTCAAGAGCTCCGAGCCATGTTCCACGCCCGAGAAAACTCTCAAGACTTCAGAATACGGCAACCATATCCTGCTGAATGGAGGGATGTTCCATTCCCACCAAGATATAAGCCGTTCAATATCAACCCCTATGATGGCAAGACCTCAGCAAGTCGGTATATCACTTACTTCGAGGTCACCACCGACCATCTGCCCCATGATGACGCTATCCTCACGCGGTTATTCATCGGGGCATTGGAAGGAGTCACCTTCGACTGGTACCGCAACCTGCCGAACAATTGTATCCACTCCTTCGCTAGCTTCAAACACTTGTTCTTGGAGAGGTTCTACGAGGTAGGGCAGGACGTCACAATGTCTACCCTCATGGACGTCATCCAAGGAGAGAAAGAGCTGACGAGGAATTACATTGAGCGGTTTCGTCAAACCGCAATGAAGTTACCATCTGGCAATCCGGATTCTTCCCTGATTGAAATTTGCCAAAAGAGACTACTCCCAATAATTAGTCTCTAGATGGGCGAAAGTCAATTCAAGGACTGGAAGGCTTTTATCATCAGTGATACAAGTGCCGAAGAACGATTGAAGAAGGCCCGCCAGCTGGGGTTGCATATCTCAGAGGGAGAGAACAAGGGCAAGCGTCCCAGCACCAACACCGATAATGGGGGTAGCCCCTCCAACAATCGGGACAACAGAGGCAAGCAGGCTATGGTGGCCGACACGGCCCAGAAGCCCGAGTCACAACCAATAGACAAACAATGGCCTCAAATCACTTACTCTTTTGAAGACGGCCACGTCAAGCCTATCTTGGACATGCTCATACAAGGAGATAGAATTCAACTCCCTCTGCCAAGACGGGAGCCTCGGCCGGCTGACTTGGAGAACCCAAAATTCTGCCATTACCACCGTTACGTCTACCATGCTACACACGACTGCTACCAACTGAAACGGTACATCCAAAACCTCATCGATTTGAACGCTCTAGCCATCGATTTCGAGGAGGTAACCGTAGCAGCCAATATGGTATCCGTACAATTCGGCAGCTTCCCGCCAACAGAGACTCAAGACGGTGTTATATCCATCCCTCTGGCAACGATGGAAATTGCTAATCTTCTGCCCGCTCGAGATCAAGCTGCCGGTCTAGTACCTCTCACTATATCGCGAGGAAAAGTTATGTAGGTCCATCCGGACCTGGTTCACGAGGTGACTCAGTCCACAATGCCTCCCATTCACAAGAAGAGAAGTGGAAAAGTCAGATCATACCGCACCGCCTCGGCAGATGAAGAAGAAGTCACGGCCGTTGTTACTCGATCTGGAGCACAATCTCAGCCCGTGGCTGAAAACTCAACGGATGATCATCCGTCCACTACCACTGATGCTCCGGGACCGGCTCAGCCTTCGACGACCGACAAGCCTAGGCCGAAGGAGACTCACTTCGACAAATCCCTCCGAAAGGAGACACCTCAGGGACGGGAGAGGCCCTACAACTTCGACATCTTGGCACAATTGGCCAATACACCGGCCAAATTGTCCTTATATGAACTCCTAAGGCTCTTGAAGGATGTCTGCGCGGCCTTGAGCGATGCACTCCAAAATGTCGACGCATACTTGGCTCAGGCCAACCTCACGGGAGACAATCAGCCCGCAGATCTTCAAGACAGCACGTGTACGGGAGCGATGCCTAATATCGTCTTCATCCTACAGGATATGCTCATCAAAACCAACCTGCACGATCTCCCGTTATACTATACTGGATACATCGACGACGTAAAGGTGGACCGGATGCACATTGATCCTGGGTCCTCCATAAGCATCATCCCGAAGGGTCTGCTACATCATCTCCGCATCCCAATACATCGCCTGACACCTACAAGCACCGCCATCAGCGGTTTCAATTCGGGCAGGAGCTACCCTATTGGAAAGATTCGTCTGAAGTGTCAAATTGGCGACCTCTAATCCGAAGTCACCTGCTACGTCATAGATGCAGACACTTCTTACAACATCCTCTTGGGGCGTCCATGGATACACGATTATATGATCGTGCCTTCCATGCTACACCAGTGCTTCAAATACGTCGATAAATACGGCTTCGTGAAGACAGAATTTGCTGATATCGATCCCTTCAAAGGGGTCGAATCTTACTACTCGGACTCCTGCTTATACGAAAAGTCGAAGAGGCACCTTGATGAAGGAGACGCACAAACTCATACCGAAACAGCCACGGGATCAGAAGGACCCCTGACGATCCACCTCCAAGCTCGCAAGCCGGGCAAGTCTGCACCCCTTACCGCCACTCTGCGGAAGGACGCAATCAGCCTCTCAGCGCAGGAGGAGCAAATGATAATCCGGCTGCCAAGGTCCGGCCAAGTGCCGAGACCCACAACTGAGCCACTGACAATCAGGCTACCAAGAGTTAGCCAACCACAAGCAAGGAAGCTCAACCCCTCGGATAGGCCCATGACGATACGCCTTCCCAGGAAGGGTCGTCACCCCGATGCGAGGTTTGACACTTCTAGCGAACCAGCCACTCCTTGCCCCACATCAAATGCCAAACTGGGGGTCGCTAGTCTGCCAACAACTCTACGCTCTGCTCCATCAACCGAACCACTGACAATCAAGCTTCCCAGGTCGTCCTCTCAATCTTCGTTCACACAGGGGGTAGTCGAAGAGGAACCGGAGCTAGCCAAGTATGTGGCTGCCCACACTGATGTCCCCTCCGCTGATGATGTAATCCCCCTAGAAAAGATATCTTACTTCATCAATAAAGGGTTATCTTTGAACTACACCGAGCTCAATAAGCTATGTACAATGTATGCTATGGAACACGGTATAGGCGCTCACCTACACACACAGGTGAAAAATGTGTACACCGCGATCCAGCTTACTCCAGTAGAAGATGCTTACCGAATATTCGAGGAAGGAGACCATCCGATCATCTTCGGCCGGACGAACAACCCGCATCCCCTCACCATAGAAGAAGTCGACCTCGGGTCAGATGCTGGGAGACTGCCTCTGTATCTCTATAGCCCTCAATCCAAATATCTCATGCAGAAACAGGGGTATGATCTAGAGACGACGCCAGGATTGAACTACGGCACTGGGCGACGATTACCTTTGAAGTCGCCAGCCCCGGCGGGCAAACCACGGAACTACTATAACAAAACTCGATGCGGGTTAGGGTATGTAACGCCTACTACGACCCCTGAAAGTTCAAACAAAAAATGCGACTGGCAGTTACATTTAACCGGATCACCAACTTCCGACTCAGATACCAGCATCGGAGATGTGTTCAGACAAGTCATGTCAGTCAACATGGCATTCACCGACGCTTACGAGGAAGACGAAGACATCCCCGAAATCCTCGAGCTTGAGCCATGGGCCCAACAATTAGACGCACAATGGGAAAAGCGGTTCGAACTGAGAGAACCTCCTACTGAAGATGAGGTCATACAAGTGGATCTCGGCAGCGAATCTTCTTCAAAACCGATTTTCATCAGTAAAAGCCTAACTGACGAAGAATGGGAGTCGCTGTTAGAACTTGTCAGAGAGTATATTGATGTGTTCGCCTGGAGCTATAAAGACATGCCAGGGTTAAATCCTGACATCGCTCTCCACAAACTCAACATACGGCCGGATGCAAAGCCAGTCAAGCAGCAACAGCGACGCTTCCGTCCGGGCATCATGGACGCGATCGAAGCCGAGGTCAACAAACTGATAGCCAGCGGCTTCATTCGCGAAGAGCAACATCCAGACTGGGTCGCCAACATAGTACCCGTCCTCAAGAAGAATGGGAAGATTCGAATCTGCATCGACTTCCTTAACCTGAACGAGGCGTGCCCCAAAGATGAATTCCCCCTTCATATCACAGACATCATGATCGACAATACTTGTGGCTTCGAACGCATATCATTCATGGATGGCTTCTCGGGGTACAACCAAATCAAAATGTCTTCTGACGACGAAAAGCATACATCATTCCGAACACCGATCGGCACGTACTGCTACACAGTCATGCCTTTCGGCTTAAAGAATGCTGGTGCCACATATCAAAGAGCCATGAGCATTATCTTTAGAGACCACTTACGCAAGACGGTGGAGTGCTACGTTGACGATATAGCCGTTAAAAGCTGTAGCAAGGGAGACCATCTGCAGGATCTAAAGACGATATTCGATCTAATGCGAACGCACAACTTGAAGATGAACCACACGAAGTCCTTTCTGGGCGTATCCAGCGGGAAGTTCTTAGGCTTTATCATCACTGCCAAGGGTATCCATATAGATCCCGAGAAAACAAAGGCGATCATGGAGATGGCTCCCCCGAGAAATCTCTACGAACTTAGAGGCCTCCAAGGAAGGCTAGCTTACATCAGAAGGTTCATTTCCAACCTCTCCGGGCGATGCCGACCATTCACGCACCTCATGAAGAAAGGAGTCTCATTCGTATGGGACGAAGAATGCCAGCGTGCTTTCGACAGCATCAAAGAATACTTAACAAATCCTCCAGTATTGGTAGCCCCGGTTCCTGGAAAACCATTCCTGCTCTACGTACGGGCAATAGAACACTCCCTTGGTGCTTTGTTGGCACAAAACAACGATGCAGGCCATGAGCAAGCTATATATTACCTCAGTCGAATGATGATTGGGCCAGAACACCGATACACCGCTGTGGAGAAGGAATGCCTCGCCCTGGTGTTCGCCATTCAAAAGACGCGGTACTACGTCACAGGGCAAACCATACATGTGATCTTCCGAGTCAACCCTCTCAGAGTCCTCATGACTAAACCAGGGGCACTCAGCTCTCGCCTCGCTACATGGGCAATATTGCTGTCCCCCTATCATATAATCTTCGTCCCGCAGAAGGCTGTCAAGGGTCAAGCCCTGGCAGACTTCTTGGCAGCCCACCCAGGATCAGAGTCATCCAGAATATATGAAGAGATCCCAGATGAGGTCGCCGATTCTAATACAGCCACCCACGATAACATATGGCAGATGTTCTTCGATGGCGCTTCAAGAACCGGACCTAAGGGAAACATCGTCGTTGGGATCGGAGTGGTATTGATTTCTCCTACTGGGCTGGTGATCAATCGCGTCTACTCCCTCACAGAACCCTGCTCTAACAATGTGGCCGAGTATAACGCTCTGGTCATTGGTCTCCAACTGGCAAGAGAGCTGGGGGTAGAATACCTTGAAGCGTACGACGACTCCCAACTAATCGTCAATCAGATCCGGGGCTCATACGAGGTCCGCCATGAAGACATGATCCCCTACCATCAAATTGCGATCAACATTATCTCATCGTTTGAGGGATTCTTCATCGAGCACGTCCCCAGACTCCAAAATATCGAAGCCGATGCTCTAGCAGGCCTTGCCGCTTCTTTAGCAGTGCCAAACCAAGCTCATCATTCGGTTGACGTGATAGGCCATGAACTGGTCTGCCCCAAGAACAATGTTCAATTCGTGGCGAGTTATTTCGCCCAGACAGTCGATGAAGCACCAGACTGGAGACAGCCGTTCATCGACTTCGTCGTCTACGACATCCTCCCACAGAACCCAAAGGAAGCCATTTCTGTCAGACGACGTTCTCTCAGATTCTTCTACGATACAGAGACGAAGATGCTGTATCGCCGCTCCTATGACGGATTATTACTCCGGTGCCTGTCGAACGCAGAAGCCAAAGAAGCCGTGCGAGAAGCTCATGACGGTGTCTGCGGGGCCCATCAGCCCGGCCCAAAACTACAAGATCGCCTTCGCCGAATGGGCTACTACTGGCCCACGATGGTGGCAGACGCGATAGATTATGCTAGAAAGTGCAAAGCTTGCCAAGTCCACGCGGACTTCATCCACCAACCATCCGAATTTTTACATCCGACGGTGGCGTCCTGGCCGTTCGAAGCATGGGGAATGGACATCATTGGTCCAATCACCCCACCTTCCTCCCGAGGACATCGCTTCATACTTGCGATCACGGATTACTTCTCCAAATGGGCGAAAGCTGTCCCACTTACAGAAGTTAAGACTTCAAACGTGATCAGCTTCCTTAAATATCACGTCATCTACCGCTTTGGACTGCCCTGAAGGATCATCCATGATAATGGGCCGCAGTTTGTAAGCCACACATTCTATCGGTTTTGCGATAAACACCATATTCAGAATATCGCCTCGACGCCGTACAACCCGGCAGCAAATGGGTTGGCAGAGGTGTTCAATAAAACAATCATCAAACTTCTCAAGAAGTTTGTCTCCTCCAACAAACGTGACTGAAACGAGAAGCTCGGCGAGTGCTTATGGACTTATCGCACCACGGTCCGAACAGCCACCGAAAATACACCATTCTTCCTGGTATACGGGAGTGAGGCAGTCCTTCCCTTGGAGACCCAGATCCCCTCACTACGTGTCGCCCTCACACATCAATTAACGACAGACGACAACTACCAACGTCGCCTGCAAGAGTTAGAGGCCTTAGATGAAAAGCGTCTCCTAGCTCAGCAAAGGATCGAGCTGTACCAATCACGCATCTCAGGAGCCTTCAACAAGAAGGTCAAAATCAGAACATTCCAGGTAGGCGATCTCGTCTTGGCAGTCCGGAGGCCAATAGTCATGACTCACAAGACAGCCGGCAAATTCCAGCCAAAGTGGGAGGGCCCATTTATCATTGAGACGGTATTCTCCAACGGTGCTTACCGCCTCGCAAAGTAAAACGGAGACTTGCTCATGCTGCCCGTCAACGGCAAGTTCCTGAAGAAATATTATGTCTAAACGACATTCGCTACAAGATCTTTGAGTCATGTACCCGCTGGTACCACTGAACTCACACCCACAACATTTCAGATTATCGAGTCATATACCGGCTGGTGCCCCTGAACTCACCCCCACATTCCCTTCAGATTATCGAGTCATGTACCCGCTGGTGCCGCTGGACTCCCACTTTCTCAATATTTTAAATTATCGAATTATGTACCCGATGGTGCCTCTGAACTCATATTCCGGTCACTCTTTCAGATAGTAAGTCACGTACGATTATACCTCTGAACTTTCTTCCTGGAAGAGATCCTCCCTCATGATCCACTACCCGCGCTCCCAGTGCACAAAAAAGGATAATCGATCCACAAATTTCCGAAAAAAACGGCCATGTCCTCATTACCTCTGAGTCGTTTTCACTTCCACCAAAAATAAACCGCCCCCTCACATAGAACTTCCACGTTCTCCTACCTCTGAGTCGTTCTATGTACCCCCTCTTCATTGAGCCCACTCCTGCCATGTCATCATTACCTCTGAGTGGGAAGGCTCCGTCGAAGAAACCTTCATGCTTGCCATGTCCACATTACCTCTGAGCAAGTATGTCGATCTCCTTTCGACCTATTATCTGTACCCACAACCGGAGTACGACAAGGATAATAGGTCCACAAATGTCCGCTGTTGACCACGAATATCTTCCATGAAACCTCCTCTGCCATGTCCTCATTACCTCTGAGCAGGAAGATTCCACGGTAAGACCCTCATGCTTGCCATGTCCTCATAACCTCTGAACAAATATGTTGGTTTTTCTTTCGCCCTATTATCTGTATCCCGAACCAGGGTACGCCAAGGATAATAGGTCCACAAATATTCCTTTGCTAAGCTTCTTAGCATAAATCTACCACCCCACCATGCCCCGGGAGCCCAGCTGCTCTACGACATTCTTTTTTTTTCTATCACCGAGAACATCCATGACCACTTTGCCACGGCTGGTCCAGACATCCTGTCCAAACTTGTTATCCGTACCTAAAACCAAGGTACGCCTAGGATAACAGGTCCACAAATAATCCCCCAGCAAGTCCAATTTCACGGACGCCACAAGTACAATAAAGAGATGATGAGTTGAAACATGCTCATTTATTCAGAATTCAACGTACTACTTCATTTGGGATCACATCCCTTACAAAGAAAAAGAAGAAGAGAGAAAGCAAAGAAAACAGACAGCTGATCACTGCTCTGGGGCACATAACACCCTGAGACGGTCCGTCAGCAAAACAACCGACCGCTCGAACCTCTGGAAGGCTCGACGCTCCGCCTCGTGGGTCAGCACCGCCTCGTCCTCCAGGTGAGCGTGAGCCTGCCAGTTATCCTTAAATTTCTTAAAGGCCCGCTCCAGGTTATCAGAAGATCGGGAAACCTTATCGGCCTCCCGAACGATTGACGCCTGCTCCGCCTGAGCAGTCTCCAACTCTGACTCTAAGAAGGCTAATTCCCGCTGAAGTCCAAGAATACGCTCCTTCGTGTCAGCGATTCCACGAGAAACAGACTCTTTCCGAGCACGGCAAGCCTGACTCCTACGACCCAACTGGTCATACAAAGCAGAGAACTTATCAAGGTCTCCCCGTACAACTGGCCCAGCCGTATCTCGGGCTAGCTTAATCCTATCCCGAGCAGCAAGAAGGAAGCCCCGCTCCCGCTCGATCGCAGCAGGCAAGCCCGCCTGTCGTATCGCCAGTAGTTGGGTCACGAGCTGATCAGCTTCTGTCAGCTTAGGTTCCAGCAGTGCAGCCAATCCCACCCCGCCAGGAAGGGACTTCAAGGTTGCAATCTGACCCCAGGCACACTGGAGAGATAGAGAAAATGGGGTCCCCCGCTCCATGGCAGCGTCTACGCCCCTTTTCAAATGACGATAGAAGCTGTCGACCACGTCCTGTGTCACTTCGTCCAGAGTCTCCGTGGAGGCCGGCGTCAACGGGAGTGTGGCTGGCAGCACCGAAGAAGATGCAACAGAATCCGCCGCTCCTGCCACAAGAGAAACCAGCTCCGTACGGAAGGACGCTTGAACAGCGGCCAACTCCTCTTCGGCAGCCTGCAAAATTTGAATACTCGGCAGGGTCGAAAGGTCAGTCTCCGGAGCCTTATAATCTGCGGAGGATGAGGCGGAGACCATCGCCAACCCCATTCCCATCGGCCTGGAGCTGGTAGGAGGCCCCTCGACATGGGACGGCAAAGAAGAGGGAACGCTCCTTTCTTCCATATCACGACAGGCCGACCCTTCCCCGAGAACATCCATGGTGGAAAGTAAAGGGTCAGGACCTGCAGGGCCAAGGCAACCATGAATCGATTTGACCCGGAGAATATGTTGATAGAGCAAATAAGCCCCCTCACTAGTCAATATCTGGCTTATCTTACCAGTGGAGGAGTGTGAAGGCCGAGGTTCGCCTGCAGCCACCATAGCCCCTTCACCAACAGCCTCCGAGTCAGGTACAATAGACTCCTCCGCCCTTGCATCCTCGGGAGGGGGCGCACCGAGATCGGCGTCGCATTGCTGAAGATCAGCAGTTTCAGGGACGGGTCCAAGGAAACCTTCGTCACCCCGGGCCGAGGTTTCAGCAACCTGTGAGCTTCCAGCCACCGCTGAGAGAGCACCCGCAGAAAGGACCGCGGCGCACACACCGCTAATCAAAACAGCAAGGGCCGGATCAGCTCCAGGGGAAATAGACGGTTCAGGAAAGGACGGTTTACCAGACATCTACAAAGAGAAGTAGTTAAGTCATATCTTCGGAAAAGAAGAAAACTACAGCAAAGAGAAGGCTCCGACTTACCTCTGGAATACCGTCTGCATCCTCACCCTTCTCCGTGATAAGCAGTCTACGGGGACCGACCGCCGCTCTCTTTACAGAAAAAGTTACCCCTCCGCCAGTAGACTCACGCCTGCCTCACTTACATGAGGGACCAGGCATGACGGGCGGTAGTTCTACCCGTACCACCTCCGACACAGATGGTAGCTGGTCCACTGCTTCATCAAATACAGCCGACGGTTGATCCGTCATCATCTCACCTGCCATGACGGGAGGCTGACCCGCCATTGTCTCGTCACCCGAAGAAAAGGAGTCCTCGTCGTCCCGCTCGTTTTCTTCCTCAATTGTGTCGAAGGACTCGGAATCGGGCGAAGGAACTCTATTCGTCCTTTTCTTCTTTGCTCTCGACGTCGTAGCCTTCTCCGCCAGGCGAGTGCCCACAATGAAGCTAGTCCTCGAGTCAAAATCGAGGGGAGGAGGATTCGCCGTAACATGATATAGGGCCGCCATATGCAGGATTTCCCCTATCACGTTTGCGGCAGGGACCAAGAAGCTAGTCCGAGTATGACAGGTGTTATAGTAGCTCCATGCCCTAATACCGTCAAGAATGCTACCTTCAAATCCCAGGTGAGAACTGGGGCGCCCGAGGAATAGCTGACTATACCCAAATTGACGGGCAAACCTACTAGGCAAGTAGGGCTCCAAATACACAGTGTTGCGATTCTGGTAAACTAAATGCGCCGGGCGAATGTTACGTAGCCAGAAATGCATATTTTCAGGCAAGAAATGAGGAGGTCCAACCCCATCAACATGAACACTTCTCACCTCTTGATCAGTGAAACGAGGAACGGACACGAAGAAATTATACCCGTCCACTCTCGCCAGCATCCTCCGACACGCCGGCATGATACTACATTCCCAAGGCTGATGGTGATACTTGAAAAGAAATGCGTCGTCATCTGTAACGCCATCTCCCGTTCCAAGTCTCATCAAGGACTGATAATACAGCAACAGCCATCCCAGTAAGTAATGATAAGGCAATTCTACACGTTCAAAGTCCATTGCCACGTCACGAGCAATGACCTTGGACGAGAAGGCGCGGAGACCATGCTGAATACTGCACACCATGGCAGGAAGAAGAGCCAGCCTGACCCCAAAGGCCAACTTCACGGCAGGAAGAATGAAGTGGCGACTGATCCTCTCAATAGAACCTGTCCCTCCTGAGACCACGCAGTTGCGCAACCATACCATTAGAAACCCGGCCAAGAGTGCCTTCTCTGACAGCCGCCGGGTACCATAACAAAAGTAGCTGAAGGAGTCAATCTGGCTCCCGAACCGGTCACTTTTAGACCTCGACCTCCTAGCGGTCGACATCAAGTCCTCTACTTCCCTAGGAGTCAGACGGTCTCGAGAAGTAACCCGGCCAGCCGCACTGAATTTGAAGAGGTACGAGACCCAAGATTTAGTATGGGGAGAGTCCCCTTCCGAGCTGTCGTTTTTCTGGATAGTCGTTCGGTGACAGGTGCTATGATGGCACAATAGTTCTTGATACACGGCGACGAAACCGGGGAATCGTCGATCCAAATCTTGGAGCTCCTCATTCGTCGGAGTGTACACCTCGAAGGGTTCATCCCCCCAGGGGAGCTTGGAGACAGCATACATCTCGTGAAGAGCGAGCCCCAATTCCCCGACAGGGGTGAAAAAGGTCCCCGTCCGATGATTGTACATCTCTAGAAGGGCCATGAATAGTGGCTTATTAATGGGCAACCCGTGGCTAGTACCCCGGATAGCATCATAAAGGTTGACTCCCCACAAAAATTCTTCGTACTTCCGTAGAATCCATGAGGTCAGATTAGCCTACGGGGGAATGGGGTGTAACCAGCTCGGCAGTACCAACCTGCCGAGGATAGGACCCTTTGCGAGCAAGCTGACTCAGGAAGGTATCAGCCTGGGAGAATAAAAAATTAGGACCGGGGGTGTTGATGAAGGTACCCGGAACTAACCCCATCACGGACCGACTGGCCGGATCTTTGACCGCGCGCACTGACCCAGTGGCTCTGTTATAACGGATGTCACCCACAAACATCCCCGGTCGGGTTGGAGTGAGGGTGTCCGGCATCTGCCTTTCCAGAACGATCATATTGAACCACTCAAAAGGGAAATGGCGCTTCATAATAGGGATGTGAATTGGCATCCCCTCCAGGTCAAAATCCTAACTCTCGGAAACATCCAGCACTCGGGAGTTCTCTACGACCAACGCATCCCCAAAGAGGAAGACCGGTTTCAGATACTTCCCATCAGACTGCCCGGAGCTTATCATGTCACCAAGGAATTGAAAAGATTGAACCCTGATAGCATTTAGTCGCTCCAAAGGTTCGTCAACAAGTAGCTGTTCGGACACTTGACGAACTAAGTCATCCCGATGTACGCCCGAGGCAAACTGACGCGAGCTTACCATAAGTTCCCCCGCAGGATTCACTGGTAGATTCACTGAAGAAAAGGCAAAAAAAACAAGTCAAAAAGATAGCTGAAACACAAAACTACACGATGCTTATGCGGCTCAGTATAGTCTCATGCGGCTCGGTTTAAAAAGGTTTATACAGATCAGTTCAAATGATCTTATGCGGCTCAGTTTGAAAGAGCCCACACGGACCAGTGCGAATAAGCTTATGTGGTTTCGCTCGAAAGGAACTCATGCGGCTCAGTATGAAGGAGCTTATGCGGTTCGACGGGAGTGTATGCGAATATGGTCCGATTTGAATAAGTTTATTCGGCTCGAAAATGTTTATGCGGCCCCGCGAGGAGGAGCTTATGCGGTTCAGCGAGGATGAGCTTATGCGGTTCAGTTTGAAATGTGCTTAAGCGGCAGGGTCTGGAAAAAAAAAAACTCATGCGGTCCAGATGGGCTTATGCGGCCCTGATGATGAAGTAGTTATGCAAACAACCTTCATGCGGCTCAGGCCAGGGTCAGATCCCATGCGGTCCAAATATGAGTCGTATGCACGAAATACTTGGGAATATAGGCTCGCGCATAAAATATGCGGCGTAGCCATGGCAGTTCATATTAATGGCCCTACCAGCAATAGGCGGATGAACATCGGAGTGAAAGACAGGCATGTTAGCCATCGGAGGAGCCGCCACGTTCGCCGCCGTAGTCGATGAAGACGCGGCTTTCTTGCCCTTCGCGGCCGCAGAAGATGACGCGGCCTTCTTGCCCGTAGCAGCAGCAGTCTTCTTGGGAGCCATTGCCGATCGCTGAGAGGAGAGGACGAAGAGGAAGTCTGCAACGAAGAGGTCGAGCGAAAGAGAGAAGGTAAAGAAACCCCCAAGAGACTAAAAGTCTCTTATTTATAGGCGAAAGAGACCCATAAAACAAACAAACGTCTCGGATTACGCCTCGGATTACGTGCCGCCTCAAAAGATAAAGGCAAAAATGCTTCGGTCAAGGCAAAATCGACCCTTGGGATCCTCCCCCAAAATACGGCGTTAATTCAAAACGAATCAAGAGCATTTAATAAAGATTTGCACACGTAGCCAAGACACGTGGCAAAGAGCCTATGCGGCCAGATGAGTCTATGCGGCTGAGACACTTATGCGGCATGAACGGGGCCATGCTTCTTATTCAAAGTGTTTCAATTTTGTAAATTAAAAACTTTGAAGGGGGTCCTGTAGAAGCATGGAAAATATCAGAGTAATGGTCCATGCGGCTCTGGGAAGAAGCCCATGCGGCTCATACAGGAGCTGCCTTATGCGATTCAAAGAAGACTCTCAGTCTCATGCGGCTCGGGAGTATATACGGTTTATGCGGCCCGATCGACACCACATCCCCCCTTGGGATCCTTCCCTACAGCTGGCCATTTGAGTAGTGGCCTCATTTAATGCCCTGACACGACTCAACGACCGTGACGGCTCTGACATAAAGCGTCATAATGGTTCTGCCATAATGACAGACTCTTTGAAAAAAGAAGAAAATCTCTGATCCGATCCGACAGAAGTCCTAGATTGCCACGTGGCACGTCTCATGCGGCTTAAATGGGGAACAGCTTCATGCGGCTCACTAAAAAGTCACCCTATATGGCCAGCAGAAATCAGCCATATGCGGCCCACCAAGAACCCAGTCCCTGCGGCTCAATACAACGCTAGCTTATGCGGCTCGTAGAGATTACGCATATGCGGCTCATTGAGAGTTCATCCCCTGCGGCTCAATAAAGCACTGTCCCATGCGGCTCATGAAGATTATCTCCCTGCGGTTCAAGTCTTGCCTATCCCATGCGGCTCTGGCAGGACCCACAATTAAAACACATGACATCGGATCAATCAAGGATTTAACCGAATCCCAACAAATATATTTGACATCATCATCATAATTACTGAGATCAGGGCATATCATTTATCATCAAGCCAATGGGACACGTGGCGAGCAATCGGACATTGGTATAATCAATCATGAAGATTTAAAGCAGTTAACATTAATTGCTCACAAGATTCGGTGCTATCTACATTAATGGCCTAGATTCATTGTAATCAGGATCAAGGGTTCAGATAGATTGAAGGAGCGCCGACATTCCAAACAAATGATCATTAGCAAACCCTAATGATCACCCCCCACTCTTATAAATAGCCAGCATCATTTCTTTGCACAGACCCCCGGCAACAAAAGAATAAAAAAAAAGAGAGATAAATATACAGAGAGAGTTCCCCCCTTTTCGATAACCACAGAGAGAGAGAAGCCAGGAGAGCAACACGAGGAGGGCAAGAAGAGCATTTCTTCGTCCACGCCAAGCAGATCTTCCACGAGCCAAGGCTGCATACCGATCGTCCAAGGAGTAAGGCAGAGTGGCCGTCGCTTTCCCGAGCCTCTATCGTCACCTCCCAGAATCAAAAATAAACAATTGTACTTAGACTGCTGTACCTAGGTTTTCGTCCCTAGGCTTTCTTTGTACAAGCGAGTCTGTAACGTGAAGTAAAAGTCCGGTCCTCCGATAATTGTTCTGTTCTTTTATATTTCATGGTAGACAACTCCGAATTCGTATCCTTCACTACCTATTTCCTATAAAAGGGGCTTTTCCCCATCATTTTTTTCCACACCATCACCATCTTCTTCATCCTCTTTCCAAATCAACTATTTTCCGGCGATCCCCTTCTCGATCCTCCCCGGCGAACCACTGGCCGAGTTTTCCCGAGGCCGACGCCCCTTTCCAGCGCGACCGAGCCGCTTCCCGGCGCTCCCGTCGACCCGCGCGGCCCCGCGTCACCGCCGCCCGCGCCCGACCGGCGACCGCCGCCGTCCACCGCCGGCACCCCGCGTGGCCTTCGTCCGTCGACCCTTTGCTCGCCCCTGTCCATGTCCAGCACTGTCCGTTTTGCCGTTCGGTTCCGCGACCCAAATTCGGGATTTCCTTCGACTTCGGTTTTGGGTATAATTTCTGGAACTCTATTTTCCTTTCTGTCGATGATGAATTCTCTGGTCCCCGAATCCTTCGGGATTTCGGTTTTCGACAACGTAATAGTTACGTTGCTATTTCGGCTTTTCCGAAAATCTCGGAAATGATTGCTGTGGTTTGTTTTCTGTGATTAAATAGAATTATTAGGACAGAACTGGGTTCTGTAGTTTTTCTCGGATTTTTGAGAACTTTTTAAGAAGAGATTCTCTGTTTTCTGTATTCTCGGGTTTTCGAGAATTAATGGAAATGATTGGAGATTCAAATTTTTGCTCTTAAGCTCTGTGAATGAGATTGGATAATGTTCTGTTATTGCTTTTGGGTTCTGTTGGGAATTTTCGGTTAATATGCTGGAATTGAATTCTTTTGGGAAGTTAAATCGGAATGGTTTCGGGTTTCGGGAATTTCGTTATCATTTCGGAAATGCTGTGTTGGCTTTGGAAAAATATGTTCTATGGATATATATATGAATTTCGAGTTTTGGAAATTATTTTGCAGGTATATCGGAAGCATTTTCCAGTTTTTGGGTTGACCGAAAACAGAGGGAGTGCTGCCGAAATTTTTAGAAAATTATAAAAATGATTTTCAAAGGATTTTCGGATAATATTATTTTTTTTTATATTATTTTGGGCGACGACCATATTGGTCAATGGGCCCCAGCGAAATGCAAACGCACCGGTTCGTCCGGACGTTGAGGCAGAGTAGCTGTATTTGAAGATTGGACCAGTTCTGAGACATTCTAATAATTTACAAATTTAGTTAAAATTTTATTATTTAATTTTTAGGTGATTTAAAAGGACTAACCCATTTTTCTCTTATTTAAATTCATGTATTAATTTGTAAGGGCATAAGCCTATTCTTTTATTTTCTGCAAAAGTTTGTAATCAGTAGGAACATTAGATTTGTGAATTCTGGGATTGAGTAAACGAGTAGGATTAATCAATAATATTATTAATTATTAATTAATAATTCACGATTTTCTCATTTTAAGAAAAGAAATTATATTTTTATTTAGTTATTATAAAACACCAATCTTTTTCCCAATAAGTTAATAAAATACCAAGTTTTATATTTAAATTGAAAATTACAAGTTTTCCCGAAAAACCTAAATAAATTGAATTTCTAAATTCAAACTCATTAGTAAACGTTGTGATGTTGTGTTAGTTAGCTAATAACTAAAATAGACTAGGAAAGACAAATAGAGATTGCAACTAGATTTTTCTGGTATTTGTATTTCTGAGATAAAGTTCCCCGGAATGTAGGATTTCAAGGAAGAACGTGACCTTTCGAATCCCGAAGTACAAATCTCGACCAATTGAAATTCAAGGCAAGTATGGTTGTGTTAATTTCAGTTTAATTAATATTAGAATATTGCATATTAAATACACAATTGTTACACGTACTCTCTCCTAGAGTAACACATTGAATCATTGCATCGGGATAATGGGGAGTAGTGTAGTTATCTATGATCAAAGCCCAATAGTAAATGAATGTGCGAGCTTACCCCTCTTCACACGGGGTTAGGCCGGACCGTATCAATAGGATACAAGTGAATCATCCTAAACCGGTCATAGATACTGCATACTCAAATCACAATTGTTTTATTGGAAATCATTGTTTCAAAATTATTTAATATTGCAAGTTTCTATTCATTATGCAAATTGTTATTTTCATAATTGTACTTGCTCCTTTCCTGACTGGATTCCCCACACCCAATAGGTCCTATTGATGACTCAGAGCTACAGATTAGTAGCTATTACGACCCAGAGCTGTATCCTGCTATGCTTCCAGAGGAGGTTCCTGATGTTGATGATGATACTTCTGCTTAGATGGAGATTTGTTGTCTTTTATTTTAATGTTATTTTAAAAGTGGTGAACTCTTTTGTAATGAACAAGTTTATTTTATCGTTAAATTAAATGTTGTGGCAATTAAAAATTTCAAATGTTGTTGATTGTACCTGCATATGGAATACAGCTTACTGCCGCCGTCTCAACAACGGTGCAGGCTGGGCATGATCCGAGTCGACCCAAGAAATTGGGATCGGGTCGTGACATGTTTTTAGTGGTGGCCCATGCAGGTCAACTAAATCAACAATTTAGGAAAACTAGAAACAATTAGGAACACTAGAACATCAAAATTGCCACAACATAGGACCGATTTATATATGATAAATATTTTTATAGACTGGTAGGTTACCTTGCTTATGCTTGCATCCTAAACCTTCCAGAGAATGACCACTGACAAAACCAACTCTGCTGGCGATGTGGTATAATCTCCGGATCGAACCCCGCCTCTTCAGTCAAGTCAGAGCTTTTCACCCAACCAGCTGATTGATCATCCTCACCAATCATCCAGTGAAGTTTTCCCCACACTGGCAAATCCTACCTCTCCTCTAACTGGGTTACTTTTCTTTGAGGAAGTACCCACTCATGTTGCTTCACCAGTACCAGAGAACATCTCTCAGATGGTTGCTCTATTTCAAGAAATCCTAGAGTATCAGAAGATTCAAGCTGAACAGATGGATATCTCGAGAGAAGTCATGAAGAATATCAACGACGCAACCTTAGCCATTTTAAACCAAGTTGGAGCGGAACCTCGTCCTAGGAGGGATACCCATGAGAATAGAAGATATTTGGGCCCTGTCCGACAACCATATTGCAAGAAGCTTTTGGCTTGTGCCTACTGTAAGAGACCTGGTCACCAAGCCAACATTTGTCGCAAGAGATTAAGGCAATGTTTGGTGTGTGGATCTGCTGAACATCAAGTTAAGGACTGCCTCTTATCTTATCATCGTATCGGAGCGTCTATTATGCCACAACCTCAGGACTCTATCCAACAGACCGTAGGAAGGGATGAAGCAGAATCAAGGATCATAGAAGAGGAAGAAAATGGAGATGCCCAAGCAAGAACCAGAACCATGAAGAATAGTACTTAGGACTGCTGAGTAGTATTATCTATTAAGAAGCTGTAACAAGATGTCCCTAGATCAATTATGAGAGTTTTGTTGTAATTCTCTTATATGAATAAAAATCTTAGTTACATCTTCATGATAGAAGTTTTCCCTAATAGTTTCTGGATTACCCTATGCATAGAAATATTCCATTAACCTAGTACCTAGCTCCTTCCCTATGACTAAGTGATACTATAGAATCGACCTGAAGGAAGCCAAGGAAATGAAGGATTAGATCAATGGACTAAAGGTGTTGGGTTTCATATAAGACGGAGCTTCACTCTAAGAAGCATCAGTCTTGTTTGTATCCAAGAAGGATAAAACAATATGGATGAGAGTAGACTATCAGGGCACTGAAGAATTACTTTTTCTCGACTGATGATCTATCCAAGTTGAGTGAACTTAAGGGTTTTCGGAGATTAACTTAAGAACTGACTACCATCAGATTAAGATCATGAAGGAGTACATTCTCAAGATGACATTCAACACCAAATACTGGTAGTTGAATTTTTGGATCATGTCTCTTGGAATGATGAATACTCATGTTGTGTTCATGAATCTCATGAACAGAGTCTTTTTATGAGTAATTGAATCAGTTTGTTGTCTTTTCTTTAGATAACAAAAATCTGATATACTCAAGGACTGAAGAAGAATATGAAGAGCATCTGAGAAATTTCTAGGAACTTTGAAGAAGTTTTTGGTAAGCTATCAAGACATGAATTTTCTTAGACAATGTGGTTTTTGCCATAATGTCACAAGAGAAGAAAATTTGATAGACTCTAGATAGATAGCCGCTGTGGAGAAGTCGTATATCTAAGTTCAATGGTTTCTTGGACTTGATGGGATACTACTGGAATCTGTGTAGGAATTCGCCAAGATTGCTGAGTCGATGATGAAGCTGACTCGAAAGAATGAAGAGTTTGTCTGGACGCATTTAAGAAGCTGTAGAAGAAGCTTACCAATCCTTGCGCTACCCGCAGGATCCGGTGGTTTCACCATCTACAGAGATGTCTCAGGAAAAAGACTGGGTTGTATTCTTCAACAACATGGAAAAATAATTGTCTACATATCTAGGCAATTACGGACTCATGAGAAGAACTATCCCACACATAATTCGGAACTTGTTGTAAGTATCCTTGCTTTAAGGCTATGGAATTATTATGGAAAGGGAGTAAAATTATATACGGACTATAAAAGTCTGAAATATATTTCTACTCAGAAAGAGCGGAATATTGGGTAAACGAAGACGATTGAAGCTGATATCGATGGTTTGACCAAGAAGCGGCACCTAGACATCAGGAAGTTGGGCTGGAGAGCATACTGTCTGAAGATAGAAGGATGGAACTAGATGCTGATTCAGTGTCAATAAAGCTGCAAGTGAGCTCGAGTCTGAAGAACAAAGTCAAGAAGACGCAGTTTCAAGACAAGGCACTTGTAAACTTAGAGATCAAGTGTTGGCAGGAACATTTGGGAGTTTCTCTATTGCCAACGATGGAACACATAAATGGATTTTGTGTTAGGATTACTTTGTTCCTAAGGAGGGAAGATCACCAATTGGATTTTGTGGACTGACTGACCAAGTCAGTTCATTATGAAGTTGCTTTATTCACGAAAGAGTTGGCGGCAATGTGCAAGAGACACATCTACCGGATTCATGAAGTTCCAACTGACAGACAATCAAAGAAGTCAATCTAGACGTTTGAAGACATGCTGAAGAATCTTGCCTCCTGGAATCTGGAGGATCTTGGAAAGATCAATTATCTTTGGTAGAGTTTTCTTACAATAAATACCCAGTTAGCATCAGTACAACATCATTGAAGTTTTGGATGTAGTTTTCGTACATAACTTGCATAGGACGATGTAGAAGAAAGAATACTGTTAGATCCAGAGAGAGTAACTGGCGCAGCAGAGGAAGTGAAGATGATCAGAGACAAGCTATGATAGACAGAAGCACTGGGCAGACAACAGTTGTCAACCACTGGAATTTGTAGAAGAAGGCAGTGTCAGAGAAACCAGTAACAAGCATAGTCAGAGGTGAGATGAAGATCAGGCAAAGTTGAATCATTATTCCTATTTCTTTCCATACTCATCTGTTTCATTTTCAAATTTGACATTATGCTTGTTAGCCTAGTTTTGCGAGCTATTCTTTTTTCAAGCTTGATCATGACATTATCTTATTGGAGGCCTCCATTAATATATTGTCTAATCAGAACCGGTGCAATGATGGTCTAATCAACCTCATACACTTTGGTTCGCTTTATATTTTATTTTGTCCCTAAATTGTCTCATCCATGATTACCTTTAAAAATTCTTATTGTTTGAACCTGAATTGAACACCATACTCGTGTCTAATTGAATTGTGGGAATCCTGTCCTACCTGTCCTTAAATTTCGAGGACGAAATTTTCTAAGGAGGGAAGGTTGTGAAACCCGTATTTTTAGTTTACTTCTAATTTTTTTATTTGCTAAATAAAATTTTGTTAGCAATAAATTTTTTTCTTTAGAATAATGTTAGATGTTAATAATATTTATTTAAGAGTAAATTATTTTCCAAATAGTTAAACTTGGATTTTTGGCATGTCAGCCCGGACTTGAACCCAAATTTGAACATAAAATATTTTTATAAATTGTACAAAAATTTTCTAAATAATATTTCCTTTAAAAATATTTTTAGTTGTCTAAAATTTTCCTAGCCCAAAGCCTTTAAATTTTATTGAAACCCATTGCTTTGGCCATTAGTTTCAATCCTGGCCCAAACTCATTATTTTTCTAAGTCCAATTGGACCTAACCCAAGCCAATTATAGGCTAACCTATAAATCTTGAATGGGTTTCAAACCCATTCGTATGTCTCAACCCATTAAGTCTATACTTACTCTTGGTATTGAATGACATATATTAAGTGTCTGATGAAGAAAACATTCAATAGCCTTTTCATTCTTCTTTAGTGTTGGGTGCTGTGAGTGGCCTTTGTGAACCGAAGAAGTTTTTCTTCTTCTTCCCCACCCGTTGACCCCCTCGCCTTCCATAACCGGCCGACCATCAAGCCAGGATGGCACTCCATCTTCTTAAATGGTAACCTTCACTACCTATTTCCTATAAAAGGGGCTTTTCCCCATCATTTTTTTCCACACCATCACCATCTTCTTCATCCTCTTTCCAAATCAACTATTTTCCGGCGATCCCCTTCTCGATCCTCCCCGGCGAACCACTGGCCGAGTTTTCCCGAGGCCGACGCCCCTTTCCAGCGCGACCGAGCCGCTTCCCGGCGCTCCCGTCGACCCGCGCGGCCCCGCGTCACCGCCGCCCGCGCCCGACCGGCGACCGCCGCCGTCCACCGCCGGCACCCCGCGTGGCCTTCGTCCGTCGACCCTTTGCTCGCCCCTGTCCATGTCCAGCACTGTCCGTTTTGCCGTTCGGTTCCGCGACCCAAATTCGGGATTTCCTTCGACTTCGGTTTTGGGTATAATTTCTGGAACTCTATTTTCCTTTCTGTCGATGATGAATTCTCTGGTCCCCGAATCCTTCGGGATTTCGGTTTTCGACAACGTAATAGTTACGTTGCTATTTCGGCTTTTCCGAAAATCTCGGAAATGATTGCTGTGGTTTGTTTTCTGTGATTAAATAGAATTATTAGGACAGAACTGGGTTCTGTAGTTTTTCTCGGATTTTTGAGAACTTTTTAAGAAGAGATTCTCTGTTTTCTGTATTCTCGGGTTTTCGAGAATTAATGGAAATGATTGGAGATTCAAATTTTTGCTCTTAAGCTCTGTGAATGAGATTGGATAATGTTCTGTTATTGCTTTTGGGTTCTGTTGGGAATTTTCGGTTAATATGCTGGAATTGAATTCTTTTGGGAAGTTAAATCGGAATGGTTTCGGGTTTCGGGAATTTCGTTATCATTTCGGAAATGCTGTGTTGGCTTTGGAAAAATATGTTCTATGGATATATATATGAATTTCGAGTTTTGGAAATTATTTTGCAGGTATATCGGAAGCATTTCCCAGTTTTTGGGTTGACCGAAAACAGAGGGAGTGCTGCCGAAATTTTTAGAAAATTATAAAAATGATTTTCAAAGGATTTTCGGATAATATTATTTTTTTTATATTATTTTGGGCGACGACCATATTGGTCAATGGGCCCCAGCGAAATGCAAACGCACCGGTTCGTCCGGACGTTGAGGCAGAGTAGCTGTATTTGAAGATTGGACCAGTTCTGAGACATTCTAATAATTTACAAATTTAGTTAAAATTTTATTATTTAATTTTTAGGTGATTTAAAAGGACTAACCCATTTTTCTCTTATTTAAATTCATGTATTAATTTGTAAGGGCATAAGCCTATTCTTTTATTTTCTGCAAAAGTTTGTAATCAGTAGGAACATTAGATTTGTGAATTCTGGGATTGAGTAAACGAGTAGGATTAATCAATAATATTATTAATTATTAATTAATAATTCACGATTTTCTCATTTTAAGAAAAGAAATTATATTTTTATTTAGTTATTATAAAACACCAATCTTTTTCCCAATAAGTTAATAAAATACCAAGTTTTATATTTAAATTGAAAATTACAAGTTTTCCCGAAAAACCTAAATAAATTGAATTTCTAAATTCAAACTCATTAGTAAACGTTGTGATGTTGTGTTAGTTAGCTAATAACTAAAATAGACTAGGAAAGACAAATAGAGATTGCAACTAAATTTTTCTGGTATTTGTATTTCTGAGATAAAGTTCCCCGGAATGTAGGATTTCAAGGAAGAACGTGACCTTTCGAATCCCGAAGTACAAATCTCGACCAATTGAAATTCAAGGCAAGTATGGTTGTGTTAATTTCAGTTTAATTAATATTAGAATATTGCATATTAAATACACAATTGTTACACGTACTCTCTCCTAGAGTAACACATTGAATCATTGCATCGGGATAATGGGGAGTAGTGTAGTTATCTATGATCAAAGCCCAATAGTAAATGAATGTGCGAGCTTACCCCTCTTCACACGGGGTTAGGCCGGACCGTATCAATAGGATACAAGTGAATCATCCTAAACCGGTCATAGATACTGCATACTCAAATCACAATTGTTTTATTGGAAATCATTGTTTCAAAATTATTTAATATTGCAAGTTTCTATTCATTATGCAAATTGTTATTTTCATAATTGTACTTGCTCCTTTCCTGACTGGATTCCCCACACCCAATAGGTCCTATTGATGACTCAGAGCTACAGATTAGTAGCTATTACGACCCAGAGCTGTATCCTGCTATGCTTCCAGAGGAGGTTCCTGATGTTGATGATGATACTTCTGCTTAGATGGAGATTTGTTGTCTTTTATTTTAATGTTATTTTAAAAGTGGTGAACTCTTTTGTAATGAACAAGTTTATTTTATCGTTAAATTAAATGTTGTGGCAATTAAAAATTTCAAATGTTGTTGATTGTACCTGTATATGGAATACAGCTTACTGCCGCCGTCTCAACAACGGTGCAGGCTGGGCATGATCCGAGTCGACCCAAGAAATTGGGATCGGGTCGTGACAAATACTCATAATAATGTACCTTCAGCGGATGATGTTATCCCTGAAGAAGAACTTTCGTATTTCCTTAGTAAAGGTTTATCTTTGAATTACTCCGATGTCTATCAATCTGTAAACCACTACATAGATACGATATACGCTCTAGAGAACGGCATAGGACCACACCTCTGCATGCCGGCCACAATGCCTCACCTGCAAAAAAAAGTTTACCCTGAAGATATCCTCTACTTCATCGTTCCAGCCAGAAAGAAGGATGAAGAACTAATCATCTTCGGTCGTATAATTGGTGAGAGAAAGTTTGTTCCAGACTCTACTTCTCCCGAGCACAACACAGAAGCTGACTATGACTCTGGAAAAATGTAACTTTTTCGGTATAGTTGGCAGGCCAAGAATATCATCCAGAACATGGGATATGACATCAAGAGCGACAAAGGGCTAAATTACGGTCGAGGACGACGGTTGCCAATACGACACTTTGCTCCTCCCGGCAAACTCGAGAACTACTATCAATGAAGCATTGTTGATTTGGGCTATGTCACTCCTCCAACAACTCCCAAAAGATCAGATGATGAAGCAGATCGTTGTTCTCATTCTTCTGATTCCTCTCTCTGGGACTCAGACTCCAGCATCGACGACATGTTCAAAGTAACTCTGTCCGTCAACATGGTTTTCGCCGACCAAATTACAGACGATGTCCAATCAATCGAACTCGAACAATGGGCTCAAAAGATGGACACCAGGTAGGGGATGTGCTTTGAACAACGGGAACCACCTACCGAAGACAAAGTCATCCAAGTCAATCTAGGAGATGAAGCATCTTTCAAACCAATCTTCATCAGCAAAAGTCTATCTAGCGATGAACGCCAATCTCTTATACAGCTTATAAGAGAATACATCGACGTCTTCGCATGGAGCTATAAAGACATGCCAGGCTTGGACCCTAAAGTCGCCATACACCGCCTGAACATTTCGTCTAAAGCTAAGCCAGTGAAGCAGCAACAACGACGATTTCGACCAGACGTCATGGAAGCCATCGAGAATGAAGTCAAGAAGCTCATTGTCAGTGGATTCATTCACGAGGAACAACACCCAGACTGGATTGCCAACATCGTCCTAGTTCATAAAAAAGAACGATAAAGTTCGAGTCTGTATCGACTACCGTAATTTGAACTCTGCATGCCCGAAAGATGAGTTCCCTCTACCGATCACTGACGTAATGATCGACAATACTTGCAATTTCGAGCGGATGTCCTTCATGGATGGGTTCTCAGGCTACAACCAGATCAAGATATTCCCCGACGACGAGAAGCACACATCTTTTCGAACACCGTTGGGGGTATATACGGTGATGTCCTTCGGATTGAAGAATGCAGGAGCGATATAACAGCGAGCCATGAACACAATTTTTTGCAATCATTTACGCAAAACTGTGGAGTGCTACGTAGACGATATCGCAGTCAAAAGTCGTCTCAAGGGCAACCACCTCCAAGACTTGAGAACGGTGTTCGAACTAATGCGTGCACACCAACTCAAGATGAATCCAACCAAGTCTTTTCTGGGAGTCTCCAGCGGCAAGTTCCTTGGTTTCATCATCACTTCAAAGGGTATACATCTGGATCCGGAGAAAGTGAAGGCTATCCTCGACATGCATCCTCCAAGAAACCTCAAAGAGCTATGCAAACTACAAGGAAGGCTAGCTTACATCAGACGATTCATTTCGAACCTCTCTGGAAGGTATCAACCGTTCACTCAGCTCATGAAGAAAGGCATATCTTTCGTCTGGACTGAACAATGTCAACACGCATTCGATGACATCAAGGCGTATCTTACAAGCCCTCCAGTATTGGTAGCTCCAATAATGGAAAAGCCCTTCTTACTATATGTCCGCGCTATGGACCATTCTCTTAGCGCCCTATTAGATCAGAAGAGCGAAGGCGGCCATGAACATGCAATCTACTACCTCAGGCACACAATGATGGGTGTCGAACACAGATACACACCGGTGGAGAAGGAATGCCTTGTACTAGTATTTGCCATCCAGAAGATACGCCACTATGTGACTGGGCAGACTATCCACATCATATCTAAAGTCAACCCTCTCAGAATACTCATGACTAAACCGGGCTCTCTCAATTCATGTTTAGCTAAATGGGCAATGCTGTTGACTCCATACGATATGATCTTCGTTCCTCAGAAGGCAGTAAAAGGCCAAGCATTAGCTGATTTCCTAGCAGCTCATCCGGTGCCGGAATCGTCCAAACTCTATGACAAAATCCCCGACGAAGTGGTAGAGTCTAACACTGCAACTGAAGAAATCCTCATTTGGCGAATGTTCTTTGACGGTGCATCAAGAACAGGATCCAAAAAAAATATCGTGGCTGGAGTAGGTGTCGTGCTCGTGTCACCTGACCATCTGGTTATACACCGTGCATATTCTCTCGTGGAACCATGCACCAACAACGTAGCCGAATATAATGCTCTATTAATCGGCCTACAACTGGCAAAGCAACTGGGAGTTGACTATCTAGAAGCTTACGACGATTCCAAGCTAATAGTTAGTCAGGTCCGAGGGGATTATGAAGTTCGCCACGAAGATCTCATCCCCTACCACAGAGCAACAATCGAGCTGGCGTCTACTTTCACTGGATTCTTCATCGAGCACGTGCCTCGACTACAGAATATAGAAACATATGCTCTAGCCGGTCTCGCTGCTTCCTTGACCGTTCCTACTAATACACAGCAGTCGATCACAGTGTCTGGTCGAGAACTATTCTGTGTGAAAAATGCCTTGCATATTCATCACAGTTATATAGCGAAAACAAACGTCGATGTCAAAGACTGGAGATTTTCCTTCATAGACTATGATGTCTATGGAATCCTCCCCGAGGTCCCGAAGGAAGCAGTATCCATCCAAAGGCGATACCTCTGATTTTACTACGACTCAGCTACCAAGATGTTGTACCGACGCTCTTACGACGGGCTACTGTTACGATGCTTATCAGACACAGAAGCCAAACATGCACTCCGGGAGGCTCACGATGGAGTTTATGGTGCGCATCAACCAGGCCCTAAATTATAAGATCGCCTCAAACGAATGGGTTATTACTGGCCCACAATGATAGCAGATGCTGTTGAATATGCAAAAAAGTGTAGAGCTTGTCAGTTCCATGCTAATTTTATTCATCAACCTTCGAAGTTTCTACACCCGACGACAGCATTTTGGCCATTTGAAGCCTGGGGCATGGACGTCATAGGACCAATCAGCCCGCCATCCTCCAAAGGACATCGGTTCATCTTAGCTATAACCGATTACTTTTCCAAATGGGCGGAAGCTATACCGCTCACCGAAGTGAAGACGTCAAACGTGTTCAGTTTCATTAAACATCACGTCATTTACCGCTTCGGCCTACCTCGCAGGATCATCCATGATAATGGTCCACAGTTTGCAAGCCATGCATTCTATCGGCTCTGCGATAAGAATCGAATCCAGAACGTAGCCTCTACTGCCTATAATCCAGCGGCTAACGGGCTAGGAACCATCATAAAATTCTTAAAAAGTTCGTGTCTTCAAACAAGCGCAATTGGAACGAGAAGCTCGATGAATGTCTATGGGCCTATCGTACAACAGTCCGGACTCCAACAGGCAGTACGCCATTCTCTCTGGTTTATGGGAGCGAAGCAGTTCTTTCCCTAGAAATCCAGATTTCTTCTCTTCGAGTAGCCCTAGCCAGCGAGCTGACTACTGAAGAAAGCTACCGTCCGCGACTCCAGAAGCTCGAAGCGTTAGACAAAAAATGCTTGTTAACTCAGCAGCGCATTGAGCTATACCAAGCACGCCTTTCCAGAGCCTTCAATAAAAAAGTGAAGGAAAGGATCTTCCAAGTCGGCGATCTGGTCTTAGCAGTGAGAAGACCAATAGTCACGACGCACAAAATAAAAGAAAAATTCCAGCCTAAATGGGAAGGTCCATTCGTCATAGAATCGGTGTATTCTAACGGTGCGTACCGGCTAACCAAGCCCGACGGTGACTTACTCATGATGCCTATCAATGGCAAGTTCCTAAATAAATACTATGTGTAACCTCTTTTACATAATGTTCACATATGTTCAGTCATGTAAATGTACAGTGCGATGTTTATATGATTCGAAAAAACTATCTAACTATTATCCATATTTCAAGAGTCTAGAATACGCCCTGGATAATAGGTCCTCTAAATATTTTTCCAGTAGAATCATTCCCATTTTTGACTCTGTCCAAACTCGGTTTGACGAAAACAAGTCACGTCCCTATTACCTCTGAATTGTTTTTCGATAATTATTTCCCTAGTGGAATGATTAAATGTTTTGCCGCGTCCACATAACCTCTGAACAAAGCATTCATTAAGGATAGTCACGTCCATATTACCTCTGAATCTATCCACTCTCCCCTAATGCTATATATCTTTCCACGTCCATATTACCTCTGGTCAGATATAGAACATCCTCTGCTATTACGTCCATATTACCTCGACTAGCAGCTTCGTTCAACTTATTATCTATATTCGAATAATTTGAATATAAAACGGATAATAGGTTCACATAAAAATTCTCCAGCAGAATACCTACCAAAAATATCCCTGCTACGTCCACATTACCTCTAGCATCGATATTTCACAAAACCACATTCACTTCTGAAAAGTTTTTTTATTTTGTACTTGAACGTCTATCAAAAGACGGAAAAAAGGGTATAAAAGCCGTGACGGCTAGAAAAAAAGAAGAAGAGGGAATTACAAAAAAATCTACGGGATACACAGGCGATTGATGTTGTCCCTCAGAGCTGCAATCTCGGCTTCAGACTTCACAGCAGTTCGACGCCATGCCTCATCTTGACGAGCGGCCTCATCTTCAAAAAGGATCAGACTCTGATGCTCCCCCTCCAACTTTGCCAGCTGTTCTTCTAAACGGGCAGAAGTGGTGGCAGTCATGGCAGCCTGGGACAAATAATCCTCCTGTTCAGATGATGCCGCCCTCAAGTCAATTCCAGATGGGCTATCTCGTTCTTGATCTGTGTAATGTGATTATACTTCTCAGTGATCTGCACAGCCAGCGAGTTCTTCGAGGCAGCACGTGTCTCACTTGCAGCATTGAACTGGCCATACTGGTCAGCCAGCTCGTCAATCTCCCGAGCGAGGGCGTCCTTCCTTACCTGGAAGGTAGTCTTCTCCTCCGCAAGAGCCGTCATCAAAGCCTCATCCTCTGCGCAGAACAGTGACGTCGAGCTCCGCTGTTTGGCATCCCGAAACCTAGTCACCTGACCCTCCAGGTCGTTCAGAACCTTCCTCGGAGTGTTAGCCCGCTCTCCGTAGCCAGCAATGCTCTCGAGGGCCGCTACCTGGCATTCGGTAACATCCTTTAGAGGGCCGAAGGCAGCATTCCGAGTCAAGCCTCCAGGAAACTTCACTTTCAGTACGGAGTTGAAAGCTCTGACGACTTTCTGGGCCATCTCCTCATCTTCAGTGGAGGTCGTCGGAGAAGAAGCTTGGAAAGTTTCCTCCACTTCATGAAGGAACACCTGACAAGAAGTCGAACCTGACAGAGAAAACAATATACACATCAGTAACCAAAAAAAGGGAGAAAAGGCGAAAGAATTGTAATTTTGTACCTTCGGCTTGCTCAACTCCAGCCTGGACTGCGCCATCAGGGAAACCAAGAGCACGTCCAGACTGTTCAAGAGGAACAATATCAAGGCCCTGAACGGCATTAAGCCTGATATCTTCCACAATCTCAGTCGGAACAAGAGCGGGTTTAGCAACAGCCCCCTCAGCAGGTTGCTCAACTTCTACTTCTGTAGCCGATACCGGCTTACTAACAGCTCCCCCCACACCAGCAAAATTGGAGGAACCGGGAGCAGCTTCTGTCCCTTCCCCAATGGCGGGAACCATCTTCGCAAGGGGTTCTTTTCCTTTGTCTACAAGGGAACATACAGTCGTGGTCAGCTTCACAAGGAGCACGCAAAATCGAAGTCAAAAAATCTCATCCGAAGAGAGACGCAAAGGCAACATACCCGCAGGAGGATGAGCCGATTGGACTTGGTTCTCTTCTAGCTCATTTATCGCAGTCCCTATTGCAGACATATCCCCCACAGATATGTCGTAGGAGAAACTGATCTTCTGATCGCCGTCATGGTTCGGGACTCTGTCCCAATCCTCCCGCTCAACTCTGACAACCGAAGAAGACCCGCCCTCATCCATCGGCTGAGAACGGACAGGGGCCACCGTTGTCACGTCCACCTCCTCAAATAAAGAGACACCCGCCTCAGCTTCAAATTCAGGGTCCTGGGCAAAGGACAAACGCAAAGATGAGAAGGCTTCTAAAGGTTTGACCAGAATGGCTATGGAGTCTAGGAAGGGATCTACCTCTTGAATAACAACGGCCCGCGACGCCGTTCCTCCTCTTCCAGTTTGCCGGGAGGACCTCCTCAAGGGAGGCGAGCCAGCACCCACTTCCTTGGCTCTCCTCAGGGCAACAGTTTTATTCTTCCGCTTCAAAGTTGGCTCCTGGGCCAATTCAGTTGAAGCTTTCCTTTTCTGAGGAGGATTGAGAGGAGAAGAATCATCATCTTTTGTGTCCTCCTTGGGAGACGCCGATGGCTCCCTAAGGATAGCTTCTGGCCGCAGTACTACGGCTGGTTTCACGACGGGAACATCATTTTTCTTCTTACGGCCCTTCGACGCCTTTTTCGTAGGAAGGGGGCCAAACCGAGTCCCCAATATCAAGCTATGTTCACGATCATACTGGGGATGAAAAGTATTAATCTGAACATAAAATTTGGCGACGGCATAGCACAAATGGGTCTCAGGCTTATCCAAGGGCAGAGTGAAGGTCACCCTCGTGCACCCGACGTTGTAGTACATCCAAGCACGTGCCCCATCAATCAAGCTGCCCATTGACTCCAAATGCGGGCTAGCATTTCCCAGAAGAAGCTGACTGTAGCCGAACTGCCGCGCGAAACGGCTGCAGATAGGCATGATTCATGTTTCGGAGCACCAGATGCGATGGTCTAATAGATTGAACCCAACAAAACATCCCAACGGTCAAATTAGTGGCACAAACTCCCTCATCCACTAAGATATCTCCCACATTATCGCTGCCGGACGAAGGGGATACTCTGAAGAACTCATAGTTATGTAAAAAGCCTAAAGCCTTTCTGCAAGCAGGCACACCGGTGACGGCCCAATCTGCATCGCAAAATCTACGAAGAAAGGCGTCTCCTGCCAAAGAGTCCACCATCGGTCCAGCATTCATTAGGGAAGGATAATGCAGTAGCAGCCACCCCATCAGGAAATGATACGGAAGCTCGGTTCGGGCGAAGTGGGGCCTGCCGTCGGGGGTCGCTGCATTCCTGACAAAGTCTCGCAGACCTCGTCCAGTGGCACAGACCATCGCGGGAAGCAATGCAAGATGGTGCCCGAACGCCAGCTTCACAGCCGGAAGTATCATAACCCAGTTTATTCTCTCAATGGACCCTGAACCTCCAGGGACTATGCAGTCACGAAGCCAGATCATTAAAAAAGCTGCCAGCACAGCTTTCTCCGACAATGGATATTCGGCTTGACGAAAGTAGTGGCCAATCGTAGACCCAGGATCATCATTGTCCTCAGTATCCGCCGTCTCATAATCCGCCATCTGGGCTTCTATATCGGACTTGGTCATGGGTTTTAAGATTGAAAAGGTGGCCGGATCTTCCCATTCTCCTTGGACGAAGATATAGCCCGTCCAGGCTCTCATGTGGGGATTGGCCCCCTCAGTCCTCCCTTTCTTATTAATCCTATGACAGATAACAAGGTGGCAGAGCAATTCCTTGTATACATCAACCATCCCGGAGTTTTCACTCTCCAGACCTCGGAGTTCTTCATCACAAGGCACGTACTCTTCATAGGGCTCCGTACCCCAGGAAAGCTTCGACACTTTCTGTATTTCATAGAGATCCAATCCTATCTCCCCAGCCGGAGTAAAGAAGGTACAGGTGTGAAGGTTATATAACTCGGCCAAAGAGACAAACATTGGCCAGTTGACCCTTACACCATATTGAGTAGCCCTAATAGCATAGTAAAGGCCAGCAGTCTTCAGGGTGGCTTCTTACATGGAAAGTATCCAGCCAGTGAGATTGCTCCAGAATAAAGACGGATCCCTCCAGCCTTCCATCCGTATATTCCCTGCGGACACATTTGAAAGTGTCCTTCCTTCGATCGCCTGAGTCGAACTGTATTCTCCTAGATATGACTCCGGGAGCTCAGGAGTTAGCTTCCACTTCATCCGTCGTCGTACAGCTAAGGCAGTGAAAGCAGACGAAGGATAATGGCGGTCCATCGACGGTAGCCATATCCTCTGATTTTTCGGACTGATCACCATGGGGAAACGTATGGTCTCGCCATCTTCAAACCACACGCTATCACCAAACAGGAAGTACGGCTTCTTGAAGCGACGTGCCCCTCCACACACGAACTTCTCGTCATTAATCATCTGCCTCAAGAAGGACTTATCCTGTTGAAGTATGGCGAGGGTCCGCTCCGTAGGCTGATTTTGACTAATCTTGGCCTGAACCGCGCTGATCATATTTGTTATAGGACTGGTATCAAGGGCCTGATAAGCAGAGCCGAAAGGGATTCTGTCAAATTCTGGGACAAACATGTTTACTGCAAGGGCAGAAAGAAAGTCAGACTCAGAAAACCGCAGGAAAAACTAAGTTCTGAAGGGCTTCTATGCGTCCAAAGGGCTATGCGCCCAAAGGGATATGTGCCCAAAACAAGATATACGAGCGCATAACACAAGAACAGTGTGTGGGCGCATAAACATGCCACAGTTAGAGGGTGCATAACATGGCAACACGTGGGCGTATAGCACCCCACAATGTTGGCGCATGACTTCTGTGGGCGCATAATGATGCTCACAGATGTATGTTGCCTTAGGCGCAAGCGCCCAGGCAGAAGAAAAGTTCGAACATCGTAAATTAACGCTCGAGACTTTGTTTTTGAAGCATGCCCTCACCCAGAATCGGGTCCTGGACTGCCGAGGACGCTGTCGCAGGAGGAGAGCCATTTGGTGCAGCCCCCTTGCCCTTCGCGGATCTCTTGGCGACCTTGGGAGACATGGTTCTCAAAGAAAGAAGACGAAAAGTTTTCTGAAAAATTCAAAAAGAAGGGAATAATGAGCTTTCTCTCTCCTTCAGGGCCTATTTATAGGCATGGGCCACTTCCTATGCGCCCACTTGCTGTATGCGCCCATGCGCCCATTGCATTGTATGTGCCCACAATGGCCTGTGCGCCCACGTGAAGAATCAGCTTCCTGCACACTATGCGACTGTCACCTGCTGACGTGGACGACATATGAAGGATGGACTGCTTCAAATTCCACTCTGATGAATCTGTCAGTTCGGATTTCGAGGAAGATCTCAACAGTCGTATCTCTCTGACAGGCTGGTCAAATACTATGCACTTAAGGAGGGAGCCATGCTATGCGCCCATTACATCACGAGAAGACGATCCATGCTTCTTTCAAAGTATTTCGAACTTGTTCAAGTATCAAAAACTTTGAAGGGGGTCTTGTAGAAGCATGAAAATTTTTCAGCAAATAAAGCTCCATGCGCCCAAGCCAGTGAAGCTCCATGCGCCCAGTCAGTGAAACTCCATGCGCCCAGCCAGTGAAGCTCCATGCGCCCAGCCAGTGAAGTTCCATGAGTCCAGTCAGTGAAGCTCCATGCGTCCAGCCAGTGAAGCTTCATACGCCCAAGACTAGCTCCTCCAAAAGGAGGGCGCATAGCCTGAGACATGGCTATGCGCCCAAGCCTGACTCAGTCAAAGCCATGATTAAAACGTGCACCGAAGCGCACGACCACGTCAGTCTCCACGAGCAGTCGTGTACCGAAGCATGCGGCCACGTCAACCCCACGACCAACCCACGATCTCATAACCTGTATGCGCCTACATCTTATGCGCCCAAAGCAGGACTATGCGCCCACATAAAAACTAACATGTTTCCTCATGTGGACGCATAACATCATTTCAGCTCAAGAACGACTAAAAAAGGGGGGCCTCATCCCTCTTCAAAAGACAGAACGGAGAGCATTTTCAAGAGCCAAATTGTTGCACTTCTTGCCAGTGAGCCGAGAGTTAGCAATTTTCTTAGATTTTCTTCCAGTTTTGTAATCGGAGTGTCAACAGAGTAAAGGAGTAACTGTCGCTCGATCTCCATTGTCCCATTTCCCAGAATTCTTTTTTGTACTCGGAGATCCTCGGCACAGGATCTCTCAGGCGTACTCGATTTGTGGTACCTTGCGCCAATAAAGAAAAGATAGTGTTTTCTTCTTCTTCTTTTTGTGTGTCCACAAGAAATAGTTTGGTCAAAATGATACAGTAAAATCAAGATGAATGATTCGAGCTTAAACAGGATAATTAAATTTTATTGAGAATTCGGGATCAAATATGTAAATGAGGATATAGAATCAAGATATATATATGTTGATGAAAATGGACATCTAAATAAATTACAGAGTGATCACATATGAGTAAGGAATGATAAATGTTTTTACTAATCATGACAAATTAGAGTATAGAAGCGTGATGTTGGATTTTAAATGTGATATTGGGTTACTGAGGCTTGATACTAGAGTATTACGACAAGATGGAGTGTACCAAATTATGATATTTTGGTCAAGAATGAATAAGAACAAGATTGGAACACATGTAGTGGTATGACATAGAGTTAAATTTTGCATATATATTAGCAAGCTAAAGGAAGTACAAAACATATTGCGGAAAATATTATATGAAAAGGTGGGAAGACAAATTTTCCAATGTTATGACGGTGATTGACAATTTAGAGATGGAAGCAGAAAATCCATAATTGTGGATAGTGACTGTGTTCTAAAGAGGGAAGAATGTTATTTGGAAAAGAGTGGATGAACTGATCAAAATATTTTTTCATTGTAGATTAGCCATGGGACGACTAACATAGTTTCATTTGAGACAGTTAAGAGTGTAATGTCCTTGCTTGCTGAGACTTGATTATATCATATCTCTATCCTTAAATTTCGAGGACAAAATTTTCCTAAGGAGTGAAAGTTGTAAGACCCATATTTTTGTGTATTTAATTAATATGTAACTTAGGCCCAAACCTGTTACCAACCCAACCCGAACCCGAACCCGTTTGACTTAACTAATGTCAACTCGTGCCCTAGTCTTCCCACGATCCACTTTACCCGCCACTCACCCCTATTCCTCTCCTTCACGTAATAATACTCATAAATCTTTCTTCCCCATCAGAAACATCACAGAACCTTCACAACTCCATTCTTCACCAAAAACTCCATAACTTTCTCCTTCCTCCACCAAATCTAAATTCGAACCACCGTTGCGTTCATCTCGTCGTCCTCTCCGAATCCAGACCCCTCTTCCCCACCTTTCGAGTCCGTCCCTGCGTCGCTCCCGCGACAGTGCCCCGTGCCAGAACCCGCGCCGCCAGCCCTTCCCGCGCACGTCCCCGTGTCGTCTGCGTGCACGTGTCCGTGTCCGTACCCGTGTCCGCGTGCGTTTCGAGTCCGAGGCCTCCCTTCGGTACTCTTTCGTGCAAGCCTTGGGTAAACCTTTTTCCTTTTCTTCTGTCATTTTTCACAGAACCCATATTTCACTTTCTGGCCTTAGAGACTGTTCTGTAGATTAATATTAATTTCTGTAGATTGTTATTTAGTTTCTATGTGTTATTAATAGCAATGTTGGTAATAAATTCCTTTTAGAAAACTTTGTTTAGATTGTTGGTTGCATAACTTTAATTTATTTATTTAATTTAAAATGTGGATTTATGAATTAGATTATTTAATTTTATGATTATAAACTTGGTTGTACGTGTATCTAAAAACCTAGAAATTATTTAGTAGATTATTTATAAAAGTCTTTATTTTATCGAGGCATTAGTTAATAAATGGTGGATTATAATTATTATTCTTTAAGTAAAAGTTTTTTTAGAGATATATAATAAAATTAATTTCAAATAGATAATAATATATATATTATAAATTCTCTTTTAAATATTTTTAAATCAAAAAGGTTTTTGGTAAATAGATTAATAAATAAGCTAATTAATTTCTGTAAAACGAATTATTTGTTAAAATGATTATTTTGGTAAATGGTATTTAGTAATAAAACCCAAAATCTTTTATAGTAACTTAAAACCATTATTTTGGTAAGAAAATATATTTTATACATTAATTGCTATTTTATTAATTAATCTCGATAAATAAATTCTACTTTCAAATTTTTTATATAGATAAATCTATTTTCCTACAAAATTACTAATTTTAAATAAATACATTTTTAAGTAATTTTTCTTAATAATTATTTATTTATGACAAAACCTATATTTACTTAAACGGTTATATATTAATATCAGTTTTGTAACAAAACCTATTTTTATGTACAAGTGGTTTCCAACTAGGATCACCAACCTGTAGACTTGGCCTAGTTTTGTACCTTATATTTAGGGCGTAATTCTGGTTACTAAAACTGGCGTTACGATCTTGTATGATCTGTAAACCCTAGCAGTCACTTTCTGGTTGCTGCCAAGTCAAAGAATACTCTGAGGCAAGTTTCATATATATTCCATGTCTGCGTTTTATTTTGATAATTAAATGTATGCATCAGTTAGATACATGTAGTATAGTTACACTGATTCACCGTGGATCCCTCTCGGACTCCACATAGATTGATGGATTGCTGGATGGCTATCTTGACATGTTGATTATTGACTCATTGACTCATTGCTTGGGGATTGCTTGGGGGGAGTAGTATAACGTCTGTGACCAAAGCCAAATCTCGCTCGTTTCTCGTCTGCGCTAACCCCAACCTCACCGTGGGTTGAGTCGTACCGTATACTATTCGTTCGACCGAAATGTTAGTATAAATATTACCTCTATCCTAGCCGGTCACAGGTCCTGTTATATACTCAAACACTAGTTTAGCATTGCATCATTCTGGACATTGACATCATCTTGCTTGTTGGTCTTTTTACTATTAAATACAAAAAAAATTGTTTTTTTAACTGTCTCGTACTTTACATTTATTATTAATTTAGAATTGCTAGATGTGGATGAAATATGTTCTTGCTCCCTCCTGGCTGGAGACTCAACATTTTTAGGTGACTGCGATGATGATGAGCTGGCTTACACTTCCTATTTTGGGTCCGACTTGGGTTCTGAGGACTTAGCTGAACCAGAGCAGAGAAACCAGGAGTCCTAGCTGCACCCTTTTCTGATTAGTTCAGTTTTCCTAAAGTTGTAATAAACAAACCTTTGTGATGTTGAATACTTTTGATTTTTCTTCATTTTCATTTCGACTTTAGTTGTACTTCATAATGTTTAATAAAATATTTTATTTTTCGTTTAGACATTTGTATTGCTTGTGTTCACTGCTTGATACAGCTTACTGTCGTCGTCTCACAACGGTGTATGCTGGACATGATCCAACTGGACCCATTATATTAGGATCGGATCGTGACAGGAACATTTGGACTCGGATATATTGCAGTGTTTAAAACAATTTTTTTGTACTAGCAAGATGTATATTATGCTATCGGTTCCTACTGCACTTATTTCAAATTGGTCTCAATTTTGTAGCTAGTTCGTTTGTCATAAAATTTGTTGACAGCTCTAGAGGATCATTTGCGTAGCAGACATCGTAACATGTGGAACTTGTATAAGAAAAGGACCCCTGAACTCAACTTGACCGGCTTTGGAGGGAATGTACAAACCAGAAGTTGAAATTGCAGTGGCCTGGACTGATAATGCTTGTCAAGTAATATGTTCAATTCTGTCGTACCATTGTAAGTAGGTCTTAAACCACTGTATGTTTTGGCAAATTGGAATTTGTGTCAAACATGAATTATCCTGTAAATGCTTGCAGTAATAATAAAACCTGCAACTTCCAAATTCTGATTAAGTTATGCGCCAAAAGGAAGCTATTGGGTTCGAGCCTTGATTCGAGATATGTGGAAGAATAGTCTGAGGCGTCGTGAAACGTCGACGGGAGTCGTTGTGAAGCGAAGAGGGATCGGTAGCTTAATTGGGACTCAAAACAGAGACAAAACAGCAGTGGCGGTACATCGTGGTATACCGGTGGTGTACCGTGGTATATCGGTACTATATCGAATTTTTGGGGTTTGTTCCAAAACCTTTTTTGAGCATCTGGAAGTACACCACAGAATGTATTTTAACTGTGAGATCTATTATGGACGGCCAAGATTATTACTGGATTAATTTAGAAATTTTCTAACCCTAAATTAGGTTTTCTTAAGCTATATAACGAGGCTAAGGGTTTTTTTGCTCATAGGATGTTCAGAAGAGAGGTTCAGGGAGGCAACTCGATAAAAATCTAAGCATACTTTGGTTTTAGGCCTCGTTTTTTGAAAAGTCTTTGTTAGATTATATTGGTAATGTAAATATGGCCCATACCCATAAGCCCAAATGTAGACACTATATATATTGTAACAAACCCTAGCAATGAGAACAAGGTATTATTATTTCCTACATGGTATCAGAGCCTCCAAAAAAACCCTAGCCGATTTTTTCTCATCTTACGCGCCCGATCTCGCACAAATCTGCCGATCGGCCGATCCGATCCCGCGCCCGACTGCGCCTGACACCGCGGCTGATCCGGAGCCTGACCGCTCGCGGCCGCTCGTGCGCCGATCCCGATGAAGTGAGCCGATCAGCGAAGTGAGCCGATCAGCAAACTCCCATATCAGAGCCTTCAATTTGTTTATTTCAATTTGCTTCAATTTTCGGTTACTCTCCGGATCTCCGAGCTTGTGGTGGATGATCCTGAGGAACTTTGCTCCCAACCATAGCAATACCTCTTGCTGAGTATTTGTTGAGTATTTGTTGCAAATACTCGTGGTCTTCCAGGTATTAGCTTGTTGCATTAGGTTTAAAAAAAAAAAAAAAAAAGAAAAAAAAGCTTTGTTTTTTTTTATATATATAAAAAGCAAAGCAAAAGCTTCTTCGGTTTGTGCGCAAGAAGCATTGAGTTAGGTGAGTAGGAATTTTTGTACAAAGCAAAGCAAAAATTTCCTCACAGATCCCGGCGCCCGACTGCACCGGCCGTCCCCTACGTGGCTGACTACGGCAGATTCGTCGGAGCTGTACAAAATTTTGTACACCCGACATCTGCTCGCCCCTACGCGCCAGATCCGGTGCCCCTGATCGCGGCCGATTCGTCGCCGACTCCGTCCATCAGCGGCCGATTCGTCGGAGTTGTACAAAATTTTTGTACACCCGACATTCGCGATGACAGATGATGCTGCGTCCAGCTACTCCGTCGCGACTGGCGGTGGCGGTGCCCACAACCCAAATTATCCTAATCCGAATGATCCATATTTTCTGAGTTCTACTGATCAACCAGGAAATATCATTACTCCTATTATTTTCCGTGGACCAAACTATGCTGAGTGGTCTCGGTCGATACGTCTCTCCCTGATCTCTAGGCGAAAGATCACTTTTCTGGAGGATACTGAAATCAAACCTGTTAATGATGCTAGCAAATTGCTTGATTGGCGATGCGTGCAAGCGCTATTGGTTCAATAGATTCTTAATACCATTGATCCGTCTCTGAAGAAATCTTTGCCGTACTTTGAAGAGGTTTATCCATTGTGGAACTTGTTGGCGAAAAGATTTGTTGTTAGCAACGGCACTCGGAAGCAACAAATTAAGGTGGCTTTGGCCGAATACAAACAAACGGCGTCGATGTCTGTGGAAATCTATTTTGGAAATTTGCAGTCTTTGTGGGATGAACAAGCTGCTTATTTCCCATTGCCAACTTGTACCTGTGGTGAACTTGCTGCCAAGCTACAGGCTATGAGGGATGAAGACCACTTTCAGGATTTTATGTATAGGTTGAATGCTGAGTTGTATGGTCATACCCGATCTAATCTTCTGGCTCAGGATCCTCAGCCAAGTTTAGATCGAGCATACCAGGCAGTCCGTGAGGAGGAGGATATGCGAAAATCTCAGGTCCAATCTTCTACTGAGGAGGTGATGGTGCTGGCTATCAAGTCTTCATCTCGTATTTCTACTCTTTCTCATAGTAGAACCTCAGATTCCAGGGACAAATCAGGTATGATCTGTACTCATTGCAAGAAAATAGGTCATGATGTTGCAACTTGCTTTGCCAAGATTGGCTATCCAGAGTGGTGGGAGACTCGTCCTCGGCGTGAGGGCGGACGTGGTGCTGGTGGTGGCAGAGGCCCGACACCACCACAGAGACGTGATGGGGGTCGTGGTGCTGGTGGCGCAGGGGTTGTTCATCATGTCGCCGCTGCTGGTCATGGTGTCCCTGCTGGTCTTGCTGGAAGTTCAGCGGATATGATGCATGGAGGGTATCCTTCACCACTCTCAGGTGAACAATGGCAGAAACTGATGAGCTTGCTGGGTAACGACGATTCTTCCAACCCTGGCTCTTCAAACTCTGATCGTCTGATGGATAAGAATTCTTCTGTCCCTTGGATATTCGATACTGGGGCGACTCTTCATGCGACAGGCTCTCGTGCATGTTTAGTTGATTGCTTTGAGGGCCCTGTCTGCCCTGTGATTTTGCCTGATAGGAGCACTATTGAGGCTGTTCTGAGAGGCAAAGTATTTTTGACTGCTTCGTTGGTGTTGACGGATGTTCTTTATGTTCCGACATTGACTTACAATTTGATCTCTGTCTCCCAATTGATTGGTGCCAGAAATTATGATATGTTATTTACTCCTGATTTGTGTTTTGTTCAGGACCGAAGTACGAGGATGGTGATTGGGGAAGGTGAACAACGGGGTGGACTTTACTTCTTGGGGGAGGTTTCAGCTTCTTTGGCTTCGGTGATCCTGGCATGCAAAGAGAGTGATTCCGAGGTTTGGCATAGTAGACTGGGGCATCCTTCAGATAAAGTAATGCAGACTTTACCTTTTCTCTCTGGTAGTGGAGTGTTTTCTCATAAGGCTTGTGATATTTGTCATCAAGCTAAACAGACTCGTGATGCCTTCCCTGATAGTAATAGTCGTGCTTCGAGATGCTTTGAACTTATACACTGTGATCTGTGGGGACCATATAGTATTCCGTCATCTAATGGGGTACGATATTTTTTGACTTTGGTAGATGATTTTTCTAGAGCTGTTTGGGTTGTTTTATTGACAGATAAGTGTGCTGTTTATTCTGCGTTTCTTAAATTCATTGCTATGGTGAAGCGTCAGTTTGGGGCTGATATCCGTCGAGTGCGGAGTGACAATGGCACTGAATTTAATTGTTTACGAGATTATTTTTTATCTCAAGGTATATTGTTCCAAACAGCCTGTGTTGGGACACCTCAACAGAATGGAAGGGTGGAAAGAAAACATCGACATATTTTAAATGTCGCCAGGGCATTACGATTTCAGGGTTCTCTTTCCGTAGATTTTTGGGGGAAATGTGTTCTGGGTGCATGTTATTTGATAAATAGGACCCCTTATAGTATCTTGCATTTTAAGTCTCCTTATGAAGTTTTATATGGTTCGGCTCCTTCGTATGATCATTTATGTATTTTTGGTTGTCTGTGCTATGCGTATGATTTGAAATCCCGACATGATAAATTTACTAGCAGGAGCAGAAAATGTATCTTTGTTGGGTATCCACTTGATAAAAAGGGATAAAAACTGTATGATTTGGAGACTGGTGAATTTTTTGTGCCCCGTGATGTTACTTTTTATGAAAAAGAATTTCTTGGGTGTGGCTCTGCTAGCGAGATGTCTTCTGCGACAAGTCATACATCTGTTGAGGTGCCGGGAGACGATATAGAGGCTTTTGGGATGGTGCCGGCTACGGTTGCTGAGGCCGGAGTGGTTGCTGGTGGCTCGGCACCGACTGGCAATGATGCACAGGTCGATGCAGAAGTATTGACATGAGAGTCCGCTGAGAGTGATGCGGATACTACTAATGATACAGGGGATACAGTGTTGCCAGAGGTGTCCGACGAGGTAGTATTGGGAAGAGGTATAAGAAAGAAATCACAGCCAGTGCGATTACAGGATTTTGTGACGAATGCTGTTCGAAGTAAAAGTCCCCCCTTCACCACAGTTTATCTGTTCCCGTCACTTCCTCAGGTACTTCGTATCCTCTAACATAATTTCTAAGTTATGACATATTTACTGCTGGACACAGAGATTTTCTTGCAGCCATCACTGCAGGTGTTGAGCCTACCTCATATCGCCAGGCCTCGCGAGATTCAGGCTGGCGCGCGGCTATGCAAACTGAAATACAGGCTCTGGAAAATAATGGGACATGGAGTATTGTCGATTTGCCTCCTAGGAAAAAAGCATTGGGAAGTAGATGGGTGTACAAAATAAAGTACAAATCTGACGGCAGTGTAGAGCGCTTAAAGGCACGGCTAGTTGTTTTTGGTAACCATCAGGTTGAGGGGATCGACTATTCAGAAACATTTGCCCCGGTAGCTAAGATACCTACAGTTCGGGCGTTCTTGGCTGTTGCAGCTGTGAAAGGCTGGACTTTGCACCAGATGGATGTGCACAATGCTTTTCTTCATGGTGATCTGACAGAAGAAGTATATATGAAGTTGTCGCCAGGTTTTTCGTATGGTGAACCCAACAAAGTGTGTCGCCTGCGTAAGTCTCTATATGGATTGAAACAGGCACCACGTTGTTGGTTCGCTAAGCTTACTGCTTCTCTGATATCCTATGGATTTATCCAATCACATTCCGATTATTCCCTTTTCTCTTTTTTTAAGGGGAAGATAGAGTTGCATGTTTTGATCTATGTGGATGATATGATTGTGTCTGGTAATGACACATGTGCTTTAGATGCTTTCAAAAAGTACCTTAGTTCTTGCTTTCACATGAAGGACCTTGGCGTGTTGAAGTACTTTCTTGGCATAGAGGTGGCTCGGAGTGCGGAAGGAATTTTCTTGTGTCAAAGGAAGTATGCTTTGGACATCATTTCAGAATGCGGTTTGATGGGGTCTCGCCCTGCTGGTTTTCCCATGGAGCCCAATCACAAGCTGGCAGAATCGACTAGTCCGAGGATGGCGGATGCAGAGACTTATCGGAGGCTGGTTGGGAGGTTGATTTATCTATCATTTACTCGCCCTGACTTGGCCTATGCCGTGCATATCTTGTCTCAATTCTTACAGGAGCCTCGACAAGATCATTGGCATGCTGCTTTGAGAGTTGTCAGATATCTCAAAAATGCACCAGGACAGGGTATTATTTTAAAAGCTGATTGTGATCTCCGTCTTTCTGGTTGGTGTGATTCCGACTGGGCAAGTTGACCCTTGACTCGCCGCTCTGTTACAGGCTGGTTGGTGTTTCTGGGGGGGTCTCCTATTTCTTGGAAGACCAAGAAGCAATCAACTGTTTCCCGATCTTCCGCTGAAGCTGAATACCGATCTCTTGCTGCGCTTGTTTGTGAGTTGAAATGGTTGAAGGAGTTATTGGTGTGTTTGGGCGTTCGTCAGGAGTCTGCTATGTCGGTGTATTGTGACAGTCAGTCAGCCCTGCACCTGGCTCAGAACCCGGTATTTCATGAGCGCAGTAAGCATATTGAGGTGGATTTGCATTTTGTTCGCGATGCTATTAGAGATGGCACCGTCATAGCCTCGCATGTTCCTACTTCTTCTCAACTGGTTGACATCTTCACCAAGCCCCTTGGAAAGCAAGTGTTTGATTCTTTCCTTCCCAAGTTGGGCATTTGTGACTTGCATGCTCCAACTTGAGGGGGGGGGGGGTGTTAGATTATATTGGTAATGTAAATATGGCCCATACCCATAAGCCCAAATGTAGACACTATATATATTATAACAAACCCTAGCAATGAGAACAAGGCATTATTATTTCCTACAGTCTTGAAGGAAGATCTGTTCAAGAAGTCTTCTTCGTTCAGGGAATCATCACATGGTTTGTGAGTGATTTTAATTATAATCTTCTTCTTCTTTATTGAGATGTATAAGTGATTGAACTTGGGAATAAAGAGATCAACATATTGTAATAAAATATTTTGTACTTTTTGAGTTATATAAATTAGAATTTGTCCAGATGACACAGTCACCGAATATATACGATGTGTTTGATCTGTCTTGGTGCTTGCGTGAAATTGTGGTACGTTATTTTCAGGTAAGTTGATCTTGTACATATTGTAATCAAATATGTACTGAAGGACGTTTTTTTAATTATTATTATTTTTTGTTAGTTACTTAAGTTAGTTAAATAAGTGAGCATACTATTTCTAAAGGGAAACGCCTTTTAAAGTGGCGTTTTACATTTTTTTTAATTTTTTTATTACAGAACATCCTTCCAACGGATACTCTATTCTTCTTCTTTTCATGAAATATTTACTTCCTTGTAGTTTCATATAAATTCTATGCTCTGTAATTTATTTTACTTTTTTAATGGATCTAGTCCAGTAGGGGTGAGCGTTCGGTTTATTCGGTTTCAACTGAACCGAATTAAACAAAATCGAATAAACCGAAATTCAAAAAATTCAAAATCTGAACCGAATTAGCCAAAATTGAAACCGAACTGAACCGAATAATATATTCAATTTGTTCGGTTGGAATTAATGGGTTGGACCAAAACTTCGGATCATGGTTAAATTATATTAAAAATTATAATTTTTATACACATTTGTTGAAATACACACAAAGTGAACTAATTATTAAATTATCAAAGTTGTTATTCAAAACACATACATAAAATTGTTGTTTTCAAAATATACACATTTTTTAATTGAGAGTATTTATATAATTGTATAATTTGGTTCGATTTTATATTTTGGACCGAAATCGAAATAAAAATTGAAATCGAATAATTTTTTTTGTATTTTAAAAATCGAAACTGAGCCGATCAATTGTTTTGAAATCCAACCGAATTTCCGGCCCAAAACCCTCACCCCTACCGTCCAAAACCGAATTATTTTGGAAAGTGACTTTTTTTTCCTTTCCATTTCCACGTAAGCTTACAAAAAAAAAAGGACCTTGACATCAAATAAGGGGCTGTTTGGTTCCCTCCTATGGGCTGAAAGTGGGGATGTTTTTTGCAACTCGGGTGAACTGTTGGCCACTTTTGGTGTTTGGTTGGGAGGGTTTATTACTTGGAAGTGGGTTGATGTGACCCCGCTCCAGTTCCTGTCTCTACCAAAAAGGGGCTTTTGAGTTCCGGACATTGGGTTCTTGAAGTCCAGTGAAAGTGGGAGGAGAGAGGAGGAAAATCTGGAGAAGAAAGTGGAGAAAAAAAAAGGCTTCCGAGCACCGCTCTTCCGCCATTCTCTTCTGCACTGTAAACCTCTGCTCTTGGAACCCATTTTTTCGTTAAATTCTTACCTTTTTTTTCCAAAATTTTGTTTATTTTCGCCATTTTTTTCGTTAGATCTTCGTAGATCTATGTAGATCTGTCGTGTTGTGTCCTTATTTTTGCCATTTCGTGGAATTTTTTTATAGATCCGGTCATAATCGATGATTTTTTGTAGATCCGTAAATTTTTTCGGTTGCTCCGTTCATAGATCTATGTAGATCTGTCGTGTTGTTCCTTATTTTTGCCATTTCGTGGAATTTTTTTATAGATCCGGTCATAATCGATGATTTTTTGTAGATCCGTAAATTTTTTCGGTTGCTCCGTTCATAGATCTATGTAGATCTGTCGTGTTGTTCCTTATTTTTGCCATTTCGTGGAATTTTTTTATAGATCCGGTCATAATCGATGATTTTTTGTAGATCCGTAAATTTTTTCGGTTGCTCCGTTCATGGATCTATGTAGATCTGTCATACTGTGTTCTTATTTTTGCCATTTCGTGGAATTTTTGCCATTTCGTGTATAGATCTGCTGGGAACATGTTACGAATACTTGCTGGGAACGGATTTCTCGTAGTATCATAATGCTGGGAACATGTTACGAATACTTGAGATTTTTTGGCTTATAAATTTTTGCTTCCACAGATAATCCGATATTCCGAATTTGTGGTATCATAATGCTGGGAACATGTTGCTGGGAACATGTCATATTGCTGCGAGCATGTCATCTTGCTGGGAATGAGCATATTTCTGATAATTTCTGATAATTTTTGATCTGTATACTTTGTCCTTTCTAGGTTTACACTATTATTTACTTTGCCCTATCTAGATGTAGATGTAGAATATTATTGCACCAAAAGTGGACAACAGTTCACCCGAGTTGCAAAAAATATCCCCACTTTCATCCCATAGGAGAGAACCAAACAGTCCCTAACTATAATTATTAATTTAATGGAAAATGAGGTCGCTCCATGATACACGATCTGTTTGTGTGGAAGAACAACTAGCCATATTCCTTTACATATTGGGACATAAGGCAAAAAAAAAGAGTATGCGGCATTGAATTCCTAGGTGAAATATGTTCAATTCAAGGCCTATGATTCCCATAGGCTGCTGTTTCCACAGGGCCTATGATGCCCATAGGCTGCTGTTTCTGTGTGACTTCAATTCCCTGCTCTTTTGATGTCTTTGCTTTTGTTAATTCCCTGCTCTTTTGATATCTTTGCTGCTGTTTTTGTTATTTTACTGTTTTTGTAGCATGTCTTTCTACGTTGTTTTGAAAGGAAGAAAGCCAGGGGTGTACACAACCTGGCCTGAATGTCACATGCAAGTGAATGGGTTTAAAGGCGCTTGTTATTTCAAGTGCCAAGATTATGAGGAGGCAATGGGTTACTTCCACTCAAATTACAAGGATGAACGATGTGGAAATAAGGGGGAAGATGTGCGCAATGGCCACCCATCGGCCATTATTGTCACGTTGGGTTTTCTAACATTACTTGTATCGATTTTAGTCTACATCTCTTTTATGTAGTACCAACTTATTTGTGTAGACCCAAGTTCTTTTTGTCTGCACCTACAATGTAATGACAATGTAATGACAAGGGCTATGTACTGTTTGGGTGCAGGAGTTGTCTTTGAATGAGCTATGAAGGTGCAACCTAATTAGAAGCTAAAGTTGGTGGCCTCCCCTACCATTGTGGTGATGGACGGAGGTAGCCAACTTGTAGCCTAGTTTTAGACAATGATGAGGAAGGTGCAACCTTTGAGTCTAAATTGCTATTTCGGTCCCGACAACACAAATGAGGAAGGTGCCCCACGTTGAGAACCCAAACTTGATGGCCTCCCCCACCAATTTGGTGATGGATGGAGGTAGCCAAGTTTTTAAATTGGCGATGATGAGTGGGATGGTGAATCCTTTGAGCCAATCGATTTTTTCAGTCTTGTGTTTCATTTTTTGTTACTGATTTCAGTTTTGGGCACTTCAATTTCAGTTTTGGGTTTATGATGAGTTTTGCTATCTTGAAATCTTATATGGGCTGTGATGAGTTTTGCTTTCTTGAAACAAATAATGATATTTTGGGCTATGATGACAATGCATAACTTGGTGCCTTCAATTTTGGGGCAGTTTGTTGGTTACTCCACCATACGTTGGTCTTATTTTCTTATAATATATGGGCGATGATGAGAATGCATTATGGGCTATGATGACTTGTGTTTCAATGTGAAACAAATAATGGTACATGTTCCCAGCAAATATGATACATGTTCCCAGCAAATATGGTCCATGTTTCAATTTTATGTTACGCAGGAATTTACATTTTTGATATGTTCTTCGTATGATGATATTTTCGAAGAAAATCTTCCTACATTCTGAGCCCATAATGTTCTCCTGAACAAGTTTTTAATTATTTCCAATTTTTAAACTCTGAGCCCATGATCTCCGTGTGAACAAGATTTTGTTTCATTGGATTGATATTGCTGGGAACATGTCATATGGCTGGGAAGATTTCCCATTGCTGGGAACATGTAATATTTGCTGGGAACATGTCATATTGCTGGGAACATGTAAGATTTGCTGGGAACATGTCATATTTGCTAGGAACATGTCATCTTGCTGGTTTTCTATGTCATATTTGCTAGGAACATGTCATCTTGTTGGTTTTCTATGTCATATTTGCAGGGAACATGTTTCATATTTGATTTTTGATATGTTCTTCGTCTGATGATACTTTTCGAAGAAGATTTTGCTACATTCTGAGCCCATATTGTTCTCCTGAACAAGTTTTAATTATTTTCAGTTTTCATACACTGAGCCCATGATCTCCTTGTGAACAAGATTTTGTTTCATTGGAATGATATTGCTGGGAACATGTCATATTTGCTGGGAAGATGTATATTGCTGCGAACATGTCGTATTTTTGATGTCTTATTTTTTAAATGTATCATAATCGATGGGAACATGTATCATATTTTCTGGGAACATGAATACTTGCTGGGAACATATCATATTTGTTGGAGAAATGTGTTCATTTCTGGGAACATGTATCATATATGCTGGGAACATGTCATCTTGCTGCGAACATATAATGATATTGTTGGGAAAATGTATCATATTTGCTGGAAAAAGCAAATCTTGCAAAATTATATATCAATTTGCTGAGAGTGTTCATATGATACTTGCTGGGAACATGTTTCATTTTTTTTTTCGGTTATGAAAATGGTTCTCTGCTGCCAAATTCGGTTATGAACATGTTGAAATTTTGGAAATGTTGAAATTACTTTCAGTTTTCATACTCTGAGCCCATATTGAGGTTGTGAACAAGATTTTGCTGGTTTTATGTACCATATTTGCTGGTTTGAATTATTTCCCAGTGCTGGGAACATGTATACTTGCTGGGAACATGTCGTATTGCTGGGAACATGTCACTTGCTGGGAACATATCATATTTGGTGGAAACGGGTATCATATTTGATGGGAACATGTATCATATTTGCTGGGAACATGAATATTTGCTGGGAACATTTCATATTTGTTGGAAAAATGTGTTCATTTCTTGGAACATGAATCATATATGCTGGGAACATGTCATCTTGCTGCGAACATATATCAAATTTGTTGGGAAGATGTTATCATATTTGCTGGAAAAAGCAAATATTGCAAAATGTATCATATTTGCTGGAAAAAGCAAATCTTGCAAAATGTATCATATTTGCTGAGAGTGTTCATATGATACTTGCTGGGAACATGTTTCATTTTTTTTTTCGGTTATGAAAATGGTTCTCTGCTGCCAAATTCGGTTATGAACATGTTGAAATTTTTTGGTAACCATACCATTCTTCATGAGGGTGATTATATCACTTGCAATGTCCTAACCAAACACACAAACTCCATCAAAGCCACTTTCAAGTGGTCATCCAAACAAACTACATTGTAACTCCCCACTTGCGGGGGACAAAAACTTTTGCAACCAAACACTTTTTGGAAAGTGATATGTATTGCAACTCAAATGAGTTACATGCACATAAAACTTCCACTTTCACACTTTTATGCATCTACATCCAACCAAACAGGCCCTAAAAGAAAAAGGAAGAAGAAGAAGCAAAGACAACCTGCAATAACAAAACCAAACCGAGCTCAGATGTCTGAGCAAAGGATGGAATAATGTCAGAATTAAGAAAAGAGTTTAAGCCAATTCAGATAAAAAAGGACATAATTTGATTCCAACCCACGCACCCACCCACCCACCCCTTCTCTCAATGACGTGGCACGTTCCCGCCAAAAGCGAACAGCCGTCCTCTTCCTCGGTTTTCCTGCCATTACATTATTTTCGGTTTCAAATTTCAAACCCATCCTCTCGAGCAGACAAACCGGAACTTAGTGGATCCGCTCACCTCCCTGGCGGTAACCTCACCCCCCTCCCACCAACTGAGTCGTCATCTATTTAGCAAAGCTGACTCATTTATTTCCTTCTTCCTCCTACTACTCCTCAGCAGCAGCTATGGAAGAAGAACACAGTTGCGAGCGGAGCAACGAGGAGTGGAAGAAGAGTAAATCCGAGACTATGGTATGTGGAAAGATGCTTTCTTTAGGGGGTCTGATTGAAATTTTATGATGTATTTTCTTCTCCTTCTTCTTTGTGTACAGGAGAGCAAAGAAGAAGAGGAGGAGAAGCAGCAGCAGCCTCTGCTGCTGCCAGCGGAGCAGAGGTGCACGAGGAACAACGGACGGACGTTCTTCTGCTCCGAGCCCCGGCACGGAGACTCCACGTACTGCGTGAAGCACGCGGGATCCAAAAGAGGGGTACTAAACCAACCAAAAAATTGAAGCTTTACTGTTCTTTGTTGCGATCATGTCTAAGAAATGTGTAAAAAAAAATTGAATCTTCCCCCCCCCCAAAAAAAAAATCATTTTCCGGTCAAGAAATGTGCAAAAGGCGAAGGGGAGGCGAGTTCGAAGCGGAAGCGGAAGGCGAAGGCGAAGCCGACGGAGATGAACGACGGCGCCGAGAAGCCGAAGAGGGTCAAGAAAGAGGTCCTTCGCAGCGAGCTCACTGGTTTTGTTTTTGTTTTTGTTCTAGTCTTGCTTTAGCTCTAGCTCGAGCTGACATTGTTGCAACTGCGTTGTTTTGGTTTCAAGGACGGGTCTGGGAGGAAGAAGCCGTTGAAGGGGGAGAATGCTCTCATGTGCCACCAGTGCCAGCGGAACGACAACGGGAGGGTGATTCGCTGCACCAACTGCAAAAAGAAGCGGTTCTGCATGCTTTGTGTGAATCGATGGTTCGTTCCTTCTCTCTAGCTCTCCGGAGTCTGGAGTGTGGTGAAAGTATCGTTTCAAAATCTAAGTCTGTGTACATGATGATTCCGCTCCTCATTTCATTTGGTCTTGGTTTGTTCTTACTTCTTGCTTGCAATGTAGTAAATTATGTTTCAGCATGTTAGAATTAAGTAGATTGCTTGGATATAGCAGTCTATTCAAAAGCTTTCAGACACGAATCCGCAGCCGCTTCACCTAGGCCCTGCGCCATGTCCCGTGCGTCTGACCTATATGGTACTAGTTGCCCGCCGAGATGCCACGTTAAATTTGTCCGTCTTATCCCACTTTGGGCTATCTACGCCCTCGGGTTATGCACAACTATTGGCTACTCTTTTACAAGCTAAGTGAATTGGTTGGAGCATAGCTAATTGGTTCATTTGTTTGGTTGCATATTTTTCCCTATTTTGTAGTTTGCCAGTAGTTGTTTGGATTCTTAAAATTGATCGTTAGTTGTTTGATTTATAATTACTTAATTCTTAAATTTTTTTAATATTGGAAAATGTTGACCCAATAGCAATATTTCTTATTCTAAACATTCGATGTTGTATACAACAATAACGACAACGACAAAGCCTTTATCCCAAACATTCAATAATCTATCAACATTTATGATTCATACCGGTTCATTTTGTTAATGATGAGTTGCCAAGTCCTTTTACCAGCCTACCTGGTTAGGCTTGATCCAAAATTGCTCAGTTGATTTTCACAAGAGCATTGAAGTTGTAGGTGCCAGGATTTGTAAATGCCTGACTCGAGGCAGTAAGATTGGAAATGTAGCTTGAGCAAGTGATGCATGACTACCAAGTACTGTTGAAGCAATGTTGTCACTACTCTGATGTATAGATTGATAAGAAACTTGAAATGTTACTGTTATATGTTTGTTGTAACTATAGAAATGTCTAAGTCGTGTAAGTGCACCTTACACCTAACCTACAAGAGAACTGAATAGACTATAGAAGAAATAAAAGGAAGAAAAGCATAGAGAAAAATGTGCAACATAATAGAAACCGGAAATAGAGTATGAAACTAAGAATTACTCTTATAATTCTCAATAAGATGCTGCATCTTTATTTCACACTTAATTTTGAATTGCTTTTCACACATTCTGTATGCCTTGCAATCACAGTGTGGTTACATGCTTGGTAAACTTGGTTGCTTGAATTATTTGATTTATTTATTTTAAAGAAATATAGATCAGTCCATAAGACTTGTATTTGTTTGACGGATGATTGAGTCCTTTAGCATTATCTAGTACGTAATAAGTTTGAGACATTTGATGAGCACTTACTTTTTGCTAGTCTTTTTGGTGGCACAACAGGTATCCTCATTTAAGTGAGTCCGAATTTGCCGAAATGTGTCCATTCTGTCGTAAAAACTGCAATTGCAAGGCCTGCCTACGGATGATAAGGGTGGAGAAGGTCTGTGATTATTATACTTTATCTACCCATTGTTTAACTTCCTTGAACGTGTCTGATAACTTAGCCTGTATATATGCTTTAGCCTCCAGAAAAAATGATTCCACATCATGACAAGCTAAAGCATTCTCGTTACACTGTCCATTTTGTGCTTCCTCTACTTAAAAAACTATGCAACGATCAACTAAAAGAGAAAGAATTGGAGGCCAAAATTCAAGGTCATACTCATTTGATGTCTCTGATGTCTGATGTCTGTATGATTACTTATTTGATGTTTGATTTACTTACTCGTACTTTTGATTCCCAGGCTCGGAGTTAGGAGAAGTGAAATTGCAAGTAACTGTTTGTGATAATGATGAACGGATGTATTGGTAAGCTTTGTTTTCCTAGGTGCCTTCAATCAAAATATAACCCTCTGAAAGACTTGATAGCCTTTTATTTATTGTCCAGCAATAGATGCAGAACATCAATTGTTGATTACCATAGGAGCTGCCCTAGCTGTTCGTATGACCTTTGCCTAAGATGTTGTGATGATATTCGTGATGGACACCAAAATGCAGCTGGGGAGTCAGTGGTCATACAGTATCCAAACAGAGGCAATAACTACATGTATGATGGGAGTCCTACAAATACCATTGACAACATTTTTGAAGAGGAGCTGTTACCTTTGGCAAAGTGGGAAGCAAATGGTGATGGGAGCATACCTTGTCCGTTGAAAGAGTTAGGTGGGTGTGGTGCTTCCATTTTAGAACTGAAGTGCTTGTTTCCTGAAAACTGGCTTTGGGAGTTACTGGATAAGGCTTGTGCAATTGAAGAAAGATGTGAATTTCTTAATCGCTCAGATGATTCTACTTGTTGCTCATGCCAGTCAGAATCTGACAAGGAAGTGCTGCGGAGAGCCTCATATAGAGAGCATTCTGATGACAACTTATTGTACTGTCCAGCAGCAAGAGATATTCAAGAAGGACAGCTACAACATTTTCAGAGGCATTGGGTTAGAGGTGAACCTGTGATTGTTCGAGATGTTCTTGAGTTCACCTCTGGATTGAGCTGGGAGCCTATGGTTATGTGGCGTGCAGTAAGAGAAAAATCAAGGGCCAAGGCTTCTTCTGAGAATTTTGAAGTAGAAGCAATCAATTGCTTGGATTTGTGTATGGTTAGTCTCCTGCACATAGCTTCTGAAGTTGGTACCAATTTGTCACACAAAAATGACCAAAATATTTTAAAACCTGCACTTACTGATATCCAAATCTTTTATCTACGACTTATGTTATTTTTTATGAATTTTCTTTTTTTATACAGAAATTTTCATAGGGGGTAAAGAAGTTTACCAAAATTTTAAAAAAAGTAAGAAGTTTGGGGATATTGCGTATTGGGTAAAGAAGTGACATTTCTGATGGCGCTTTGGTGAAAATGGGTGGACGGGTTGATGACGCGCCACCGTGGATGGCGTGTGTTCTAAGGAGCGCGTGCTCCAGTACGTAGAGCCATGAACCATGGCACGCTGGCAGGACAAGACACGATTGCTGGCAAGACAAAATGGCTAGCTGACAGGGAGGGGATGACAAGATGGAGCGCCATCAATGATGGCGCGTTCCGAGACGAAGCTCCATCAGTGATGGCGCGCTCCTAGCATTCTCTGTCTCCCGACTGACTCCCTTACTCCCTGACTAGACTCCCTCGACTGACTCCCTTACTTCCTGACTAGACTCCCTCTAGACTCCTTGAGTAGAGTGTGCCATCATTTGTGGCGCGCTATTCCAATTTTTATCCTAACGGCTACATTTCAACGGCTACATTTTAACGTCTCAATATTTCAACGGCTACATTTTAACGTCTCAATTCTCAACGTCTATTTATGTAATGCTAATCCTCTCTCTCTATGCACAAACACATAACTCTCTATCCTATTTCTCACAGAAAACATTACTCTTTCTCCTATCTCTCGCACAAGCACTCCTCTGAAGCTTGGAAGCACAACTCTTCAAAGAAGCTAGTATCTCCCTCTTACAAGCTTTCAACTCCTCACGGAAGCTAGTATCTCCCTCTGAAGCTTCTCTTCCTCTTACAAGTTCTCGCTCCCTATTAACTAAACGTTCTCAAACAACTTTTTATTTCCATGGATCATAATATAAAAATAGTATGCTCACATAGTGGTAGAGTAAATGGGTTAACTTACGAAGTAGGTGACACCCAATTTTTTATAACTTATCGCCATATTACTTTAGAAAATTTACGAAATTTAATTTCAGCGCGTTTTTTATTAATTATCAATTTATTTTAAAGTCTGTTTTTGGTTCCACATGTTTATTGATAGATGGTGAAGAAGCATGGAATTTTATTCTTGAGATTAATTCGCAATCGCCTTATATTAGTTTATATGTTATTCAAGTTTCATCATTTGCTAATAGAACTAATGATGAATTTGTTTCTAATTACCCACATGTTTAACATAGGTGCTAGTTCTTCTCAAACGATTGCTCCCTTACAAAATGAACATAATGATGATTATGATTATGCTGATGATGATAATGATAAAAATGATGATAATGATGATAATGATGAGGAAAATAAAAATAGTGATGATTTAATTGAAAATACTGGTTATGAGATAGATGATGATAGTACTGATAATTCTAGTATTCCTGAATTATTTGTAGGACAAACATTCGACACTCGTGCAAAATTTAGAAGTTTTATAAGTAGTTTAGCAATTCAGCATAATTTTAGTTGTTCAGCCAGTGCTATGAATAATTTCCATGAAATTATATATAATTGTGATAAGCAGAATTGTCATTGGAGAGTATATGTCAAATTCATAGGAAAAGGACAAATAGTTAAAATTAGTACACTAGAAAGTCGTCATTCTTGTTTAAGTGGACTTACGACAGGACGCCATCGACTAGCTACCGGTGCATGGGTTAAGACAAAAATATTTGATTTAATTAGAGATAATCCGTCATATAGTGCATCACAAATTGTGAAGGATATATTTAGGGAACATCGTATACATATTACATACTCAAAAGCATGGCGAGCCCGAGAAATGGCATTACATGAAATAAATGGTAGTTATGTTGAGGCATATGCTGGCCTTGAGGAGTATGGTTTTAAAATTATGGAGTCGAATCCAGGTAGTAGATGTTTTCTTAAGACTTCCGAAAGCAACAAATTTGAGAGAATATTTATTTGTTTTAAGGCGTGTATTGATGGATTTTTAAGGGGTTGTTTACCTGTTATTAGCACTGATGCCACTTTTCTTTCATCCAAATATCAAGGTATTTTATTTATTGCTTGTGCTCATGATCCTAATTATCAATTGTATCCTATTGCTTATGCTGTTGTCGAAGGTGAGAATACTGATTCTTGGTCTTGGTTTTTAAATGCTCTTAGACTCTCATTTGAAAGTTATTTTAATGATTGGAGTATAATTTCATTTATATCTGACAAGCAAAAAGGATTAATACATGCTATGCGAAATATATTTCCAGAATCGCCTCATTTTTTTTTGCATTCAACATTTTAAGCAGAATATGAAGTCTATTGTAAGGGAGAAAATATTCCATCGGTTGTTAGACTCGCTTGCTAGATCGTATAATGAAACAGATGCACAGTACTTGTTCGAAATAATTAAAGCTGAGAACATGACGATATACAATTGACTTATTGGTACAAATGATGAAAATCGTCATTTTGCACATTGGATTACAGCATATGCTCCTTGTCCTAGATTAGATATTAACACTTCTAACCTTGCTGAATTTTTTAACAATTGGATTAAGAGTTTGCGTGATAAACCAATAACGACACTTCTTGATGGTATTAGAGCAAAGATTATAACACTTCATGACAAAAACAGGAATCATGTTCAAAATTTAGACACGAGTTATTGTCCGAAGATGTTAAAGACTATAACATCTATTACCAACGAGAGACATCAACTTCAAATATTACGAATTGATAGTTATTTGTTTGAAATATTAGACCGTGCATCGAGTAGAACATATGTTGTACGGTTAGATGAAAGATCTTGTACATGTTTAAGGTGGTATCATACTTACATGCCATGTATACATGCATGTTTTGCTTGCCAATATTGCAGTGATGAGGTTGAACATTACTATCCGATAATATTTTCTACTGACAGGTTGAGAAGTGTGTACGAGCCACAGATGGAACCAATTCCAGTTCCTTACAACATTCAAGCAGTTTTGGTTAGGGGAGAAATTGGAGTTCCAGATGTCAGACGCAAAGCTGGAAGGCCGAAGAAAAACTGCATCAAATCACGAGAATTATCGACAAGAGAACTTCGTTGCGGCAACTGTGGTTTGATGGGACACAACAAAAGAAAATGTACAAGTCAACCAAGAGAGTAAAATATTGTAGTTTCGAAATATTAAATAAAGACACATTTAACATTCTATTGAGAATACAAACATTCTACTAAGAATACAAATATTTTGATATTACTAATCATTACCCCGTCGGGCAATTCGTTTGTATTGCCGTCGTTGTACATGTCTGAGGCCGAGTCGGGCTCTTCTTTCGTCTGTGGTCTCCTCCACTCTTTCTTCACCCTCTTCCACTATTGTTTCGTCTCTACTTTCTTCGTCGACCTCCTGAGTAGGCATCGGGGCCGAGGGGGACGAAATCAACTATGAGTAATAAGGCATGCCTTCAAACGAATACGCTGCGGCAGTATTGATTTGCTCAGTCGTTGTACGACGATTATATGGCTGGAAGGCTGAGAAAATGCCCATGCCCGTATACTGCTGATTGAGACCTTCTCCAGTGTACTCTGGAGGGTACTGCTGGCTAGTGTACTCTGGAGCGTACTGCTGGCTAGTGTACGCTCCAGCGTACTGTTGGTTGCTGCCCTCTCCATGGTACTGCTGGCTTGTGTACGCTGGAGCGTACTGCTGGCTGCTGCCCTCTCCATGGTACTGCTCGCTTGTGTACGCTGCAGCGTACTGCTGGCTAGTATACGCTCCATGGTACTGCTGGCTGCTGCCCTCTCCACGGTATTGCTGGCTGCTGCCCTCTCCAGCAGCGCCCTCATCCGCCTCGTCCTGTGGATCAACCGCCCTCTAACGTCGTGAACGTCTCAGGGGCACAGTGGCACTCGGATAATCGGCCGGGATACGGGTATGCAATGGAGGCATATCAGGATCCCGACCAAGACTCAGTGAATCTACACGAGTTAAAATATCGTGCATCCACTCCCGCCCATGCGGCCACAAATGGCTCTCTGGTTCTTGGATATATTGTCGTCTCGTAATTGCCTGAAATTTGAAATTTGAAAATGAAAATTGTGATAATATAATTCTCATTTTGGATTAGTGGTAAAGGCGTACCGCTTCAGATATGCCATCAGCAAAAGCTCGCAGAGTAGCTTTATCTACGACTTTAGGCTTGAACCGTGGCTCCTGAAATATGTACGCTCTGTTAGTTATACGAGGCGCTCCCCACCAGTGCCTATAAGAAATGTTGCCTTCATCTGCATTACGTTGGAACAATAGTAAGACAAATATATTTGTGTACGCTATCTGTCCAAGTATACTACTAAGTTGGAACTTACATTCATCTGCGTGCCTTATCCGGGGAAGATTTGCCACACTATAATCTTGGAACCGCCTAAACCAGGAAGCTCTAGCAGAATCAATTCTGTTTCTTGCATTAGCTATATCATAACTCATGCATGGAGGGTCAGGCGGGATTATCTGGCAATAACCGAATTGTCGTAGAACGCGGTCTGCTGGATGATACATAGTATAGCGATCATATATAATAAAAGATTTGTGTAGGCTTAGCTCGATCGCTGTCCTTCTTATTTCTGGACCGTTTTCATCATCCGAGTAGGGTATCCATATAACCTATTGAAAAACAATTATTCATGATAAATTTGTACCAAATTATCAACTGGAATGACTATACTAAATTTATTAGTTACCTCATTCCACTGCAACGTATCAAATTCTCCCCGATACAGTGAAACATCTCTGTGTAAATTATGATGTGGGTCCATTACATTTATGGCCCATCGCGTAGCAAGCGGAAAAATTCCAATATCACTTGGAATGCTGGTTACAGGTCGACCAATAAAAAAATGTTCGTAACACCATACCTACGACAGAAATAATTCGATATTCAAGAAAATGTATATAATTGAAATCAATTTAGATATTGATTTTCCATCACCTGAACCAGCGTCGCGCACCCACACAAATTTTTGGAACCATTCGATCTTGTAAATTCCGTCAAGCTGGCATATAGATACGCTAATGTAGCAGCTTCCCATGCATGACGAGTAGGTACTTTAAGATCATCTAAGAAAGGTAGCAGTCGTACGTTTATTCTATTTTTCTGTCCGTCGGAAAATAACATTGCCCAGGACAAACAGAGCAAATATGCTCTAGTACAGCAAAGTATCTGCAAATTATGAAACTAACATATTAAAATTAACTCGCTATTAAAATTAATAAATATTAGCCAAAATTACCAAAGAGGGGCATACCCTGTAATTATCGACCTCGACTGGACCGTCGATAGTCCTATCTAAATCCATAAAGTTACCCCGAAGCCAAGTTATCGTGACAAAACTCCTTGCTCCTAGGTCCGCAGGGGACGTAATGCCTAGATATCTCCTGACTATTTCACACGGATTTAAATGTGTATCAAAATATATTAGTTCACCTGTAATAGATAATCCTAGAATATTTGCGACATCCCAGAGTGTGATTGTCATTTCACCAACAGGCAACTGAAATGCGTTGCGTTGAGGCCACCAACGCTCAGCGAGACTAAATATGAGGTGAACATCGTGGAATAAAATTTGAATTTCATCCAGATAATGAAATCCAAATGAACGCACCAACTGCTTTTGAGCATCAATTAACTCCCATGTCTGATACCTTCTCTGATTCCTCCAACTTCCATGCTCCCGTGTTCGAGCCTCGGGAGGATAATCATATAACTACAAGCGAATTTTATTTGTTACATTTATGTAAAATTAATAAATAATACAGAATAACGAGAGTTACCATTTTAAAATTTACCTTCCCCTCAAAAACTAACTTAGATATATGAATGTCTTTCCTGTTTCACGACTTTTGTAATCGGTCCCCCGGGAATAAATCCGTCATTCGGTTGAGCCATCTGTTACATTTTTTCGAAAATACAATTAGTAATACAAATATTCAAATAAAATCAAAATTTAATTTTGTTCAAGAGTTACTTACATGAGAAAGAGGAGGATGAAGATGAAGATAAAGATGAGAATGAAAATGAGGATGAAGAACAAGAGAAAGGTGCTGTCTAAATTATGTGAAGAAGAAGAAAGAAGGAGAAATTTATAAAGAAGAGGGGAACGAGAGAAATAGGTGCTGCCAAAAATTTTCCCTCCAAAACTCTTACACAAACCCCAACGCACACCCTGCCATCCCAAACTCCAACGCACACCACCCCTAATGGCGCTCCATCATTGATGGCGCACGCTTCCACCCACCGTGCCAGCTGCCATTGCGCGCCTTCATAAAGCCTTCTGCCAGCTGCCAGCGCGCGCCATCACTGATGGCGCGTCATTCGACGTTAAACCCAGCACGTGCCATCAATGATGGCGTGTCTTTTGATGGCTTGACCATTCACACCGCAGACCGCAGAGCACTTTGCAGAGCAGCAGAGCACTTTGCAGAGCACTTTATCTGTGCAGACCACTTTAAGACCAGCAGAGCGCGCCATCAATGATGGCGCGTCCTTTGACGTGCTGTCTGGACGTGTACTTTTGTTTGGACGTGCAGAATGTTATTCTTTGGCACACAGCGCGCATCGATGGCGCGCACTTTCTGCACGTCAAAGGACGGGTAGTAGTAGGATGAAAGTGCGCGCACTTTCTGCACTTTCTGGTGTGCGCCATCGATGCGCGCTGTGTGCCAAAGAATAACATTCTGCACGTCCAAACAAAAGTATACGTCCAGACAGCATGTCAAAGGACGCGCCATCATTGATGACGCGCTCTGCTGGTCTTAAAGTGGTCTGCACAGATAAAGTGCTCTGCAAAGTGCTCTGCGGTCTGCGGTGTGAATGGTCAAGTCATCAAAAGACGCGCCATCATTGATGGCGCGTGCTGGGTTTAACGTCGAATGACGCGCCATCAGTGATGGCGCGCGCTGGCAGCTGGCAGAAGGCTTTATGAAGGCGCGCTATGGCAGCTGGCACGGTGGGTGGAAGCGTGCGCCATCAATGATGGCGTGCCATCAGGGGTGGTCAACGTTGGGGTTTGGGATGGCAGGGTGTGCGTTGGGATTTGGGATGGCAGGGTGTGCGTTGGGGTTTGTGTAAGAGTTTTGGAGGAAATTTTTTTGGCAGCACCTCTTTCTCTCGTTCCCCTCTTCTTTATAAATTTCTCCTTCTTTCTTCTTCTTCACATAATTTAGACAGCACCTCTTTCTCCTGTTCTTCATCCTCATTTTCATTCTCATCTTCATCTTCATCCTCCTTTTTCTCATGTAAGTAACTCTTGAACAAAATTAAATTTTGATTTTATTTGAATATTTGTATTACTAATTGTATTTTCGAAAAAATGTAACAGATGGCTCACCGAATGACGGATTTATTCCCGGGGGACCGATTACAGAAGTCGTGAAACAGGAAAGACAAATTCATATATCTAAGTTAGTTTTTGAGGGTAAGGTAAATATTAAAATGGTAACTCTCGTTATTCTGTATTATTTATTTATTTTACATAAATGTAACAAATAAAATTCGCTTGTAGTTATATGATTATCCTCCCGAGGCTCGAACACGGGAGCATGGAAGTTGGAGGAATCAGAGAAGGTATCAGACATGGGAGTTAATTGATGCTCAAAAGCAGTTGGTGCGTTCATTTGGATTTCATTATCTGGATGAAATTCAAATTTTAGTCTACGATGTTCACCTCATATTTAGTCTCGCTGAGCGTTGGTGGCCTCAACGCAACGCATTTCAGTTGTCTGTTGGTGAAATGACAATCACACTCTGGGATGTCGCAAATATTCTAGGATTATCTATTACAGGTGAACCAATATATTTTGATACACATTTAAATCCGTGTGAAATAGTCAGGAGATATCTAGTCATTACGCCCCCTGCGGACCTAGGAGCAAGGAGTTTTGTCACGATAACTTGGCTTCGGGGTAACTTTATGGATTTAGATATGACTATCGACGGTCCAGTCGAGGTCGATGATTACAGGGTATGTCCCTCTTTGGTAATTTTGGCTAATATTTATTAATTTTAATAGCGAGTTAATTTTAATGTGTTAGTTTCATAATTTGCAGATACTTTGCTGTACTAGAGCATATTTGCTCTGTTTGTCCTGGGCAATGTTATTTCCCGACGGACAGGGAAATAGAATAAACGTACGACTGCTACCTTTCTTAGATGATCTTAAAGTACCTACTCGTCATGCATGGGAAGCTGCTACATTAGCGTATCTATATGCCAGCTTGACGGAATTTGCAAGATCGAATGGTTCCAAAAATTTGTGTGGGTGCGCGACGCTGGTTCAGGTGATGGAAAATCAATATCTAAATTGATTTCAATTATATACATTTTCTTGAATATCGAATTATTTCTGTCGTAGGTATGGTGTTACGAACATTTTTTTATTGGTCGACCTGTAACCAGCATTCCAAGTGATATTGGAATTTTTTCGCTTGCTACGCGATGGGCCACAAATGTAGTGGACCCACATCATAATTTACACATAGATGTTTCACTGTATCGGGGAGAATTTGATACGTTGCAGTGGAATGAGGTAACTAATAAATTTAGTATAGTCATTCCAGTTAATAATTTGGTACAAATTTATCATGAATAATTGTCTTTCAATAGGTTATATGGATACCCTACTCGGATGATGAAAACGGTCCAGAAATAAGAAGGACAGCGTTCGAGCTAAGCCTACACAAATCTTTTATTATATATGATCGCTATACTATGTATCATCCAGCAGACCGCGTTCTACGACAATTCGGTTATTGCCAGATAATCCCGCCTGACCCTCCATGCATGAGTTATGATATAGCTAATGCAAGAAACAAAATTGATTCTGCTAGAGCTTCCTGGTTTAGGCGGTTCCAGGATTATAGTGTGGCAAATCTTCCCCGGATAAGGCACGCAGATGAATGTAAGTTCCAACTTAGTAGTATACTTGGACATATAGCATACACAAATATATTTGTCTTACTATTGTTCCAACGTAATGCAGATGAAGGCAACATTTCTTATAGGCACTGGTGGGGAGCGCCTCGTATAACTAACAGAGCGTACATATTTCAGGAGCCACGGTTCAAGCCTAAAGCCGTAGATGAAGCTACTCTGCGAGCTTTTGCTGATGGCATATCTGAAGCGGTACGCTTTTACCACTAATCCAAAATGAGAATTATATGATCACAATTTTCATTTTCAGATTTCAAATTTCAGGCAATTACGGGACGACAATATATCCAAGAACCAGAGAGCCATTTGTGGCCGCATGGGCGGGAGTGGATGCTCGATATTTTAACTCGTGTAGATTTACTGAGTCTTGGTCGGGATCCTGATATGCCTCCATTGCATACCCGTATCCCGGCCGATCATCCGAGTGCCACTGTGCCCCTGAGACGTTCACGACGTTAGAGGGCAGTTGATCCACAGGACGAGGCGGATGAGGGCGCTGCTGGAGAGGGCAGCAGCCAGCAATCCCGTGGAGAGGGCAGCAGCCAGCAGTACCATGGAGCGTACACTAGCCAGCAGTACGCTGCAGCGTAAACAAGCCAGCAGTACCATGGAGAGGGTAGCAGCCAGCAGTACGCTCCAGCGTACACAAGCCAGCAGTACCATGGAGAGGGCAGCAGCCAACAGTACGCTGGAGCGTACACTAGCCAGCAGTACGCTCCAGAGTACACTAGCCAGCAGTACCCTCCAGAGTACACTGGAGAAGGTCTCAGTCAGCAGTATACGGGCATGGGCACTTTCTCAGCCTTCCAGCCATATGATCGTCGTACAACGATTGAGCAAATCAATACTGCCGCAGCGTATTCGTTTGAAGGCATGCCTTATTACTCATAGTTGATTTCGTCCCCCTCGGCCCCGATGCCTACTCAGCCTACTCAGGAGGTCGACGAAGAAAGTAGAGACGAAACAATAGTGGAAGAGGGTGAAGAAAGAGTGGGGGAGACCACAGACAAAAGAAGAGCCCGACTCGGCCTCAGACATGTACAACGACGACAATACAAACGAATTGCCCGACGGGGTAATGATTAGTAATATCAAAATATTTGTATTCTTAGTAGAATGTTTGTATTCTCAATAGAATGTTAAATGTGTCTTTATTTAATATTTCGAAACTACAATATTTTACTCTCTTGGTTGACTTGTACATTTTCTTCTGTTGTGTCCCATCAAACCACAGTTGCCGCAACGAAGTTCTCTTGTCGATAATTCTCGTGATTTGATGCAGTTTTTCTTCGGCCTTCCAGCTTTGCGTCTGACATCTGGAACTCCAATTTTTCCCCTAACCAAAACAGCTTGAATGTTGCAAGGAACTGGAATTGGTTCCATCTGTGGCTCGTACACACTTCTCAACATGTCAGTAGAAAATATTATCGGATAGTAATGTTCAACCTCATCACTGCAATATTGGCAAGCAAAACATGCATGTATACATGGCATGTAAGTATGATACCACCTTAAACATGTACAAGATCTTTCATCTAACCGTACAACATATGTTCTACTCGATGCACGGTCTAATATTTCAAACAAATAACTATCAATTCGTAATATTTGAAGTTGATGTCTCTCGTTGGTAATAGATGTCATAGTCTTTAACATCTTCGGACAATAACTCGTGTCTAAATTTTGAGCATGATTCCTGTTTTTGTCATGAAGTGTTATAATCTTTGCTCTAATACCATCAAGAAGTGTCGTTATTGTTTATCACGCAAACTCTTAATCCAATTGTTAAAACATTCAGCAAGGTTAGAAGTGTTAATATCTAATCTAGGACAAGGAGCATATGCTGTAATCCAATGTGCAAAATGACGATTTTTATCATTTTTACCAATAAGCCAATTGTACATCGTCATGTTCTCAGCTTTAATTATTTCGAACAAGTACTGTGCATCTGTTTCATTATACGATCTAGCAAGCGAGTCTAACAACCGATGGAATTTTTTCTCCCTTACAATAGACTTCATATTCTGCTTAAAATGTTGAATGCAAAAAAAATGAGGCGATTCTGGAAATATATTTCGCATAGCATGTATTAATCCTTTTTGCTTGTTAGATATAAATGAAATTTTACTCCAATCATTAAAATAACTTTCAAATGATAGTCTAAGAGCATTTAAAAACCAAAACCAAGAATCAGTATTCTCACCTTCGGCAACATCATAAGCAATAGGATACAATTGATAATTAGGATCATGAGCACAAGCAATAAATAAAATACCTTGATATTTGGATGAAAGAAAAGTGGCATCATCAGTGCTAATAACAAGTAAACAACCCCTTAAAAATCCATCAATACACGCCTTAAAGCAAATAAATATTCTCTCAAATTTATTGCTTTCGGAAGTCTTAAGAAAACATCTACTACCTGGATTCGACTCCATAATTTTAAAACCATACTCCTCAAGGCCAGCATATGCCTCAACATAACTACCATTTATTTCACGTAATGCCATTTCTCGGGCTCGCCATGCTTTTGAGTATGTAATATGTATACGATGTTCCCTAAATATATCCTTCACAATTTGTGATGCACTATATGACGGATTATCTCTAATTAAAGCAACTATTTTTGTCTTAACCCATGCACCGGTAGCTAGTCGATGACGTCCTGTCGTAAGTCCACTTAAACAAGAATGACGACTTTCTAGTGTACTAACTTTAACTATTTATACTTTTCCTATGTATTTGGCATATACTCTCCAATGACAATTCTGTTTATCACAATTATATATAATTCCATGGAAATTATTCATAGCACTGGCTGAACAACTAAAATTATGCTGAATTGCTAAACTACTTATAAAACTTCTAAATTTTGCACGAGTGTCGAATGTTTGTCCTACAAATAATTCAGGAGTGCTAGAATTATCAGTACTATCATCATCTATCTCATAACCAGTATTTTCAATTAAATCATCACTATTTTCATTTTCCTCATCATTATCATCATTATCATCATCAGCATAATCATCATAATCATTATGTTCATCTTGTAAGGGAGCAATCGTTTGAGAAGAACTAGCACCTATGTTAACATGTGGGTAATTAGAAACAAATTCATCATTAGTTCTATTAGCAAATGATGAAACTTGAGTAACATATAAACTAATATAAGGCGATTGCGAATTAATCTCAAGAATAAAATTCTATGCTTCTTCACCATCTATCAATAAACATGTGGAACCAAATACAGACTTTAAAATAAATTGATAATTAATAGAAAAACGAGCTGAAATTAAATTTCGTAAATTTTCTAAAGTAATATGGCGATAAGTTGTAAAAAATTGGGTGTCACCTCCTTCGTAAGTTAACCCATTTACTCTACCACCATGTGAGCATACTATTTTTATATTATGATCCATGGAAATAAAAAGTTGTTTGAGAACGTTTAGTTAATAGGGAGCGAGAACTTGTAAGAGGAAGAGAAGCTTCAGAGGGAGATACTAGCTTCCGTGAGGAGTTGAAAGCTTGTAAGAGGGAGATACTAGCTTCTTTGAAGAGTTGTGCTTCCAAGCTTCAGAGGAGTGCTTGTGCGAGAGATAGGAGAAAGAGTAATGTTTTCTGTGAGAAATAGGATAGAGAGTTATGTGTTTGTGCATAGAGAGAGAGGATTAGCATTGCATAAATAGACGTTGAGAATTGAGACGTTAAAATGTAGCCGTTGAAATATTGAGACGTTAAAATGTAGCCGTTGAAATGTAGCCGTTAGGATGAAAATTGGAATAGCGCGCCACAAATGATGGCGCACTCTACTTAGGGAGTCTAGAGGGAGTCTAGTCAGGGAGTAAGGGAGTCAGTCGAGGGAGTCTAGTCAGGGAGTAAGGGAGTCAGTCGGGAGGCAGGGAGTGCTAGGAGCGCGCCATCACTGATGGAGCTTCGTCTCGGAACGCGCCATCATTGATGGCGCTCCATCTTGTCATCCCCTCCCTGTCAGCTAGCCATCTTGTCTTGCCAGCAATCGTGTCTTGTCCTGCCAGCGCGCCATGGTTCATGGCTGTACGTACTGGAGCACGCGCTCCTTAGAACACGCGCCATCCACGGTGGCGCGTCATCAACCCGTCCACCCATTTTCACCAGAGCGCCATCAGAAATGTCGCTTCTTTACCCAATACGCAATGTCCCCAAACTTCTTACTTTTTTTAAAATTTTGGTAAACTTCTTTACCCCCTATGAAAATTTCTGTACTACTACTGAGTACTCTCGCGCCATGTCCCATGGCGCTCCGTTACCCGCATTGCAATTTCCTTAAACTTCTCACTTTTCCTATAATTTCGGTAAAATTCTTTACCCCCTATGAAAATTTCTGTTTTTTATATTATGCAACATCATTTTTATACTATATTAATAATTATTCTGTGGTCAAGTCACTGGAATCCCAGATTGGTTAGTGCTTTGGGTTAGTTCTTACAGTCTTCAGTAATATAGCAGCGTTGTCAAATTAGTATTGTTTACAGACCAAGGAGCCTATTGCCTCTAAAACCTCATTTGCTATGCGCAAATGCCCTATTTTCTGGACATTGTTTCTTAATTGTACAGAAAAAGTTTCTAGTTGAAATAAGATAGCTAAGAGGAAATAGAGGTAACTAGTTGAAAGATAAGGTAAGAAATGAGTGTATTCGGGGGAATTATTGACAGTGCCAATTAAGCACATTCGTCGCTGTAAATAGGAATATTGAAAATCCTATTTTTGGAATTTTCAATAATGTGATGGGCGAACGACGGGAATTGAATCCGCACATGGTGGATTCACAATCCATTGCCTTGATCCACTCGGCTACATCCGCCCCTTATCTAGCTAAAGGATTTTACCTTCATACTTCAATCGAGATATTCTATTGGACATAGAATGCCACCCTTTAAAATACGAGGAAGGGAGAATCATTTCAGGGTGGTTTGTACGTGTGCAATGAAGTCCAGTGTATGCCCCTGTTAGTTAAAGGAGTTGCTATAACCAAGATCTTAAATATAATCTGATATCGTAACCTCCAAAAGCGAGTTTTAGAACCAAGATTTTAAATATCATCTGATACTCATAAGGTCTGATACCGTAGGTCTTAAATGAATTTAGATGGAGACTGTAAGGGTCGTAATATTCTGTTATTAGAGAGTAACGGCCCTTAACCGAGCTGAATGAAAGAATATGATTCAAATAGCCAACTGCAAAATTTGGGATAAGGGCATTGTTTTATGTTACAATATACACAAAGACACTGATATGTTAACATATGGTGCGTGCATATACATTTGCCATATAACTGCAGTTTTTTTTTCCGAAATTTATCTATTGAGCTGTTTTATTTATGTTGGCTGATTTGATGCAGACTGAAATAAATATTCATAAGTTTTTCGATGGATATGCTAAGGGAAGAGCTCTCTATAATGGATGGCCTATGTTGCTTAAACTTAAAGACTGGCCCCCAGCTAGTAGTTTTAATGAGCGTCTACCTCGTCATGGTGCCGAATTCATAAGTGCTTTGCCTTTTCAAGAGTACACGGATCCTCGCTGTGGTGTTCTAAATCTTGCTGTTAAGCTCCCAAAGGATTCTCTGAAGCCGGACATGGGTCCAAAAACTTATATTGCTTATGGACTTGCTGAAGAGTTGTGTAGGGGTGATTCTGTCACCAAGCTACATTGCGATATGTCAGATGCAGTATGTATCTAAATTATCTTAAGTCACACTTGGAATTACTAGCATTTTATCTTATCTTTCTATTATGTCGAGCTCAAGCATAAATTTTATGTGTACATTGTGACAAGCTTATGAATGTTATTTGTGCTTCTCATATTCTGAAATCTGATTTTAACTCGTGTGAGAGGCCACCTGTTATACTGCTTCTGATAAGCATTATCCTATAATTTGTTAGGTAAATGTTCTGATGCACACGGCTGAAGTAACTCTTTCAGGTACTCAGCTTCAAAAAATTGGTGAATTAAAGAAGAAGTACAGAAAACAGGATAATAAAGAATTATATGCTAGTGTGCAGAGTGATATGAAAGTTGAGGACAATGCTTCAATTCATCAAGTAAATTCTGAAGCGTTGGTTGCCCACTTGAAAAGCCCAGAAGAGGGAAATGGACCTGAAGGCAACCCACAGTTGATTGATAAACTGATGAATGATAATGACAGGCGAGACTTGCTTTCTGAAGAGGTTTATAAAGAAACTACATCCATTGTCAAATCTGAAACAGGGCTTGATGTTGATGTCAAATCTATCGTTGGCCCTGACGGAGAGACTCAAGCGTCTTACTTCTCGACAGGAAGCAATGGTCAGCCAAAAATGTTGGACTCTATAGAAGCTATGTTGGCGGCCAAGGATGAAGGGTACAGTGAGGATGCTAAAATCAAAGACGACTTGTGTAAATCTGTTGCTCAAACCAAAGAACTGAGCAATGCTAAGGAGTCTCCATTTTCTGCTGGAGCAGATTTTATTTGTAAATCTTTTTCTTCAGAACATAACCTCAGTTCCGATGACGGAGCACTCCTTGGAAGGTCCAAGAATGAACTGGATAATGGTGTTTTAACAGAAGTTGAAAACAAGGGAGAAGCTGATTGTTGTACTGATAAAAATGGAAAAGATCTTACACCAAAAGAGAGAGGAAAGAAGAAGACATTGCAAGTTGAGGGGAAAGCTAAGATTGAACCGAAGCAAGGGGATAGTGCTATAACAAAAGTTGAAAACAAAGTAGAAGCTGACCGGTTTGTTGATAAAAATGGAAAAGATCTTGTGTCGGAAAAGAAGATGTTGTATGATGAGGGGAATTCTAAGCCTGAACTGAAGCAAGGGGGTGCATTATGGGATATTTTCCGAAGACAAGATGTTCCCAAACTAAAAGAATACCTGTATAGACACTATAGAGAGTTCAGGCATATCTATTGTTCTCCTGTAGAGCAGGTTAATTGATTTAGTACGTGTCTTTTTATGCTTTGTACATGTCCCTTTCCTACTAATTGACAATTGTACTTTATGTTCAGGTAGTTGATCCAGTTCATGATCAGGTTTTCTATTTAGATACGAAGCATAAAAGGAAACTGAAGGAAGAGTTCGGTACTATTTTTTTCTTTAAGTATTACTATTTAACACTGTTCTGCTTGGCTATTTGCTTCTAATAATGTCTATAAATCTGCGTATTTAGGTATCGAGCCTTGGACTTTCGAGCAGAAGCTTGGTGAGGCCGTCTTCATTCCAGCTGGTTGTCCCCATCAAGTTAGGAACCTAAAGGTTCTTCCTGAACTGCACATTTGTTAATTTTTGAATGCCTGGATGATTTCGGTCATACTGATACATCATTATCTATTGCTTTTTTTTTTCTGCACTCGTATATGTCCCATCCATGCACCTAAGTAACTTACGAGCTTCTGTTCTGATTTACAGTCGTGCATTAAGGTTGCACTCGACTTTGTTTCTCCTGAAAATGTCCACGAGTGTGAGCGCCTGACAGATGAGTTCCGTCGCCTGCCTCAGAGGCATAGAGCTAAGGAAGATAAACTCGAGGTAAGATTCCCGAGTCCTGTATAGTCTGTTCCTTCTTTGAACCTATAAACCGTTTTTAACATTTCTTATCTAAACCACCAGGTAAAGAAAATGGCTATTCATGCACTCAACTGTGCAGTTATGGATCTTCTTAGCCCTAAGGAGGGCCCGAAGTGAGTTGTTTTGTAGCCATAATGTTGGACCCCCACGAGTTTTGAAGACGCTGCTACTCTCTTGTCGTTCACTGTTTGTGCACTCAAGTATTTCGTAGCTATCCTCTTGTTTATAACCTACTGTCATTTAGGTTGTGCTTCATTTTGGGAATTCCTGAAGTCATTTTGGTACATCCAAACCTATGATGATTCATATGGTATCCTTGATTTTGATGTGCTTCATTCTTCTATCGGATGTAAGTTACAAGGCATTGTGTTATATATACTTCAATCTACATATATGTACTATTTGAGCGTTGCGATGCTGCATATGGAAATCAGTTTTGGTGCTGCATATGGAAATCAGTTTTGGTGGCATGTTGATTTTGAACTATAATTATGTTTTGGAGGAGAAATTATGAAGTGGTTATGCGTGGAAGTCTCAGATAAATTTTCCAGGAAGAGTGTTCATTTGGAACCTGAAAGTTGTTTTATTGATACAAGTCTGTGATGCCAAAACAAAAATACTTCTCTCTTGAAATGTTGTAGTCCATCTTACAAATTCCTCTATAGCCTATTTACTGAGAGGTTTGTCATCCCTAGTTTAAGAGAGAAAGGTTGAGTTGGCTGGGTTTGGAACATCTTATTAAAGATCGAGTCCCAGCGTTACGTACGGGACTTTTTGCACTACGTACGGGACTTTTTGCACGTTGCATTACATGTTGGGGGGGTTCAATTCATTGATTTTCTATCATTTAGACATGGTGTTATGCCTCTGCCACTTGAGTCGGCTAAAGTAGACATTTATTTTGATCTGGAAATTGTTGAGAAACCCAATTTCGGGGTTGGGTTGTATGAAAAACCCACCCGCAGGATGGGTTTTATGAAATGCCCAGAATTATATAATTCCACGTCAAATATTCAAAGATTCTTTTTAGATGCTCTGTATTTACAAAATTAATACCATAACTACCCCTCCGCACAAACTCAGATCTGGATTGCGATTCTCTTCTCCTTCTTCTTCACGAGAGATCTGAATTCCATTGCTCTCATCTTCAGCAGAGATCGCAAAAATCGTTCGTAGTTCACCATGCTTTTTTTTTCAGTCGAACTTCGATCATCGCTCATCTTCTTCTTCTTCTTCTTCTCAGACAATTAGATCAATTATGGAGAGAAGATCTTCTTCTTCTTTTCCATAAGAGTTAGCATCGTTTTGAAAGAAGAACGAAAACTCTTTAATTTTTATTCATGTCAAATTTCTTTCCACAAAACAAAAAAACAAAAAAATTAGGTTTCTGTCAACTATTCTCCGTCGATATCACACGAAGAATAGTCATTCTCCTGCATTTTTAACAAGGAGAATGCCATTCTCCGTGTTGAATGGCATTCTCCGTGTTTCTAACACGGAGAATGGCCACTCTCCGTGTTTCTAACACGGAGAATTTCTCCTGTGTTTTAACGTTTGAATGACCATTCTCCGTGTCATTTAACACGGAGAATGTCATTCTCCGTGTTATTTAGCACGGAGAATGGCCATTCTCCGTGTAATTTAGAAACGGAGAATGCCATTCTCCGTACTAAATTACACGGAGAATGGTCATTCTCTTACGTTTTAACACTGGGAATAACTATTCTCCGTGTAAAATAACACGGAGAATGTCATTCTCCGTGTTAATTTACACGGAGAATGACATTCTCCGTTTTTCTAACACGGAGAATGGCCATTCTCCTGCGTTTTAACACTGGAATGACCATTTTCCGTGCTAAATTACACGGAGAATGACCATTCTCCGTTTTATTTAGCACGGAGAATGACATTCTCCGTTTTATTTAACACGGAGAATGGCCATTCTCCGTTTTATTTAACACGGAGAATGGCCATTCTCCGTATTAGAAATACGGAGAATGTCTGTAATGACCATTCTCCGTGCTAAATTACACGGAAAATGACCATTCTCCGTGTAAATTAAGACGGAGAATGACCATTCTCCGTGTAATTTAGCACGGAGAATGACCATTCTCCGTGTAAATTAAGACGGAGAATGTCATTCTCCGTGTTACTAATACAGAGAATGACTATTCTCCGTGTAAATTAAGACGAAGAATGACATTCTCCGTGTTACTAACACGGAGAATGGCCACCCTCATGCGAAATTAATATTTTTCGTGTTCTAATACGAAGAATGACCATTCTTCTGCATTTTATGGTCAGTCGAAACTTTGAAGGGCCATAACTTTTGACTGGGAGGTCGAAACGAGGTCCGGTTTGTCCCAAAACGAGCGTATCTTCGAGGAGGCTGAAAGTAACCGCTTCTTCGTTAGACGGCCTTCCGAAATTTTAGAATCGCAAAAAAATGATGTTTTGACCTCCGTTTTAGCACTTCTGCCGTTTGTCTCGGTCTTTCCGAAATTTTTCGACGAGTTTTTGAAGATTTTTGAGGAGAAAACCTAGATTCGAAAGTGAGCAGCGTATGGAAGAAGATGAAGTCTCGAAACGTTTTTTTAAGAGTAGTTTCTTGGGTGTTTTCAATAAATTAGAAGGAAGGACAAAAAGGTCATTCGGAACCCTCTTTTGTTAATTCTGGACACGCGATGAAATGTTATTGTGCGGTGGATTTTTCATAAATTTTTTTCGTTTTTTGGGCATTTCATAAATTTCCCCTATTTTGATTTAGGGACGACAGTTGAGTTTAGGATTGACCAGCTTATGTTTGACTCTTTTAAGACTCGAATCTGATTAGTTAAATTAAATAATGGGTGGACCTGGCGCTTTTGTCCTTTTTAAGAAATGATACAAGGCCCATGTACTTATTTGGGTTGGGATGGCCTGTGACGAGGAAAGCCCATTTGAGGATCTAAAGAAAACAATAAAAATTGGTAAACGAAATGCCACCTAAATTACCATTTGGATATCAATAGAAACGAGATGATTTTATTACTTTCAACAAATAGTTACACTTTACATTCGCTCCATCACCCAAAAACTCTGATCAATTATGAGGAGTAAAATAGCTATGTCGTCCTTAATATTGCTCTAGCAATGGATGCCAATCAACTAGTTTGCCGCCTCTAACAAATACATCTATTTTCCCCCTCCGCACTTAGTCACACAACTAACATCCGAGAAATACGAATCATCCAAACACTCCTACCAATTATGGAGGAGTAAGGATGGCTATATCGCCCTCTATGTCGCGCTTGTGCTGGATACCAACCGAGCTGGTTTGTATCCCCCAAAAATGCACATATTTTTCTCCCTCCACACATGTCACAATTAGAGAAATACGCATCATCCAAAAATTTCTGCAAGGATGGCTATACTAAATATTTATTAGAAAGCTTGACTTATTTATTATTTTGGTGAAAGTACATATATATAGGAGAGGCTAACCCCTCTCCATGTTATTCTACCCGATGTCGTATTAAGGTCTATTAATACTCTCAACACTTGTAACCCCACCCTTCTAGAAGCATTAAAATTTAGCATTTCTCTTTTGGTTAATAGACCAATATATATATTTTTAAATTGATATTAATTGATAGCTACATATAGTATTATTTTAAATAAAATGTTCTTTCTTTTTAGGCCATGTAGTTTTGGGCTTATTCCTAAAGCCCACTAATCTTTTTCCCTATTGAAGACTTTGTGAAGAAGGGGCTGAATCCGTGCGCTCACTTCAATCTTTCGTTTGGAAACGCCTTCTTTCCCGCCAATTCTCTTCCTTCTCGAACATTTCCTAACGGCCTAACCGCCTAGAGCTTCTATTTAAGCCTGTCCTTCTTCTCTCCCCCATTTCTAACATCTAAAAATTCTTGACAAACACTCTGTTATCTCCTTCCTCATCGAGCTAGATCCAAATTTGTATTTCGAAGCAAATCCATGGCACTTATGGCAAAGATCTCGTCTGGGAGCTAGGCGACAACGAAGTTGATCCTCTTTTTCCTTCGACAGATCCACAGCAGCAGAGCAGGTGAGGAATCGAGCACAATTTTGTTCAGATCTGAGAATTTTTGAATGTTGAGGAATTATTGGTTCAATTTTTTTTTTCTTGGTTGAGTTTTGTCTGCTCTCGTTAGTGAGGAGATCAATGAACTCCGATTGTTTGCTCGTTTCCCCCAAACAATTGAACCCTGGTAAGTGTGGACATCTTTTCTCAATTCGCTCTGGATTTGATGCTGAGTTAATTGAGTATTTCAATCGATTTATTTCTTGTATCGGTCAGATCTGAGGTTGTAGATCGGTGACCAATTTGCAGAGCTCGATTTGGTCACATTAACGTTTGTATCCAATGAAGTTTAGTTCGGATACTAGGTGAGTGTCCTCAGTTTGGATTTCAAATGTTCAGAGTGGGGTGTGTCTGTTGTGATGTTATTCTCTGTTTCTTTTGGTTTTGGTTCAGGTTTTAGATCGGTTTGGACACACAAGGACTGTGTCTAAACACTGAGAGTTGTGTCGTTGAGACATCAACCCAAGTCTACCCTCAGGTATTTTCCTAACCTTTCTAATTAAAACTTTATAGGCATGCTTGTGATAGGTTGGAGTGTGTAATGCTAGTTTTGAATATCTGAGAGTACCAGAGGAGAACCATGCTCTGTTAATGCAGGACACAATGAAGTAGGGATATGTTGGATGCATATGATAGAATAAGTAATCTGTTAAATTGGAATTAGGTTAGTTATCACCTTATTTGAAGCATACAAGAGTAGCTTTAGTATTGAACTCATGAACCCTTACCTCACTTTCTAAAACCGTATAGTAGGTATCAGTTCTCAGTTTGTATTTCTTTTGGGATAACTAGTTTAGAGTTTATTTTCACTGGGTTTGTAGGTACATCCTTGACTCGAAGCAATTTATTGAATCTCTGAATTGCTCACTTTTGTGGATTGTTTATCTACCTTAAGTAAACATGAGACCCTTACTTAGACTATATCAGATTTTGATAGGAAGTTACTGGATCTGATATTAGTTCAGTCTCGAACATGATATTTGATAGCTAGTTTCAATCCCAGACCTGATACTTTGAGTTTTAGTTCAGCCACAAGACTGATTTCTGAAGGATGAGTCCACCTGAATATCTTATTGTAAAATCTCATGTTATCACTATCCTTTTTGTTCTGAATTTAAGGACAAAATGTTTTGTACCTGTACCATTATTGGGAGGTAAGCTCTGAATGAGTGCCTGTGAGTATTATTTAAAGTCTGAGTTAATTTAAGAAGGATGGGCTGCAGGGAGTTAACCAAATAAGTTATGACCCGACTTGGCCATTGATTCTGGACTACTGTACAACCTGAGGATAAACTTTGATTACTCTACTTTATGTCAAGTTTCTATCTCACAAACTTTCTGAATGTTCATACTGCCTATTATTTAGAGTTTAGTTGTCTTCTAAGCTTCCTGTAGAAGCATATTAGGAATGCTATATTGAACCGTCAAGCATGAACTATTGTTGGAATGATTGGTTAGGAAAGTTGAATTTCATTTCTGAATCCAGAGGTAGGTTAGTCCAGTACAATATGGGAGACTGTCATGTTCAGGTAGTGAATATCAGTGCTTAAACAAGACTGATACTGTGGGGCATTTTTGAGCCTGCCAGTGACATAACAGTGGAGATGTTACCTCCAATATCCTGTAGGAAATCTGGGTAGTGTGGTTTTAGTTTCGGACTGATAAGGGGATGGATGTTTTGATTTGAACTACAACTCCTTAGTTTAGGATATGAGGTAGCTAGGATTGGTTGAAAGCCCTGTTCAGGACTAATTATATGTGTCTTAGTCGAGACTGACTTGTATCAGTTTAATGAGAGACTGACCAACACCAGCCTTAGCTGGGATTGGTTGTATCAGTCCTATTTGGGACTGACCCTCACTTGAATTTTGGATGACAGATTGGAGTTTTATCCATTATGTTAATTTCAGTCACATAGTTGACATTAGGAAAATACTGATTGAGTTCAGCCCTTTTGAATGATCAAGTGATTGCAATAGGTTACGGTGAGGATCACCCTGGATTACAAGAGTTAATCTAGGATATGTTGAAACCCTTGGGAGGCCTGGAAATTGGATGTTTAGATATAACCGTACCTGTTATAAACTACCAATACATAAAAACCTTGCTAGTTATATGTGGAGTTGGAATTGTGTCAAATCAAATCCTAATACTAGTGAGGTTACCTCTATAGAAACCATAACTTAACTATACATATTGGTCACAGTGATAGATTGGCACTGTGTATAGGAATCTGAACACTGTGGATGCTTTAGGTAAACTATATATGTTCTTAAAGGATGATAGTGAATATAAGAAGGGAAGTTGTTAGGACATCACTGTTTCTCCTCTAGTAGACTCGGTAGAAATACTTTGGTTGGAAGAGAGTACTAATAGAAATAGGATTCTGTTTATAAGTTTAGTTAGTTAATATTTGTTTTTAGTCTAATCAACTTGTAATCATGACAGGAGGATATCCAGCTGTACATCCTATACTTGATCACCCTGAGCAATGCAAGTATACTCCTCGGACTTGTCCATTTCTTCATGTCTTGTATATTCATTCTTGTATCTTCTGGTTGACACAATATTTCACGAGATTGTCTGGTATCTGGTTCCTTGAGTTTACTTGTGTCTGTGAGGAGAAATACTACAGATGTGTGATCAAACCCGAGTTACTATTCATGTGAATAGCTTAGGCCCCGTATCGTGCACGCGGGACCGAAGTCGTACCATTTCATGTTCCCTGAATCTACCCAAGTCGATCACACACTCTGGATGTATTTCGATATATTGCACACTTCAGGTTCATTGTGTAATTCATGTTCAAGACTCATTTCATGTTCCGTGTATTTAGTTTTCAGTATTCATGTTCAGGATTCATGTCATGTTCTCATTTTTCGTACTTTATATTATCCTGTACTCATTTTCATACCATGATGTTCATGTTCATTTTCTTAGATATATTTAGCTCCGCTCCTGACTAGGATATGTTGCAGGTGAGTTGGAGGCTATCTGTGACACTTATTACGGGCAAGAGCCTAGAGGCACCTATGAACCAGTTGATGTTGCTCAGGACTTAGAGGCTGAAGAAGCCTAGCACCTTTCTTTTTAGTTTTATCTGGACTTATATTAGAGACATCAGTTTACTTTACTTTTGCTGGAAATGTAATAACTCTAGACTTGTACTTTGATTCTGGGATTCGATATTAGATGCTGTGATTTATATTCATTCTTATTTGGATTTATAGTTTTCCCTAGATATTGGTACAACTTACTTCATCGTGTCTAACGACGAAGGCTGGGCGTGTCCGACTCGTGTCCGATTATTCGGGAGCGGGTCGTGACATATTTTTAGTGGTAGCCCATGCAGGTCTATCCTAATGGTACCTAGGTCTTAGCGTACTATTGGGGGACTTGATTAAACTAGGGAAAGTTGATCGCAACGTAGGAAAATTGAAAAATAAGGGTATATCAGGTATATCAGGTGCGTTGATATTATAAAAATATTATTTATTTTTAGGTTTTAGGGTTTGTCAATCAACAAAGTTTTCTTTCTATTGCAGGATGGTCACTACGAGGAAGACCGCGGATCAGCCTGGAGTTGCAGACAGTTCGGGACAGTCAGCATCAGACGCTCCAGTAGAGCAGCTTCCGCCACCGCCTCCTATATTTCCTCTGTTGCCCCCGACGATGATGTTTGACAACGCCCAGGTGATGGCCATATTTTAGCAGTTCATGGAGGCCCAGAACCACCAGGCTGCACAGTTCAGAGCGACAGTTGTGGACGCACTCATGACTCGAGAGCCGGCAGCACCAGCACCAGTAGCACCTCCAGCACCAGCAGCACCTAGACCAGGGACCGCTAGGGACTACCAGAACCTCTGTCCGATGGATTTCTGGGGCCACGAGGGGTCATATATGCAGATGAGTGGCTAGAAAATACGGAGCGAACGCTGAAGATGGCGATGATTCCTGATGACTTGAAGGTGGAAATTACGAGCATGCGACTTTTCGACCTTGCCTGAGCCTGGTACCGCGAGGAGCCCCAGTTAGCAGCACCCCAGGTTCTTTGGACAGATTTCAAAACTCTATTCAAGGAGAAGTTCTTCTCCTATATTGAGAGAGACGAGCTTTGAATGCAGTTCGAGGCCTTGCAGCAGGGAACCATGACAGTGGCAGAGTATATGTCAGAGTTTACACTACTCAGCAGGTTCGCAGAGAACCTAGTCGGCACGCAAGAGTAGAGGGCTTGGAGGTTTAAGAAGGGCCTCACTAGAGAGCTGCGGCATGCAGTGGCGATCATCCAGGCGACGACTTATTCGAGCATCCTCAAGATTGCTCAGGCTGTAGAGAAGGATATGGACCCGAGGCCCAAGAGGGATAGGGACATCGACAGTAGTAGCTACCAGGCACTGGCGAAGAGGACACACATTCAGACTCAGACGAGGCCACCACAGCCGACAGCAGTTCAGCATCGTCCTGCCAGAGTTCCAGCAGTTCAGCATCAGAGACAGCAGGGGATCACTTGCACATATTGTCATCGGCCAGGACACCACGTGGAGGTCTGTCGTAAGAAGCTCAGACTTTGGTATTCTGCGGGTCAGATGCACATCAGATGAGAGACTGCTAGCAGGCCACAGCCAGACTAGCAGGAGGACCCCGAGGAGCTGGAGGACCACCACCTGGACTACCCAGAGCACTGCCTGCTGCACCCCAGAGAGGAGGACCAGCTTTACCACCTCAGTAACAGAGATTTGCACAGCATCAGCAGCAGCAGAGGGGAGGACCACAGCGGGGACGTGCTTATGTCATGGCCGCAGTTGAGGAGGAGGAGACAACTCCAGATATTATCACAGGTTCTATTATCATATATTCATTTTCTGCTATTGCATTGTTTGATTCTGGAGCCACACATAGCTTTGTATCATGAGTTTCTGCATAGACACGGCTTCACACCTAAGCCCACTAGGAGGAACTGTCAGATTATGACAGAGGAGGGGTAGTACCAGTTAGTGAGATGGTGGATTGCCCTATCACTATAGTTGGAAGGAAGCTTAGGGCTCGACTTCTAGTGATGCCATTGCTCGAATTTGATGTAGTCTTCGACATCGACTTGATGAGTGAGCAATTTGTTGTAATAGACTGACATGAAGGGAAGGTCACTTTCAGCCCGCCTGGAGTTCCGCCGTTCGAGGTCAGAAGACAGATCGCAGAGAGGACAAAGGGAGTCTACTTCGGAGCAGTTGCAGAAGATCAGGAGTTGTCGTATCCACTGATTGCAGAGTTTTTCGACGTCTTTCCCGAAGAGTTGCCAAGATTGGCGCCAGATCGAGATGTTGAGTTCAACATCGATTTAGTGCCCGGATCAGCGTCGAAGTCCCAGCATTGCTACAAGATCAACCCGAAGGAAGCTGCAGAGTTGAAGGCCCAGATTGATGAGTTGGAAGGTAAGGGTTTTATTTGGTCCAGTACTTCACCCTGGGGAGCACCGGTACTCTTCGTTCCCAAGAAGGATGGGACTGTGAGGATGTGTATCGATTACCGTGTATTCAATAACATCACCATCAAGAATAAATACCCGTTGCCGTAGATTGATGAGCTGTTTGATCAGCTGAATGGAGCGAAGGTCTTTTCCAAGATTGACCTTCGGTCGGGGTATCATCAGATAAAGGTTCGGGAGCAGGATATTCTGAAGACAGCTTTCAACACCCGTTACGTCCAGTATAAATTTTTGGTGATGCCGTTCGGACTCACCAATGTCCCACCAGTGTTTATGAACTTGATGAATAAAGTTTTTCACAAGTATCTGGACAAGTTTGTTGTAGTCTTCTTTGACGATATCTTGATATATTCGAAGACCGAGGAGGAGCATATGGAGCACCTGCGGATTGTGCTGAAAATTCTGCGAAAGGAGATGCTGTACGGAAAGCTCTAGAAGTGCAAGTTCTTCTTGGATAGAGTGGAGTTCTTGGGGGCATGTGGTGACCGGAGAGGGGATTTCTGTAGATCCTAAGAAGATTGAAGCTGTGGAAGCATGGGCACCTCCCAAGTCAGCAGCTAAGATTCGTAGTTTTCTGGGGCTAGCAGGTTACTACCGGAAGTTCATAAAAGATTTTGCTAAGATAGCAGAACCAATGACCAAGCTTACGCGGAAGGACGAGGAGTTCATCTGGAGTGACGCCTGCCAGTCAGCTTTGAAGAATTGAAGAGAAGACTCACTACAGCGCCAGTTTTAGCTTTGCCATCCGAATCTGAAGGATTTGTCATCTACAGTGATGCATCAGGAAAATGCTTGGGATGTGTGCTTGAGCAGAACAAGAGAGTTATTGCGCTTATGCTTCTAGACAGTTGAGACCTCATGAGAAGAATTACCCTACACATGACTTGGAGCTTGCAGCAGTCATTTTTGTCTTGAAACTGTGGAAGCACTATTTGTATGGAGAGGCAGTGGACATATTCACGGACCATAAAAGCCTGAAGTATGTTTTCATTCAGAAGGAACTGAATATGAGGCAGCGAAGGTGGCTGAAACTCATGAAGGATTTCGACATCAATCTGCAATACCACCCTGGGAAGGCGAATGTGGTAGCAGATGCTCTCAGTCGATATCCTGTTGTTATGTTTCTTACTATGGATCGACATCTTCTATAGGATCTTAAGACTCTTGGGATTGAGATTGTCCTTCCAGGAGTTGGAGGGCAGCTGATGCATATGCAGATACAGTCACGACTGATAGAGAAGATTAAGGAGGCCCAGTTTCTAGATGAGGGACTCCAATGTCTCTGAGGCCATGAAGAGGCAGGATTGCTTGACGACTTCACTATTGCAGATGATGGATCCCTGAGGCACGAAAACCAGCTGTGTGTGTCCAAGAATTTACGGGAGGAGGTTATGCAGGAGGCCCACCAGTCGTAATATTCTATTTATCCTGGATCTACCAAGATGTATAAGGATCTGCGGGAGTATGTTTGGTGGTATGGGATGAAACGAGAGGTGCTAGATTTGTTTCCAGATGCCTTGTGTGCTAGCAAGTCAAGTCGGAGTTGTAAGCCCTTGACCCGAAATCCCTATTTTTTATGTTATTAAATATTGCTAAATTGCTAGCTAATGCATAAAAATATTTTAGTAACCAATGTATATATATTTTAATAACCAATGTATTAGTATTCTCCAATATATATATATTTAATAACCAATGCTAAATTGCTAGCTAATTCATCTTGATTGGCTACTAGGCACCTACCTGCATATTAGTATCATCCAAAAAGAAAACATAAATATTGTCTTCTCTGATCCCTTTATATATGGGATCACCAGATGACAAATCATATATGGTACATTTATCTTTCACAAAATTAATACCATAACCATTATCTATCAAATGACTTATGCTTAATAGGTTATGTTTCAATTCTGTTACTAGACAAACATCCTTTATTACTGGATAGGAAGAAATACCTACAGTACCATTACCAATTATATCACCTCTCAAGTTATTTTCGAAGGAGACATATCCTTCTTTCTTCATCGATAGCGTAGCGAATAAAGATGCATCACCAGTCATGTGTTGCGAACATCCGCTATCGAGGATCCATTTGCTTCTAGCATGAGAGGGTTGAGGGTCCACCTACAAGGCAAGTAGATGAATCCTTTGGTACCCATTTTCTGAAGGGTCCATTCTGATTAGCTTTAGGTCTCCAAATTAAAGTGTGATTGTCAACAAGCTTTCTTGCTAAACAATACTGTGATATGTGACCGTGCGTACCACAATAAGTGCAAGTCAGTTTAGAACTAGATGTGGTCACCACTGTGTTTACATGCTTGTATGGTTTGGAGAACCTATAAGTGAAAGCATGATTATATACGTGTTTCTTCTGTGCTTTCTTGTTTTTAGTCCTCTTAGGTGTATGCTTGGCATTAGGACTAATTTTAGGATGTGTCACAGGTATTGCCTGTTTGCGTAACTTGATTTCTAACTTTTTAGAAATCGCAATAGACTCTTCATATCTAGCAGTCATATCTGAGAGTCTTTGTTCTGTTACTAGGTGCTTCTTCTTCTCTATGTCATATAGTTCTTGCATCTTGACATAGTCTCTTTTTTTCTTTTCAATTTTGAGAATAGCCTCATGATAGTCTACCTTGAGTTTGGCTATCTCTTCCGTGTTATCGGTAGTAGACGTCTCTTTAATATCTTCAATAAGATTGGACAGTCTAGCTAACTCGGTTGTGTATGCCTTAATCTCTTTTCGAGATTGCTTATACTTGTCGAGCATATTTTTGTGTTCTTCAATTAAATCGCTAAAGGCATTTTCTAACTCATCGAAAGTAAAGTCATCATATAGAGGATTTGAAGATACCTTATCAAATGCCATAAGACAGACATTTGCATTGCCGCAGGGTCTATCATCTTCTTCTGAATCACTGGCATCACTTTCATGCCATATACTTGTGTTGGCATACTTTCGACCAGTTGTTGCTTTTCTGCTTGATCTTGATCTGTCATATGGACTGCTTTTCTTGGTGGTTGGACAGTCCTTCTTCATGTGCCCTGACTTCTTGCATCCAAAGCATATGGTTTCATCTTCATTGCTTTCTTGGACATCTTTCTTCTTTCTGCTTGTAAACTTTAGGTACGTCTTGAAGTTCTTCACAAGTAGGGCATGTTCATCACCACTTGATGATTCTTCATCAGAGTCATTGCATGTTGATTTTCTTGCTTGAGCTTTGAAGGCAATAGATTTTTCTTTTGGTGTTGCTTCCTCAAACTCTTGTAAATCAAGTTCATGGGTCATCAGCTTCCCCATCAGTGTTTCCAAGGACATAGTGGTGAGATCGTTTCCTTCGATAATTGTTGTAGCTTTTGGATTCCCGCAACACTTTTCTGATCTTCTCATGATTGCTGTAATCCTTACCAAGAGATTGCAGAGGATTAGTTATATCAAGGAAACGAGTAAACATCTGTGTAATTGACTCACCGGGTTTCATCTTGAAAGATTCATATTTCTGAGTCAGTCTACTAATTTTGGATTCCTTCACTTGGGAAGTACCTTCATGAGTTACCTCAAGAATTTTCCAAATTTCGTGAGACGTCTTACAGGTTGAAACTCTGTTGAACTCCGTTTTGTCAATTGCACAGAATAGTGCATTGATGGCATGAGCATCACGACTAGCCTTAGCTTTTTCAGCTTCGGTGTATTTGTCATGAGGCTTTTCTATAAAAATACCTTCAACCACTGTGGGTGCTGGTTTCTTATAACCATCAATGACTATTGACCAAAGATCAAAGTCAAGAGATTTTAGAAAGAAAGTCATTCGTGTTTTCCAATAGGTATAATTTGTTCCATCAAATAGGGGAGGTCTATTTGTGGATTAGCCTTCACCGTTGAATATTGATTTCACGGCTGCCATATATACTCTCTGAGGTATGTTTATATTTGAATATAGCATGCTCTGATACCAATTGTAGGACCGTTGAGCACCTCTAGAGGGGGGTGAATAGAGTGTGTGTGTGCAGCAGAAAATTATCACCAATTAAAACTAAACTTTAAAACTATGGCAGTAAAATAAGAAATAATAAATATAATGCAGCAAGAGATAAAGAATTCAAACTCAGCGGCACAGCGATATATACTGGTATCCCTCTGAGAAGACTAATCCAGTCTCGAGTACTCTTGCTCGATGTTAATCCACTATGGCACAAGCTTTAACTAAGAGCTTGCAGTCTCTTACAACACCGTGCTTGGTGACAAGCGCACGACCAGCTTCACAACACCGTACTTGGTGACGAGTGCACGACCAGCTCCACAACAAGAAAAGTTGTTGAACTTGGAACGACCTCTTTACAACTCTTAGAATACCAAAAGACTCTAAATCAACTCTGATAGTACTGGCTTTTGGCTAAGAGGTGTATAGGTATGATTTGAAAATCTTGGATCGTTTGAAAACACTTGAATAGTAGAGAAGAGAAGATGAAGAGTGAATGAATGATTTGAAATGAAAAGTTCTTCTCTATTTATAGGTGTTTTCTGGAACCGAACTCGGACAGAGTTCGGATGCATATATCTCGCAAAAGAGACGTTGCTTGCAGATTTGGAGGCAACAGAAGTTTGAATACAAACTGACCGAACTCGGTTAGGAGTTCTGTCAGGAGATTTTTGAAATATTTTAACAGAAATTGTTTTTGAAAGTATTTTGGAATATTTTGTAAAATGAGTGTAACAAGAAATATGAGTGATAATGGTTAGGCTTTTTAGAAAGTGAACTGAAATAACCCTAAGCCAGTATTACCAAAACTGATTTTACAAAATAAATCCTAGACTCAATAAAATGTAGAAATACAGAATAAAATATAAAATGAGTCATCTCCAGATTTGATGATGTTGATGCTTCGTTGATGCAGTACAACGTCCGTTGAAATTGATTTCATATATCCTGAAATGATTAGCAGCATTTTGTATATTTTGTGTATTGACTTAAGTGCATGTTGATTATCTAAATCGGGTGTGACCATGGAATGGGCCAACAATCTCCCCCATTTTGATAATTGACAAACTTGAGTCTATACCAAAATATATCTAAAATAGAACAAAATACAAGTATACCTAAAAAAAATGGTAGAGTTTGTTTTTCGATTTGTAGATATGTATGCTTTTTGGTATGGTACTCTTTTTCTTCCCCTTTGTCAAATAGTAAAATGACTTGGCTCTCCCGTAATGTGTGAAGCCAACAATAGGAAACAAAAGACAAAGTGAAGTAAAAGAGACATAATCACAGCATAAAACAACGACTAATGCTGGAAATAAAGAAATGTCATACTAATAAGTGCTGAGTACAATCATCAGAAAATGTCTAACTAGTGAGTTTAGACATATAAAAAAACTACATCAAAAAAGATCATCATCTAACAAATATCCACTATCCAAAAGCTGAATCCACGTCACATAGTGGGGTCGTCAGCACCAGGAGCCTCTGGAGGAAAGTAGGCTGCAGTGGGGTCGAAGTGCTGGAAGGAGACCTCATCTGTGAACCGAGGACCCGAAAAGCCTGGGTGAGGCTGGATGGTGACTGGATGGACTGGATCATGGGCTAGGCTGTAGTGGAGATCAGCTATCCCATTCCTCAGCACCTGGGCCTGAGAAATGTGTCGGAACTCCGAATCAAGATAACTTTGATGACGTTGCGCAGATATAGCAACAAAATCATCAAAGCGCTGGTAGAAAGTCGGATCAAATCCCAGGGCAGGGGCTGGAGCAGGAGTAGGAGCATCAGGAACCTCAGCGTCAGTAGCTGGAGCAGGCTGAGCTCCAGGAGGAAGAGGTGGAGCAGGAAACCGTCGAGATCTGGTAAGCTCGATAGGAGAAGAGGAGAATGCACAAGTCTGAAGGTCAATCTCAAAACGACAAAAGATAGATGCCAAGTGCATTAGATATACCAGATTCCTTCCTGTATTTCTGCAGTTCAGCATCCAGGACATCATGGTCTTTGGAATAGAGAATGGAATACCAAAATGAATGTGATATAAAGCAGAGAGTTCCAAGAAGGTCACTTCATCTGTGGATCCTTTCTTTGGAAGAAGGACAGAGAAAATCATTCGATGAAGTTCATAAAAGGATTGGTTTAAGTTCTTGGAATAAACCCTACGAGGAACAGGGTTTGGATGACAAATGAGTTCCCTAAAAGAGGCTAGGGTAACATCAGCAGGGAACTGGACATGGGTAATGTCAACCAAAGCATCACCAAGATCAGGAATATGGAAAAATTCACTGATATCAGTGGCAGAGAATTCTAGTTCTTGCCCAGCAACACAAGAATAGAAATTTCTGTTAGGTTTTACTTGCAAATTGCAGTAAAACATTCGGACGGCATTGTCAAAAATGTTTTCTGATACCTCGAAGAAATCTCGGTATCCTAAGTGGTCAAAAGTAGGAGCGTATTCAGAAAATATTATAAAATTTACAAAAGCTCCATTGCAAATCCTACGACCAGAAAAAGAATCGAACCAAAGATCAGAAAACTCTTTATCCAGAAATAAAGTAGAGTCATAGTCTTCTGCATCCATTGGTCGTGCTGGACTAAAAAGGCTAGCAGGTGTATAATCCGAAGAGGAGGAGGCCCCTTGGGAAGATGATCTATGACGCTTAGGAGCCATTGAAAGAAATTGAAGGAAAGGAAGTAGATTACCTTTTTGAGAAAAAAGGAGGAAGATGAGAATTCGAGACGCCCACCAGATCTCTTGGATTCCTTCCTAGGATGGAGGAGGAAGAACTTTCTAGGAGAAATAAGGAGTAAACTCGAGTTGGTGAGTGAAAAAGAGTGGAGGAAGAGGGGTTTATAAAGGAGCTAGGGCCGATTGTTCGTTTCTGGAACCATAACAGCGCGGACCGAACTCGGTCCGAATTCGGTCCGAACTCGGTCAGAGTTCGGCCCGAGTTCGGTCACTTGCATTCCCGAGACAACAAATGCAGTCCTGGTTGGTTAAAAGTAATTTTTATGACTTTTGACTATAGTATTTAATAATGAACTCTATTTATGGGTTAACTGTAGGGGTTGTCCCAGCTAACTGAGGTTCACCGGGGAACTCTTAAGTACCGCTTCGCTTCGACCGTAGTCGTGGTGACAGACATACCCTTTTTAGGTTTGTACCCAAAAATAATTTTCGTTAAATAAATTTCAAAGTTGCAAGTCATGAAATTAATTTTAATTACCATATTGCATTATGAATCTGAAAATTCAAGTATACCGAGCTCACGCCTCATTATGTTAAAACGGTCTTCAGCCTATGGTTTTGTGAATATATCTGCTAGTTGATGATCTGTGTCAATAAATTCTAAGCAAATATCTCCGTGTTGTTGATGATCACGAAGAAAATGATGTCTTATCTCTATGTGCTTTGTGCGTGAATGACAGATAGGGTTCTTAGTCAAATTAATAGTGCTAGTGTTGTCACAATTAATAGAAACATTAGTGTAGTGCAGATTGTAGTCTTCTAAGGTTTGCTTCATCCACAAAATTTGAGCACAGCAACGACCTGTGGCGATATACTCAGCCTCAGTAGTTGATAATGCTACAGAATTTTGCTTTTTACTGAACCAGGAGACTAAGGCCTTTCCTAGGAAATGACATGTGCCGCTGGTACCTTTACGGTCCACTTTGCATCCTGTAAAATCTGTATCCGAGTAACCTATCAGGTCAAAGGATTTGGTTTTAAGATACCATAAGCCGACTGTAGAAGTTCCTTTAAGGTATCGGAAGATACGCTTAACGGCACTAAGATGTGATTCCTTAGGATTTGCCTGATAACGTGCACAAATGCAAACACTAAACATAATATCAGGACGACTAGCAGTTAAATATAATAAACTACCAATCATACCTCGATACTTACGCTGATCGACAGGTTTGCCACTTTCATCAGCATCAAGCTTTGTAGATGTAGCCATAAGAGTCCCGATTGGCTTTACATTCTCGAGGTCGTACTTTTTCAGTATGTCCTTCGTGTACTTAGCTTGGTTGATGAATGTTCCTTTTGAGTGCTGTTTGATTTGAAGTCCTAGGAAGAAGTTTAGCTCTCCCATCATACTCATCTCAAATTCACTCTGCATACACTTAGCAAAATCTTGACAGAGTTTTTCGTTAGTAGAACCGAATATTATGTCATCTACATAAATTTGCACAAGAAGGATATCATCATTCAAGGATTTGATAAATAAAGTAGTATCAACTTTTCCTTTTAAAAAACCATTATCAAGTAAGAAGGCACTTAGGCGTTCATACCAAGCACGAGGTGCTTGTTTGAGTCCATAAAGGGCTTTCTTAAGCTTGAAGACGTGATCAGGTTTTTGAAAATCTTCAAAACCAGGGGGTTGTTTCACAAAAACTTCCTCTTTTAAAAATCCATTTAAGAATGTGCTTTTCACGTCCATTTGAAATAATTTAAAATCATTAAAGCATGCAAATGCACAAAACATGCGGATGGCTTCTAGTCTAGCAACAGGAGCATAGGTCTCATCATAATCAATTCCTTCTTCTTGATTATAACCTTGTGCCACTAGACGTGCTTTGTTGCGTAGAACCTGTCCATCTTCACTGAGTTTATTTCGAAACACCCATTTGGTACCAATTATCGATTGACCAATAGGTTTAGGAACGAGTTCCCAAACTTGGTTTCTCTCAAATTGATTAAGTTCCTTTTGCATGGCAGAAATCTAAAACTCATCAGTAAAAGCATCATCTACATTCTTAGGTTCTATTTGAGAAATGAATGCTACATTTGCTGCTATATCAGAATTTTTAAGAGATGAACGTGTACTTACACCTTTAGATACATCACCTATGATGAGTGTTTCTGGATGATCTGGCTTGAATTTTAATGATTCGAACTGTTGGGTCATATCTTTCATAAAACTTTTCTCAGTTCTTGTATCTTGGGTCAGATCTTTCACAGAACTCTTCTCAGTCCTTGCGTGTGTATCTTCATCATCACTGTCGCTAGATCTGTGACTATTTAACTCATCAAAAGTAACATTAATAGTTTCTTCAACAATCATAGATCTTTTATTGAAAATTCTATATCCCTTACTCTTAGCAGCATATCCGAGAAATATCCCGTCATCTGCTTTGGAGTCGAACTTTCCCAAGTTATCCTTGGTGTTCAGGATAAAACAGCGACATCCAAAAACTTTAAAGTAAGAAATGTTTGGAATCCTTCCAAACCAAAGCTCATATGGTGTTTTCTTCAAGATTGGTCGAATTAACACCCTATTCAAAACATGACAGGCTGTACTAACAGCTTCTGCCCAAAAATATTTAGGAAGATTATACTGATTCAGCATGACTCTAGCCATTTCGCTTAGAGTACGATTCTTCCGCTCCACAACACCATTCTGTTGGGGAGTTCTAGGACAAGAAAATTCGTGGTAGTATCCACTATCATCACAAAACTTTTTGAAATCAGAATTTTCGAATTCGCCACCATGATCATTTCGGATACGAGTAATCATGAAGCTTTTTCGTTTTATACCTTTTTGCAAAATATCTGAAATTCAAAAATTACATCACTTTTCTTTGATAAAAAGTAAACCCAAGTAAATCAAGAGAAATCATCAACAATAACAAAAGCGTAGAGCTTACCGCCAAGACTAGCGACTCTACTAGGACCAAATAAATCCATGTGAATCAACTGCAAAGGTCTAGAAGTACTTACAGCGTTGATGGATTTAAAAGTAGACCTATGTGCTTTGTTCTTTTCACTGTCAGCACATACCATATCTCTCTTGAATGGAATCTCAGGGAGTCCTCTTACCAACTTTTTTGTACTTAGTCGTGAGATAGTATCCATGTTTGCATGTCCTAGTCTCATGTGCCATAACCAGCTTTCATCTTGATTGGCTACTAGGCACCTACCTGCATTATTAGTATTCTCCAAAAAGAAAACATAAATATTGTCTTCTCTGATCCCTTTATATATGGTATCACCAGATGACAAATCATATATGGTACATTTATCTTTCACAAAATTGATACCATAACCATTATCTGCCAAATGACTTATGCTTAATAGGTTATGTTTCAATTCTGTTACTAGACAAACATCCTTTAATACTGGATAGGGAGAAATACCTATAGTACCATTACCAATTATATCACCTCTCAAGTTATTTCCGAAGGAGACATATCATTCTTTCTTCATCGATAGCGTAGCGAATAAAGATGCATCACCAGTCATATGTCGCAAACATTCGCTATCGAGGATCCATTTGCTTCTAGCATGAGAGGGTTGAGGGTCCACCTACAAGACAAGTAGATGAATCCTTTGGTACCCATTTTCTGAAGGGTCCATTCTGATTAGCTTTAGGTCTCCAAATTAAAGTGTGATTGTCAACAAGCTTTCTTGCTAAACAATACTGTGATATGTGACCGTGCATACCACAATAAGTGCAAGTCAGTTTAGAACTAGATGTGGTCACCACTGTGTTTACATGCTTGCATAGTTTGGAGAACCTATAAGTGAAAGCATGATTATATACGTGTTTCTTCTGTGCTTTCTTGTTTTTAGTCCTCTTAGGTGTATGCTTGGCATTAGAACTAATTTTAGGCTGTGTCACAGGTATTGCCTGTTTGCCTAATTTGATTTCTAACTTTTTAGAAATCGCAATAGACTCTTCATATCTAGCAGTCATATCTGAGAGTCTTTGTTCTGTTACTAGGTGCTTCTTCTTCTCTATGTCATATAGTTCTTGCATCTTGACATAGTCTCTTTTTTTCTTTTCAATTTTGAGGATAGCCTCATGATAGTCTATCTTGAGTTTGGCTATCTCTTCCGTGTTACCGGTAGTAGACGTCTCTTTAATATCTTTAATAAGATTGGACAGTCTAGCTAACTCGGTTGTGTATGCCTTAATCTCTTTTCGAGATTGCTTATACTTGTCAAGCACTTTTTTGTGTTCTTCAAGTAAATCGCTAAAGGCATTTTCTAACTCATCGAAAGTAAAGTCATCATATAGAGGATTTGAAGATACCTTATCAAATACCATAAGACAGACATTTGCATTGTCGCAGGGTCTATCATCTTCTTATGAATCACTGGCATCACTTTTATGCCATATACTTGTGTTGGCATACTTTCGACCAGTTGTTGCTTTTCTGCTTGATCTTGATCTGTCATGTGGACTGCTTTTCTTGGTGGTTGGACAGTCCTTCTTCATGTACCCTGACTTCTTGCATCCAAAGCATATGGTTTCATCTTCATTGCTTTTTTGGACATCTTTCTTCGTTCTGCTTGTAAACTTTAGGTACTTCTTGAAGTTCTTCACAAGTAGGGCATGTTCATCACCACTTGATGATTCTTCATCAGAGTCATTGCATGTTGATTTTCTTGCTTGAGCTTTGAAGGCAATAGATTTTTCTTTTGGTGTTGCTTCCTCAAACTCTTGCAAATCAAGTTCATGGGTCATCAGCTTCCCCATCAGTGTTTCCAAGGACATAGTGGTGAGATCGTTTCCTTCGATAATTGTTGTGGCTTTTGGATTCCAGTTCTTTGTTAGAGCCCGCAGCACTTTTCTGATCTTCTCATGATTGCTATAATCCTTACCAAGAGATTGTAGAGGATTAGTTATATCAAGGAAACGAGTAAACATCTGTGTAATTGACTCACCGGGTTTCATCTTGAAAGATTCATATTCCTGAGTCAGTCTACTAATTTTGGATTCCTTCACTTGGGAAGTACCTTCATGAGTTACCTCAAGAAGTTTCCAAATTTCGTGAGACGTCTTACAGGTGGAAACTCTGTTGAACTCCGTTTTATCAATTGCACATAATAGTACATTGATGGCACGAGCATCAAGACTAGCCTTAGCTTTTTCAGCTTCGGTGTATTTGTCATGAGGCTTTTCTATAAGAATACCTTCAACCACTGTGGGTGCTGGTTTTTTATAACCATCAATGACTATTGACCAAAGATCAAAGTCAAAAGATTTTAGAAAGAAAGTCATTCGTGTTTTCCAATAGGTATAATTTGTTCCATCAAATAGGAGAGGTCTATTTGTGGATTGCCCTTCACCGTTGAATATTGATTTCATGGCTGCCATATATACTCTTTGAGGTATGTTTATATTTGAATATAACATGCTCTGATACCAATTGTAGGACCGTTGAGCACCTCTAGGGGGGGTGAATAGAGTGTGTGTGTGCAGCAAAAAATAATCACCAATTAAAACTAAACTTTAAAACTATGGCAGTGAAATAAGAAACAATAAATATAATGCAGCAAGAGATAAAGAATTCAAACTCAGCGACACAGCGATATATACTGGTATCCCTCTGAGAAGACTAATCCAGTCTCGAGTACTCTTGCTCGATGTTAATCCACTATGGCACAAGCTTTAACTGAGAGCTTGCAGTCTCTTACAACACCGTGCTTGGTGACAAACGCACGACCAGCTTCACAACACCGTGCTTGGTGACAAGCGCACAACCATCTCCACAACAAGAAAAGTTGTTGAACTTGGAACGAACTCTTTACAACTCTTGGAATACCAAAAGACTCTAAATCAACTCTGATAGTACTGGCTCTTGGCTAAGAGGTGTATAGGTATGATTTGAAAATCTTGGATCGTTTGAAAACACTTGAATAGTAGAGAAGAGAAGATGAAGAGTGAATGAATGATTTAGAATGAAAAGTTCTTCTCTATTTATAGGTGTTTTCTGGAACCGAACTCGGACAGAGTTCGGGCAGAGTTCGGATGCATATATCTTGCAAAAGAGACGTTGCTTGCAGATTTGGAGACAACAGAAGTTTAAATACAAACTGACCGAACTCGGACAGAGTTCGGGCCGAACTCGGGCCGAACTCGGTTAGGAGTTCTGTCAGGAGATTTTTGAAATATTTTAACAGAAATTGTTTTCAAAAGTATTTTGGAATATTTTGTAAAATGAGTGTAACAAGAAATATGAGTGATAATGGTTAGGCTTTTTAGAAAGTGAACTGAAATAACCCTAAGCAAGTATTACCAAAACTGATTTTACAAAATAAATCCTACACTCAATAAAATATAAAAATACAGAATAAAATATAAAATGAGTCATCTCCAGATATGATGATGTTGATGCTTCGTTGATGCAGTACAACGTCCGTTGAAATTGATTTCATATATCCTGAAATGATTAGCAGCATTTTGTCTATTTTGTGTATTGACTTAAGTGCATGTTGATTATCGAAATCGGGTTTGACCATGGAATGGGCCAACATCCTAAACGAAGCCAGGTATAGGATGGCTATGATGTGCCTGAGGATGTCAGGTAATCAGTCACCCCATGTAACCAGTATCCAAGTACCACTAGGAACCCCTGTCGAGACTCTCACCAATACCACATGACTCTTAAGAATTAAAAAGATACCCCAGGATTTTAGGGATAGGCCAGGGTCATGAACCCTACACTATGGTACCAACTGTCATAGATCTATTACTCATCCATGGGGCAGTACTATAGTTCAGGGTCCATTGGACTATAGGCACCCACTTGGTCCTTCAAGGACAACTGGTTATTAGGATAGCCTGCCTCTGTTTTTGACCTGGATAGTAGGTTGTCATGGACAACTAGGATCAATGGGTGTCCTGCTACACCCATATAAAACATTAGGCACTACAGTGGGAAGGAAGGAGAGAAAGGGTAGGAAACGATCAAGTGAACCAATAACTATAGAGTATGGGCAGTAGACTTTTGAAAACACAGGTGTATTGGCTCTGTGAGCAACACCCCATCTGTGGTAATAATGTAACCAATACACCCAAGGTATCCTAAGGTCGAGAGGGCAAAAAGGATATGAGCAGGAATCTAGAGAATAGAACAAGTTAACCTCAGTCCCAGTATAGACTGTTATACATGCTATCATGTCCCATAATGTATGATTCATGAAGGGGAGTGTCTCAGTTAGAGAATTAGAGGGTATGCATGGTATATCAACAAATGCATGAAGACCAGGGGATACAAGAGTCCAGGGAAACATAGTAAGGTCACATGAGTATCAGAAATTAGGCTAAACCTACATTAGAGTATATTAGGCAGGTTAAGCATTAAACTGAGAGCATAGTAGTGCATTGGGTCAGAGTACAGGTAGTTGTTAGAATACATTAGACCCCTAGTGTAGCAGTACCTACAGGACATCCTACTAGATCTCAATAGCCCTGCAACCTTCACTGCACTCCAATCCTTCCATATGTTGTATAGCTCTCCTGTAGGATATGGGGTGAGTATCAGTGGTATTTGCATAGCTAACATGTAGTTTGGTTAGTGCCAAGCTTGTAAGGGATGTACATCACACACTGTAATTCCTTTGTGCAGTTTTGTTAATTAGTTCATTCCTCTCGAGACCCTTAAGCCTCTGTGAACACAGGTTAACCTAAGTCACATACTCTTCTGAACAAATATGGTTTTCACTTGGAATAAAGGTACAATAGATTGGTAGAAGGACCTGTCAGTTTGTGAAGTTTACTGGGTGGTAGGTATTCCTACTTGTTTGTCTGCCACATACATCTATCCATTTGTTCCTTGTGGGTACAAGGGTTATTACAGTTGCATTGAAGTCTTACATCAGTTATTAGCACTACAACAGGGCATTATATGAGATGTCAGAGTATCCTCATCTAATCCTAGGTGCAGCTCCTATCTAGACTGGTAGGGACGCCATCTACAACCTACAAGTCCTACCTGAAGACTTGGAGTCTGAGACTTTCTAGTCACCTCTGTGTTTAATGCATCAAGATTGGTGTGTGCTTGGTTAGCATAAGGTACAACTGTATAGACTTTGGTTTTGTGTAGGCATGCAATGTCCAGATCATGGGACATCTGCCCTACATACTTTAGCAGCCTCTGATACACCCATGTATCAGAACATAGGTATTAACATGCATTGCACTTAGGGTAGGACCTACAGTCCACCATTGTACTAATATCACCTGCCTACATACTTAGTTCAGTCATCACATTAGGACCAGTCATCCACATTTTAGGATTTGTCCAAATCCTTTATACACGGGCTCTTGCATCAGTTCACTATAGTGTCTAAATAACAGGTGCAGGTAGTGTCTAAATAACAGGAAGCTAAGGGTCAGTACCTTAGCTGAGTTTTAACCCTCCATTCACATGCCTGCAATCACCCTTAAACTCCTGTGACCAGCTATTTGGGGGTCATATGAGTGAAATACATGTGCTACAACAGTGAATTGTATCAAGGCTGGGTATGTAGGTATCCTGTAAGAGGGTTAACAGGTACAGGTATGGTCCTTATTTAGGCACTCCACCTAATGTTCAGCAGGTATGCATATACACATATATGAAGAAATATTACATTGGTATGCAAGGCTAGACAAGAGGCTACAGGGTCCATAAGGGAAGATATCAGTCCCTCATAGTTCACTTGACTGATACATTTAGAGTATCATCCTAAATACATGTTTCCCATGTCCAGATTAGAGAGAGGGTGTAAGGACTCAAAATTCACATATGTTCAGCTCATATATCATGTCCAGTTCTTACCCACATTATATTCAGGTGTCTCCATTCAGTACTGTACCTATGTTCCAGTCGTGTATCAGCCCTGTGAGTATCAGTATTAATCAAGAGTCATCCTGATATCAGTTCCCCTATAGTCCATGCCCACACCATAAGCATGAGCAACCAATGGAACGGGAGGGGGGCAAGGTTACCCATTGTCCAATTACCTGGTAGGTTAGTACAAGTTGTCATCAGCCATAAGTGAGCACATTTAGTCAAGACTGATATTTAGGATAGTAGTCCAAAGGACTATGGACTAACGAACATAGAGAGAAATAGGGGTACAGGTACCTACGAACTAGACTAATACCAGGACAGTGAAGTTTAGTAGTCCATACCAAGTTGGCACAGAACATGCCCCAGGATAGACATGGGTTCTGTTACCAACTCAGAAACAGCGGACTCCTCTCTAGGTTTCATAACAGCAAGTAAAGAAGAGGCATTCCTGTAGGAATGGGGAAACATACTAGAGTAATGGGATGTCCCAGTCACCACATGTAACCTGCTATGTCCTAAAGAGTACCACTAAGAACTCTTTGTCAAGGCCATAGCCAAATACCACCCTCTGTATATATATATATATATATATCATCTTCTCACCTCAACTCTGGTGGACACTAGGGGACATGGTACATTGCTTACAAATACTTACCCAAGTCTACAGAGAGGACCAGGTCTAGGTACCACCTGGGTTGAGACCACTTATATAGAGTATACCATATGGCATTTAGGATGGAGGGGTATTCCAGGGTTACATGTAGTAGGCCATGATAAGAGGTCGACCATATAAGAGCTAGGGTATAGATGTCAGGGACCCTATACTATAGTATCAAACACTAAAAGTCTAGTATCCAAGGAGGAAATGACCCTTTGGGCAAGTACAACTTTGATCCAATATGCAATTAGATGATATAGTATCTTACCCACCCCTGGTCAATGCTATATCTCATGACCCATTGGACAAATAGACACACACATGACTCTTTATGACAACAGGATATTAGGGTAGCCTAAGCTTGCCTTTGTGTCAGACCTAGATAACAACAGTAGGACACAAGTATTCCTATACACCAGTACTAGGCATGAGGCTTAGGGTTAACACTAGTATAAATGAACTCCAGACCTTTAAGATTACTAAGTATAAGGGTAATTCGTAATAGTTAAATAGACTCATTGATTGATTTCATTTGTCGATTAGAAATTGATTCATAATATAGGTTTGTTGGACTCCGACTCAGCACTTGATTCGTACCACCAGCTCAGGACTACAAGCAAGTGCACTCTCTGTTTGCTTCCAATTCTTATAGTCTTGTTCAGTACATATTATTCATATGTTCTTTGCTTGATGACACGATGGACACACGAGATAGTATCATGGACCCCATTTATCATATTTTTCCTTATTTTATTATTGTGTTCCGTGACTTGTCTAGGCCTATGTATACTGGTCGGGATGGAGAAATATCTTAGTAGACGTGTGAACTATCCATTCCATCCCAATATGTCTAATCTTGACTGATAGCAGCTGCACATGACACGTGCAGGGTGCCGTATTTACCCCTTAGTCGTTCACATGTCGAAAATGATATTTCAACACACTTAGATAGTTGTCATTATTATTTCTTTATATTTCTCCAATTGCTATGTCACTATGCTTTTACATTCTTTCTAGTTGACATACTACATTCTGCGATTTATACTTTCATTCTAGATATACTCTATCATTAGCTTACCTTCTAGTTTGTTTCCACATATGCTATATTCATGCACTGTCAAATCTATTATGATGCGGATAGCTTTTTAGTTTGTGTGCTTGTTCCATTTCTGACTGGATAACCAACATTTTTAGGTGATGAGTTAGAGGATTTCTGTACTACGTATTATGAGCATACTGCAGATCCTGGTTTTGGTGTAGAGGGTGAACTGGAGGCTGCCTACACAGAGTTACCTGCTACAGATAATTTTTAGGAGATTTATGTAGCATTCTCATAGATTGGATTAGTTTGATATTGTAGTTTGTTATTTCTATTTTGTGACTCATGAGTTGGGTTGTGACTGTTCTTTAGTACATTCATCTTTGGAGACTATGTCACTTTATACTTTTGATCTATGTTGGAGTTGTCAGACTCATTTATCCTTCTTCCAAACTGTGATAATTTATAAATTTTATCTCGTTTTGAACTATTCAGTGATGTGGTTTAAATTGTGCAAATACATATAAACTGTGTGGTTGTTTTATCAATGTGGAGATGACTAGACCGCGTACTACCATCGACTCTGCGGCGTAGGCTGGATGTACCCACAGTTCGTGCCCAAATACTGGGTACGGGTCGTGACAGGAGCGGCAGAGACTAGCAGGACTACTCCAGCCTTTACCTATTCCGGAATGGAAGTGGGAACACATCACCATGGACTTCGTCTCTGGTTTACCGCGTACGCCCGATGGCAAGGATGCTATTTGAGTTATCGTGGACAAACTAACGAAACCTGCTCATTTTATTCCGTTCAAGGTAGGGCTATCGACCGAGAAGCTTGCAGATCTCTACATGCGGTAGATTGTGCGGATTCACGGAGTGTCGGTAAGCATCATTTTAGACAGGGACAGCCGTTCATATCACACTTCTGAAGGAGTCTACAGTTGCGCTTGGGTTCACAGTTAAAGTTCAGCACCGCCTATCATCCACAGACAGATGGACAGTCCGAGAGGACCATTCAGACACTGGAGGACATGCTGCGGGTTTGCGTACTCGACTTCGGCAGTTCATGGGAGGATCATTTGCATCTTGTGGAGTTTACCTATAACAACAGTTATCAGGCTAGCATCGAGATGACACCATTCGAGGCATTGTATGGACGGAGATGTCGCACACCTTTATCTTGGAACGACGTTGGCGAGAGGGCTTTGCTTGGGCCAGAGATGGTAGTAGATTCAGCTGAGAAGATCAGATTGATCAGAGAGCATCTCAGAGTTGCACAGGATCGACAGAAGCACTGGGCAGACAACATCAGACGGCCACTGGAGTTCGCAGTTGGGTATAGAGTGTTTCTGAAGATCTTGTCGACCAGAGGTATCATTCGTTTCGGCAGAGACGGAAAGCTCAGTTCGAGACATCGGACCCTTCGATGTGACGACACGGATTGGCGAGGTGGCATATCGACTTGCGCTTCCAGCCAGCTTGGCGGGAGTATACAATGTCTTTCACGTATCCCAGCTTCGATGCTACATTCCAGATCCAAGCCATGTGATGCACCACTCAGAGAGGTGGGTCCGAGTTTGACTTACGAGGAGCAGCCAGTGGAGATCTTGGATAGGAGGAAGAAACAACTGCGAAATCAGACTATTCCACTGGTCCGCGTCATGTGGAGACACCACTCTCCGGGAGAGTCCACATGGAAGCGCGATGACGAGATGCGGGAGTGCTATCCTAGCTTGTTTGCTTGATTGTATCCTGATTTTTGAAATTTTTAAAATTTTCAATAAATGATTGGTGTGTTGAACAATCCTTGTGATTTTGTTTTCATCGTTAATTTTGTTTTGAATTTCGGGGACGAAATTTTTTAGGGGGGGAAGATGTGTAACCCCACCCTTCTAGAAACATTAAAATTTAGCATTTTTCTTTTGGTTAATAGACCAATATATATATTTTTAAATTGATATTAATTGATAGCTACATATAGTATTATTTTAAATAAAATGTTCTTTCTTTTTAGGCCTTTCCATTTCGGCCTTGTAGTTTTGGGCTTATTCCTAAAGCCCACTAATCTTTTTCCCTATTGAAGACTTTGTGTGAAGAAGGGGCTGAATTCGTGCGCTCACTTCAATCTTTCGTTTGGAAATGCCTTCTTTCCCGCCGATTCTCTTCCTTCTCGAACATTTCCTAACGGCCTAACCGCCTAGAGCTTCTATTTAAGCATGTCCTTCTTCTATCTCCTATTTCTAACATCTAAAAATTCTTGACAAACACTCTGCTCTCTCCTTTCTCATCGAGCCAGATCCAAATTTGTATTTCGAAGCAAATCCATGGCACTTATGGAAAAGATCTCGTCTGGGAGCTAGGCGACAACGAAGTTGATCCTCTTTTTCCTTTGACAGATCCACATCAGTAGATCATGTGAGGAATCGAGCACAATTTTGTTCAGATCTGAGAATTTTTGAATATTGTGGAATTATTGATTCAATTTCTTTCTTGGTTGAGTTTTGTCTGCTCTCGTTAGTGAGGAGATCAATGAACTCCGATTGTTTGCTCGTTTCCCCCAAACAATTGAACCCTGGTAAGTGTGAACATCTTTTCTCAATTCGCTCTGGATTTGATGCTGAGTTAATTGAGTATTTCAATCGATTTATTTCTTGTATCGGTCAGATCTGAGGTTGTAGATCGGTGACCAATTTGCAGATCTCGATTTTCTCACATTAACGTTTGTATCCAATGAAGTTTAGTTCGGATACCAGGTGAGTGTCCTCAGTTTGGATTTTAAATGTTCAGAGTGGGGTGTGTCCGTTGTGATGTTATTCTCTATTTCTTTTGGATTTGGTTCATGTTTTAGATCGGTTTGGACACACAAGGACCGTGTCCAAACACTGAGAGTTGTGTTGTTGAGACATCAACCCAAGTCTACCCTCAGGTATTTTCCTAACCTTTCTAATTAAAACTTTATAGGCATGCTTGTGATAGGTTGGAGTGTGTAATGCTAGTTTTGAATATCTGATAGTATCAGAGGAGAATCATGCTCTGTTAATGCAGGATACAATGAAGTAGGGATATGTTGGATGCATATGATATAATGAGTAATCTGTTAAATTGGAATTAGGTTAGTTATCACCATATTTGAAGCATACAAGATTAGCTTTAGTATTGAACTCATGAACCCTTACTTCACTTTCTAAAACCATGTAGTAGGTATTAGTTCTCAGTTTGTATTTCTTTTGGGATAACTAGTTTAGAGTTTATTTTAACTGGGTTTGTAGGTACATCTTTGACTCGAAGCAATTTATTGAATCTCTGAATTGCTCACTTTTGTGGATTGTTTATCTACCTTAAGTAAACCTGAGACCCTTACTTAGACTATATCAGATTTTGTAGGAAGTTCTGGATCTGATATTAGTTCAGTCTCGAATATGATATTTGATAGCTAGTTTCAATCCCAGACCTGATACTTTGAGTTTTAGTTCAGCCTCAAGACTGATTTCTGAAGGATGAGTCCACCTGAATATCTTATTGTAAAATCTCATGTTATCACAATCCTTTTTGTTCTGAATTTAAGGACAAAATGTTTTGTACCTGTACCATTATTGGAAGGTAAGCTCTGAATGAGTGCCTGTGAGTATTATTTAAAGTCTGAGTTAATTTAAGAAGGATGGCCTGCAGGGAGTTAACCAAATAAGTTATGACCCGAGTTGGCCATTGATTCTGGACTACTGTACAACATGAGGATAAACTTTAATTACTCTACTTTATGTCAAGTTCCTATCTCACAAATTTTTTGAATGTTCATACTGCCTATTATTTAGAGTTTTGTTGTCTTCTAAGCCTCCTCTAAAAGCATATTAGGAATGCTATATTGAACAATCAAGCATGAACTGTTGTTCGAATGATTGGTTAGAAAAGCTAAATTTCATTTCTGAATCCAGAGGTAGGTTAGTCCAGTGCAATATGGAAGACTGTCATGTTCAGGTAGTGAATATCAGTACTGACTGATACTGTGGGGAATTTTTGAGCCTGCCAGTGACATAACAGTGGAGATGTTACCTCCAATATCCTGTAGGAAATCTGGGTAGTGTGGTTTTAGTTTCGGACTGATGAGGGGATGGATGTTTTGATTTGAACTACAACTCCTCAGTTTAGGATATGTGGTAGCTAGGATTGGTTGAAAGCCTTGTTCAGGACTAATTATATGTGTCTTAGTCGAGACTGACTTGTCTCAGTTCAATGAGAGACTGACCAACACCAGCCTTAGCTGGGATTGGTTGTATCAGTCCTATTTGGGACTGATCCTCACTTGAATTTTGGATGACAGATTGGAGTTTTACCTATTATGTTAATTTCAGTCACATAGTTGACATTAGGAAAATACTGATTGAGTTTAGCCCTTTTGAATGATCAAGTGATTGTAATAGGTTATGGTAAGTACCACCCTGGATTATAAAAGTTAATCTAGGATATGTTGAAACCCTTGGGAGGCCTGGAAATTGGATGTTTAGATATAACAGTACTTGTTGTAAACTACCAATACATAGAAACCTTGCTAGTTATATGTGGAGTTTGGAATCGTGTCAAACCAAATCCTAATACTAGTGAGGTTACCTCTATAGAAACCATAACTTAACTATACATATTGGTCATAGTGATAGATTGGCACTGTGTATAGGAATCTGAACACTGTGGATGCTTTAGGTAAACTATATATGTTCTTAAAGGATGATAGTGAATATAAGAAGGGAAGTTGTTAGGACATCACTGTTTCTCCTCTAGTAGACTTGGTAGAAATACTTTGGTTGGAAGAGAGTACTAATAGAAATAGGATTCTGTTTATAAGTTTAGTTAGTTAATATTTGTTTTTAGTCTAATCAACTTGTAATCATGACAGAAGGATATCCAGCTGTACATCCTATACTTGATCACCCTGAGCAAGGCAAGTATACTCCTCGAACTTGCCCATTTCTTTATGTCTTGTATATTCATTCTTGTATCTTCTGGTTGACACGATATTTCACGAGATTGTCTGGTATCTGGTTCCTTGAGTTTACTTGTGTCTGGGAGGGAAAATACCACATATGTGTGATCAAACCCGAGTTACTATTCATGTGAATAGCTTAGGCCCCGCATCGTGCACGCGGGACCGAAGCCGTACCATTTCATGTTCCTTGAATCTACCCAAGCCGATCACACACTCTGGATGTATTTCGATATATTGCACACTTCAGGTTCATTGTGTATTTCAGGTTCAGGACTCATTTCATGTTCCCTGTATTTACTTTTCAGTATTCATGTTCAGGATTCATGTCATGTTATCATTTCTCGTACTATATATTGTCCTGTACTCATTTTTATTCCATGATGTTCATGTTCATTTCCTTGGATATACTTAGCTCCGCTCCTGACTATGATATATTGCAGGTGAGTTGGAGGCTACCTGTGACACTTATTACGGGCAAGAACCTGGAGGCACCTATGAGCCAGTTGATGTTGCTTAGGACTTAGAGGCTGAAGAAGCCTAGCACCTTTTTTTTTAGTTTTATCTGGACTTGTATTAGAGACATCAGTTTACTTTACTTTTGCTGGAAATGTAATAACTCTAGACTTGTACTTTGATTCTAGGATTCGATATTAGACGTTGTGATTTATATTCATTCTTATCTAGATTTATAGTTTTCCCTAGATATTGGTACAACTTACTTCATCGTGTCTAACGACGAAGGCTGGGCATGTCCGACTCGTGTCCGATTATTCGGGAGCGGGTCGTGACAACACTCCTCCTTAAGATGGGCGGTAGCTATCAATCATCCCAATCTTGTTACATAGTTTAGAAAGATTCAATGAATTAAGGCCCTTAGTAAGACAAATATGCGACTTGTTCTTCTGAGCGAACATGATCTAGCTTTAATATACAGTTTTCTAACTTATCTTTAATGAAGAACCGATCGATCTCGATGTGCTTCGTTCTGTCATGCTGGACTGGATTGTTAGCTATACTTAATGCAGCTTAACTGTCACTCAGAAGGTGCAATGGTGTTCCCTGGTCCAGCTTCAACTCTGTCAGTATTGCTTTTACCTACAACAACTCTGACACTCTCAGAGCCATAGCTCTGTATTCTGCTTCAGTGGTCGATCGTGCTATTGCATACTGTTTCTTGCTTCTCCATGAAACTATAATATCTCCCACAAAGACACAATACGCTGAGGTAGACCTTCTGTCATCCATGCAGCTTGTCCAATCTGTATCATAGTATCCCTCAACACACATGTGTCTATTGTTCTTGAACCATATCCATCTTCCAGGGGTCCCCTTCATATATCTCATAATATGAAAAATCGCATCCATATGGCCCTTCTTTGGATCATGCACGTAGCGATTCACTACACTCATAGCAAATGAGATATCAGAACAAGTATGGCCTAGATAAATTAATATGCTTACAAGTCTCTGATATCTCTCACGATCAACTGGCTCTCCTGCCTCTGCTCCCAACTTTTCTTTCTGATCAATTGGAGTGACTATCAGACGACATCCCAGCATATCAGTCTCTGTGAGCAGGTATAATACATACTTCCTCTGAGAAATGACGATCCTATCTCTTACTCGAGCTATCTCAATCCTGAGAAAATATCTCATCATTTTCAAGTCCTTTACTTCAAATTCCTTGACAAGTTCTGACAATTTCTAAAGAAAATTGTGTGATCTGTATTGGTCTGACTGTACCCCATGCCCGTGATAGCTTTTCTAAATATTTCAAACCATGTCTGCTTGAGTCCATACAGTGATTTCTTCAGCTTGCACACCTTTCCTGTCGACTGCTTTGTGCAAAACCCAGGGAGTGTCGCCATGTATACTTTCTTTTATAGATTTCGATAAAGAAAGGTATTCTTTACATCTAATTGATAAAGTTGCCACCCATGGTTTGCTGCAAGAGAGACCAGAGTTCTCACATTGGTTATCTTTGCTACTGGAGCAAATATCTCATTATAGTCGATGCCATAGGACTGAGTGAATCCCTTGCAACCAATCTTGCCTTGTATCGCTCCACGTTTCCTTCTGGCATCTCCTTTACTGTGAAGACCTATTTGCATCCAATTTCTCTCTTTCTTTCAGGTAATGGAACAAGTTTCCATGTCCCATTTCTTTTAAGTGTCCCAAGTTCCTCAAACATTGTAGCTTTCCACCTCGAATCTTTTTTCGCTTCCTGCCAACACTTAGACAAAGAGGTGGTGTCTAATAATGCAATGAATTCTCCATAAGTAGGGAATGGATTAGAGTTGGATAAAAATGGGCAATGTCATGTTCATAACCATAACGTTTAGATCTTCCCGCATTACTACGAGAAAATCTTCTTAAGGGAATATGAGATAGTGGAGGAGAGATCACACCATCCAAATCAGAGGATCCGCATCAGAATCAGAGAGATCCGATACGGGAGGTGCATCTTCAGGATTTGAGGCATGGTTAAGCGAGGGACATGGCACAGTAGGGACAATATGCATAGTAGTGGACTAATGCTTTCTTTTTCTGTAGTCTTGGAGCTCTGTAGATGTAGACTGTTCGGTAGTCTGTTCCTTCCCATGTACTGGAGCATAACTTCATGTGTATCCTCATCACTTTCTTCAACCTCGCTATCTTCCATTGTTCCTTTGGACTAATTTTTATCATTTGGCACAAAACTGACCTGACAATCACGTTTGGGACCATCTCTCCCTCACTTCTAATACCTCTTGTGTTAGGTGTGTCACCAAATGCCGATCCTTCACCTGAACCATTGTGGTAGTGTGGTTCTATCTTACTGAATATAACGTCCATGCTCATAAAGAGCCTTCGCTCCATAGGACTCCATCAAGAATATCCCTTCAGAGTCCCATATTTCACTGTCCGAGGGTCTAACTTTTCCTGCAGGCCTATTATCCTTCACAAAGCATACACATCCAAATACATTTGGAAAAATAATGTACTTGTTCTCACCTGTAAGCATCTCAAACGGTATCTTCCATCCTAACATCTGAGAGGGCATCATGTTGATGGGATATGCAGCGGTTAACACGGCATGTCCCCATAAGTGTTTAGGAACATTCATATCAAACATCACTAACCGTGCCACTTCCAATAGGTGCCTGTTCTTCTGCTCACTACAACAAATATGGCATACAATAGCAGTTTATCTATAGCGTTTAAGCCTCCCTGCTATAGAATGTCATCATCAATAGCGTTCATTCCGCAGTGCTATTAAAAGAGCGTACAATAGCAGTTTATCTATAGCGTTCGAGCCTCCCTGCTATTATAATATCATCATCCATAGCGTTCATTGTGAAGTGCTATTAAAAGTTCATACAATAGCAGTTTATCTATAGCGTTTATGCTTTCCAGCTATTTTGTTGTTAACAGAACTTTATATAGCGTGTTATGAACGCTGTTAAAGGTATAGTTTTTTCTGGATGCTGCTTATGTTGCTATGTCCATATGTCAAAGTAAGGTATCTAGTTCGATTATGAGCAACATCGTATTCTATATATGTTGCTATGCCCGTATGCCCTTTTCATTATGCTCAAAAATTTTGGGGGTCACCCGTTCTCTTCTTTTCACTCTGTTCAAATTTTTTGGATCCCTGATTCAAAACCCTCCCTCCCTCTCTCTCTCCTCGCTACTTCTTCAACCCATCTCCCTCCCTCTCTTTCGCAGACAAGAGAATCACAAACCCTAACCCTCCACAAACCCTAACCCTCCACGTCTGCGAGATCGATCACGAGATCGCTTTCGATCAGACCGAGAAATGGCACGAACGCTAAGGAAGGATGCTGGAGAGACCGTTGCCGATCCTACGTCGGCGACGGAGGCGATGGAGGATCCGACGGATGGAACGTCAGTGAGGGTCTACGCCCATGGGAACTATGGCTGCTTCTACATCGGCTACGCCCGAGCTCTAGAGCAGGCCAAAAGATTGTGAGCACTCCCCAAAATTTATTTTGTTGTTATTATTAATTTTATATTTTTTTGGTATTGGAATTATTTTGGTTCTTTATTTTGTTGATGATGATGGGTTTTGTAGGGTTTGGAGAGTAGTCAAGAAGCGAAGGAGGAGGAGAAGACTATTGCAGGAAGAAGAAGAAGAGTGTAAGTGGAAGGGATGATGGAGCTTCTTCTAAAGTAATAATAGCATCATCTCTCTCTCTCTTCTCGTCTTCTTCAGATTTTGGGGTTTTGTCCAAATTTAGGTTTAGGGGTTTTTCTCCCCAAATTTTTATCTCCTACCGTGTCAGGGTCAGGATACTATGGGTTGTTTGGTTCATCAAACTTAGCAAAAAAATGGATAACTTTTCTAAGTTATCAACTTTGATAACTTTTTTTAGGATGTTCGGAGTAACGTTGGAAACTTACTGATCTTTCGCCATCCAGCCATGACTTCTATGCCTCTTTTCGGTAATCACAATAGTAATTCGAGTTCGACATCAACTTTGGTAACCTAGTCACAATATATTTTTGTTTTCATAAGTATATAGTGCTCATTAATTTTTTTTGACCATGAAAAAAGGAAAGATAGAAACCCCCATCTGAGATGGCCTAATATTCCCTATAACAGTAAGCAAAAGAATTTGATGCCTAACTGAGGTGGGTTGAACAATTTAGCCGTGCGAGAGAGGGAAAGCAAATCCAGTGGGCAGAAAGTTACTGTATTTCTTATGGCCTTCTTAATCTTACCGTCAACAGATGAGCGACTATTTTTCTTCCCTTTTAAATAGGGATGCATTATCCTATGTTGAGCTGATTCAAAATTCTGTATAATTTTGAGTATCATTCTGTCACAAAATGAATCCATGCCAATATTTCTTGCATAGAACTTTTTTTAGATAGTTCTTTCATATAACTTGCTCAAGCAAGGTTCAATCAGCAACTACTTTTGGCTATGATTTTATCGACGACGCTAATTTCGGTCCCTAATGATACAAGTCACAATGAACTTATCATTTTTGCTGAGCTCACAAGTTTTCATGTTTGAATAAGGGACCGAGGTATGTCCCTCATATTTCAATCAAAGATTCATCATTAGCATGTTTTGTTTGCTGGCAATTGCAATACCCTGATTCATAAGTACAGGAATAGACTTGTATCTGTCAATTGGTTGAGAATTTCAGAACTGCATTTCCACTGAGATAACAACTCCTAGCATTCTATGTTCCAAAACATGCTAAATGTTCAAAACAAAAAAAGAAAAGAAAATCATTCATACAACCAAACTCTGAAGCAACCAAATAGGTCCTCTAGAAATTAGCTTTAGGAACTATGACATACTCCCTTGAAGAATTTCTCAGAAATGTATTACCATCAGTTTTACAGGTTTGGATATTTCAAAATATAGCATGTTGGAGGATCCATTATGGTGGCCATTTTGTTTTCTTTTATAAAATATCCGGTATTCTTCTGTATTGCAGATAATTGGTTATAGAATATTTGCTGTAATTTTTAATGTTCATTGGGCTGTTACCCAAGTTTCTCATATGTAACTACATTCCTGCACCTTTCTCTATAGTTTCCTATGGTTCATCTTCAACTGTGGTCCAATGTTCTTAATGTAGGTCAATGGTGAATTGAACTGCATAAAGCAGAGTTTTCCTTGCCAATTGTCGTAATGCCTTCACAATGGTCTCTAATAAGCCTTTTTGAACTTGTTCCCATGTTTTCTCTCTCTTTGCTTGTGGTTGTGTTAATGGTCCATAGCTTCTACTATATTCAATCGGATCCTTGTTGTAGGTAGAATATCCCAGTCTCTATGCAGTTGCTTTAGCTGTCTTTACTATATGTAGCGCCGAAGGATCTATTGATATCAAAATTCAGGTGTCTTCATATGTTGTTAGTTGAAAAGCTAGTGCTCTATATATTTTATCATATGGTAAATTTCTTACACTCTTCTTCGTCATTAGTACCGTTGGGTAGCTTACTTCTCAATTTTGGTCGGTTGTTGTTTTGTTGGAATATTTCTCATTGGAACTAAAGAACCAGAGTAAGCAGTTCTTGTTGCTTTTTGATTTTATAGCTTACTTTATGCAGGCTTAAGACAGTTGATCCTTTTGTACTTAAAACTTATTTGTCATCATGTAGGTTGAAGAACAAAATTCAATCTGACAAGATTTATAGAATATCTTGGGGCTACTTGGGGCTACTTAGTAACTTCCTGCCATTAGAAGATGTGTTCTAAAGTCTAAACTTTATTGTTTGTTGAAATATCTTTTCTTTACTTATATAAATACATTCAGATCCTTATAATGTATTTAAAATATCGAGTTCCTATTTATTTAAGCTTACTTTATAATTATTAGATGCACGTTGACTTCTGGGTTTAGTTTCAATAACCACATAGTGTAGAGAATGATTTTGAAGTAAAGGTCATTTCAAAATCTCCATCTACTCCACAGGTAATATATCTCTAATAACAAATAGAAGTATTGTAACTCGAATGATATTTAATATTTTTGAGCTTCAATCTTTGTTGTAGTCACATCATCATCTGTCAAAGGACCAAAAATGCAAGTTACTCGATTGGACGGGAAATAAGAACGAAGTTGTTGCAATTGGACGATGGATCACCGATGATCCGAATGTACTGATTCACGGTTATCCTTTTGGACAAGGTGCATCCCGTGTTTGGATAGATATAGTGATACAACCCAAAGCTCTGTTGTTTAGGCCGTGTTTTGGTAACGACACAGTAGAGAAAATTATTGGAAGTACCACGGCTTGGCCAACAGACCACATTATATCGTTTGAAGACTAGGTACGTCTTTAGAGCAGTACCTCTGTAAGCCCCCTGAATTTTTGGGATTTATTTTCGAATTTTCTAAATAATTTATTCTCGATAATTAATTTTGATTTAATTGATTTTGATCAGTAAATGCTCTTTACCGTGACTTGGAATTCTAGAGCATCAGGGATGCCATTCTCTGGAAACTTCCTTCTTGGAGTTTATAGTAGATGAGATTATCTTCATTTTGATATATCCTGTCCCACTTGAACTTGTTCCCTTGTGCTCTTTTTGCTTCGCGCAAGTTTGGGTCAATATTAGACCATTTAATTATTAATTGAATTCCCACTCTTTTTCTTGATCATCATATGCGCGTTACCATGACTTTTAATTTAGGAGCACCAGACTAGATATTTTCTCGAAACCAACTTGTCATGTTTGATCTACTCGAGACGCTCTTCACCCATGACCTTCGTGTCCCACTCAGATACACTATTTTGTGCTTCATTTCCTTTGCACAACTTTCGGTTCAATTTAGGTCAATTTATTATCTATCGTAAAACCTGATTTAATTTTTCATTTAATTTCGGGGCCCGACATCGGTCCAATCCAGTCGACCCAATATATGGCCCTGGCCTGTTTTGAGCCTACTGTGCGCGTGCCACTTGCGTGCCACGAAATCGATCTCCCTTGTGCTTCCATTTCATCCATGATTGAAATGGTTTAAAATTTATTATTTAATTAAATCTTGGTCCCGAACCTGTCCGATCTTAGCCCAGTACCCGACCCAATTGGGTGTAGGCCCTACCACGGCTACCCATACCCCACTACTATATTTGCACTCTTCCTACACAAAAATACCCCTCTCTTTAGATGTATAAATATATATTTCTCTCCTCATATATATATATATATATATATATATATATATATATATATATATATATATATATATATAGTTAATCACTTTCTCTCTCATCACAAACACCCCCTCACCCCATCACCATGCTAGCACACCCCTCTCCCATGCTAGCCGACCACCACCTCCTCTCTCTACTCTCTCTCTAAATATCTTTCTCTCTCTCTCTATTCTCACCCTCTCTCTTTATATATATATGTTATATATATACCCACACACATAACTCTCTTACTCTCACCCCCTTCACATCATCCCTCTCTCTCCCGTACTGGTACAGCCCCCCTTTTCCGCTACATCATCATCATCTCTCTCTCCTTCTCACTTCTCCTTCTTCTTCCTCAACTCCTTCTTCTTAGTCTTCTTCTTCTTCTTCATCACCATTTCACCATCACCACCATTCTATCTCCACCACCCAAACGACCGCCGTCGTGCGCCACCACGTGGCCGGCGAGCCTCTCCGACGCCCCGCCGTGCGCTGCCACGGCCACGACCGTCGGGCAGTCGCCGCCGCAGCGTCGCAGCGCGCGCTCGCGCGCAGCAGCTTGCTGCACAGTAGCAGCAGCTGCGGTAGCAGCCGCAGTGGCTGCCGCACCACCGCGCACGACCACCCAGGTCGGCTCGCCGCCGGTGAGCCCCCCCAGGCCGGGCGCACACCTCCGCACCCTCCCGTGGCGGCCACCGTCCTCCGGGACCCGCCGTCGAGGCGATTCGCGCATTTTTCCCGGGATTCCGTCGACGCGCGCGGTGCATTTTGGGTAGCGACTTCATGCCAATTTTTTGGGAGATCCGACCGTTGGATCGGCGATTTCTTTGCTCCGTCTCAATCTTGGTATATCCGTCTTCATCTCTGTCAAGTTTGAACCGTTAATTTCGTCGTTTGATACATCAAAACTGGCCACCATGTTGACGTTTTAATTTGTATTATTTTGGACAGTTTTGTGATGCCAACTTCGAGGGCTCGTATCTTCGCCGTATCAGCTCCGTTTTGCGCACTACCAGTTCCGGTGCACAGCTGGTATAACCCTCTTCCTGCTCCCTTTAGATTTCATTTCAGTTTAAGCTTGTTAGGTCGGTCGAATTCGACGCCAAAGTTGGCCGTTCGAATTCTTAGTGTTGCACTTGTAAAATTCCATTTTTGAACCCGGGACTCCGGATTAAATTTCTGACACCACCAGTAGACTCGTAGCGTCGTTCTGGCATGTTTTCTTATAAAGTTTGCTTGATTTGGAGAACGTGGGCCCTGGCACGCATTTCGGTGCAAAGCGGATCCCACTTTCTGAGTCAACGGGTCACTTTGAGATCGGCTCATCGGAATCCAATTCTGGATATACCGTTGAGTTCGTATCGTCATTCTGGACTCGTTGACATATAATTTGCTGAGTTTTGAGGATATTGGCTCCGACATGCTTTTTCGTACAAATCAGATTTCAATGTCCTGGTCAACGGACCAATTTGAGATCGGGTCATCGGAATCCAATTCTGGATATACTGTTGGGTTCATATCGTCATTCTGGATTCGTGGACATATAATTTGTTAGGTTTTGTGCACTTTTATTCTGATACGTTTTTCGGTACAAAGTGGGTCCGATACGGACACCATTTTGGCCCAAAATTCTCTTTTTGCCCCTGTGTCCAAATAGGACTTTTGGATAGGCTATCCTAGCTGATTTGACCATTCTGGACACGTTGGTGATGTTTGTTTTACCATCCGACAATATCTGTAGGTTTTCACCCTATTATTATAATCTTTCTCTTTTTGTGGTATTTTGAGATCTATCGATTCCAGTGATTTCAAAACCACTGAAATTAAATATGTTGACCTGGTAGATGTTTATGAAGACTAGCCTTGACCCTGTTTGGCCATGGTTGACTGCTTTGACTGAACGTCGAAGTAGAGTCAACATTTGACCTAGGTTAGACTAGTTTGACCTTGGTTGACCAGAGTTGACCAGTTGACCAAAAGTCAACTGTTAGTCAAACATTTGACCTAGTTTAACCTAGAGTTGACCAGTTGACCAAAAGTTAACTGTAAGTCAACCATTGACCCAGTTTAACCTAGTTTGACTTGGTTTGACTTCTTGTGACCTAGTGTGACTCAGTGTGACCTAGTTTGACTTCGTTGACTGAGTCTGACCTAGATTGCGTAGCTTATACTGTAGAATCAAGCCTAATACTGTTGAACCCTAATTAGTTTATATATATATATATCTTATCTTTAGGTCTGTGGCATCACTCTGAGCATCGATCCCATTTGACAGCTCAGGACCGCAGGCGAGTACATTCACTGATAGTTTTCATTGTCTTGATATCTGCTATATCCGATTTAATCATAGTGTCTTACTTGATTCTCAGTCATGATAGTTCACGGACTAGTATATGTTGGATCATGACATGAGATGTTGTTCCTGGATTTTCTTGGTATATATGTACATTTCTTGCCTTGTTCCATGTACTTGTATAGACACCGATTCCTGAGAGGGAGTAGCTATCCTCTTAGGGAATCCTGTGTCATGACGTGTCATGTCCAGGTCCATTATCTATTCGGGGATGGGAAATTATTAGGGATTATATGATCAGAGCCACCCTGTCACTATTCTTGTGCTCGTGCCACTCTCCCCTCACGTAGGGTGTAGCGAGATCCCATTTACCTTGTGCTCGTTATCCAGGTTGGCCGGTATGACTTTCCGTTGAGGTCACCGCGGATTGTCGGGCCAAGTGGATAGCCTGTTCTGTCACTTATCCCAAGCCGATCACATATCGCTCTAATAATTCAAGACACATTTTATATTTACTTATCTTATCATATATCCTGCTCTGTTCTACATACAGTACTTTTCACCATGCTATGATATACAGTTACTCACATATTCTACATGCCTCCATGATGTACCTTGATTGGAGACTAAGTTCTGCTCGGGAGAAGGGTTACAACCCCGGTCCTTGTTTGGTTTAAGGTTTGTAGCTCAGCTTCCGAACAGTTCCCAAGTCTTCATATATCTTTGTCTTGTATTTCATTATACTGTCTCTTATAGAATTTGTCAATTCACATGGAACTGCTGTTAGTGTTTGTACTTGCTTATTTTCCTGACAGGATACCGTTGATAATATTTTATGAGTTGTTATACCATTAGTGGACTTCATGATGTTGCTAGCTGAGGTGGATCTCACTATTCTTCTATGTGAGTTGCATGGTAGTTATCCTTAGTTGTCTTGTTTTTCTTCTTTATTTCCTGTCTTATGATTCCTTCTAGTAGTTTCTAGTTGTTCTCGTGCTTTAGTTATCTTTCTTGTCTTATCATCCCTAGCTGTTGTGATGTGACTAGAGTATATTTGCAGTTATAGGCCTTATAGACGTAGTGTACATTTTTGGTTACTAGACAGCGTTCTACCATCGATACTGCGGCGTAGGCTGGGAGTCGTCTACGTATTCGTACCCGTATATCCAGGTGCGGGTCGTGACACGTTTTTAGTGGTGGCCCACGTAGGTCAGTCTTTGCAATTAATGCGAAGTCATGGTAGTACTTGAGCTTTTCTGTACTACTGCGAGCCTGCCCTAGGATTAAGGTTGAGTTATAGAATATTTTAGGAATTTGGTACTCCGTCACATATTAGGAACTCTTGGTAGATTCCAGGGATGACCCCTGGGAATCTTATTTCGAACTTTTTCCATTTGTTCTGTCCGTCCTGATTTCTGAAATATCTGTCCGTTATCAACTTTATTCTTTCTTGGAATGAGTTTGTGGACCCCAGAGGGAAGGTATAAGTTGAATTACATATCTTCTAGGTCGAGACGAGAATATGATTTACCAGTCTCATATCAGGTTGAGATTGTTTCAGATTATATTCCAATGATTTCCTTTATCTTGACCTAGATAGTACCTTTGGAAATCTCCTGAGAATTTTCTTCTAAACTCTACCTCGGGATCTGTTTCCGCTAGTTTTCATCTACTTATCCTTGATTCGTTGTTGAAAATTTTGAATCTTGATGTTCATTGTTGACTTTGATTTTGATTTTGTTGAAGATATGTTTCTCTGGATTGAGTTAAGATATTCTGATAAACATATTTGATGAGGGCGATGGGAACGATAAATGTCTACTTTACTTATGGAGTTTAGAATTTATCGCAGTCATATTAGCTAGCCTAACAGGGACATGGAGCCTGATTTTGGATATGCTATCCTAGTTATGGCATTTAGATTCTCTTGCAGCCATACCAGTTGGCGTGGTAAGGAATCTAGATGACATGATTATAGGGTGTATATCTTAGTTATGGACTCTATCGTTTATTGCAGCTATGTTTACTGGCGTGGCAAAAATTCTGGCAACATAATTTTGGATGGACGTGTATGGTTATCAGGTCATATCTTAAATTGATTCACTTTTTTTTGACCAAATGATGAGGACAATTCATACCCTTATTTCTCGACTTATCATTCATTTCTTTTCTCATCGTGTGATCATTTCCTCATCTTACCATCATTTCCTTTGACTTGTTTAGCTATGTCTTGACTACGCCAATCAACTATCTCGTATCTACATCTGTCATCTACACTTGAAAACTCTAAAAAAAAATTTGAAATTTTTATATCTCAATTGTTTCTTAAATTTCGATACTGTTAAGATTTTGATTTCTTTCTGTCGATGACCAATCAATTTTGGTCGTCTTATTTATCGTGCCAAAGAGTCTTGGTTGCTGACTAGACTCTAGATAACTTTAATTCCTTTGTGACTGGATTTCCATCCTTGGACGCTCGTGCCCAAACTTCGTTGATCTTATTCTCTATCTTGCCCAAATTCTGATTTACTCGAAGTTGATCAACTTAGATCGTATTGAGACAAATTTCTTTATCGTAGTTGGATTTCAATGCTATTAACCCTAGTGCATTGACTTTCGATTTTGATCATGTTTGGATTTTGGACACTCGTGTCTAAACTCTTTTCGACCTTGATTTCATTTCCTGATTACATCCAAATTCCTTATGATTAGTCGTGCCTAGATGATTTGGCATGACTAAGACAACTTGGGATTTCTTTGACCGTGATTTAACGATCATAATTATACATTTTATCTTATCTCAAACTCGTGCTTAAATTTTTGACTTTTAATCACGACTAACTAGGGTGACTACGAAATTAGCCGTGTTAGAATTAAACATGTTTGACTATCTACCGTGCCTAATTGACTTGGGTTCCTTCCTAAATTGTGCTTTTAAGACCTTGATTTTGAATTCATAATTTATCGTCTTTCACAACTGAACTTGGATCTTGATCGTGCTTATGTGACCTATAATCTGATTTCTATCAAATCTATATCTCAATCGTGCTATACTCAAATTTTCTCTCCATTTGATTCTCTTAGCCTTGTTTTAGATCATGACTATTCGACTTTGATTTTCATGATCTTGATAATCTTAATCCTCAAATCGTGCTAAAATCTTCAACCCAAATCGACTGTGTCGAAATAGATCTCCTTCGTACTTGAATTTTGATTCTCTAGTCGCTCGTGCTCAGGTTTCATTCCTGATCAAGACTAGATTTTCGATTTCCTCGTTCTATTCCAAATCGTTTCCTAAGTGGTTAATCATCACAAAATTTTAACGCTTCTGAGTCTTGATTTCACTCATGACCAGGTGGTTAATCCTTGATCAATGGTTGTACTAAACATCTGATTATTCCTAACAATGCCCAATCACGTCATTTTTATCTTGATCGTGCCTATGTATAACCCTAAATCTAATTTCATCGAGATGAAATCCTGTTAATCAAATTTTTGACTTAATTGTAATCGGATGAAGTTCAAGTTTTGATTTCGTTGTCGTACCTCTATCGTGCCAAGTGAACTTAGACTATTTCCAATTTTAAAAAACGTCCGAACTTGGATCGTATTTCATGAGTTTATTAATCATACTACCTAATCCTTGATTGGGTCTATAAGACCTTGACCTTGATTTTGTTGTGATTGAGATTTCATCTCAGCCATGCCAAACCTTGTTTTGGTCATGGTTAGCTTTTTATCTTGATCGAGCATGTGCGACTTTCAGGTTGATTTCCATCAACCTAAGTCCTACAGATCACCCCGTACTTGAACTTCATTTATATCTTCGAATTCTCCTGATCGTCTCTAAAATCGTGCCCCAATGACATGACTTATTTCTTAAATCATGCACACATAATTTTGTTCATATCATGATTCTATCGTGACAAATCCCTCTTCGTGCCTGAACAGTTGTGAATCGATTATCTTGATCGTGCAAAACTCATCATTCTTGGATTGTGCCTAAAATATTGCCTAAACCTTCTATCATGTTTTAACCCCACTACCAACCTTTAATTTTGAGGACAAAATTTTTATAATGTGGGTAGGATGTAAGCCCCCTGAATTTTCGGAATTTATTTTCGAATTTTCTAAATAATTTATTCTCGATAATTAATTTTGATTTAATTGATTTTGATCATTAAATGCTCTTTACCGTGACTTGGAATTCTAGAGCATCAGGGATGCCAGTCTCTGGAAACTTCCTTCTTGGAGTTTGTAGTAGACGAGATTATCTTCATTTTGATATATCCTGTCCCACTTGAACTCGTTCCCTTGTGCTCTTTTTGCTTCGCGCAAGTTCGGGTCAATATTAGACCATTTAATTATTAATTAAATTCCTACTCTTTTCTTTGATCATCATATGCGCGTTACCATGACTTTTAATTTAGGAGCACCAGACTAGATATTTTCTCGAAACCAACTTGTCATGTTTGATCTACTCGAGACGCTCTTCACCCATGACCTTCGTGTCCCACTCAGATACAACATTTTGTGGTTCATTTCTTTCGCACAACTTTCGGTTCAATTTAGGCCAATTTATTATCTACCGTAAAACCTGATTTAATTTTCCATTTAATTTTGGGGCCCGACATCGGTCCAATCCAGTCGACCCAATATATGGCCCTGGCCTGTTTTGAGCCTACTGTACGCGTGCCACGAAATCGATCTCCCTTGTGCTTCCATTTCATCCATGATTGAAATGGTTTAAATTTTTTTATTTAATTAAATCTTGGTCCCGAACCTGTCCGATCTTAGCCCAGTACCCGACCCAATTAGGTGTAGGCCCTACCACGGCTACCCATACCCCCACTACTATATTTGCACTCTTTCTACACAAAAATACCCCTATCTTTATATGTATAAATATATATTTCTCTCCATATATATATATATATATATATATATATATATATATATATATATATATATATATATATATATATAGTTAATCACTTTCTCTCTCATCACAAACACCCCCTCACCCCATCACCATGTTAGCACACCCCTCTCCCATGCTAGCCGACCACCACCTCCTCTCTCTACTCTCTCTCTAAATATCTTTCTCTCTCTCTCTCTATTCTCACCCTCTCTCTTTATATATATATATGTTATATATATACCCACACACATAACTCTCTTACTCTCACCCCCCCCTCACATCATCCCTCTCTCTCCCGTACTGGTACAGCCCCTTCTTTTCCTCTACATCATCATCATCTCTCTCTCTCCTTCTCACTTCTCCTCCTTCTTCCTCAACTCCTTCTTCTTAGTCTTCTTCTTCTTCTTCTTCTTCTTCTTCTTCTTCTTCTTCTTCTTCACCATTTCACCATCACCACCATTCCATCTCCACCACCCAAACGACCGCCGCCGTGCGCCACCACGTGGCCGACGAGCCTCCCCGACGCCCCGCCGTGCGCCGCCACGGCCACGACCGCCGGGCAGCCGCCGTCGCAGCGTCGCAGCGCGTGGTCGTACGCAGCAGCTTGCTGCACAGCAACAGCAGCTGCGGTAGCAGCCGCAGTGGCTGTCGCACCACCGCGCATGACCACCCCGGTCGGCCCGTCGCCGGTGAGCCCCCCCAGGCCAGGCGCACACCTCTGCACCCTCCCGTGGCGGCCACCGTCCTCCGGGACGCGCCGTCGAGGCGATTCGCGCATTTTTCCCGGGATTCCGTCGACGCGCGTGGTACATTTTGGGTAGCGACTTCGTACCAATTTTCTGGGAGATCCGACCGTTGGATCGACGATTTCTTTGCTCCGTCTCAATCTTGGTATATCCCTCTTCACCTCTGTCAAGTTTGAACCGTTAATTTCGTCGTTTGATACATCAAAACTGGCTACCAATTTGACGTTTTTAATTTGTACTATTTTTGGACAGTTTTGTGATGCCAACTTCGCGGGTTCGTATCTTCGCCGTATCAGCTCCGTTTTGTGCACGACCAGTTCCGATACACAGCTGGTATAACCCTCTTCCTGCCCTCTTTAGATTTCATTTCAATTTGAGCTTGTTAGGTCGGTCGAATTCGACGTCAAAGTTGGCCGTTCGAATTCTTAGTGTTGCACTTGTAAAATTCTATTTTTGAACCCGGGACTCTGGATTCAATTTCTGACACCACCAATAGACTCATGGCGTCGTTCTGGCATGTTTTCATATAAAGTTTGCTTGATTTGGAGAACGTGGGCCCTGACACGCATTTCGGTGAAAAGCGGGTCCCATTTTCTGAGTCAACGGGTCACTTTGAGATCGGCTCATCGAAATCCAATTCTGGATATACCGTTGAGTTTGTGTTGTCATTCTGGACTTGTTGACATATAATTTGCTGAGTTTTGAGGACATTGGCTCCGATATGATTTTTCGTGCAAATCAGATTTCAATGTCCTGGTCAACGGAGCAATTTGAGATCGGGTCATCGGAATCCAATTCTGGATATACCGTTGGATTCATATCATCATTCTGGATTCGTGAACATATAACTTGTTAGGTTTTGTGCACTTTTATTCCGACACGTTTTTCGGTACAAAGTGGGTCCGACACGGACACCATTTTGACCCGAAATTACCTTTTTGTCTCTGTGTCCAAATTGGACTTATGGATAGGCTATCCTAGCTAATTTGACCATTCTGGACACGTTGGTGATGTTTGTTTCACCATCCGACAATATCTGTAGGTTTTCACCCTATTATTATAATCTTTCTCTTTTTGTGGTATTTTGAGATCTATCGATTTCAGTGATTTCAAAACCACTGAAATTAAATATGTTGACCTAGTAGATGTTTATGAAGACTAGCCTTGACCCTGTTTGACCATGGTTGACTGCTTTGACTGAACGTCGAAGTAGAGTCAATATTTGACCTAGGTTAGACTAGTTTGACCTTGGTTGACCAGAGTTGACCAGTTGACCAAAAGTCAATTATTAGTCAAACATTTGACCTAATTTAACCTAGAGTTGACCAGTTGACCAAAAGTCAACTGTAAGTCAACCATTGACCCAGTTTAACCTAGTTTGACTTGGTTTGACTTCTTGTGACCTAGTTTGACCTAGTGTGACCTAGTTTGACTTCGTTGACTGAGTCTGACCTAGATTGCGTAGCTTATACTATAGAATCAAGCCTAACACTGTTGAACCCTAATTAGTTTATATATATCTTATCTTTAGGTCTGTGGCATCACTCTGAGCATCGACCCCATTTGACAGCTCAGGACCGCAGGCGAGTACATTCACTGATAGTTTTCATTGTCTTGATATCTGCTATATCCGATTCAGTCGTAGTGTCTTACTTTATTCCCAGTCACGATAGTTCACGGACTAGTATATGTTGGATCATGACATGAGATGTTGTTCCTGGATTTTATTGGTATATATGTACATTTCTTGCCTTGTTCCATGTATTTGTATAGACACCGATTCCTGAGAGGGAGTAGCTATCCTCTTAGGAAATTTCGTGTCATGACGTGTCATATCCAGGTCCATTATACTACTTGGGGATGGGGAATTATTAGGGGTTATGTGATCAGAGCCACCCTGTCACTATTCTTGTGCTCGCGCCACTCTCCCCTCACGTAGGGTGTAGCGAGATCCCATTTACCTTGTGCTCGTTATCCAGGTTGGCCGGCATGACTTTTCGTTGATGTCACCGCGGATTGCCGGGCCAAGTGGATAGCCTGTCCTGTCACTTATCCCAAGCCGATCACATATCGCTCTAATAATTCAAGGCACATTTTATATTTACTTATCTTATCATATATCCTGTTCTGTTCTACATACAGTACTTTTCACCATGCTATGATATACAGTTACTCACATGTTCTACAGGCCTCCATGGTGTAGCTTGATTGGAGACTAAGTTCTGCTCGGGAGAAGGGTTACAACCCCGGTCCTTGTTTGGTTTAAGGGTTGTAGCTCAGCTTCCGAACGGTTCCCAAGTCTTCATATATCTTTGTCTTGTATTTCATTATACTGTCTCTTATAGAATTTGTCAATTCACATGGAACTGCTGTTAGTGTTTGTACTTGCTCATTTTTCTGACAGGATACCGTTGATAATATTTTATGAGTTGTTATACCATTAGTGGACTTCATGATGTTGCTAGCTGAGGTGGATCTTACTATTCTTCTATGTGAGTTGCCTGGTAGTTATCCTTAGTTGTCTTGTTTTCCTTCTTTATTTTCCGTCTTATGATTCCTTCTAGTAGTTTCTAGCGTTATCTTTCTTGTCTTATCATCCCTAGCTGTTGTGATGTGACTAGAGTATATTTGCAGTTATAGGCCTTATAGACGTAGTGTACATTTTTGGGTACTAGACATCGTTCTACCGTCGATACTGCGGCGTAGGCTGGGCGTCGTCTACGTATTCGTACCCGTATATCCGGGTGCGGGTCGTGACAACCTCTAAATGCTATACTAAATTCCTACACACTATACTTTAATTCATGCACCCCTATATTTTACTCACTGTTTTCACATTCTATTACACAGATGTAAAATAAAAACTAATCCTACACACTCTTTGATACTAATTTCTACTTATCTGCACACTTCTTCAATAATATGAACTTATAATCTACTGTTTACTGAACACTAGAGTGTCTGATCTGATGCACATTGGACAATAAATATCTTCACATAATACCTTACTGAACTTTACCTACAGAAAACCTATTTTCCACTACACAACAGATATGGAAAACTGAAAGCTTTGGTCTGTACTGATAAGTCTTTAGTATAGACCACATTTAGCGATATCTGCTTCATCTATATGAAAAATGCACTCACTCAGTTGGAACTTATTAATCCTTTCAAGCTTTCAGTCAAAAAACGAGAAGAAGAGTTGAGAACACTTATAATTACAACAAAATATATAAACACATAAGACTCAATTAGTGCACTGGTAAGGCATCACTTTTTCTATCCCAATAATTTACTTTTCGTCAATTGTCTGGATCGGCTCGAGATGGTTTTTTCTTTACACTAATGATTTTTTCCCATTTTTGTGTAGGTTCCAGAAGGAAGAGGATGCTTTCTGAGGAGTTTTGGTTGTGGATAGGCTCGAAGGAAGCTAAATGTTAGATAGTCAACATTTTGGGATATATGTAGCTGACTACACTGTTAATGTTTAATTTTTGGACATATGTTTGGTACTACTTCGTTGTTCTACATGGAGAAATTAAGGATTTTGAATGTTTGGTACTACTTCGTTGTTCTACATATATTAGACAGTGAAATTAATAAATTTACTTATGTTCGGAATTCATTCTGTGATTGATTCGCATTTAAATTTTTGAATACCTGCATTTTGTGTAACTGTGGCATTATCTGCAATAGTATTCTAATGTGTTACATTCTGCAAATTTTCGAATACAGAATTTTGACTCTGCAATAGCATTCTGACATGCGTTAATAAATGTTATTAATGAACTATAGCGTTCGTAAAGGCTATGTAAACTATATAGCGTTTGTCAGTGCTATACCATGTCTATAGCGTTCATGAACGCTACAATACATTAATAGCGTTCATGAATGCTATTAAAGTTCTATAGCGTTCATAAATGCTATAAGTGTCATATAGCGTTTCAAAACGCTATACATCGTCTATAGCGTCAAAGAACGCTATAATCCATCAATAGCGTTCGTGAACGTTATAAATTTATAGCGTTCTTGTACATGGGGCTATTATAGCGGGGGCATTTATAGCGGACGAAATATGCTATAATAAGCATTCTACAGCGTTCAGAGCACGCTATCATATCCCATATCTGTTGTAGTGGCTCCGCCACGTCGTTCTATGCTGGTATACATGCACATGAAGTCAGATGATGTATTCCATTCGCTGATAAGTATTCTTCAATAGCCTTGTTAGTGTATTCTGTCCCATTGTCAGACCTCAAAATTTTTACTTTAGCACTGTACTGTGTTGTAACCCTGCGATAAAAATCTTGAAAGCATGCAAAGACATCACTCTTACTCTTCATTAGGTATACGAAGGTAACACGAGTGTGACAATATAAAGGTGACAAACCACCTGAAACAATTAACAACAGTTGTTGGACAAGTTCCCCACACATCAGAATGTATCATATCAAAAATAGCTAAAATTTTATTTCCAGAACTCACATAAGCTCCCGATATATTTTCCAAGTTTACAAGCATCACAACCAACTTTTGCTTATTAGCCTTTTGATACATAGAGGGATACATCCGACTCAGCAGACTGAATGAAGAGTGTCCCATGCACTGATATTGGAATAACAATTCCACTTTCACGGTACTTCGTGGCTCCTCCGGTTGTGCTTCATCCACAAGTGTTGTCAGTGCTGTATCTAGCCCACCCCTGTCCAAGTACCTAGCCCTTTATAACAAGGGCAAGTTCCCAACTGTCTTCCCGTTTCCTTCTCCTGAAAAATTACTTTCAGAATGTCAAAGGAAACAACACAATTAAGTTGAAGAACAATGGCAATAATGGACAATAGATTAACAGAAAAAGATGGAGCATACAAGACATCGTTTAGAGTCATGGAAGGGGTGCATTCAACTGTAACTTTATCCACGATTGGTCTAGCAGTACCATTAGCAGTCTAAATACTTTTAGGCGTCGTCATGTGAGTGTAATCTTGGAACTCACTATGGGCACCCGTGACTTGGCAGGATGCCCCAGAGTCAATTTTTTAATTTAGACTTCCTGGTTTGTAGGTAGATGCAAGGGCATGAGCAGGTATACTTCTGCTTGTATGGGTATAGTAAGTGATGTTACCCCAAAGGTGGTTGAAGTCGATGTCCCAACGATGTTGGCTCGACTGTCGCTGGTTCCAAGCTTCATGTTCCTCCACATTTCTAGCATTTTTCTCTCACTAGGGGTCATATCGGATAACTGACTCTCATTTTCTCCTTCTGCCAGGTTTGTCTTGTGTCCTCCAAAATAATGACCTCCGCCACCGGCATAACCTCCTTTTCCACCCTACGTCCTCTTCGGCTACTTCCACGGCCGTTGGACTGGCCTCTCATAGGCTGCGTACATAATCTGATGAAGTGTTCCGGGTCTCCACAGTTGTAGCACCCTCTCCCTCCTGAAGGGTTTGGGTTAAAAACTACTAGAGCTGATTTCTACCCCGAAGATCTAGTGGTGCTAGGCATCAGCTTCAACCGTACTTCTTCTTGTGCCATAGCAGCAATGGCCTCCTCTAGTGATGGCAACCCGGGTTGTGCAAGTAGCACATTCTTCCTTTGCTCGAATGCTGGGTTGAGCCCGTTCATGAACTTCATCATCCTCTGTTGCGAGATATACTTCATAAACTTCTGGTAATATTTCACAAATGCTGGTTCCACTTGCTCATCTTCCACACTAATGGGATCATAGTGGTCGAGATATGACCAATACTTCTTCAGCAGAGCTGCATACTAAAAGATGGTATGATTTTCTTGGACCACCTTATCAAGTTCATCCTGTAGTTGGAAAACCCTCATAGGGTTGCTCATCCCTGAGTACGTGTCTCTCAGCGTCATCAAAATATCACAAACACCCTCCATTGCTTCTACGTTGCCAAACACTTGGTCGGTCAATGAGGCTGTCAATCATCCAGCTACAACATTCTTGACGATTTTCTACACAGAAAACTCCTGTAAGGAGTGATCTTCATGTACCTTGGTTTGGCCATCCACATAACCCACCAAGCCTCTTGCTTTCATAGTCCGTATTGCATGACGCGACCACTTCAAGTAGTTGAAAATACTCTCCAACTTTACTTTTAGCTTCTCCAACTTCGCCATTTTGTATAGTGATGGATTTTTTTTTTTTTTTTTTTTGGGGGGGGGGCTGTGAAGTAGAATTAGGGTTTTGTGGAGAGGGGTGACAGCTAGGGTTTGGTGGAGAGAGGTGGTGGCTAGGGTTTAGCTCTGGCACGAAATAGATATTTATTAGAAAGCTTGACTTGTTTATTATTGTGGTGAAATATATATGAGGCTAACCCCTCTCCATATTATTCTACCCGATGTGGGACTAAAGGCCTATTATTACTCTCGACAGCTATATCAACCTCAATATTGCACTTGCAATGGATACCAGCCAAGCTAGTTAGCACCAATGTTTTAAAATCCAGACCGGTGGTTGACCTGGCCAAGGCACTGGGTCGGGTCAAATTGGTTCAACCAGTTAGTTCAACCAGTGGGTCAACCACTGGGTTAACTTAAGTGGTTCAAATTAATCCCTTATGGCCATTAATTTTTACAAAAATACTAATTTTTAAATAAAACCGCATCAATACTGAACCGGACCGAAAAACGACTGGTTCACGGATGAACTGGTTGAACCGGCCGGTCCGGTCCGGTTTTTAAAACATTGGTTAGCACGCCCAAAAAAATGCATCTATTTCTCTCCCTCCACACATGTTCCAACAACCGATAAAATACACATACTTCTATAAATAAACATCCTTCTATATGACAGCTTACTCTGATTACTATGACTTTTAAGCTCTTCGAAGTTATTCTTAATCCATCTTGTCAATCTACGAGTAGGGGTGAGCGTTTGATTTATTCTGTTTCATCTGACCGGAACAGTCAAAATCGAAATTCTAAAAATCCAAAATCGAAATTGAATCGAAATTAGCCAAAATCGAGATCGAACTGAACGAAATAATCATTTCGGTTTATCCGATTGAAATATTTCTATTCTTTAATATATCCAGTCCAAAGTTGAGATTATGGTTAAATTATATTATAAATTGTAATACACATATTTATGTATTTCAAAGTTGCGTCCAAAGTTGGATTAGTTGTTAAATTATCAAAGTTTGATTTCAAAACATAAAAATAAAATTATTGTTTTCAGCATGTACACATTTTTAATCATAAAATATACATAAAATGAGAAAATTTACATAATTGCGCAAGTCTTATTCGATTTTCAGTTTGGACAGAAATCGAAACCAAACAGAAAAAAAAAAAAAAATTAGTTTGTTCAAAATTAAAACTGAACCGAATTTATTTCAAACTTAACCGAAACTCATATTCGTTCTGGCTAGGTTCATTTTTCGGTTCACAGCCGAATAATGCTCACCCTATCTACAAGTTAATATTTCTCATGTGATGTTCACATAAACTTCAAGGCTGTACAATATATAAAAAAATAAACGTGTGCAACATTTACTAGTATAAATATAAAAAATAGACTATGTTTTTAACCATTTTGGGTAATATTTAAGTAGCAATTTTTTAACGAGTGCAATTCATGCTTGGTAATTCACTAGCGAGCTGTTCTGAATATTAGTAGTAATAATTTTATTTTTTTGGTGAGAATATAAATAGAATAAAAATTTCTCAAAATCCACTAATTTGGAGTGTTTACAAAGCCAACAAAAATTATATTATACCGATTTTGGAAATTTTTTGTGTCGACCAAAATTAGTATCTCAAAAAAATTAGTCAGAGATTTTTATAAATGGTCGGTTCAAAATACTCCAAAATAAATGAAAACACGATTATCAAGCAGACCCTTAATATAATTGAGATATTATCTTCGACGAAGAATTACATAAACCAAATAAAGTGAAAATTTAAGCCAATAGAGCAGTTGGAGTTTCTTCCGTATGGTATGGGCATATCTGGTTCGTGGAAATTGACCGAGAATTTAGAGACGTACATGCAAAAGCGCTCTAAGTTGTTGGGGGTGGAGGGGGGCAGAAGAACATGGACCACGTAGGCCTTATTCAATTTCCTACGAAAAAAACAAGAAACGTAGGCAAACTATATAATATTTTAAATCCAGGGCCGATCCAATGAGGTTGTAAGGACATAGTCTGATTGTTAAGATGGAGGAACCCCTTCCGGGAGGTTGCTAATTCCAGCCAGCAACGGATGCGCCATTCAATTCTTTTTAGGAGGAATTAAGTGGAGAGATGGTGGATGCAGTGCACTTGTGGTCCGTAGGAGACGAGAGCGTAGGATGCGGCTGCGTGAGGTCTTATACATCTAACATAATGATTTACTTACCATAGTTGGATTTAACTTGTATCTAAAAGGGCATAGGTACAATATGTTTGTTTTTTTTTTTTTTTTTTTTTTCCTTAAAAGCTTCTCAGTTGTTTTTTAGAAAAATTTTAAAGGCACTACAATTTTTACTTGAGTGTAGTCCAATTTTTTTTTTAAATTATTTACAAGTTTGTCACTCATTCCTTTTTGCTTGAGGACAGCCCAAATTTTGAGAAAATTCTACAGTCCTATAATATATATAGGACTGTAAAATTTTTCTACAGTCCTGTATTATAAATGGACTGTAGAATTTCCTACAGTCATGTTGAAATACATAAATAAACAACTGAGACTGTAAGGACTGTACCAAAATTATAAACTCATGCTTATATATAGGACTATAGAAAATTCTACAGTCGATATATAATTCAGGACTATAGAAAATTTTCTACAGTCCTACGGATACGAAGGGCTGTAGGAATATTCTACAGTACTATATATACTATAGGACTGTATAATTACCTACAGTCCTGTTGGGACGGTTTTTTTTGGAGGGAGGGTGTGTGGATTGGGCAACCCATAGTAAATTTGGAACTGTCATGTGTAAAAATTGTTAACACATGAACTGTCCTGAAATAATGGACTGTCCTAAATAAAAGTTGTAGTGTCTTTAGATTTTTTTTTTTATTGCATATAGTTTTTAGGAGGTGCACAATTTTAATTTTCGTCCAGGGCAACGAAAAACTCTGGACCGAACCTGATTAAATCATGTAACACTGTTTACACATCAAAACAATAAATTTGCAAACGTCTGCATCCATCAACAAACTATTACACATAAAAGAACACTTTACCCGTTCTTTTAGGGTAAAGTGCATTTAAACCTTCCTTAGAGTTGTCTCGTTCGCAAAATAAGGCTTTTTAGAAAACTTAAACATTTTGCACCTCCCGCAAAACCGTTTTTGCTCGGAATGTCCCTTTCCGTCAAAATGACGTTAGAACAGCCGTTAGAGCCCATATTTTGGATTAAAAAAAAAGTGCACTTCCCAAAATACCCCTAATGCTAATGGTTACATTGTGGCTGCTGCTCTCTTTCATTCTCTCTATAGGAATGTTTGTTTGAAACATAAAACCTAAGTTTTATATTTTCTATTTTTTGACCGGTTGGTTGGAAGAAAAAATAATATTTAATTTTTTTATATTCTTTTTTTTTACTTATTTGCTCTCATTTAATGTATTGAAGCTTTTTCTTACCTACAGATCTCAAATCCAACTGGAAATTTTTTTATATTCCCTTTTTTTACTTATTTGCTCTCATTTAATGTTTGAAGCTTTTTTTTACATTATTCCTTTTTTTTCTCAAGATGTCCAAATAGAAATTATGGAAGAACAATTTATTGCTATTGTGGATTAATTAGCCCATTGAAAATAAATTTAATATTAGTTACAGTAATATTACGTCCAAATAGAAATTATGGAAGAACAATTTATTTTTGAATTTTTGATACGTTTAGTAATATTTAAGTTATTTGTTTAAGTAATACATGTGATGAAAATAAATTTGTACCAAGATTTGCAATTTCAGTTAGAATTAATAAATAAATAATTACGATAATAGTCATGACTAATAAATTATTAAGTAAGACTATAATGATGATTACTAAATTATTAATTAAAATTATTAACTATAATTATAATTATGATTAAATTATTATTAATTATTATTATAATAAATTTTAATTAATAAATTATTAACTACGATTATAATTATTAATTAAGATTATAATTATTATAAAATATTAAATAATATAATATTAGTTACAGTTATCTAGCTCCAAATACGGTTTACAAAACATGCCCTAAGTTAAATGGCTGGATAGTTCAGGGCTAACCGGACATTTATTAAAGATTTTTTTTTTCCAGAAAAAATTTAAGATGAAAACCTACTATTTAGATTATAAACATTTATTTTCGAAAATGACGCCAAGCATGAGAATTCTATCTTTTTAGGAACGGGAGGTTATTTTAATAATCTTTTTAATATTTTGTTTTTTGTTTCCATTTTTTTGTTCTTATTTCATATTTTTTTCATCTTTTTAATAATCTTTTCTAGTTTTTTAAGAGTGACTTTTATTTTCAAATTTGTATAGTTTTTGTTTTTGTCTTTTTTTCATTGTTTAAGATTTATCCTCATTTTTTTGTTTTTTGGAATATTTTTTCTATTTTTTATTTTTTTCCATATTTTAATAGTACTTTTTTTGTTTTTTATTTGGTATTTTTTTCCCAGTTTTTCATCATTTCTATTTTTTAAGAATTGATTTTTTTTGTATTTATCAGTTTTGTTTTTCCCAAAAATATTTATATATTTGTTAAATAAAAAATAATTTATGACAAAATAATTTTAAATAATATTTATCCACTTTTTTGACGGAGCTAACCGTTTTTAACAAGTTAATAATAATTAAAATAATTAAAAAAATAATTTTACTAGCAAAGACCATTTTTTCTTTGTTAATATTTATCCACTTTTTAAAAAGTATTTTTTGCGTAACCGTTTTAACAAAATAATTTTAGAACTAACCGTTTTTAACAAGTTAATATTAGATAGTCCAGGGGTAAAATGGTCAAAACAATCCCATTTTAACACCCGCTAACAGAAAAGTTAGCGGAGGGATGATTTGAGCATTTTCGTAATCTTTTTGGTTTTTCGGATCAGCTAGTCTTTATTTGCATTTTCGTGACATCTAAGGAGGGTTTAAATGCACTTCTCTATTTCCGTTTCCTGGCAAGTGGCAAACCAAACCTCCCGTTACGAGTAGGAAAATGAATGTATTGTTTGTTTGAGTTGGAATGTTTTGATTTATTTCTCATGCATGAACAATCTTAACAGATGCGTCACACCCCCCGCAAAACCAAACCTCCCTGTAATTGTGAACGTACTTATATTTCTTCAACATAAACCCATTCCAACCTAGCAACACGTCCTGTGCACATGACATTGAGTGAGTCTTTAATCGAAGATGCTTTCAAAGACAACATACAGATCTAGGCCTCGTTTGGTTCCTTCGCGGAAAAGAAGGAAATGAAATCAATTTGATATTTATTTTCCTTTAAAAAATTATAATTTCTATTATTATTATTTTTTGGTATTTGAAAATATCAAAAGAATTAGAAAAAAAATACTTAAAGATTTAAAAAAAATCTTTGTTTGGATGGATGAATTTTTTTTCCCCCCTAATCTTATTTCAGAATCACTTATTTTTTCTCCTCAATTTTTTTCCTCAATTTCTTTGCCATCCAACAGAAAAGTAATGAGTAATGACTTTTCCTTTCTGTTCCCATGATTCAGCAAAACAAACCAGGCCTAACAGTGACCAGCATCCAATGACCACCACTGCAGTGCGCATATGCAACATTTGCAAATGGGTGAGAAGAGATTGAAATAGTAGTAGCTAAGTAGTAACAGAGCTTCTAGCTTCTACGTGCACTGATGCGCGCGCGCGCACTACAAATTTGAGCAACAATAGTCAAACCAACAACTCCCAATTGCCAGCTAAAACTAACAAGTACTACTATTACTACAACAAGTTAAAAAACATAAAATAAGAAGAAGATGGCCCCCCTCTTCCCCCAAAAAGTATATATTTATATAGCAGCCCACCCACATGTCCATGTGGACCCCACCATCAGCAGCAGCAGTAACTCAGTCAAGCTCTCGTCGGCAGCTCGCACTTCCCGATCTCTGCACCACCAAAGCAAAAGAGTACAGTATTAATTAATTTACGAGGACGGGTAAAAGTGAAGTGGGGGAAGTGGGGGGAAGTGGACTTACTGGGAGACTGAGCTACCACGTAGGCTGTTCCCTGGAAGTCGCAGGCCCCGGGCGTCCTCCCCTTCTTCTGGTAGTAGCTGTTGAAGGCGAAGGAGGCGTGTGCCTCGACCGTGTCCGGGTCGTAGCAGTCCTCCCCGGGCTGTATCTTCCCGCAGTCCGCCCCGCCCTCGCCGCACGCGTAGTCCAGCGCCCTCTGCAGCCTCTCCCTCCCCGCCACCGCGTTCGCCACGCACCACGTCTCCCCCGTCGACCGTGACGTCACTCTCCCACTTCCGCCGCTGCCGCTGCTGCTGGAGCCCCTCTTGTCTCTCCTCCTCCCCCTCGCTTCCTGCGACTTCAGCCCACCACTCCCCCCTCCTCCGCCGCTCTTCAGCGTGAACTCCACGTCGTACACCTTCTCCTGGTTGGGGTAGAACAGCCCGTAGTTCCTCTCGGACGTGGGCCCGGGCTTCTGGTTCTCGTTGAACAGCGCGAACAGGTACACGTCGACGTCCGCCCGCGGCTTCAGCGGGGTGCCGGCGTTCCCCGACAGGACCCTGCGTATGAGGTTGCCGTTGTAGGCCTCCGCGTTCTCCAGCCCCGCCCCGACCTCCCGGCCCTCGTCGCCCCTCGACGGCCACCCGGTCTCCGAGACCACCACCCTCACGTCGCCGAACCCGAGCCGCCCCGCCGCGGCGAACACCGCGTCGACCTGCGCGTCCAGGAGGCTGTAGTACCTCAGCCCGCTGCCGGCGTCCGCCACGCCGGCGTTGGGCCGGAAGAGCGCGTAGTCGAGGGGGATCACGCCCGCGTTGGCCTCGTAGGCGAAGAAGGGGTACGCGTTCACCATCAGGAAGGAGCCGGTCCTCTCGATCAGGCCGAGCATGGGCCTCATGACGGACTCCGCGAGGTCGGGGCGGAACGAGCCGGCGGAGGGCGGGTACGAGCTCTGCAGCGCCGTGAGCGCGATCGGGGAGGAGACCTTGACGGCCCCGTCGAGCTTGAGGGCGGAGAGGGCGGAGTGGATGTTGGCCATGGCGGGGACCAGGGAGGAGGTGAGGTTGCTGACGCCGGGGGAGCTGGAGACGGCGAAGACCTCGTTGCCGACGGCCACGGCGGTGATGTTGGTGGAGGGGAGGTAGGCGGCGACGCTGCGGCGGACCCAGGCGGCGGCGAAGGAGGGGGAGGTGGCGGCGGCGGTGAGGTTCTCGTTGGGGAGGGCGACGGTGACGGAGAGGCCGGTGCCGGAGAGGGCGCGGAGGACGGCGGGGTCGGAGTCGTAGAGCTTGACGTGGGTGATGCCGGAGGACTTGAGGAGGGAGGCAACGGCGGAAGGGGAGGGGAGGTTGTTGGCGACGCGGCCGTAGTTGACGCCGACGATGCCGGCGGAGGTGGAGCCAAAGAGGAAGAAGGAAAAGAAGAGCAAAGAGAAGAGAATGGTCGCCATTGCCGTTGCCATTGCTCTCTTTCTCTCTCTCTCTCTCTCTCTCTCTCTCTCTTGAGTGAGTGACTGAGAAATAGAGGGGGAAGTGGGGGTTTTATCAATAGAGCTAGGGAGAAGAGTGGGACCCAGCACGAAAGGAAGGTGGGACCGTTGCATGGTTCTACGTGGTGAGATTTTTCCGAGGGAGGTTTGGGTTTGGCGCTAAATTTACGGTGGCAGAACAGAACCATGGTGTGGTCTGTGGAGCGGAGGTAGAGGGGGCTACGAGCGGGAATAAAGAGAGTTTTAGAAGTTCGAGGACGTGGTAATAGCATCATTAGTAGTTGGGACTCTCCAATGTAATTTGGAGTCCAAAATTTAAAAAAAAAAAAAGTAAATGTAGAATGTGTTGGATTTGTATAAGAATAGTAAAAAATGATAAAGTGAGCTCCGGTCCCAAAAATTATGTGATCAAAAATTAATGTAGGAAAAAAAATAATATAAAGTTTAGAATCTAGAAAGTTGGGCTCCAAATTGGAACTTTACTATTCTACAAAACGAGTTTCTACAATCTAAAATCTAGAAATTTGGAGGTCCAACCCTTGGCACCCATGGATGAAATGGAACCGAAATTGTAGAAATTTGAATAGGGATGAGACTTATTATTCTACAAAATGAGCTCCTACATTCTAAATCTAGAATCTAGAAAATGGGATGGGCTTACTAATGATGCTCTAAGTGGAGGGAAACATGGAAAGTTTCAGATTATTTTCTTCTATAAACTGTGTCCCGTATGAATCCTCAGTGTATTTATTTCATATATGCGTTGCAACTTTAATAAAATAAAAGAATATTTTAGTAAAAGTCTCCATTTAAAAAAATAGAAACTAATATATACCTCCATTTTTTATAGAAAATTTAACAAATACTTTTATTCTTTTGTATGGAATAAATAAAATTTTAAGATATATTTCAACTATTCAATCAAATTTTTTGTTGGTTTACAAAAGAATAGAAACATTAGCTAGTTTTATAAAATAGTGGATATATAATGCAAGTTTCTCTATTTTAAATGGAGACATTTGCTAAAATATCCTAAAATTAAAACGTCGAATTTGAATGACTATTGTGGTTACAGAGAGAGTCATAAGATCCTAGCTGGGTCACTGGATGGCAAAAAATTAGTGAATCAAACCAAGGTGACGTATTATTTCTTCTATTTTAAAATTTGTATGGCGGGAGTTTAGGACACTGATCCCAGAAGGCATACAACGTAGAGTGCCCAAAGTTTTTTGCGTAATGTCGAATATCTAAAAAAAATCAATAAAATAAAATAACTTTTCTAATATTATAAAAAATAAAGAAAATCTTAAATTATTTTAAATAATTTATATATTTTTTAAATAAAAATTGTTATAGATATATTTTTTAAACTAGGGATATATGTGGTTTATATATATATATATATATATATATATATATATATATATATATATATATATATATATATATATATATATATATATATATATATATATATTCTGGTAATTAAATTTTTCTTAAAAAGATTCTATGGTGGGAGTTGGAAACAATGGCCCCAAAAGACATGTAATATAGCATGCACAAAGTTATTTCCGTAATGTCGAACATCTTAAAGCATCAATAAAATAAATTTTTTTTCTAAAATTATTTAAAAAATAAAATAAAAAATTAAATTAAAGTATTTAAAAAATATTTTTATTATAATTTGTTATGATATTTTTTTAAACTATTGATATATGTGGTCCAAATATAATTTTAACATTAGTATATTGAATTTTTTATAGATATGTCTATGGGTATATATATTATGGTAATTAAAAAGATTTGAAAAGGTTTTACTTAGGCAAGGATATATAGTCGGCAGTTAGAAAAAATTTAGATTTTTTTTCTTTTCTTAGTTTTGTAGCAATATACATATGACTTATGTCACGTCCCGATTCCGTAGAATCGATAGTCGTTCCCCGGACGTGATGCCGTGCGAACCTAAATTGCGCTCGCACAAGGCATAGTCATAAGGTTATCCGAAACACAACAACAAGAGAATGCACAGAGTAAATTGAACACACATTATAAAGAAGGAAACTTAAGCTTTATTGATAATGAACATCATTTTACAGACTCGATACAAGGGCGCCGCGCGGACTTTTTACAAACTGACTCCATTACAAAATGAACGTCGACGAGATAGCCATTCCATACATTTTATCCATTGATTATACAACCAGCATTACAAAACCACCTGGGATGGTGGGAAGTCGCTCCATCTGTCTTCTGATCTTCAACAACGGAGTCTTCAAAAGAGATTGGATCTAAGCTTCGATCGCACGGACGAAGCTTCAAAACACACGAGCGTTGCCTCCCTTCACGCGGTACGCTCCTCCTAATTTATCGCACCTGTAGAGAGAGCGAGGATCAGTATAATCAACATGTACTGGCGAGTGGCTAATTAATTTTCAGGCCCTCATTTGGTTCAAGAATTTAGATAAAAATTGTACGACTTGCTTTTAGTGATCTTTCTAGCCATCCTAGATATTTTCATATAAGACATTTTGACGAAACGTAAACCAAGTAAATTACACCAGAATTTCTCTCGGCAGAGCGCACCGTGCAACATAAAACTTACCATTACCTTCCCTGTTTGTTGATAACAATTCATATCAAATGTTTAACGTGGAGGTCACTGGCATTAACTAGCCATCCTGGACATAGCCTGGCAAACGGGACCCTTATAACGCAAGTAGCGTGCTCCGATGCAAGTCCCCGTGTTACCGATTGCCTATTATCCAGCTCGAATATAACTTATTTCTTCCTAGGCCGAGTCGGTCCCGTGGCCCCGGGTTGCCGCTCGAAGAAACCATCGCCCTTGTCGACAAGTTATTCATGACCGTAGTAAGTTAACAAGGTATATTTTAGGGTATCGTTGGGGCTTGTTATGTAATCGATTCATTTACTTGGTTGTTTTGCAGGCCTAAAATAATTCTCTCTCTTTTCTACACATCTCATCTTTTTTGTTCTAGAACATAGGACTTGTATTTTTCAAGTGAATCATTCAAATTCGATATCATTACCCGAGTTCTCATTTTGAAATAGAGGGTCAAGATGAATGAGGTCAGTCACTCACCTTGAGTTTGCTTTGGGACGAGAGAACTTGTTGGTCGCGCTAGACGTCGCCTACGCGATCACCTGAAATCGCACAAGCAACCGATTAGAACACTGTATTATTCAAGAAGTTCGATAGAAAATGCGAGTTCGAAATGCAAGCCATGAAAACCATCGAAAACATTCACGAAAATACATTTAGAAAACAAAGTCAAAACTAACGCAAGCGGCGTGAAAAATAGAGCAACGGGAGGTCTCTTTCGACTCAGCCGCAGAGTCAATCCTTGAGGCTCAACCCGCTGAATATGGGACTTGGTTCCGAAGAAGCCATTCCATAACGGGGAATGGATCTTAATTCAACCGTTCCCGTTCGATCTATTCGATCGATCCCGACCTATCGGTCCCGACCGAATCGATAGCGACAGTGTTCCTTTCTCGCGCATCCCGTGGACGGAGGATGGGGCACGATGTAGGGACGGGGCACTATACCATAACCAACTAAGAAAAAGTTTCATCCTTGAAACTTAAGAATAGAACCTACCTCAACGAGAACAATGAAGGGAATTTTTCCTTCATTTCTGACTCAAGCTTCCACGTAGACTCTTCGACCGAATGGTTTCTCCAGAGGACGCGGACGAGGAGAATAGCACGGTTGCGGAGAAGTTAATCCTTGTGCTCCAAGATTTGTACCGACTCTTCGACATATGACAAGTCTGCCTTCAGATCCAGCTGACCCAAATCTACCACATGGCCCGGATGGTGTACGTACTTCCGCAATTGTGAGACGTGGAAGACGTCGTGTACCTCCGACAACGCAGGCAGCAAGGCAATTTGGTAAGCTACTAGGGAGACTCGCTTCAATATTTTGAACGGACCAACAAATCTTGGGCTTAACTTTCTTTTCGCACCGAACCTGGAAACTCCAGCATGAACATCACTTTCAGGAATACATGGTCGCCTTCCGAGAACTCGAGGAGGCGTCGGTGCGTGTCGGCATAGAACTTCTGCCGGCTTTGTGCTATCTTCAATCTCTCCCGTATCAACTTGACCTTCTGTACAGTCTGCTCAACCAGCTTCGGACCAAGTATCTGCCGTTCCCCGACTTCATCCCAGCAAATGGGTGATCTGCACTTCCGGCCGTACAAGGCTTCATACGGTGCTATTTGGATGCTGGATTGGTAGCTGTTGTTGTATGCAAACTCGGCCAACGGTAGATGAACGTCCCAGCTTGACTTCAAGTCGATCGTACAGAATCGTAACATGTCCTCGAGAATCTGGTTCACCCGCTCGGTTTGACCATCAGTCTGAGGATGATAAGCTGAGCTAAACTTCAACTTGGTCCCCAACGCTGAATGAAGACTACTCCAGAAGCACGCCACGAACCGTCCATCTCGATCTGAGAAAATAGATACTGGGACCCCGTGCAGCCGAACTATCTCATCAAGGTATATCTGAGCAAGGCTGCCGACGCTCTAAGTAACTTTAATGGCTATAAAGTGCGCTGACTTGGTTAGTCGATCGACGAGGACCCAGACGACGTCGTTTCTCCGTGGCGTCATCTGCAAGCCAACAACAAAGTCCATAGTGATATGATCCCATTTCTACTCTGGAATGGCAAGGTTCTGCATCTTCCCGCCCGGTCGCTGGTGCTCGGCTTTAATTTGCTGACAGGCCATACACTTTGATACAAAGAGCGCTACGTCCCTCTTCATGCCGTGCCACCAAAAGACAATACGGAGGTCCTTATACATCTTGGTGTTACCAGGATGCAAAGAATATTTTGCATAATGCGCCTCCAATATTATCTCCTTTCTAAGTTCTGCGTCATCCAGAACGCGTAGCCGTCCCTTCACTCGCAACACTCCCGACTCGTCCTCTGCAAAGTCGGACACTTTCCCTGTCGATATCGGCAATCGCATCTTCTCCAGGTATGGGTCGTCCTTCTGAGCAGACTTGATCCTCTCCAATAGGCTCGGTTCCACCCGCAGTTGCGCCAGCTTTACGTCTCTAAAACGAACTCGGAGTTCAATGCCCATCCCTTCCAAGTCACGCAGTAGTCGATCGTTGATGCATAACGAAGCTAAGTACTTCCGGCTCAGCGCATTCGCTGTAACATTTCCTTTGTCCGGCGTGTAGTCGATTGATAAGTCGTAGTCTTTGATCAGTTCGAGCCATCGCCTCTGTCGCAAATTCTGTTCTTTCTGGGTGAAGAGATACTTGAGGCTTTTGTGGTCCGTATAAATCCTGCATGCCACGCCATAGAGATAGTGACACCACAGCTTCAATGCAAACACAATCGCCGCTAGTTCTTGGTCGTGCGTGGGGTAGTTCTTCTTGTGCGGCTTCAACTGCCGGAAAGCAAAAGATATCACCTTATCCCACTGTATGAGCACACACCCCAAGCCATGGCCAGAAGTATCACTGAAGATTTGAAATCCCTCCGTCCCTTCAGGAAGAGCAAGTATCGGGGCCGAAACGAGCCATTGTTTGATCTTCTGGAAGGAAGCTTCACAGTCGTCTGACCACTTGAACGCGACTCCTTTCTGGGTGAGGCGAGTCAATGGCGATGCAATCTTCACGAAGTCCTTCACGAAGCGTCGGTAGTATCCCGCCAAGCCTAGGAAGCTTTGAATTTCGCTAACTGATGCGGGCCGTTTCCAATCAGCAACTGCCTCGACTTTCTTCGGATCGACTGCGATGCCCGCGGCGGAGATGATGTTCCCGAAGAATGAGACGATGTTCAACCAAAATTCACACTTGCTCCTCTTCGCATACAACTGATTCTCTCAAAGGGTTTGGAGTACCGTCTGCTGATGTTCTGCATATTGCGCTCGATCCTTCGAGTAGACGAGGATGTCATCGATGAAGACTACTACGAATTTGTCAACGAACGGAAGGAACACCCAATTCATCAGATCTATGAAGACGAAGGGGTGTTTGTCAGACCAAACGGCATTACCAAGAACTCGTAGTAGCCTTAGCGAGTGATGAAGGCAGACTTCGGCACGTCATCTAGCTTAACTTTGAGTTGGTGATAACCCGATCGCAGATCAATCTTCGAAAATACCGTTGCACCTTGAAGCTGGTCAAATAAGTCGTCGATGCGGGGCATGTCACGACCCGTACCCGCTTTTCGGATGCGAGCTCGTGAGCAAGCCAGCTACGTATCGAACGGACTCCAGCCCGACTCGAATACGTAAACGCTGTCAAGGCTATGGTATACTACCAAATCATGGCAATACAATCTATATCTCAATCCATAATAAGTGTACGAACATGAATGAACAAATATGGGTCATGGTCTGCAGCCCATTAGCATATTGTCCGATTATACTCCAAGAATGATATGAGTCTATAAAATAAGCAGAATATATCATGGTATGGAATATAAAGTACGAGAGGATAATAAAGAAATATCACAAGCAAATACCTGTATCCATGCAGGTGTAATAACTATCATCATGAACCGCTAACTAACTCCATGCAATCAGCTACCTGAAGAGATCATCAGATCCTCAGAGGACATATCAAGATTCATAATATACATGCCTATCTAGCAGTTTATCATGCAATAAAGAAAATATAAGAAATAAACGAGAAAAGACCAATCAACACGAAACACGTCTATACACGACTGGAAGAACCACTACGCATAAACGAACTGCTGGAGGAGAACAAGAGAACACGATGATACGATGTCAATGGATAATCAATCGAATACTCAAACCCTCGCCCCTAGTGTGGACTCGCAGGTTTGAACAACTACTAACCCTCGCCCTAGTGTGGACTCGCAGGCTAGCATCAAGGATGACCCTCGTCCCTAGTGTGGACTCGTAGGTGCGGAACAGATAACTACTAACCCTCGCCCCTAATGTGGACTCGCAGGTTAGCTTCAAATAACTACTAACCCTTGCCCCTAGTGTGGACCCGCAGGTTAGCTTCAAATAACTACTAACCCTCGCCCCTAGTGTGGACTCGCAGGTTAGCTTCAGGGATCAATATACAGATAACTACTAACCCTCGCCCCTAATGTGGACTCACAGGTTAGCTTCAAGAATTCAAGGTACAATAGTTTCGTTATGACTTATTCATCCTATGATGCAATGTGACTCAGTCCAAGTACAGGTGATGACATGACCCGACCCAATCAAGATACACGGTAGAACCAATCCAATATGAACTACAAAATTAACTATGAACAAGAACTATATATATAAATACTAGCATGCACGATATACAAATCATACGTCAATAATCAACTAGTAAAACTATATAATAATAGAAATATGCATGTAAATAAACTGTAGAGGGAGGCAAGGTATACTTGCCTGGTTCCGCGATGTGAGGATGAAGTTTCGCTCCCGTGTCCACGCCTCTGGAACCCGACGCTCCAAAGATCCTTGCTAGAAAGGGTGGTGATGACTTCTCTTCACCACAGCTCCAATATTTTCTGCTATCCTCGCTTGCTAAACCTCTCTTGATGAGTATGGGAGAGTTGATAATGGCTATAGAGGGTTGGACGGGGGGATGGAGTTTTTTAGGGTTTGTTTTGAGGGGTTGGATGGATGTATGGTGGAGGAGATGAGTTTTTGTGAAGGATGGGAAGATGTATAATAAAGGGATGATATGTGGAGGCTATGAGGAGGGGGATTGCTGCCAAAAATAGAGAAGGGATAGGGAGAAGTGGTCGGCCACAAGGTGGGGAAAGAAATATTAGGATTTGGTTAAGGTTTGGGATAAGTTGGTATATTTAACATATCCTTAAATGAATTTTAAGCAATCTAGGATTTAAATCCTATTTAATTTGATGCATTTAGCCATGGGGGGTTTGCTTGGCCGAAATTAACATGGTGGGGGTGTAGGTCCTAAAAAATCAAGTTGCACCTATTAACAAAGTCAGAAAATCAAGAAATACAACTTTCAAATGAACTGCGCAGACATCAGATTGTGCATCATTCCGATTGTGCACACCGGACTGCGTATACTTTCAACTGCGCAGGCTGATGTGGCAATGTCATCATTATCTGAAAAAATCAAATCTTTCTGACAGCTGACAGCACAAAGAACGAGGAGACTGTTCGTTTATTGTGCCGCACAGCGCTCGAGGACAGCTGTACATACAGCGCAATCCAGTGCCTGCGCAATCCAGTGTCTGCGTAATCCATTTCAGCGCAATCCGAAGTCAGCGCAATTCATGTGGCGCACTTCATCATCTCAACTGACAAAAGTACACGTGGCATTCATGCCATCAATTGCTCATTATGTGGCAACCGTCTTCATACGATCATGCGCATTTCAATCAAATGATGCCATGTGTCCAAGACAGTCAGCCCACGACCAGACGACTGCCTGTACAATATGATGTTGCGCAATCCAGTTCCTGCGCAATCCAACTTGCGCCATTCAGAATAACTAAAAATTAGTTATTTCCAGAACTCTGTAAATAGAGTTTCAAGTCTTCATTCAATCAGATCAGATAGAGAGATCAGACATAAAAGTTCAGAAATACCAGAGAGTTCAGGAGTTCTTGCCCAAGTGCTGCTGCATTCTTCCAAGGCTTTTGCCTTCAACTTCAGAGGCTACTGTCTTCAAAGTTCACATCGTCCAAGGGATAAAGCAATCGTCTTCTAGATTGGATTCCTACAGTTGTACTTTTCCAGAATTCTTGTAATCTTTACAAAGTTTGTATCAATAAAGTTTCATACTTTTGTTTTTGCAAACAAAATGGCGACTCTGCTGGGGACGACTTTCTCCTCCGACGAGGAAGTGACAACTCAATGTGACGTAGCGTCTATCGGGAAGACGCAGAAGACTCTGGTTGTGAAGGTCAACCAGACAGCCTATGAAGCCATGATCAACTCGAAGACTACTCCTCGCACTGCAACCACTTCTGCCACGAGCAAAGTACGCCCAGTGTGGGTCTCCAAGACTGCTGTACAGTCCATTAACTCTGCCAGCAAGACTGCTGCACAGTCTGCCAAGAAGCCTGCTACGCAGTCTGCCAAGAAGCCTGCTGCGCAATCTGCTGCACAGTCTACAGTTACAGTCACTAAGACTGTTGCACAATCTGTCTCAACTACTCATGCACAATCTGTTGTTGCCAGTGCACAAGAGACTTCATATGCTACCCTATCAAGGTGCAAGACTCCTCTGCCTCTGGCGCAGTTGGCTGCCAATCTTCCTGCGCAAACCAACACTCCAGCAACTAGAGTGCACCCCAAACACTCAGTGGCCAGAACTCCTGATACGCAAACCACAGTGTCTGTGACCAGAACCAGAAAGTCATCTGCCAAAGACTCTCCTGCACAACCTGCCAGTGCGCCATCCATTCATGCGCAAACTGTCTGCACAATATAAGACAGCCCTTTGGCTAATCTTTCTTCTTCTCACAACAAGGGGAAGAGTGTTGCTCATCTCCAACACCCTGCTGCTCCTGCGCAATCCACTGGGGGTAGTCTTTTGGCTATTCCTCCTCCTCAGAACAACGAAAAAGGCCCATTGGTCTTTTCTCAAACTTCCCCGGCTCTTGACTTGGAAGACAACAGAGGGAAACGCTTTTTAGCTAACCCTTCTTTACAAAATAAAGGAAAAGGCCCTTTGGTCTTTTCTCAGTCTTCTTCGATCTTTACCGTAGAAGATCACACTGAACGTGCCTCGGCATTAGTCAGTACAAAAATTCTTTCAAACAAGGATTCTTCTCTCCATGTTAAAAGAACTTGTACTGATCAAAGAGGTATTCTGCCTACTCCGGTCGTAGAATTCTAAGATCTCCCAACCCTCAAGATCTTCCGTTCAAGACAGGGAAAATTACTGGTATCTCAAACAGAAACCCCTGGGGGTGAGTTTGCTGATTTGAGAACTTATCTCAACAGGCCAACTTCGGTAAAACATAAATAGCCAATGCCGAAGATCAAACATCATCAGAAACAAACTTCCAGGATCAAGAACCCAGACACCTATGCTAATAAAATGAGCACTTCCCTGTACACTCAAGGGACAAAACATTTGAAGAACCGGAACCATGTTCCGAATGTTATTAAAGAACATATCCCTCGAACTTCTTCTCGTCCCATTGCTGTTCCCGATCTCCGAGAACACCTCAAGCAAAGGTGGGACAACACTTCAATACCTCCAGTCCAACCATCTGATCATCATTGTAACCACAAGGTTATCATCCAGTGTTGTTGCCAGACAACAAAACGATCTGTCTTCGATCGTTTGAACTTTACAAACTCTGAACCTATGTCAGAAGATGAAGACGAAGTTTTGTACGCTTCTGTCAACATGACTTTTAGAGACATTGGGGGTAGGAAGTGCTCCAAGCATGGCAAGCCTCACAAGCCAAGTCAGCGGTATTTAGATTTACTCCAGGAATCTTCTGAAGGAGTATTTCGACATACCCGATCCCGAAGCCGAGACAAAATCGGTCAAAGGAATCTTCAAGATCCTTCTGAATGTCTTCTTCCTTCTCACTCAGGAGATGATTCTTTCTCCGATTATGATGCATACAGCGAAAGCTCAGAACAGACAATGTCTTCCACTGTACCCAGAGAAGTGATAGCTTACGTTGTCAATGAAGATCCCGATGCTTCCAGTTCAGCTAATCAAGAACAAAGAATAGCTGCACTAGAAGATAAGTTGAAGACCATGGCTGAGATGGTCGTAAGTATGCATTCCATCATTGTGGCTCAGCACACAGTGCCACCGACCGTACCACCTGCAAATCCTGAAATCATAGCATCGTCGGTGCCTGTTAATGCAGGGCTGGGGGTAGCATCTCTTCCAGTACCTCCTGTACAAGTCCAACCTGCACCCAATCAATCAGGTGCTGGGGGTAGTGCTTATCATGTTGTTCCTCCTACTAACACTGTGGTTCAGCCTGCTCCTTCTACATCAGTGGAAGATGCCAATGAAGCTGTGAAGCACCTGCGAACTCAGTTCGAAGCTTTCAAGGAGAAGGACAACTTGCAAAGATTGGGGATCAAGCAACCTTACCCAGTTGAATGGAAGGAAGTCCCGTTTCCTCCAAAGTACAAGATCCCAACTATCTCGCTGTTTGATGGCAGTACATCTCCCAGTCAGTTCATCAACCACTTTGAGGTTATGACTGTCCAACTTCAACCAAATGACGCTCTTCTTACCGGAGTATTTGTCGGCTGTTTAGCCGGCGTAGCATACGATTGGTATAGAAGCTTGTCCGATGGTTGTATTACCTCATTCTCTGGCTTAAAGCAAATCTTTTCGGGACGATTTTACGAGGGGATCAATGACATGACTATGTCAGCCCTCAATAAAATCAAACAAAGGCATAATGAAACTGCTGAGAGTTTCATTGAAAGATTTCATCGGGAAGCTTTGAAAATGCTACCGGGAACTCCGGCTGCTGTTACCATAGACACCTGCAAGGCAAATCTATTGCCTATCATCAGCATGTAGACGGGGTCTACTCAATTCCAAGATTGGCCATCCTTCATTGTCAACGCTAAGGCAGCTGAAGTTAGCGCCGACAAATTCAAGCAGCTAGGGGTACAAATGTCTAACTCCGACCGGGATGAACATCAAACATCAGGCGGTGGCAATCGCCAAAACAACCGCAAACCAAAAGAAACTTTGAACATTAATTTGAACAAGAACAAAAAATCTTTGGCGGTTAACGTGGCTCCTCCTACGTCCACTTCTACTCCTTCAACACCTCCACCGAGAGAACCTCGTCCTAAAGTAGAGTATTTCTTTGACAAGAATGACATAGCTAGCATTTTTGATTGCTTAATCAAAAGCAATAAAATCCAACTTCCAGATCCAAAGAAGCCCGATGAAGTCGATAAGACTGATCATCCCAAGTACTATGTCTATCACAGGTTCATCGGACATCCCACTCGAGCATGTTATGTGCTCAAAGGCAAAATCCAGGAGCTGATCAACGCTGGCGTCGTCACTCTGCAACAAGACGAGAAGACTGTTACTGCAAACATGGTATCAGTTCAGTTTGGTGACTTTCTGCCCCAGATGGTACAGCATGGCGTCATTCCTATCCCCAAAGCTACTCTTGAGATTGAGAATCTTCCTCCTCCACGAAGTGAAGGTCTCGTCCCCTTGTCTCTTGATAATGGCGAGATTATGTAGATTCATCCGGATCTTGCTTCAGAGTTCGAACTTCCCTCTTCCTCCAAGAAGAAAGATCGCTCCAAGGGCAAGACAAAGACTTTCAATATGGTGTCTTTTGACCCCATAGTCGACGAGGAAATCCTGTTGGACACCAGATCAGGGAAAGCTTATCTAAAGGAGTACCCGAAAGCCCAAGAGAATCCTGCTTCTTCTTCTGAACCTGCTCCGGTGCAACCTACTTCTACTGAGGATATTCCTATTACTTCCTCACCGGTGGTGATACCCATTCCTCCCAAGCCGATGGTCGCTGACAAAGGCAAACAGCAAGTCCGCTTCGATAAACCTTTGAAGAAGACATCTCCTTCTGGACTTGAAAAGCCTTACAACTTCGATATTTTGGCTCAGTTAGCCAATACACCGGCCCGATTGTCAATTTTCGAGCTCTTACATCTTTCTAAAGAGACTCGAGAAATTCTAAGTGAAGCTCTCATGCAAGCAGAAACTTGTCTAGCCCTTCTGAAGAAACCTACAGCAGAGCATGTCTCTTGCCTCCATTGTCATAGCGTGTTGGAGTTAATTCCAAACATAACTTTCACTCAAGATGACTTGTTAATGGAAGACAACAAGCATGACCGTCCTCTCTACTATACAGGATATGTCGACTCGATGAAAGTCGATCATATTCTGATAGACCCAGGGTCTGCCCTTAGCATCATGCCGAAGACAATGTTAGATGCGTTGAAGATCCCTGTACATAGTCTCTCCAGTACAATCACCACCATCCTTGGGTTCAATCAAGGAAGAAGTAAACCTTTGGGCAACATTCGCCTAAAACTCCAAATAGGCAATCTGCACACAAAAGTGACCTTCTATATCATCGACAATCATGGTTGTTCTTATAATGCTTTATTGGGAAGACCATTCCTACATGAACACAACATTGTTCCATCAACTCTTCATCAATGTTTCAAATATGTTGATGACAATGGAGAAGTCCAGAAGGAGGTTGCTAATCTCTATCCTTTCAAAGGTGTTGAAGCGTACTGCAACGATGCTCGTATGTACAAGGATGAATTCATGAAGGTTGTCTTGTCTCTGGATACTGAAGAAGAATCAGAAGCAGTGCCCAAAGATACCCTTATCATACCTGTTAAAGGGCGTGTCTCTCGTCCTCAATCTTCCAAGCCACTGGCTATTCACTTGCCAGTCCAGAAGCAACCAACTGATGGTGGTCAAGATCGAAGTGAGCTCACCTCTTCTGAGCTGCTTGTTATCGACTTACGTCGTAACAAAGACAAAAAGCAGCTCACTTCTTCTGAGCCGCTTGTTATCAATCTACCTCATAACAAGAAGAAAAGGGAGCTCACCTCCTCTGAGCCGCTTGTTATCGACCTTCGTCGTAACAAAGCCAACCCTCCTCCACGTTCTTCTTTTTCCCCTCTTGTAATCAATCTAACTAAGCCTGTTAAGGCTGAAGGTCCTGCTGTAAATACAAATGTACAAATTAATAAAAAAGCATCTACTTTCCAGTATACTGATGTCATTTATCATGCTAAATGCTACTTGGATATGTTAGGTAGCTTCCAATCATTTACAACGGGAGTTGTACAATCTTTTCAAACGGAAGTCTCTTTTGAACACCCAGATGATTCATATCGAATTGTTCCTGCTCGAAAGAAAGGCGAAAGTCCAATATTTTTTAGTAAAGGACCGGAACAACAATTCAGCTATACGGATGATAGCAAAGTTAACGACATAGGGCATCTTCAACTCCGTCGTTACAGTCAACAATCAAAAGACATCATCCGAAAGAAGGGTTATGACTTTAAGAGTGGCCTCAACTACGGTAAAGGTAGAAAAACTCCTCTCCGTACGGCTGTTCCGAAAGAAAAGTCAGAGATGTACTATAGCAGGACCAAAAGAGGTCTCGGATATGCTTCTCCTCCGATGTTATCCCTAGCAGGCTCTGAATCTGATAGCGAGGAGCGTTCTAACTCTTCTGATTCCAGATCGTGGGATTCTGACACCAGCATTGGTCAAGTTCATTGGTTAACCGTATCTTCTAACATGGTCTCTGTTGAACTTCCAGAAGGCTATGACGAGGATATTGAAGAAAGTTCTGAAACAGATCCTTGGACTCAACGAATGGATACCCAATAGGAACTCCGATTCGAACAAAGAGAACCTCCTACCGAAGATCAATTGGTTCAAATTAATGTAGGAGAGAGCGGGTCACCTCGTCCAATATTTATCAGCAAGAACCTTCCAGAGGCAGACAAGCAAGAATTAATTCTTTTGATTAAAGAATACATTAATGTCTTTGCCTGGAGTTATGAAGACATGCCAGGACTGGATCCTAAAGTCGCTACTCACAAATTGAACATTCTACCGAATGCAAAACCAGTCAAACAACAACAATGGTGTTTCAAGCTAGAAATGATGGATGCAATCGACGATGAAGTCAAAAAGCTCATAGCTTGTGGCTTTATCAGAGAAGAGCAGCATCCTGATTGGGTAGCTAATGTCATCCCAGTTCTAAAGAAAACCGGCAAAGTTCGAGTTTGCATCGACTTCCGAGATCTTAATGAAGCATGTCCAAAAGATGAATTTCCTCTCCCTATCACGGATGTCATGATTAACAACACCTGTGGGTTCGAAAGAATATCTTTCATGGACGGATTCTCCGGATATAATCAAATTCGGATGAATCCTGAAGATGAAAAGCATACTTCTTTCCGCACTCCTCGTGTAGTCTATTGTTATACTGTGATGCCGTTTGGTCTCAAGAACGCTGGTGCAATGTACCAACGAGCCATGAGTACCATCTTTCGAGATCATCTGCGTAAGACTGTCGAATGCTATGTTGACGATATTGCTGTCAAAAGTCGTCTGAAGGAAGATCACATCCAAGACTTGAGAACTATCTTCAATCTCATGCGCCAACATCAACTCAAAATGAATCCCACCAAGTCATTCTTGGGTGTCTCTAGTGGCAAATTTCTCGGCTTCGTCATTACCTCTAAGGGTATACACGTGGATCCCGAGAAGATCAAAGCCATTCAAGAGATGCGTCCTCCACGCAACATAAAAGAGCTACGAGGATTCCAAGGTCGACTTGCGTACATCAGGAGATTTATTTCGAATCTGTCTAGATGCTGCAGACCATTCACTCAACTCATGAAGAAGGGTGTATCTTTCGTTTGGACCGAAGAATGTCAACGAGCATTTGACGACATAAAGCTGTATCTCATGAATCTATCGGTCTTGGTACTACCAATCTCTGGCATACCATTCTTAATGTATGTCCGTACTATGGATCATTCATTGGGTGCTTTACTTGCCCAAAAGAACAAAGAAGGCCATGAATAAGCTATCTATTATCTCAGTCGTACTATGATTGGTGCTGAACACCGTTATAGTCTGGTCGAAAAAGAATGCCTAGCTCTCATGTTTGCTGTTCAAAAGACTCGGCATTACATCATTGGTCAAACTATTCATGTCATATCCCGAGTTAATCCTCTTCGGGTACTGATGAAGAAGCCCAGCACACTCAACTCTCGGCTGGCTACATGGGCCATTCTGCTAGCCCAATATGACATGGTATATGTTCCTCAAAAATCTATCAAAGGTCAAGCACTGGCGAATTTCTTAGTAGCCCATCCTGTTCCAGAGACATCCAAACTTTACGATGAAATTCCAGATGAGACTTTGGAATCTAATACAATCTCTGAAGAATTTCCTACTTGGCGTCTATTCTTTGACGGAGCATCCAGGATTGGACCCAATGGTGCCATTGTAGCAGGAGTCGGAGTTGTTTTCGTCTCTCCAGATGGGTCAGCTATTCAAAGAGCCTACTACTTAGATGAGCCTTGCTCCAACAACGTGGCAGAATACAATGCTCTACTCATCGGCCTTCAACTAGCCAAACAATTGGACGTCGAGTATCTTGAAGTCTATGGCGACTCTAAGCTGGTTGTTAATCAGGTTAGAGGAACCTATGAAGTTCGTCATCAAGATCTAGTACCTTATCATGAAGCAGCAATAAACATGGCAACGTCATTCAAAGCCTTCTTCATCGACTATGTTCGTCGAGCTTGCAATACCGAAGCAGATGCCTTGGCCAACCTCGCAGCAATCTTAGCCATCCCTATTAGAAGACAGCAGGTGGTGGTTGTCTCTAATCGTGAGTTGTTTTGTATTGAAAACAATCGTAATATTGAATTCAACAATTTTGCTGAAGTCAATATTATCAATGAAGACTGGAGAACTCCTTTCATCGACTTTGTAGTTCATGACATACTTCCTGAAGATCCCAAAGAAGCTACGAGTATTCGTCGAAGGTCTCTACGATTCTACTACAATCAAACTACTAAGACTCTCTATCGACGAACTTATGACGGCCTACTTCTACGCTGTCTAGCTGGTGATGAAGCGAAACAAGTACTGCGTGAAGCTCATGACGGTGTCTGCGGAGCACATCAACCCGGTCCTAAGCTACAGGATCGTATCCGACGCATGGGTTACTATTGGCCCTCTATGGTATCTTATGCCATTGAATATGCAAGAAAATGTCGAGCTTGTCAAATCTATGCGGATTTTATTCATCAACCTTCAGAATTTCTGCATCCGACGGCTGCTTCCTGGCCTTTTGAATCTTGGGGCATGGACATCATAGGTCCTATCAATCCTCCTTCTTCTAGAGGACATCGGTTCATACTGGCAATAACTGACTACTTCTCCAAATGGGCTGAAGCTATACCTTTGGCTGAAGTCAAGACCAGCAGTGTCATTAATTTTGTCAAACACCATGTCATCTATCGATTCGGTGTACCTCGACGTATCATCCATGACAACGGACCATAATTCATCAGCCAGAAGTTTACAAGATTCTGCGATGATCATAGGATTGACAACGTCGCTTCGACAGCTTACAATCCTGCAGCTAATGGCTTAGCTGAAGCTTTCAATAAAACTATTATCAAGCTTCTCAAAAAGTTTGTATCTACTAACAAACGAAACTGGAGTGAAAAGCTTGGTGAATGTCTTTGGGCCTATCGCACTACAGTCCGTAATCCCACAGGCTTTACACCTTTCTCTTTGGTGTATGGTTGTGAAGCAGTTCTTCCTCTAGAATTTCAAATTCCTTTTTTAAGGATTGCCATCGCCAACGAGCTTACTACAGAGAACAACGATCTTCTACGACTTCAAGAATTGGAGGCACTCGATGAGAAGCGGCTATTAGCTCAACAACATATTGAGTTATATCAAGCCCGCATATCGAAGACTTTCAACCGTAAAGTTAAAGTCAGAGCCTTTCAGCAAGGAGAACTTGTTCTAACAGTAAGACGTCCTATGACTATGACTCACTCGAGCAAAGGCAAGTTCGATGCGAAGTAGGAAGGACCTTACGTTGTCAGCAAAGTCTTTTCGAATGGAGCCTATCAACTTTCAGAGTTGAATGGTCGAGTTGCAATGATGCCTATCAACGACAAGTTCCTCAAGAAATACTATGTATAAATGTAACAAAAATTTATGTAAATATGATCAAACAATTCATAAATAAAGTTTGATTTTTATTTCATCATAAGTGATGTTACATGATATCAAGGAAGGTCACTATCATCCCTCTCAATATTAGGACGCGGACCAATGCCGTCCTTATCAAAGACATAATCAGCAAAAGAACTGAGGACTTCTTTGCTCGAACCGACCAGAAATTTGTAAGCAGCCATCCTCATGGCCTCTTCCTCTTCAGTCTTTCCTGGTTCAAGCAGGAAGTCCAGGATATCTTGTGGTGGTTTGGGTGCAGACGAACCTTCGCCTGCCTCTGCCTGCTTTGGCTGGACCAATCGGCCGGATGTTCTTCAACGTCCGCTTCAACTTTTGGGGCGAGTTCAGCCTTCTTGGATGCATCTCCGGAAGACATCTTTATGTTGAAAAGTGGAAATGATCATTCCTTCCAGATTTCTGTTCTATTTATAGGCAGAGATTCTCAAAATAATAAAACGTCACATTCATCCGACGGTTCATCCGTTCATTCATCATCACCTGACGGTTCATCCGTTCATCATCGTCAGAAGGTTCATCCGTTCATTCACATCCATCACCTGACGGTTCATCCGTTCATTAATATCAGACGGTTCATCCGTTCATTCACATTCATTCGACGGTTCATCCGTTCATCAGACGGTTCATCCGTTCATCAGACAGTTCATCCGTTCATTCACATTCATCCGACGGTTCACCCGTTCATTCAATTCATTTGACGGTCCATCCGTTCATCCCGACGATTCATTTCGTTTATTTATTTCATTTACACCTTTTTCATTCATTGTCCATATCAGCAACTTATTGTCTTCGATTAAGTTGTCTATTTTGAAGTAATAATATTCGACAAATTATATTCTGCCACGTTCACATTACCTCTGAGCAGATATAATGAAAATAATTATTTTCTACAAAGAAATATATTATGTCCTACACCTCTGAATATATTTTCTATCGTTATTATTTATATCTGAATAAGATATGCAAAAAATAATAAGCCACAACAAAATGTCTTTTATTGATCAAAATTTAAGACATTACATGCATAGCCTAAAGAAAGACAAGAAGATACAAGAGATTCTTTCTACTGAGACGGAGGCATCATCAGATTAGCAATCTGTTGTTTTAAAATCTGCAACCGTTCTTCGCGAGATGCCATCACTTTCCTCCTGGCCTCTTCCATCCCAGATTCTTCATTGAAAGTGGGCTTGGTCACCATTCGGCGAGTGATTTCCGCATCATGAGCTGCTACATACTCGTTTCTTTCCTGAGTTAGAGCATCAATTTGTTGGACTGCATCCTGATGCTCTGTAACTTCATTTTCCAGTTCCTCTTGGAGACGAGCAATCTCCACTCTCAGCTCGACAATCCTTCCCTCTTTTCTCTCAACAGTTGAGATCACCGATTCCAACTTGGAATTATATTCAGCAGATTTAGTAGTATAGGCATCCAAGAGGTTCTGGAGATTCACTCTTTCAATTGCAGCTGTCTGAGCCATTTGTTCAAACTCTGCCTGCACTAAAGGTTCCACTTCCCCTTTGTTGAGATCTTTATAGTTCTTTATGGAGATTTCCAGCTCATTCAATATATGGTCAAGGAAAGTGGCCTGAGCCTCATCACCTTGCTCTCGGATGGCCTTCATCAAGAAAGAGGTCGGACCTCGAACCATGTAAAAATCAGTGTCTTCTTTGTCCATCATTCTATTGATCAGAGGCCCCAAGGACTCGAAGAAGCATTTGGTGAATGATTGGATGACAAGCTGATTAATCGCCAGAGCACCAGGAGTCGCAGCTACTCCTGTTGATGACGAGGCAGCAGAATGCTCAATTTTTCATATCTGAACAACAGGCTCTTTGAATAAGGGAACCAAAGTGGAGCTGGTTGCTCCTTCTGGTTGTTCCTCTGCAAAATCAAATACTGTCACTTTGCCTGTCATTGGCTATTGATAAAGAGAATCAAAAGTGAAAACAGTCTTACCATGGGTGGATCCAGCAATAAGCCTATCATCTGCAGGAACAGACTTTAGTTGAGCAGAAGTAGCTTCAGACGCTACTGCCTGGCTACTACCTGCTTCAGAACCACAAGATAGATGACGGCTGCTACCAGCAATCTCCGTCGCAAGAATCATGTCTAGACACACAGGAAGTGCTGGAGAAACTTCGATTTCTGCATGGAGTGCAAATAGAAACGTCAGCTATCAATTTATTTAAAAGAAGATTGTTAATTTTATTTTATACCTTGGGGATTAACAGAGGGAGTTTCCTCCGGAGCCGTTTCTTCATTGGCTATCTTTTTCAGAGATGATTGCGCTTCAACATCCTTTTCAGGATTCAAAGTGTCGTCAGCACCTCCGGGAGACATCTGCACATCTGCATCCAAAATGTCATCAATTGTTATTGGAGATACATGTCCTTCCTCATCGCCTTCAGGATTTTGCATATCTTCATCAGTTTCAGACGATGTGCTCTCCTCATATTCTGCTGGTATCTCTCCACTGGCAGTTTCAGTGGCTTGATCAACATAATCCTCCTGTGAGCCAAAGTCACAGTCCTCTAAAGCTTCAATCATCATACGATCCTCCTTTGCGCGGAGGGTCCCAGGTGTAAGAGGAAGTTGAGTAGTCTCTACAGCAGGTGAAGGAGATCGTACGGCATTATGCTCTTCCTCTACAATGTTATCTCTGGGCTCTTCAGCCTCATTTCTCTGGTCCAGCTCTTCCCTCTGCTTAATTTCCTCTCTCTGCTCTGGACTGGGAGTTTTATTCCCAGACTCAGAAACAGGAGTGGGAGAGGGCATGGTGAGTCCCGCTGCAGCGTCTATCACGATTGAAGACAAAACTTGTCTTCTGCGGACCAACCTTTTCTTCCTATGCAGAGGTCTCTCAGGACTCTCTACGTTTATTGCCTCGACTTGTTTTTGAACAAAGGTCAGTGTGGTAGCTTCTTCCTGCTGAATTGTCTCGACCAGCTGCCGAGATTGAGATCTGGTAGTAATCTTTTCTGAAGAATGATCCAAGATCAGTTTCTTCTTCGCAGCTGGGACGGAAGGCTCCTCTCTCCTTCTCTTCTTGGCCTGAGATTTAGCAACCTTCAAAGAAACACGAAGTGGCGCATTAATCTCTTCAGGGAACATAGCGTCCCTCGAAACTTCTAAGGGTGCATCCACTGGCTCGTGCACCTCATCATTACCTGGAAGTGACTTGATGACTCCTTCCTTCTTCAATCTCGTTGCAGACGCGAAGCTATCCGCAAGATTGAAGTTCTCGGCAAAAGTGTTCGATGATGTATAAAACATCGAACATGTGAACAGCATACGAGGGCCATGATTACTATTCACCGGCATCGAGAACGTTGCTTTCGTATCTCGAGCGTTGTAATAAGCCCAAGCTCGGGCTCCATCTATCAAGAAACATTTTCCTTGTAGTCATGAGATAGCATTACCTACGTGGAATTGGTCATATCCAAACTGCCGAACAAACCGGCTGGGAAGATATGGCTCCAAGTAGCATTCTTCTTTAAACCGATACACCAAGTGGGATGGACGAATTGTCTTCAACCAATCAAAAGCTGTACGGCTCAAAGGTTGCATCTTTGAGTCAACCATGTTGGTCGGCATCTGTTCATATCCGACAAGAGGAGGAGTGCAATAGAAGTTCCATCCTTTGCCAAGGTTTAAAGCATATCTGCAATCTCTCAAGGAAGTGTATTTCCACTTACCGTGGGAGAATCTCCGTAAAAAGTTGCCACTGACTGGTCCCATGTCGGGGTCCATCAAAGTAGGATGGTGTAGAAGCAACCATCCGAACAGATAAGTATACGACAATTCTAGCCGAGGAAACTCTTTCTCGCCCTTAGCTTTCAGCATCAATTCGACGTACAGGCGGAGACTGGCGTTCATTCTACAAGTCATCGCCGATAAAAGATTCATCTTGTAGCCGAAGACTAATCGAACGGCAGCAAAAAGAACACCGCGATGGAAGCGGTCTACGGCACTTGCTCCGGGAACGACGAATCGACGGAGCCAGTATGTCAAAAAACCTGCCAGCTGGGCTTCTTTTGACATAAATCGATATCCCACTCTCATATAACTCTCGAGAATGTCTCATTTCTTTAGAGGAGGACATTGATGATCGTCCTTGATCTTGACATCCAAGTCACCACTTCTCTCCATTAACTTCACCACCTCAGTACTGCTCAGTGGTTTAAAGAAGTCGGGATAGCAGTTGTCATATTCTTTGGTCTTCTTTTCTTTAATATGGTTGAGGAACAGATAAGGCAACCATTTAGATGAATAGCAGGTACCAGATGTACCACTTTTGTAAAACAAAGAACAAATTTTATAATGACACAGCAGTTCTTCGAAGACTTCTACCATGGCCGCATTCTCTTTTCGAAGTTTGTCCAACTCATCATTAGTTGGGACAAATTCCTCATACGGGGCGTCCCCCATCGGCAGGTAAGAGATGTACTGCATCTCGTGAAGGGCAAACCCGATCTCTCCGCAGGGAGTCATAAAAGTCCCTGTTATGTAGTTGTATCTTTCTGCTAGAGCCAGAAATAGATACGGATTGGAGGAGAAACCATAAACAGTTGCATACACTACTTGATACAAGTTAATCTGCTGAAGTTTGTCTTCAAACTTAGTCAAAATCCAGTTTGCTATACAACTCCATCTCTTATAGTCTGGGTTCACCAGTCCAGTTAATCTAAGGTCTTGATCTGGATGCCTCCCTTCGACCTTCGCGAACTCATTCGCGAATATTGGAATTCTCATGGGCAATAACAAAGAAGAATTTTTCGGCAGAATACAACCGGGCTTTAAACCTCTGAGCAAGACACTGTATCATTCTGAAGAACTGTAGAACATGTCTTTCTTGTTAGGCTCCATCTTTCTTGGACGGGCATCCTGAAAAGGTGTGAGATTCCATTCCATTTTCCTCGGATAGTTTGCATGAGCATATCGAGATAAGGGGAGACAGCGGGAGACATTTGGTATCGAGATTGTCTTGTCTTTCTGTTGGACAATCCGTTCTTCCATCCGTGGCCTCGGCTGAGAGCTCTTCTCAAAAGTTTTGCCAAACAAAAATAGGGGCTTCTTGTGAATGATGGCATCTGCTGACTCCAAAGGTTGCCCATTCATCAGACATAACATGGTTTCATTATCTTGGGTTACCAAGATAGCTTGGCGGGAAGCTGGCAGATCATACTGTAGAAAGTGCATATGGGACAGGTCTTCTTTGAATTCCGATTCTGAAAGAGTTCCTACAAAGTTCTCATACCCCGGATCTTCTCTGGTATTAACTGCATCAAACAGAGAAAACAAAAATTCAGCACAAGAAAAAATCAAGGATGCTACCATCAGACTGCACAACCATCAGATTGTACAACCATCAGAGTGCGCAACCATTCGATTGCGCAACAAACAGTTTGCGCCAGCATCAGATTGCGCTGGTAGTCTCGCAAAAATCAGCAAATTGTGCTGACTTTTGCCAGTACAGTTCAACCGATTGTACAGGAAGTTATTATTCATAAAAATGAAGAATAAACTGTTTCATGCAAACCAAAACCCTAAAAAGGGTGGCGTAGTATGATCACATCTCTAAAAAGAGATGGATTCTGAAAATCAGTGAAGTCGAAAAAACCTAAAAAAGGTTTTTCGATTGGGTCGTCTACCTTGCAGAGCAGGATGTGCAGTCTCATGTCGAGAAGGACGTCGTGCAACCCTAGCCGAAGGCTCGGCGGGGGCCTTGCCCTTGGCAGCGGCGGAAGAACGCTTGGGAGCCATGGAGATTCGATGGAGAAGAAAGGAGGAATAGGCTCGAGACTTCTCTCTTAAATCACAAAAGCAAAGTAATGAATGAAATAAATATTGAAGAGAACTATTTATAGTTTTTCAAAGAGTAACGGCTGCCTCAGACTGCGCCGAAAAAGTAGGGATCGACTCATCCGATTGCGCAGACAGCTCATGCGCAACTTGATTTTAAATTTTGAAATTCAAAGTATTTCGAAACTTTGAATAAATTCAACTTTCGAAAACTTTGAAGGGGGTCTTGTAGGTCCTAAAAAATCAAGTTGCACCTATTAACAAAGTCAAAAAATCAAGAAATACAACTTTCAAATGAACTGCGCAGACATCAGATTGCGCATCATTCCGATTGCGCACATCGGACTGCGCACACTTTCAACTGCGCAGGTAGACGTGGCAATGTCATCATTATCTGACAAAATCAAATCTTTCTGACAGCTGACAGCACAAAGAATGAGGAGACTATTCGTTTATTGTGCCGTACAACGCTCAAGGACAGCTGTACATGCAGCGCAATCCAGTGCATGCACAATCCAGTGTCTGTGCAATCCATTTCAGCACAATCCGAAGTCAGCACAATTCATGTGGCACACTTCATCATGTCAACTGACAAAAGTGCACGTGGCATTCATGCCATCAATTGCTCATTACGTGGCAACCGTCTTCACACGATCATGCGCATTTCAATCAAATGATGCCATGTGTCCAAGACAGTCAGCCCACGACCAGACGACTGCCTGCGTAATCTGATGTTGCGCAATCCAGTTCCTGTGCAATCCAACTTGCGCCATTCAGAATAACTAAAAATTAGTTATTTCCAGAACTCTATAAATAGAGTTTCAAGTCTTTATTCAATCAGATCAGATAGAGAGATCAGACATAAAAGTTCAAAAATACCAGAGAGTTCAGGAATTCTTGCGCAAGTGCTGCTACATTCTTTCGAGGCTTTTGCCTTCAACTTCCGAGGCTTTTGCCTTCAACTTCAGAGGCTACTGTCTTCAAAGTTCACATCGTCCAAGGGATAAAGCAATTGTCTTCTAGATTGAATTCCTACAGTTGTACTTTCCCAGAATTCTTGTAATCTTTACAAATTTTGTATCAATAAAGTTTCATACTTTTGTTTTTGCAAACAGGGGTCCACTTGGCATGATTTGGTTGTTTGGTGAGTTGGCTAGTTGATTGGATTGAGGATTTAAAAAGGGGTTTCCTAATATAGAACTATTTAATTCTATCTATGTAATTACAATACAAAATCTAAATTAAATACAAATAAATATAATTATTAATATTTATTAATTCCTAACATGCCTACATAGGGTTGGGTTCGGCTTGAAAGAGGTTTGGGAAGGTTTGGTGCAACCGGGTCTCCTAAAAAGTCATAAAGGATTTCTTACTAATTATTTAAATAAAAATTACGACTTGTGCCATGATTTGAATGGTTAACATGCAAGGGACTACCTTATGACCATGGCACTCCTAACATGGATAGCAAGCTAGTTAAAGCACCCAACAATGCTAGGCATGCCATACTTTCTAGTCGTCTTGCATATTCAAACTCAACCATGGCTAAGGTCATCTATAATAATAACTATTTAATTTAAAGATATTCACAAATTTCATAAAATCCTATTTAAGCCAAAGAAATAAATAAATAAAATAATCCAAAAATTCTGGAGTTTTACATCCTACCCACCTTAAAAGAATTTCGTCCTCGAAATTAAAATTAGGCTCACTAACAAAGAACCGCGCTAGTGTAACTAGGAATAGTTCAAAGAATACGCTATGTCACTACAGTGTCTCCTAATAACTCAAGTAATAATCAATCCTAAATAATTTGGTTTACTACATGTCTATCATAAAACAATTGATGGTTATCTCTAGTCGCTATTCTTGGTACCAGCGGTCTTACAATAATGACATTGAAGGTTTGCCCTTCTAACTATATTATTGTCACAACTATATAAGTCTCATGTCACATAATCAATCTAAGTGATACCTACCAACCTGTCTAATCCTAACTTTACAACTGGTAGGGCATAATGCTAAATGAGCTGGGTTAGCATATATTTAGGTTCTTCTAGTACATGGTCAGTCTCTACTCTAAAACTACTACTCTATTCTTGATCAAGCGACTACCATAAAGGAAGTAACCTAGTATGATCATTTAGCCATTTCTAGAACGTCTACCCACCTTTGGTCAAACTACCTCATCAAACACATGATGTCCTATGGCATATGGCATCTATAATTCCCCTTATCTATCAAGCAATCACAATACAATAAGCAAACTTACACTATAACTTAAGAATTCTTTTTGATAAATCCTATATAGCATGATTATTCGTCGCTCCGAAATAGGAAGAGACGAGAATCAAGGATACGAGAAAGCAAAGGAAGAGTAATCGAGAGTAAATACGAAGTTGAAGGGCGGTAGAGAAATTTTTAAGAAAATTTTTCATGGCATAGTGGATTGAGATTTCAAAAGGTTTAGTCATATTCGCAGGCTCGTATCAGTACAATTACGTAACTGATACGATATACTCTGACCTGCATGGGCCACCAAAAAAAACTTGTCACGACCCGCACCCGCTTTTCGGACGCGAGCTCGTGAGCAAGCCAGCAACGTATCGAACGGACTCCAGCCCGACTCGAATACGTAAACGCTGTCAAGGCTATGGTATACTGCCAAATCATGACAATACAATCTATATCTCAATCGACAATAAGTGTACGAACATGAATGAACAAATATGGGTCATGGTCTGTAGCCCATTAGCATATTATTCGATTAGACTCCAAGAATGATATGAGTCTATAAAATAAGCAGAATATATCATGGTATGGAATATAAAGCATGAGAGGATAATAAAAAAATATCACAAGCAAATACCTGTATCCCTGCAGGTGTAATCACTATCATCATGAACCGCTAACTAACTCCATGCAATCAGCTACCTGAAGAGATCATCAGGTCCTCATAGGACCTAACAAGATACATAATATACATGCCTATATAGCAGTTTATCATGCAATAAAGAAAATATAGAAAATAAACGGGAAAAGACCAATCAACACGAAACACGTATATACACGACTGGAAGAACCACAACGCATAAACGAACTACTTGAGGAGAACAAGAGAACACGATGATACGATGTCAACGAATAATCAATCGAATACTCAAACCCTCGTCCCTAGTGTGGACTCGCAGGCTAGCATCAAGGATCACCTTCGCCCCTAGTGTGGACTCGTATGTGCGGAACAGAAAACTACTAACCCTTGTCCCTAATGTGAACTTGCAGGTTAGCTTCAAATAACTACTAACCCTCGTCCCTAGTGTGGACTCGCAGGTTAGCTTTAAATAACTACTAACCTCGCTCCTAGTGTGGACTTACAGGTTAGATTCAGGGATCAAGATACAGATAACTACTAACCCTCGCCCCTAATGTGGACTTGCAGGTTAGCTTCAAGAATTCAAGGTACAATAGTTTCGTTATGACTTATTCATCCTATGACACAATGCGACTCAGTCCAAGTACAAGTGATGACACGACATGACCCAATCAAGATACACGGTAGAACTAATCCAATATGAACTACAAAATTAACTATGAACAAGAACTATATATATAAATACTAGCATGCACGATATACAAATCATATGTCAATAATCAACTAGTAAAACTATATAATAATAGAAATATACATGTAAATTAACTGTAGAGGAAGACAAGGTATACTTTCCTGGTTTCGCGATGTGAGGATGAAATTTTGCTCCCGTGTCCACGCCTCTGGAATCCGACGCTCCAAAGATCCTTGCTAGAAAGGGTGGTGATGACTTCTCTTTACCACAGCTCCAATCTTTTCTGCTATCCTCGCTTGATAAATCTCTCTTGATGAGTATGAGAGAGTTGATAATGGCTATAGAGGGTTGGATGGGGGTATGGAGTTTTTTTAGGGTTTATTTTGAGGGGTTGGATGGATGTATGGTGGAGGAGATGAGTTTTTGTGAAGGAGGAAAAGATGTATAATGAAGGGATAATGTGTGGAGGCTATGAGGAGGGGGATTGCTGCCAAAAATAGAGAGGGGATAGGGAGAAGTGGTTGGCCACAATGTGGGGAAAGAAATATTAGGATTTGGTTAAGGTTTGGGATAAGTTGGTATATTTAACATATCCTTAAATGAATTTTAAGCAATCTAGGATTTAAATCCTATTTAATTTGATGCATTTAGCCATGGAAGGTTTGCTTGGCCGAAATTAACATGGTGGGGGTCCACTTGGCATGATTTGGTTGTTTGGTGAGTTGGCTAGTTTATTGGATTGAGAATTTAAAAAGGGATTTCCTAATATAGAACTATTTAATTATATCTATGTAATTACACTACAAAATCTAAATTAAATACAAATAAATATAATTATTAATATTTATTAATTCCCAACATGCCTACATAGGGTTGGATTCGGCTTAGAAGAGGTTTGGGAAGGTTTGGTGCAATCGGGTCTCCTAAAAAAGTCATAAAGGCTTTCTTACTAATTATTTAAATAAAAATTACGACTTGTGCCATGATTTGAATGGTTAACATGCAAGGGACTACCGTATGACCATGGCACTCCTAACATGACTAGCATGTTAGTTAAAGCACCCAACAATGCTAGGCATGGCATACTTTCTAGTCGTCTTGCATATTCAAACTCAACCATAGCTAAGGTCATCTATAATAATAACTATTTAATTTAAAGATATTCACAAATTTCATAAAATCCTATTTAAGCCAAATAAATAAATAAATAAAATAATCTAAAAATTCTGGGGTTTTACAGGACAGGGGGTATTTGTTCCAGACGGTGGCCTTATTCAATTCCCGATAATCGATGCAGAGCCGCATCGATCCATTCTTCTTTTTCTCGAATAGCACGGGCGTACCCCACGGCGAGACACTCAGACGGATGAACCCTTTGTCAAGTAATTCCTGTAGTTGTGCCTTTAGTTCTTTCAATTCTGTAGGGGCCATTCTGTACGGAGCTTTCGAGATTAGCCGGGTGTCAGAGAATGTGTCGATGGTGAACTCTATTTCTCGATCGGGCGGCATGCCGAGTAGCTCATCCGGGAACACGTCTGGGAATTCTGCCACAACGTTGGTCTGACCCACGTTTGTACCATCCTTTCTCATGTCACGAACGGACGCCAAGTAGACTTCGCATCCGGAATGAAGCAGCTTCCGAGCAGAAATCGTCGAGATCACCATGCAGGCCGGCGATGCTTCACCACACGTATAGCAGAATTCTGGCACTCCAGGTATTCCGAAGGTGACCTTCTTTCCTACGTAATCGATGGTGGCGTTGCAAGGACCGAGCCAATCAATACCCAATATGATGTCGAAGTCCTTCATATCTAGAACTATCGCATCAAGACCGATCTTTTTACCCCCAATACAGATGATCCCATCGCCGTAGGCTAAATTTGTGAGTAGTGGTGTGCCCGAAGGTGTACTTACGCTAAGGTCGAGATCTAATGATATTATAAGAAATTTGTGCTCGACGGCAAAGTCCGTCGATATAAAACTATACGAAGCGCCTGAATCAAATAACACACGAGCAGGCACATTATTGAAATTTAGTATACCTGTTACAACCGTATCAGATGCAAGCACTCCATCTCGAGTCATGGCGTAGACGCGTTGTGAAACCCGTTTTCTGGATCTAGGTAAATTATGGGATATTTTGATTAATAGTTTAGATTAGGTTTTTATTATTATTATCATTATTATTATTATTATTATTATTATTATTATTATTATTATTATTATTGTTGTTGTTGTAGTTATTATTATTAGTCGGATCAGGAAAATAACATTTCTAAAATTAATTATTGGATTTTTGATTATGGCCCAGTCCCGATCCCGTGTCCGGGGTCCGACCCCGAACTCAACCGACTTCCGTTTCCTGAACCCAATTCTGTTTCCAGTCCCGAATCCATCCTCAACCCCTTGAATTAATTATTAGCCTTAGTTATTTATATAAATTATATTTATTGTTAAGAAAAAAAAAAACCAAAGCCCGGACCTGGCTTCCCCCACTCGGCCGTGGACCTGTTTTTCTCCCACGACCTGGACAGCTCCCCTCACCAAAACACCAGCTCCCACTCTCCACTCACGTTCTCTCACCCCCCTCATTTCTCTCCCATATCCTCACTCCTCTCTCCTTAAATTCCTCATCACCACCACCAACTTCTTTCCTTCCTTTCCACACAAGATTTTCCCTCCACACCAAAACCCACAGCACCCGAGGCCACCGGCCCCTGACCCGAGCTGGACCCCCGCGCCTCCAGCCAGCCAACTTCTGCCGACCGGCCAGCGTTCCCCGCATCGATCGACGACTGTCCCGGCGCCGACTTCGCCGCCCGCCAGCGCGTCGTCCCGCGCGCGAGGATGTACTGTCGCGTCCCGCGCGGTTGTTCTCCGCCCGCGTGAGACCCCGGCGCCGCCCCTTCCAGCGTGCCCCGACCGTCGGCGTCCGCTTTTCTGCAGCCGCGAGCTCCGCCCCAAGCCCCGTCGTGCCCTCCCGACGGCCCGAGCCCCGCCATGCCCTAGCCGCCCTCCGGAGCCAGCGCCTGCGCCCGGCCATCTCCAGCGCTCCGGCGCTCCCCCATGCCCGCTACCCCTCTCGCGCCTCCCCGAAAATCCCTCTTTCCTGCTATTCCGACGTCCCGCCGGCGCTGTCCAGTGTCTCGGCCCGACCGTCGATCCAGATCCGTGCTCCTCCCCGAGCCCTACGGTCGCTGCCTCCAGTCGGCCTAGTGCGGACCGCTGACTACTGTTCGCGCTTCCCGTGGTCCGCCAGCTTCCCGTACCGTTGTCCGGCTCGCTTTCTGCTGTTCGGTGGCTTCGATCCGCTGTCCGCAGCATCTCGTGGGTCCAGATCCGCTGTTCCCGTGGCCATTCTTTGCTGTTCGCGTATTTTGGGGTTTTCTCGAGTTTGCGGAATTCATAGTTCTCCTATTTACATTTGAGAGCTCTAGCCGAGCAACCCAAGGTATATCTCGTGTTCCCGTGTCCCTACTTTAGCGTCGATGATGATACGGTTCCCGATCCAGTTATGGGATTCGGTTTAGGCGTTTGTAGTTTCGGAATTTCTGAATCCCATTTCAGAATGATTCGGTTCTGTGGCTTTCGGTTTCCCAAACTTTATTTCGGGATTTCCAAATTTATTTCGGTAGTTCGGTTTTACGCTGGATGCGTACGTTCCAATTAGTTTCGGTTACGGTCCGGTTTTATTTTTATGCCGAATTTTATCTTTATTGTGTTGGTTGTGGGATATTATTTCTGTGTGGAATTTTATTATAGATGGTTTAGGTTGTTTCCCTGGTTCGGGATATTGTTTATGTTGACTTTTGGCACCGTCCCAGGATTGGGTTGTCCAAATTACAGAGGGGATGCTGCCCAAATTTTTGGGAAAGTTTTAAAAAATAAAGTATTTTGAAATGGGTTTCTATTTTCAAATTCGGTATTTTGTAAACAGATTACAAAATTGGTTTTGCCGGCTTTAAATGCAGATTTTGTGAGTTTTCGTATCCCTGTTAGGCGACGACCATATCAGTCGAATGAGCCTCGACGAAGCGCAAACGCTACAGGGTTCCTGTACGTTGAGGCGCTAGCCAGCAACATGACATTTGGACTAAGTCTGGGACGCATTTTACAACTATATTTATATTTATAATTATTTTAGAACTGGTACTACTGTTAGTATTTTTGGTGCAGGACTTCGGCCTACTGTTTGGACCGTTCACGGCACTGAGAGCTCCCCTAGATGATTAATTAATTTATGTAAAAATTTGTAAAGGGCATAAGCCCAGTTTTCTATTTTATTTTGCTGTGACCCGGTATGGTGTAGTTTAGGTTTTTACTTTCTTTTTCTGAGTTGGTTTCGTTATTAGACGCGTAATTATAACTTGGGTATTAATTATTTTGTATAAAAATTAATAAGGTTTTTCACGATAAATTAACTTGAATAAAATATTAGTAAGTTAACGAAGTCCATGTTTTATCACTAAAAGAAAAATACAGTTATATATATATTTTAAAATACAAAGTTTTGCCAAATTAATCGATAATTACTATTTTTCCAATTAATCAATAACCGACTTATTTAATTAAAAATATAATGAACGTAGATTGCGATGTTAGACGATTTTCGGTAGATTAATTAATAAACTTAAAACCTGACTAGGGTCTGCTTCTAGAGATTGTAACTAGCACACCTAGAATGGTTTCATTATGGTTCTAAGTCAAGGTTCTCAACTGTAGGATCTCGGAGACGAACTTGACATCCTCCTCGGTACCGACTTTTCCGATCCAGTCAATTAACAGAGGCAAGTTACGTTTATGTTTTATTGTATTTTATTTAGTAATTGTCAAGCTGCGTGTTTAAACCACATTGCTACACGGAACCCTCTCCTAGGGTTCAAATATTGACTGATATTGATTGTGGAGATTGGGGGAATAGTGTAACATTTATGGCCAATACCCTCCTATATTGCAGGATTGTGCGAGCTTACCCCTCTTACACACGGGGATAAGCCATATCGCATCGCTAGGACGCTATTGTATAACCCAAGCCGGTCATAGACAATTACACATTCAAATCATATTATTTTTAATCGTACAATTACTGGAAAAATTTTGTTTCAACTGTTTAGCCTACACTTTTCTATTATTACTTGAAATATGAGATACATATTCGTACTTGCTCCCTCCTGACTGGAGACCACATTTTAGGTGACATTGAGGATGCTGAGCTATTGTACAATAGCTACTATGACCCGATTTTGTACCCTGTGGTGTTGCCGGAGTCCCCCTTGGAGGACACAGGACCTGAGGTCGACGAGCCGACCGCTTAGCTAGTCGTTTCCAGTTTTTTTTTCTAGTTTTATTGTTCTGGAGTTTTGTAGACTTTTAAATTCAGCACTTTATTTCAGTTCTTTCATTTCCAGTTGTACTTTTCAAATATTGAATAAAAGTTTTAAATTTTTTTTATATTGAGTTGTGACAAATATATAGATGTTATTGTGAATACCTGCATTTAGAACAGCTTACTGCCGCCGTCTCACAACGGTACGGGCTGGGCATGATCCGGTTCGACCCAATTATTTGGGATTGGATCGTGACATGTTTTTAGTGGTGGCCCATGCAGGTCCAAAAATAACAACTTAGGAAAATATACCTAGAAACAATTAGAACACTAGAACATTGATTTATCACAACATAGGTCCAAATTATATATATATAAATATTTTTGTTTGATTATAGACTGTTAGGATACCTTGCTTATGTATTGCATCCTAAACCTTATCCAGCATAGGCCGATTGTATGGTGGTCTATTTTACTATCTACTTTAGTTTCTAGATTTTATATATCTTTTAGTGTCCCTTGGCTTTCAGAGGTTATTTTCCTCCATAACCTTATCATACTCCAGCATTCCTTGGCATCCATACTCTTTTGTTATTTATGGATTAGGATTAGATTTTTTCCAATCTCCTTCTTCAACAAACCTATTTCAAAATTTTCAATTAGTTGATCAAATCATACTTCTCTATCTTTATTTAGAATCTAGATCTATTTCACTATTTAGAATTTCAAATTCTCCTTTAGCAAACTTGGTAAACTTTTATCTATCCAGAGTATTTTTACGACTAGTGTATCCAACCATTTATCTTGATATTATTTTCAATTGACTTTCTTGGGACCAATCCTGAACCAAATTTTTCTGGAACCATAAAGCCCCAAGGTTAATTATTACCAGAAGAATTGGTTCAACTTAGCTTGTTCACGAATCTTCCAAAGGGATTATTTTTCAAAAAAAAATCCAATATTGATTGATACTTCCTAAATTATTTTAAGACCAAGAATATTTTCATTTGTTGACTTCCTCTACTCAACCTGAAACCTTACTCTCCCTAGGCAACTTCTTGATCAATTTAAGGCCTAGAAAGCTTTTAAACTCAATGCTTGAGTATCATGAAGCACCAACGGTCAGAGAATTGATTCCATCCTAATATTGAATTTTCTTTAGTCATTGGAAAACTTTTTGAATTGTTGAATTATCCCTTTGAAATTTCTATGGACAAAGTTAAGAAAATATTCAGTGACCTAATATGGCTTCGCACACGTGCATCGCAACCATCTATTTGAATTATAGAAACTACGAGTATACTGCAGCCAGTTGTGCACTGGCGGGGCATAGACTCTAAGTTGAAGTGATTCAGGTGTTGATAGATTTTTGGATATTATTGAGACTACGTCCTAAATGCATCAAATTTGTCTCCTATGTTGTTCATTTAGGAAATGGATAAAGTTGATAGACAACTCGAAAACCTGTTACCATCCAAGTTATGGAGCCAAATTTCACTGCAGTCAGGTGCACTCTGGCGAGGCATGAATTTGAGGCAAAGTGACTTCGGATATATTTGGTTTTCGAATATTATTAGGACATTATCCATATCTTGATTGTCTTTTCAGCACCATCAAGTTATTCTATCTTTTGCCCGATTCGAAGATTTGTATTTCTGTCGGTTGTCTCTATTTTCATAAATCTTTTATCACAAGCTTGAAGGAATAGATTTCCTATGAAATTCTACTTGATCTTCCTAGAACTTATTAGGACCATATCAATCTCTATTGACTCAATCTATTTCCTGTTTCAACCTTAGTACGTTGTATATATTTTTTTATATTGATTTATTTATTTATTTATTATTATTATTTTTCTGGAAGATGTAGATAGTTGTGGTTAGCTTTATATATTAAATAGTGGAAGGACATTTTGTGGATGACTATATGTATATAGTGGATAGCTATAGGTAGGGGAAACATAGATTGTTACTTATCTCATTCCTTGTAAGGGATCCTTGGGATTAATATTAGATAGCTAAAGGGTAGAAAAAGGTAGAAGGATACCTGGAGTAAGCTAATCTTGAGAGAGTGGTATGTCTTAACTTGTGACTTATTTGGGTTATAACTGTTGGTAGTGCTCACCAGTGCCTAAACCTCATTCAAACAAATGAAGGTATTTGGTGGTTTTAAGATTTATGATTAAAGAAAGAGTTATCGGAAGATAGACAGAACGTAGATAGAGTTTAGGATTTGGTAATGTTCTCCCATGGAGGAAGTAAATTTGGATATATATTTAGGAAACCTGAAACTTTATTGAAGTAATAGGCACAAAATACCGAAGCCTATACAAGTAAGCGCGCTCTCGCGACAAAAAGGGGGAAAAAAGAAGAAAGCGCGGAACGTGCACAACAAAAGGGGCGGGACGGAGCAGCGCCGACAGGGAGGACGCGAGCAATCCCGGGAAGAACAACTCCCAGAAGTCGTGAAAAAACCTGAGGACGACCTAATCAAGGGCTGTCCAGAACGAGTTGGAGATGTGAGAACAGCGCCTCCTGGCTTTGAAGCTTTGTCTGATGACCTCTCTGAATAGCTGTACGGAGGGATTTGGCGGCCTTCGTATCTGAATTTGTTTATGTTCTTCCAAAGTACCCAAATACCGGCGGCTGCTACGATCTGATGCCCGTGGGAGCGGCTCCAGTTGGCAAGGAGATCGTAGAGGCCCCCGGTCGGGTGAACCAGACTAAGTCTATTATGAAGCTTGGACCAAATGCCTTCCGCTAGCTCTCCCGAAAGAAAGATGTGTGCTGCTGATTTCGCGGTGTGCTCTTTGCAGCAGTGGCAACGGGAAGCGAGACTGAATCCCATAGATCTGATGAGGTCGTCAGTCGGTAGCTTGCGACGGAATGCACGCCAGATAAGGATTGACCATTTGACGGGAATGCAAGTCTGCCAAAACTTGGCGTGCATGGTGTCCGGCACCCCGCTGCCTTTGGCCACGATTCTGGCGGAAGCCAAAGTGAATGATCCGCTCGGGTTGGGGGACCATCTCCAAGTGTCGCTGGTGTCAGTAACCTGCAAATCAGCAGCAAGAAGATAGGTAGCCGCTGGTTGGCCTAGCCAATCTCTGACCTTCCTCCAGTTCCATCCGGAGCTGCCCTCCCATAGATCTCTGATAGCGCACCCCTGCGGAGTCAGAATGTTGGGGCGTATGATGTCTTCTCCAAGCCACCGCTCCAGACAGGCCGATGATTGACCGTCGCCCAACTGGAGACGGATCAGAGGTTCCGCTGTGATGCGGCCTCGAATAATACGACGCCACGATGCCGAGGATCTGTTGTTAGTGGCCACCTCCGACAGATGTGAGAATTTAGAGTACCTAGCTCTCATGAATTTCGTCCATAGAGGTCTCGGTGCGCAACTTCCACCACAACTTCATGGAGCAGGCATCCACGATGTGGACAAGTTTGCTAAAACCCAGACCTCCTTCTTCAGTGGGTTTGGCCATGGTCTCCCAACCTGCCCAATGGTGTTTGTCCTTGTCGTCGCTATATCCCCAGAAGAACTTGACAAAGAGGGATTCAAGGGAGTGTAGCACCTTCTTGGGAGGAGAGCAAACTTCCAGGGTGTACATCGGGATGGACGATAGAACGTGTTTGATGAGGATCGTTTTGCCCCCCGGTGATAAGGTGGCGTTGTGCCAACCAGCGATGAGTTTGCAGATATATATATATATATATATATATATATATATATATATATAAACATGTGAATATAATGATCAAGTAAAGAAACACTTGACGATGATCAACTTTTATGGTTAGATGACTACTATACCTAGAAGGGACAAATATAGCCATAGAAGGAATAACACGAGCAACGAAATGATAGGTTCTAGAGAAGGAATAAGCAGAGAGAAATTGAGATAAGACCATTAGCATACAACTTTAGAAAGGAGCAATTGAATTTGCAATTTCTACCAAACATTGGAGGCTCATATTGATTATGGTAAGAACGATTGGGAGTCTGTGGTATTTTGCTAATGCGTTTGGATGAGAACGGTTGATAGATGCATAGTTAAAGATCAAAATTGATTAATGATTGTAATTCTGTCAATTGATTTCAAGAAGTGAAAATTCGTTATTTTAAAGTCATGGATCAACTTAAAAGAATTTTCTAAGGATTTACTATGGCAAGGGAAGATTGTAATTTTGATATAGTCAGTTTTGGAAGACTGGCTGACAATTGGAACTTGATGTCTGAAAAATGCTTTGATCGAGAGGCATACTTGAAATTGAAATACATTTGGCATACGAGTTACATACAACGACGGAAGAAAATTTTGATTTAGGTGATTTATGATTCCAAATAGAGTAGTTCTAATACCTTGGCGGCTGCCTTAGTTTTCCGTAGATACTTATAGTTCAACTAGTTTAGCAAGTTAGAAATTAGATTTTACATGGGGTATTAATAAGATTGTTATTTTTTTTGTAAGTTATTTTTCCCGCATATCCTATCTTTGATCCTTGAAATAGTAATACGATATTTTTCTATTCCCTTTGTTTATCACTCAGCCCTTAATAGAAATATCTTATTCGAATACATCTAATCATTGATATATTATTCTCGCTATCCTCCCATCATACAACTTATTGAGTTCTCCTTAGTCATAAACCCTTATATCCCATTCCAATTTGATCTGGAATTTTTAGTCCCGTAACTCAGAAGATTTCATCATTTTTGCATTCTCAATAAACTGTTGACGTTCGTCTCTTTCTTGCCTTTTCTGTTTCACGAGACCTCATTTTTCTCCTATTTTGATTATAATTGTACCTAAATTTTTTTCGTACCTAAAATGATTTCAATCACATCAATATTCTAATTCTATCCCATATCATATCTAGATAATTTTGATCGTGCCTATATTTTTTAACCAGTGATCATGACTAGAATTCGATCGGGGCTGATGATTTAAAATTCCATGTTTGATCAAGGTTAGGTGATTTTGATTGTACCCCGGCCTTATCTTTAAAATTTCGAGGACGAAATTTTCTAAGAAGGGAAGGTTGTGAAACCCGCTTTCTGGATCTAGGTAAATTATGGGATATTTTGATTATTAGTTTAGATTAGGTTTCTATTATTATTATTATTATTATTATTATTATTATTATTATTATTATTATTATTATTATTATTATTATTATTATTATTATTATTATTATTAGTCGGATCAGAAAAATATCATTTCTAAAATTAATTATTAGATTTTTGATTATGGCCCAGTCCCGATCCCGTGTCCGGGGTCCGACCCCGAACTCAACCGACTTCCATTTCCTGAACCCAATTCTGTTTCCAGTCCCGAATCCATCCTCAACCCGTTGAATTAATTATTAGCCTTAGTTATTTATATAAATTATATTTATTGTTAAGAAAAAACCTAAAGCCAGGACCTGGCTTCCCCCACTCGGTCGTGGACCTATTTTTTCCCCACGACTTGGACTGCTCCCCTCACCAAAACACCAGCACCCACTCTCCACTCACGTTCTCTCACCCCCCTCATTTCTCTCCCACATCCTCACTCCTCCCCCCTTAAATTCCTCATCACCACCACCAACTCCTTTGCTTCCTTTCCACACAAGATTTCCCTCCACACCAAAACCCACAGCACCCCAGGCCACCGGCCCCTGAACCGAGCTGGTCCCTACGCCTCCTGCCAGCCAACTCCCGTCGAACGGCCAGCGTTCCCCGCATCGATCGATGACTACCCCGGCGTCGGCGTCGCCGCCCGCCAGCGCGTCGTCCCGCGCGCGAGGATGTACTGCCGCGTCCGGCGCGGCTGTTCTCCGCCCGCGTGAGACCCCGACGCCGCCCCTTCCAGTGTGCCCCGACCGTCGACGTCCGCTTTCCCGCAGCCGCGAGCTCCGCCCTAAGCCCCGCCGTGCCCTCCCGGCGGCCCGAGCCCCGCCATGCCCTAGCCGCCCGTCGGAGCCAGCGCCTGCGCCCGGCCATCTCCAGCGCTCTGACGCTCCCCCATGCCCGCTACCCCTCTCGCGCCTCCCCGGAAACCCCTCTTTCCTGCTGTTCCAACGTCCCGCCGGCGCTGTCCAGCGTCTCGGCCCGACCGTCGATCCAGATCTGTGCTCCTCCCCGAGCCCTACGGTCGCAGCCTCCAGTCGGCCTCGTGCGGACCGCTGGCTACTGTCCGCGCTTCCCGCGGTCCGCCAGCTTCCCATACCGTTGTCCGGCTCGCTTTCCGCTGTTCGGTGGCTTTGATCCGCTGTCCGCAGCATCTCGTGGGTCCAGATCCGCCGTTCCCGTGGCCGATCTTTGCTGTTTGCATATTTTAGGGTTTTCCCAAGTTTGCGAAATTTATATTTCTTCTATTTACATTTGAGAGCTCTAGCCGAGCAATCCAAGGTATATCTCGTGTTTCCGTGTCCCTACTTTAGCGTCGATGATGATACGGTTCCCGATCCCGTTACGGGATTCGGTTTAGGCGTTTGTAGTTTCAGAATTTCCGAATCCCATTTCAGAATGATTCGGTTCTGTGGCTTTCGGTTTCCCGAACTTTATTTCGGGATTTTCGAATTTATTTCGGGAGTTCAGTTTTACGCTGGATGCGTACGTTCCGATTAGTATCGGTTACGGTTCGGTTTTATTTTTATGCCGGCTTTTATCTTTATTGTGTTGGTTGTGGGATATTATTTCTGTGTGGAATATTATTATGGATGGTTTGGGTTGTTTCCCTGGTTCGAGATATTATTTATGTTGACTTTTGACACCGTCCCAGGATTGGGTTATCCTAATTACAGAGGGGATGCTGCCCAAATTTTTGGGGAAGTTTTAAAAAATAAAGTATTTTAAAATGGGTTTCTATTTTCAAATTCGGTATTTTGCAAACGGATTACAAAATTGGTTTTGCCGGCTTTAAATGCGGATTTTGTGAGTTTTCGTATCCCCGTTAGGCGACGACCATATCAGTCGAATGAGCCTCGGAGAAGCGCAAACGCTACAGGGTTCCTGTACATTGAGGCGCTAGCCAGCAACATAAAATTTGGACCAAGTCTGAGACGCATTTTACAACTATATTTATATTTATAATTATTTTAGAACTGGTACTGCTGTTAGTATTTTTGGTGCAGGGCTTCGGCCTACTGTTTGGACCGTTCGCGGCACTCAGAGCTCGCCTAGATGATTAATTAATTCATGTAAAAATTTGTAAAGGGCATAAGCCCAGTTTTCTATTTTATTTTGCTGTAACCCTGTATGGTGTAGTTTAGGTTTTTACTTTCTTTTCTGAGTTGGTTTCGTTATTAGACGCGTAATTATAACTTGGGTATTAATTATTTTGTATAAAAATTAATAAGGTTTTTTACGATAATTTAACTTGAATAAAATATTAGTAAGTTAACGAAGTCCATATTTTATCACTAAAAGAAAAATATAGTTTTATATATATTTTTTAAAATACAAAGTTTTGCCAAATTAACCGGTAATAGCCATTTTTCCAATTAATCAATAACCGACTTATTTAATTAAAAATATAATGAACGTAGATTGCGACGTTAGACGATTTCTAGTAGATTAATTAATAAACTTAAAACCTGACTAGGGTCTGCTTCTAGAGATTGTAACTAGCACACCTAGAATGGTTTCATTATGGTTCTAAGTCAAGGTTCTCAACTGTAGGATCTCGGAGACGAACTTGACATCCTCCTCGGTACCGACTTTCCCGATACAGTCAATTAACAGAGGCAAGTTACGTTTATGTTTTCTTGTATTTTATTTAGTAATTGTCAAGCTGCAAGTTTAAACCATATTGCTACACGAAATCCTCTCCTAGGGTTCAAATATTGATTGATATTGATTGTGGGGATTGGGGGAATAGTGTAACGTTTATGGCCAATACCCCCCTATATTGTAGGATTGTGCGAGCTTACCCCTCTTACACACGGGGATAACCCGTATCGCGTCGCTAGGACGCTATTGTATAACCCAAGCCGGTCATAGACGATTACACATTCAAATCACATTATTTTTAATCGTAGAATTACTGGAAAAATATTGTTTCAACTGTTTAGCCTGCACTTTTCCATTATTACTTGAAATATAAGATACATATTCGTACTTGCTCCCTCCTGACTGGAGACCACATTTTTAGGTGACATTGAGGATGCTGAGCTATTGTACAATAGCTACTATGACCCGGTTTTGTACCCTATGGTGTTGCCGGAGTCCCCCTTGGAGGACACAGGACCTGAGGTCGATGAACCGACCGCTTAGCTAGTCGTTTCCAGTTTTTTTTCTAGTTTTATTGTTCTGGAGTTTTGTAGACTTTTAAATTCAGCACTTTATTTCAGTTCTTTCATTTCCAGTTGTACTTTTTAAATGTTGAATAAAAGTTTTAAAATTTTTGTATATTGAGTTGTGACAAATGTATAGATGTTGTTGTGAATTCCTGCATATAGTACAGCTTACTGCCGATGTCTCACAACGGTACAGGCTGGGCATGATCCGGTTCGACCCAATTATTTAGGATCAGGTCGTGACACGCGTCCCTGGGCATTGGGGCGATGGTCTTGGCTATTTTGCGGTACGGGTTGATGGGCTCGAGGTGCTGGACCCTGGTTCACTGGACGATGTTGCTGCTGTTGGGGCGCCATTGGGTTCGGCCTTCTGGTCGGACAATTAGCACGAACGTGACCCATCTTGCCACAGTTCCAGCATCCACCCTCTGGTATTCGGCAGTCGTTGATAGTGTGACCGACATGGTGACATCGGTTGCAGTAAGGCCGTGGATCACGCCCTTGATATCCGCCTTGTTGCCTATTGTTTGGACGCTTGGTCATATTGCTTCCTTCAACGTAGCTAGGGCGTTTATGATTGTATGTATGCACAGCGCCGGCAGCACCTGGAGGGTATTGGCGTTCAAGGCAGAGGGCGTGATTGAGAGACTCTCCAATCGTTTTGTATCACGGAACAGACACATGGGCGTAAATAGATGGTCGTAGACCCACTTCGAACCGTCGAGCACGACTCTCCGTGGAGGGCAAGAATTCTCCAACAAATTTGGCTAACTTGTTGAACTCTGCTGCATATTGCCGCACCGTCATATTCCCTTGCCTTAGCTGCATAAACTCATTTTCCTTTTCTTGTCGAACGGCTGCAGGGAGGTACTCGATCTCGAACGCCTCTCGGAAGGTAGCCCAAGAAATTGCCACTATCTCGTCGTCGTGTCTGATCGCTCACTTTTGTACGGTCCCCAGTCGTGCGCGTTCAATCGGAGTAGAAGTTGAGCGCATGCGATTTTCTTAGACTCATCGACGTCCAGAAGCTCTAACCGGTCTTCCAACTCCTCCAACCAATCGATCTCCAAAGAAGGGTCTTCAGTACCGCAGAAAGAAGTATGGAAACTTTTACTGAATTTTGACACCTCAAATTTGGAACTTCTCGGTGCTGCAGGTATAGGCTCGGGTACCTCCGGTTTGACTTCACTTTATCTAGCCGCAGGCTCGGTTACGGCATGGGTTGTCGCTGAGTTGTTGTTGGCCACAACTGTCTGAACGATCTGCTGAAGAGTATCGAGCTGCTTCTTCTATAACATGAATTGTGCATCGAATCGGGCCTCGAACTGAGTCTGGCGTGCCTCTGTCTGCCGCCGATGTTGCTCATTCTGGCGTTGATTCTCTTCGGCTTGTCGTTGTTGCGCTTCCAGCATACGCAACATCCGTTCCATGGCATCGCTAGAGGGTCCGGGCCTCGAGCTACTCGAGCCGCTCGAAGCACTTTCTTCGTTCGTCGCCACGTTCACCGCCATGTCTTCTGGGATTTTTGACGGCAAAATACATTAGTCACAAAACTTATTACGGACTCACTCGTATGGAATGACATATCTCATCGACACGAGACCAACGATTTTAAAACTAGAAACTCGACGCTGGAGGCCAAGGACGTAAAGCCATGCTCTGATACAATTATGTCACGCCCGGATTCTATAGAATCGATAGTCGTCCCTCGGGCGTAATGCCGTGTGAACCTAAATTGTGCTCGCACAAGGCATAGTCAAAAGGTTATTCGAAACACAACAACAAGAGAATGCGCAGAGTAAATTGAACACACATTATAAAGAATGAAACTTAAGCTTTATTGGTAATGAACATCATTTTAGAGACTCGATACAAGGGTGCCGTACGGGATTTTTACAAACTGACTCCATTACAAAATGAACGTCGACGAGATAGCCATTCCATACATTTTATCTATTGATTATACAACCAGCATTACAAGACTACCTGGGATGGTAGAAAGTCATTCCATCTGTCTTCTGATCTTCAACAACGGAGTCTTCAAAAGAGATTGGATCTAAGCTTCGACCGCACGGACGAAGCTTTAAAACACACGAGCGTTGCCTCCCTTCACGCGGCACGCTCCTCCTAATTTATCGCACCTGTAGTGAGGGCGAGGATCAGTACAATCAACATGTACTGGAGAGTGGCTAATTAATTTCCAGGCTCTCATTTGGTTCAAGAATTTAGATAAAAATTGTACGACTTGCTTTTAGTGATCTTTCTAGCCATCCTAGATATTTTCATACAAGGTATTTTGACAAAACGTAAACCAAGTAAGTTACACCAGAATTTTTTTCGGCAGAGTGCACCGTGCAACATAAAACTTACCATCACCTTCTCTGTTAGTTGATAACAATTCATATCAAATGTTTAACGTGGAGGTTACTGGCATTAACTAGCCATCCTGGACATAGCCTAGTAAATGGGACCCTTGTAACGCAAGTAGCGAGCTCCGATACAAGTCCCCGTGTTACCGATTGCCTATTACCCAGCTCAGCTATAACTTGTTTCTTCCTAGGCCGAGTCGGTCCCGTGGCCTCGGGTTGCCGCTCGAAGAAACCATCGCCCTTGTCGACAAGTTGTCCATGACTATGGTAAGTTAACAAGGTATATTTTAGGGTATCGTTGGGGCTTGTTATGTAATCGATCCATTTACTTGGTTGTTTTGCAGGCCTGAAATAATTCTATCTCTTTTCTATACATCTCATCTTTTCTGTTCTAGAACATAGGACTTGTATTTTTTAAGTGAATCATTCAAATTCGATATCATTACCTGAGTTCTCATTTTGAAATAGAGGCTCGAGACGAAGGAGGTGAGTCATGTTTGCCAATAAAATCTTTTGATTGCAAATTTCAATTACAAACAGAACAGTATTACAATGTAGGACTTAGACGTAGTCCTAGGAGAACACTTTTGTTTATCTGGGTCCCTGTGTCGATGGAGCGAGTGATAATGCGTTGACTCCATTGACGATCTGACGACGGTTCTCGGTTCTCTGAAGGTCTGAGTTGTTCTGGGTGCTGGAGCTTACGGAGAGGAATGAGACGTTGAGTGTCTGTATCTGCCTCTCTCACTGTGTATGTAGGTCTCTGTCCATAGGTGTCTGTGTGTGTGTGTCAGAAGGAGATGATCCCTCTATTTATAGCTTGCAGGCTGGCTGCTCATATGCATAGATGTAGGATGCGCCTGTACGTGGGGACGCCACGTGGTTGAAGCTGTGGGAGGCGTATGGATGATGCGCCATCATTTGTGGGTTGAATCCTTCATGCTGCTTTTTTGGACTGACACATAGCAAGGGAGAGGATCTTTCTGTTGCTGAGATCTTGGGTGATTAGCACCCATTCATAGGCTGAATCGAGTCAGAGGACACGTGTCGTAGGTCCATGGCTCAAAGATCTCGGTTTTAGAGGAGAGTGATCTGGTAGGATGCGTCTGGGATTAGGCGCATAAGGAGACTTTGGCTTGTAACCTTTAGGAGTCACAGACCAGTCTGGGGGTACGGCTTTTGAGGTGCATGCGAGTCTTCAGGCACATGGCCGCTGAGGCGCATGCAAGTGGTTGGTCGGCCACGTAGGTCGTAACCGTCGAAGGAAAGTAATAATGATGCTGATGTCGGCAATGCTTCGTCTTCTGAAAAAGCTGCTAACTGTTCAGTCCTCGGGAGACGTGCTGCCAACTTTGTCACTTGAGCATTAATTGCTTGATGGGTGACGAGCCGAAATAGGCGCATGGGTCCATGTTGATTAGGACGCATGGATCTGTGTTTTGCTGGGCGCATCCTTACGGGGCGCTTTGGAACTGACGGGCGCGTCTATGCGATGCGCGGTATCTGACCGGCACATCCGCTTGCATGGCACATCTTTATTGGTCCGACTTTTGTGTTTTTTAAGTGCTTTAAATAGCCGTTTTGACTTGGCTGAATTCGAAGCGTCAGGTTCATCACCTATTAATGCAAATTCATTGTACGGGATTCGGAGACCCCGCCACTTGGCGCATGGGTTTGGTTTGCCCGGCCTATAAATAGTGGCAAGGAGAGAGTTTGTCGCACATCCTTCCAAAATGAACTTGTTTGCTCGAGCACATTCTGTTGATGAGATGCTCCCGAAGGTGAAGATGCGACGTACTGTCTTCATTCATGCACTCGTAAAGGTGACTGTTACATCCAAAAGTCGGGGTCGAGGGCTTCTGAGGCAGACGGAAGGTGCCGGTTGCATCCAAAGATCGAGATGCTCTTGCCTCATCTCCGTTATGCTGGAAGAACCGTAGATCAAAATTGTGGTGCTTCCGGCTTTGGAGGCTCTTTCTTCTGTCAGAGTAGGTGTTGCCCATTCTGGTTGTGTTGAAAGCCTCCTTTTGCCGCGGATCGATTGCGGTGCTCTCCTCTTCCTTGGGCTTTGGAGAGCACTTCCTCCCATTAGGGTGGGGTTGATCGCCCGCCCTTGTTCTGCTTAATAAATACTTCATTAGTCGAAGCACTCGATCGGGTCAAAGTGGTGCGCATATGCTGAGACTTCATAATGCGTATAACTGAGACTCTGAGGAGATACGTCTGACTGAGACGCTGAAGTGATGCGCCAAACTGAGACGCTGAAGAGATGCACCTGACTGAGACGCTGAAGTGATACCCAAACTGAGATGCTGAAGAGATGTGCCTGACTGAGAGCGCATAGCGGTTGCTGCGCCTAGCTGTAGACTAAGGGTCTTTTCTTTGTAGAAATTCTTCTTTGTAAAGCCTTTTTTAGACATGTAATAGACTCTTATATGAAAATAAAAATCTTCTTTTAATGTCTATGCTTTTGCTGTTTGCTGTGCCAAGTACTTCATCTGAGCTCCCTGGCACACGTAATGTTAGGCGCATAGTATTTCCGGTCCTGAAATTCTATGCTTCTACAAGACCCCCTTCAAAGTTTTCAAAACTTTTTAGCAAGTTTTGGAATACTTTGAATAAGAAGCATGGTGGTGTCTTCAACGGGGTGCATGACTGTTCGGGCGCATGATTACTCCGTGCATCAGTGATGGGGCGATCAGTCGCCTGTTTTTCTCCAGAGTATGATGGAGAGCGGTAAACTGAAATCTGCTGAGTCCGAGGATGCGACTTTCTTAAAACCTGCCTTTCTGTTTGGTGACCGCTTGACCTCCACCGAGGCGAAGGTACTGAAGATCAAGGAAGACTGGTTCTTCTTTGCGAAGGGCATGGTCCTGTACATACGGTAACTTGAACGCCAATTGCCGCTGACGGCCTTCTACCGTTTGGCTTCCAAGAGAAGGATGCCATAGGAACTTACTCCTTCTCAAGGAGGGACAGTGGGGGGTACTCTTTCGATTGATGTTACTTCGAATCAAAGAGATACCTTAGCCGCCTCGCGAGCCGGGACCTCGTTCAGTTGTCGAACTTTGTGTACTGGAAGCCTTTATAGTGATGTCCCTAATGACACCTTTGTCTTTGGTGCTTCGACCTTTGCAAATCGAATGCTAACATCGAAGGTTATGTATCCGAAAGGTGGCTTTAGGGTGGAAGGTTGGTGTCACCACGTGCCGAAGTGGGACGAGTTGACCCTTTGGGTGTTGTCGAAATTCAAGGCTGAGCTTAAAGAGATTGGGCTGATTGTCGCTATCCGAGCCACACAGGTCGGCGTAGACCTCAACAAGCATATGTTCCTTGCACTCCTGGAAATGTTCAATACCCAGACTGGCACTTTTTTTACTCCAGTAGGAGAGTTAGGATTGGCTTTCCATGATGTACGAGGTGTCCAAGCTTCCCTGGGGCTCAGAACCGTACGAAGAATATTTCCCATCAAATGAAGAGATCCTTGTTCTGGAAAAGAAGGACCCGGAGATGATGGCTATGTTCGAAGAGGTGGCGAGCCATCATTATCTGCTGCAACGGAAGGACAAAGGCAAGTCACAGCCTCATGTGACTACTTGGAGGGATTATGTCTTCAAGCAGGACCTGGCGGACTCTACGAAGGTTCGGTTTACGACTCCGCAGCGACTGAAGCCCGCGGAAGTAACCTCCGAAATGAGCCGACTAGGCGAGAAAGCTCCTCGTTCAAATGAGAGTGGCGAGGATGTATACAGCTGTTTCTGGCATTGCGTGCACCGGATGTCATCCAAGGCAGTGTTGACTGCATACTTGATGATATGGCTCCGGGACTGTGTGTTCTCAGGTGGATCAGGCTCTATGGAGAGGGTAACCCGGAACCTCATTTTGTCAGCAGTGAAACTGGTTTTTGGTCGCCCTTTGGCTCTCCTCCCCGTGATGGTGTGTAACCTGCTGCAGGGTTTGAGGGATTATGCTGACGACGTGGTCCATGAGAGGGGCAGAAAAGGCAACTTTCCTCGAGCTGAGTTACCATTCCATTATCTGATGGAATGGTTAATTCTGCATCACCCGAACATGATGAGTCCGGGTCCTGAAGATGATCACATTGAAGGTGACGCCTTTATCCGCCGCTTCTATAAGAGGAAGTAGCTGCACACCGGCGTCCCCGTCTGTAGGAGAGTTTTGTCTTATCTTTAGGGGTAGGAGGTCATCAAGGTCAGTCCCATCTTCAGAAATTTTGAGGCTGACCAAGATTTGGAAGACTCCGGTGAGGATGAGACCACTCTGCCAAAATAGGGGTTTCGTTGGTTGCAGAGTATTCGGCCTTCTCACTTGGTCTACCGCAACCAGAATAAGTGTTATCTGGAGCCATATCTATCGAGCCGGTTTACTCGCCAGTTTGGTTACACCCAGCTAATGTTACAGAACCCCAGTAACAGTCTAGAGTTTGCTGAAAGTTTACTGGATGGAGCCCGGGGTTGGCAATATTACAATGCTGGGTGCACTGGAGTTCATTTCAATACACCAGTTCACAACCCTCGGCCACAGATCCTGTATTCGGCCGTTAAGCTGTATTGCACCATGAATACTGTGCCTCCTGATTATGAAAGGGAGACTAGTTTCATCATTGGAACTCAGCTAGAGGCTACGAAGAACATGTTGGCGGCGGCCCTGTCATATCGTCCACCAGAGTTGGCGGGATATCGGGCAGCTGCTGCCGCATCAACGGGAGGCACTCGGGAAGATCCTCCAGCTGGAAAGAGGCGGGCTGACGCAGAAGCCGGTTCGTCTGCACCAAAAAGGCCGAAAAAAGCGACGACTCCAAAGGCGGAAGCTACGGGAGTGCCCCCTGTAACGCCAGTGGAATCAGTTCCTGCTGAGGTAAATACGTCCCCATAGTCTGGCTCATTCTGTCATTTTTGTGACATATGCTTTCTTTTTGTAGGAGCCGCTGAAAAGGAGACCCCGAACTCCAAAATCGGGTGTTAGCAGACCAAAGGAGGTGGCGGGCTCATCTGAAGAGCGCATTCCGCCGATTGTGATGTCTCCCGTGGAGGAGACTCCGGACGATGTCGTTCCTGCGGAGATTTTAGTATCTCCAGATTATATTAGAAGGGAAGCTGAGGATGCAGCAGTTCCTGGGATGGTGCAAGCCGCCGTGGGGGCCTTTGGCATTGAGGACCCAGCAGAAACGGGGCTTCCAGATGAGGAAGTGGAGTGGAGTTCTTCCTCTTCGGATGACGTTCCTCCAGAGATCAGTGAGCCTGTTGCGGGAGCAACAAACATGATTGAAACAGAGGAGAGGACTGATTCCCCTCCTTGTCATGATGAGGGAAGGTCGGCTGCAGCGTTGCCGAGCCCTACCCCAGACTCAGCAGCGGAGGCTGAGGTGGCTGCCGACCGGGAGGTAGCGACCGATTCTATCCCGGCGAAGGGATTCGATGATAAAAATGAGACTCGTCCGCCGAGCCTGACTCCCGGGGAGCCGAGTCAGGAAACAAGTGCTGATCTCGCTGCTTTGCCAGAGGGGAGGGTCCCGTACGGCCTGCTGATAGTGTGTTAGAGACGGAGGAGGTAGCCCCTGACGTCGGTGGTCCCTCCGAGCTTGAGAAGGGTAAGGGTTTGCTGGAACCCCTGTTGCTCCTTCTACTTGGGGTACGAAATCGATGCCCCTCTCGGCTCCTTCCGTTCTTTTGGTTCTTCGGGCCAGCGACGAAGTTCAAGCCCCTGTTGAGGGAGAGTCCGATGATGTTAAGGTTCCAACCTCGCAGATTGAAGTCGGCGGGTCTTCTTCTGGTCCGCCGTCTAGAGCAGCTCCTCCAACTCCTGCTATGACGCCGCAAGTGCTGGCAGATGCAGATGAGTACGTAAAGTTTATCATTGAGGCGGTGTACAAGATGCTGCAGAGTGGCGTATCGACAGTGATGAATGCCACCAGGAGTTTCACGATGGCAAAAACCATGGCGCTCCCTCACATTGGTCTGATACGTTCCCACCAAGGCCATGACCATATGGCCAAGATTCTGGAGGCATCGGTGGCCGAGCTCGACCAGCTGCTTTCCGAGTTTCAGAGTATCCAGCGAAATGATCTCTTCGCTCTGATAGAAGCAGAAAAGGAGAAGTTGATCGCTGAAACTGAGTCATCTTATCAGGCCACCGTGGCTGTCTGGGAATACGAGGTGGCCGAAGATGAGGCTGCGGTGGAGAGGCTATCTCAGTCCACGCAGGAGAAGGTGGAGTTGTGAGCTGCGTTGGACGCTAGTATAGCGGAGGTTAATGCCAAGATTCGCCTCCTTGAAGACTAGCGGGCCCAACTCTTATTAGATGATGAGCGAGTCCAGGCTGAACATGTAGCATCTAAGGAGGAGGAAGCAGCTTTCACCCGCCAGGCTCTTTTCCTGGCCCAGCAGCGGCAATAGTTGGACGAGAAGTATGAGGATGACACTTCCCCTGAGGCCATAGAAATGATACGTCAAGAAGCCGAACGTCGAGCCCTGGTGACCGCAGAGACTCGGGCGGAAGACTTGAAGCGTCGGATCGAAGATCTTTCAGCCAATCCCGGTGATGCTTAGGGATTGTAGCCTCTCCTTTTTTTTGTTATTTTGTGTAATTTGCAACTCATGCTGGGGATGTATCCTTTACTTTTAAATAAAGAATAAAGAGTTTTGTGGTGTGTTCATTCTTGCTGTCATGAACTTGATGATTTGTGTGGACCTATTATCTTTTGCGCACCTTGGTTTTTAGGTACAAATAATAAGTTTGAGAGAACCAACATATTTGCTCAGAGGTGATGTGGACGTGGTAAATATGGGGTTCAAATGTCGGAATCCTCCTACTCAGAGGTGTTATGGACGTGGTAGGAGTAACTCTGGGGAGATACGCGAAACTACTCAGAGGTAATATGGACATGGAAGTTCTGCGATCAATGTACGGCAACGCGGGGGTTATCTGTACGGGATGTTTACTCAGAGGTAATGTGGACGTGGTAAACATGAAGGATAGCGTAGTCTTACGGAGCATAAGATTCTACTTTGTAGGACGTAGAGGAGCAACTCAGAGGTAATATGGACGTGGTTTCCCTACTACTGGAGATAGAATGCAATGGAACAACTGGGTTCCGAAAGCATAGGATTTTTTTGTGAAAGGGAGGTGTATGTGAGCTCTGATGATCAGGTCCACTTATTTCCTTACTAGATAGAGGTGGAAGTACATATCTGAAAGATGTCAAGAGTAGTACTTTTTTAGGAACTTGCCGTTGATGGGCATCATGAACAAGTCCCCGTTTGATCGGGCGAGGCGGTAAGCACTGTTTGAGTATACCGTCTCTATGATGAAAGGTCCCTCCCATTTGGGCTCGAACTTTCTTGGTGTTTTGTGTGTCAACACCATCGGCCTCCTGACTTCCAGAACCATGTCACATACTTGGAAAGTCCTCTGCTTGACCCTCTTATTGAAAGCCTGTGATATACGGGCTTTATAGAGTTCGATGCGCTGTTGAGCTAGGAGACATTTTTCGTCAAGTACCTCCAATTCTCGCAGACGGCGACGTTGATTATCTTTTTTTGTTAGTTGATTTGTGATCGCTACACGGAGTGAGGGTATCTGGATCTCGAGAGGCAGTACCGCTTCGCTCCCATAGACTAAGAAGAATGGTGTGTTGCCCGTCGGAGTCCGTACCGTTGTACGTTAGGCCCAAAGGCATTCGTCGAGCTTTTTGTCCCAGTCGCGTTTGTTGGATGACACGACCTTTTTGAGTAGCCTGATAATAGTCATGTTAAAAGTCTCGGCTAATCCGTTTGCTGCCGGATTGTAGGCGGTCGATGCCACGTTCTGAATGTGATTCTTGTCACAGAATCTGCTGAAAACATGGCTGATGAACTGTGGACCGTTGTCATGGATGATCCTATGGGGTACCCCAAAATGGTAGATGACATGATGCTTGATGAAGCTGATCACCCTAGAGCTTTTCACTTCCGCCAGTGGAACTGCTTCTGCCCATTTGGAGAAGTAGTCAGTGATAGCTAGGATGAAGCGGTGTCCCCTCGATGAAGGAGGGTTGATCAGTCCGACAATGTCCATGCCCCAAGCTTCAAAGGGCCAAGAGGCGACCGTAGGATGTAGTGGTTCCGACGGTGTATGGATGAAGTCGGCATGAAGCTGACAAGCATGGCACTTTTTAGCATTGTCGACAGTGTCGGCTGCCATAGTTGGCCAGTAGTAACCCATGCGTCGCAGTCGATCCTGCAACTTAGGCCCAGGTTGATGAGCCTCGCAAGTTTCATCATGAGCTTCTCGAAGGGCTTTGGCTGCTTCTTCGTTGGACAGGCATCGAAGGAGAAGTCCATCGTAGGAGCGTCGGTACAACGTTTTAGTAGTTGTATAGTAATAGAATCGAAGGGAATGCCTCCTGACTGAGACGGCTTCTTTCGGGTCTTCTGGGAGAATTTCGTAAACAGCGAAGTCGATAAACGGGAACCTCCAGTCTCGAACATTGATACCAGCACTTGTTGACATGGCATAGGACATTTGTGAGCATAAGTTGTTTTTAGGACAGACCAAGTCTCGACCAACTACCGTAACGTAGTGCTGAGTCCCGAGGGGTGCTGCCAATGAGGCTACGATGCCAACCAGAGCGTCAGCCTCCAGGTTTTGTAATCGAGGTACGTGTTCTATGAAGAACTTGGTGATAGTTGAAATAATGTTCAATACAACTTCATGGTAAGGAACCAGATGTTCATGGCGAACTTTGTATTGCCCTCTGATCTGGTTAACGACGAGTTTTGAGTCGTCGTAGGCTTCCAGATGATCCACTCCCAGCTGTTGCTCCAGCTGGAGTCCCATGATGAGAGCATTGTACTCGGCAACATTGTTGGAGCACGGCTCCGAAAGAGAGTAAGCACGCTGGATGACCAGCTGATCGGGGAAGACTAAGACTACCCCCACTCCGGCGATAATTTGGCCTCTGAGGCCTGTTCTAGAAGCACAATCGAAAAACATCTGCCAGACGGAGCTTTCTTCGGTGACGTTTGATTCTTGGACCTCATCCGGGATTTCTTAATAGAGTCTGGAGGACTCTGGGATGGGGTGTGCAGCTAAAAAGTCGGCTAGAGCTTGACCCTTGACGGCTTTTTATGGAACGAATACCATGTTGTATGGCGTCAACAGGATCGCCCATGTAGCTAGCCAGGAGTTCAATGATCCTGGCTTCGTCATGAGAATCTTGAACGGATTGACTCGGGAGATGACATGAATTGTCTGGCCCGAGACATAATGGAGAGTCTTTTGGATGGCAAATACCAAAGCCAAACACTCCTTTTCAACGGGGTTGTACCGGTGTTCGGCCCCGATCAGTATCCTACTGAGGTAATAGATAGCTTGTTCGTAGCCTGCATCGCTGTTCTGAGCCAGCAGAGCGCCGAAGGAATGATCCATGGCACGGACGTAGAGAAGAAATGGTTTGCCTGTGACTGGTGCCACAAGAATTGGCGGGCTCATCAAGTAAGCCATGATATCATCGAAAGCTTTCTGGCATTCCTCTGTCCAGACGTAGGAGACTCCCTTCTTCATGAGCTGGGTGAAGGGTTGACATTTTTCGGAAAGGTTTGCTATAAACCTTCGGATGTATGCAAGACGCCCTTGTAGGCCTCGAAGTTCTCGAAGATTCTTCAGAGGGTCCATGTCAAGGATGGCCTTGGTCTTCTCGGGATCGACATGAATGCCTTTCGTCGTGATAATGAAGCCCAAGAATTTTCTGCTAAAAACCCCAAGGAAATATTTAGCGGGGTTTATCTTGAGTTGATGCGCTCGCATGAGATCGAAGACTGTCTTTAGGTCTTGTAGATGATCACCTTTGAGACGGCTCTTGGCAGCGATATCATCAATATAGCATTCGACTGTTTTGCGAAGATGTTGACGGAAGATGGTACTCATAGCTCATTGGTATGTAGCACCAGCATTCTTCAAGCTGAAGGGCATCACTGTATAGCAGAAAATCCCTTTCGGCATCCTGAATGACGTGTGCTTTGCATCATCGGGGGACATTTTGATCTGGTTGTAGCCCGAATACCCGTCCATGAAAGACATGCGTTCGAAGCCGCATGTAATGTCGATCATTACATCGGTGATCGAAAGCGGGAATTCATCTTTCGAGTAAGCAGCATTGAGATCTCTGAAGTCGATGCAGACTCGTATCTTTCCATTCTTTTTGGTGACAGGGACGACATTGGCCACCCAATCCGGGTGTTATTCTTTACGGATAAACCCGCTGGTCAGGAGTTTGTCTACCTCTTGATCGATAGCGTTCATGATGTCAGGACAAAAACGTCGCTGCTGTTGCTTTACAGGCTTAGCATTATGCAAGATGTTAAGTCTATGCATCGCGATCTGGGGATCAAGTCTCGGCATATCTTCGTAGCTCCAGGCGAAGACGTCGATATATTCTTTAGCCAGTTAGATTAAAGATTCCCGGTCTGGTCCCTTTAGACTCTTGTTGATGAAAATGGGTTTGGAAGAAGGTCCATCCCCAAGGTCGATCTGTTCGACTTTATCTTCGGTAGGGGGTTCGCGTAATTCAAAACGAGACTCCCACTGTGCTCCTAGGCGTTGAGCCCAAGGTTTTTCCTCGAAGAATTCTGGCGTTTGGTCTTCGCCTTCATCTTCTTGAGATTGTGCAGATGCCATGTTGATTGATAGCACCTTCTTGAAGACTGAGCCGATACTGGTATCGGAATCCTAGGTTGATGCTTCGGACGAATGAGAATATTCTACTTCTTCTGCCTCCGAACTCTCTGGAGTTGCCGGTGGCGTGACATAGCCCACCCCTCCGTCGAGTTCGATGATAGTAGTCATACGGTTTTTCTTTAGGTGTTGGGAGCCGGAGAGGAAGATGTCGGCCCTTGCCGTAGTTCAGGCCTTTGTTGCTTTTTAGATCGTAACCCATCTTTTGGATGAGGTACTTTGCCTTGTCCGTGTACCAATAGACTTGTATTCTGCCGGTATCTGGTTCTTGCTTGAGTGGCGGAAGGTCTTAATGACGCTCGACTTTGTCGAAGATGATGGATTCTCCATCTTGATTTCGCGGTGGGACTAAGAAACAGACCCCTTGGGACGGGACTACTCGATTTACATGATTGACGGTCGTTATTTGTGTTTGCAACGACCGTAGAGCGTTATCTAATGTATACATGGCATTCCAATGTGAAAGACTAGAATAATTAAAAAAAACACTCTATTATTGATAAAACACGAGATTTTGTCCCGCAGGATTACATTGTCTAGAGAGGGTGCATCTACATCAGCAGATATATACTCTCCTAGCTCTTCATCTGTGAGTACTGGTGTTGGATCGGAAAAGTCCGCCGCAGCTTTGACCTTGGAGTCCGAAAGGGCTACGTGGGCCTTCTCCGACAGCTTGGATAAGACGGATGATTGCGGAGGCTTGCCTTTAAGACGCACCTTTAGAGGTGCCTCAACTGCGCCTTCAGTGATTGGTGCCTTCCCTTGTAGTTTTGCCACAAGGGGAGCCGATGTTTGAGGCGGCTTTCCCTTGAGCCGTATCTTTAAAGGAGCATCAGTAGGTGTTCTACCTAGAGAAGTTGGGGCTTTTCCAGGTAGCTTGATGGTCATGGGAGGCAGCATTGTTTGCCATTGATTGTAAAAGTATAGAACAGTTTTATGGGAGGACTGAACTTAGACTCACAATACAAACTCGCTTGTACAAAGAAAGCCTAGGGACGAAAACCTAGGTACAGCAGTCTAAGTACAATTATTTATTTTAGATTATGGGGGTGACGATAGAGGCTCGGGAAGGCGACGGCAGCCCTGCCTTACTCCTTGGACGATCGGTATGCAGTCTTGGCTCGGAGAAGATCTGCTTGGCGTGGACGAAGGAATGCTCTTCTTGCTCTCCTCGTGTTGCTCTCCTGGCTTCTCTCTTTGTGTGGTTATCGAAAAGAGGGGAACTCTCTCTGTATATCTGTCCCTTTTTTTTTTATTCTCCAGTTGCCCGGGGGGGTTTTTGCAAGAGAATGATGCTGGCTATTTATAGGAGTGGGGTGTGATCATTAGGGTTTGCTAATGATCATTTGTTTGGAATGTCGGTGCTCCTTCAATCTATCTGAATCCTTGATCCTGATTACAATAAATCTAGGCCATTAATGCGGATAGCACCGTATCTTGTGAGCAATTAATGCTAATTGTTTTAAATCTTCATGATTGATTATGCCAATGTCTGATTGCTCGCCACGTGTCCCATTAGCTTGATAATAAATGATATGCCCTGATCTTAGTAATTATGACGATGATGTCAAATATTCTTGTTGAGATTCGGTTAAATCCTTGATTGATCCGATGCCACGTGTTTTAATTGTGGGTCCTACCAGAGCTGCATAGGATAGGCAACACTTGAACCGCAGGGAGATACTCTTCGTGAGCCGCATAGGACAATGCCTCATCGAGCCGCAGGGAACGAACTCTCAATGAGCCGCATATGCATAGTCTTTGCGAGCCGCATGAGCAAGCATTGTATTGAGCCGCAGGAACTCGTTTATTCTTGGCCGCATAAGCTCGCCTCAACTTTGGTAGACAGTGCCACTTTGAAGATTTTCCTTATTCCTGAAGTACTGCTTTTCGTGTCAGTCATTATGACAACTTTATGTCAGGTCTGTCACTTGTCAGGTCTGTCAGCCGTCAAGCATTAAATGCGTCCACACGTTGGGCACAACTGTTTTTTGAAGACCACGTGGCCTCTCTCTCTGGGCCGCATGGAGTTTACTCGAGCTGCCTATGTGCGTTGAGCCGCATGTCCATGTTGGTGACTTTTGAGCCGCATGATACTCTTGAGCCGCATGAAGCTCGTCTGATTTTGAGTCTCATGAAGCTTCCTGGGTTCTGTGCCGCATGAAGAATGTCTCATGACCGAGCCGCATGAAGGACGTCTCATGACCGAGCCGCATGAGGAATGTCTCATGACCAAGCCGCATGAAGGACGTCTCATGACCGAGCCGTATGAGGAATATCTCATGACCGAGCCATATAAAGGACGTCTCATGACCGAGCCGCATGAGGAATGTCTCATGACCGAGCCGCATGAAGGACGTCTCATGACTCGCATGAGGAATGTCTCGATCTGCCCGTGCATTCGCTTTGTGGGCCCGGGTATCCTGAACACACGAGTGCGTAGGTATCATGTTTTCTCCCTGATGTGGGGCCTAATAGAAACACTTGCCCTCGATCTTTATTGGAAGACTCTTGAGAACCACTCTGTCCGTTTGCCGCCGGGGGCTGGATACAGGCGGCTCTGTACAACTTTCCATCAGAGGACCGCTTAGCAGGACGCTCTTGATGGTCAGAGGTTGTGACAGCTGACTGAGCCCGATGAGCCCGCGCTGCCCTAGACTTCTTCTACTTAGCACCCGAAGGTGCGTAATAGGAAGAGTCCAAGTTTGGAAGGAGGGAAGAGAAGTTGGTGCTCTTTTCAAAGGAGGTAAGGGGGCTCTATTTATAGAATGGAGTGAGCCCTTTCTTCTTCTCCTTTCCGATGTGGAACTAAAAGCAATATTTTCCATGCTTCAACAGGACCCCCTTCAAAGTTTCTAAATTGCAAATTTGGAACACTTTGAATAAGAAGCATGGAAAGTAGATTTGTTTAGGTGTGGTAATCCAATCAGAGGTAGCATGGACGTGATAGGTTTGGGTACTTCCGTTGGAGATTTTATGTGGACTTATCATCCTTGGCGTACCTTGGTTTTAGGTACGGATAATAAGTTGAGAGAGGGAACCATCATATTTACTCAGAGGTGGTATGGACGTGGTAATTATAAGGTTGATGGTAGAGCTTTCTTACTCAGAGGTGATATGGACATGGTAGGATTGAACTCGAATGAGGATACATAGAACAACTCAGAGGTGCTATCAACGTGGAAGTTCTATGCATTGGGTGAAAAAATGCTATGGAACAGCTGGGCTCCGAAAGCATGTGATGATGAGGAAAGATGTGGATGTACTAAGGGACCTAGTACGGCATTTGTGGTCAGCAGAGGACATTTGTGGGCCTATTATCCTTGGCATACCTTGGTTTTAGGTACGGATAATAAGTTTGATAGGGATACCTAGAACAACTCCGCGGTAAGGCGGATATGGAGGTTCTTGGTATCGGGCGAAAAATGCCATGGAGCAGTGATCAGTTTTCTGTTTTCTTTCACTGTTTTTCTTTTCTTTTTGTCAAGGGATGTTATCCCAAATGATGTAGTACTTTGAATCTTGAATAAATGAGCATGTTTCAACTCATCTTCTCTTTCTTGTACTTGTGGTATTTGTGGAATTTGACCTGTTGGGGGATTATTTGTGGACCTGTTACCCTGGGCGTACTTTGGTTTTAGGTACGAGTAACAAGTTTCGGAGAGGAATACCTAGAACAACTTCGCGATAAGACAGCTATAGAAGTTTTTGGTATTCGAGAGAATGCCAGGGAGCAACTGGGCTCCTAGGCATGATAGGGAAGGGATGGGCGTGTATTGGAGACCCAGTACAACATCTGTGGTCGACTGAGGACATTTGTGGTCATCAGAGGACATTTATGGTCAACAGAGGACATTTGTGGTCCACAGAGGACATTTGTGGGCCTATTATCCTTGGCATACCCTGGCTTAGGATACGGATAATAGGATGAAAGGGAACCAACATACTTACTCAGAGATAATGAGGACATGGCAAGTATGAGGGTTTTACCGTGGAATCTTCCTGCTCAGAGGTAATGAGGACATGGCAGGAGTGGACTCAGCGGAGAATATTTGTGGGCCTATTATCCTTGGCGTAACCTGGTTCAGGATACGGATAATAGGATGAAAGGGAAACCAACATACTTACTCAGAGGTAATGAGGACATGGCAAGTACGAAGGTTTTACCGTGGAGTCTTCCTACTCAGAGGTAAAGAGGACATGGCAGGAGAGGACTCCATGGGGGATATTTGTGGTCAACAGAGGACATTGTGGACCTATTATCCTTGTCGTACTCCGGTCGTGGGTACAGATAATAGGTTGAAAGAGAATCGACATACTTACTCAGAGGTAATGAGGACTTGGCAAGTATGAAGGTTTCTTCTACGGAGCCTTCTCACTCAGAGGTAATGAGGACATGGCAGGAGTGGGCTCAATGAAGAGGGGTACATAGAACGACTCAAAGGTAATGAGGACATAGAAGTTCTATGTAGGGGGTACTTTGTTTTTGGCGGAAGTGAAACGACTCAGAGGTAATGAGGACATGGCCGTTTTGGAAATTTGTGGATCGCTTACCCTTTTTTGTGCACTGGAAGTGCGGGTATCGGATCATGAGGGAGGATCTCTTCCAGGAAAAAAGTTTAGAGGTACGATCATACATAACTTACTATCTGAAAGAGTGACCGGGATGTGAGTTCAGAGGCACCAACGGGCACATGACTCAATATTGTGAAAGTGTGAGTTCAGAGGCACCAGCGGGCACATGACTCGATAATCTGGGATGTTGTGGATGTGAGTTCAGCGGCACAAGAGGGTACATGACTTGGGAATCTGGAGAATGGTGAGTGTGAGTTCAGCGGTACCAGCGGGTACGTGACTCGGGAATCTGGAGAATGGTGAGTGTGAGTCCATCGGTACCAGCGGGTACGTGACTCAATAATCTGAAATGTGGTGGATGTGAGTTCAGCGGCACTAGCGGGTACATAACTCAATGATCTGGAATGTTGTGGATGTGAGTTCAGTAGTACCAGCGGGTACATGACTAGGTAATCTGGAGTGGATATGAGTTCAGCGGTACCGGGGGGTACATAACTCACAAATCTAGGAAATTTGGAGGCGGAATTTGAGTTCAGCGGTACCGGAGGGTACATAACTCAATCATCAGGGATTTTTTTTTGATGTCGTTTCGGACGTAATACTTCTTCAGGAAGTTGCCGTTGATGGACAACATGAGCAAGTCTCAGTGTGAGCAGCCACATACTTGGCCAGCTCCGACTCTTCTTCGACTACCCCCTGTGTAAATGCAGACTGAGAGGATGACTTGGGCAACTTGATTATCAGTGGTTCAGTAGATGGAGTTGAGCGTGGTGTTGTTGGCAGACTAGCAACTCCCAGTTTGGCATTTGATATGGGGCGAGGAGTGGCTGGTTCGCTAGAAGTGTCAGACCTCGCATCGGGGTGTCGACCCTTCCTGGGAAGGCGTATCGTCATGGGCCTATCCGAGGGGTTGAGCTTCCCTGCTTGTGGTTGGCTGACTCTTGATAGCCTGATTGTCAGTGGCTCCGTTGTGGGCCTCGGCATTTGGCCGGACCTTGGCAGCCGGATTATCATTTGCTCCTCCTGTGCTGAGAGGCTGATTGCGTCCTTCCGCAGAGTGGCGGTAAGGGGTGCAGACTTGTCCGGTTTGCGAGCTTGGAGGTGGATCGTCAGGGGTCCTTCTGATCCCGTGGCTGTCTCGATATGAGTTTGTGCGTCTCCTTCATCAAGGTGCCTCTTCGATCTTTCGTATAGGCAGGAGTCCGAGTAGTAAGATTCGACCCCTTTGAAGGGATCGATATCAGCAAATTCTGTCTTTACGAAGCCGTGTTTATCGACGTATTTGAAGCACTGGTGTAGCGTGGAAGGCACGATCATATAATCGTGTATCCAAGGGCGCCCCAAAAGGATGTTGTAAGAAGTGTCTGCATCTATGACGTAGCAGGTGACTTCGGATTGGAGGTCGCCAATTTGACACTTCAGACGAATCTTTCCAATAGGGTAGCTCCTGTCCGAATTGAAACCGCTAATGGCGGTGCTTGTAGGCGTCAGGCGATACATTGGGATGCGGAGATGATGTAGCAGACCCTTCGGGATGATGCTTATGGAAGAGCCAGGGTCAATGTGCATCCGATCCACCTTCACGTCGTCGATGTATCCCATGTAGTATAGCGGGCAGTCGTGCAGGTTGGTTTTGATGAGCATATCCTGCGAGGTGAAGACGATATTGGGCATCGCTCCCGTACACGCGCTGTCTTGGAGATTTGCGGGCTGATTGTCTCCCGTGAGGTTGGCCTGAGCTAAGTATGCGTCGGCATTTTGGAGTGCATCACTCAAGGCCGCACGGACATCCTTTGAGAGCCTTAGGAGTTCATATAAGGACAATTTGGCCGGTGTATTGGCCAATTGTGCCAAGATATCGAAGTTGTAGGGCCTCTCCAGCCCCTGAGGTGTCTCCTTTCGGAGGGATTTATCGAAGCGAGTCTCCTTCGGCCTAGGCTTGTCGGTCGTCGAAGGCTGAGCCGGTCCCGGAGCATCAGTGGTAGTGGACGGATGATCATCAGTTGAGTTCTCAGCCACGGGCTGAGATTGTGCTCCAGATCGTGTAACAACGGCCGTGAATTCTTCTTCATCTGCCGAGACGGTGCGGCAGGATCTGACTTTTCCGCTTCTCTTTTTATGAATGGGAGGCGTTGTGGGCTGAGTTACCTCGTGGACCAAGTCTGGATGGACCCACATAATTTCTCCTCGCGATGTAGTGAGAGGTACAAGATCGGCAGCTTGATCTCGAGCAGGCGGAAGATTAGCAATTTCCATCGTTGCCAGAGGGATGGGTATAGCACCGTCTTGAGTCTCTGTTGGCGGGAAGCTGCCGAATTGTACGGATACCATATTGGCTGCTACAGTTACCTCCTCGAAATCGATGACTAGAGCGTTCGAATCGATGAGGTTTTGGATGTACCGTTTCAGTTGGTAGCAGTCGTGTGTAGCATGGTGGACGTAGCGGTGGTAATGGCAGAACTTTGGGTTCTCCAGGTCAGTCGGCCGAGGCTTCCGTCTTGGTGGAGGGAGCTGAATTCTATCTCCTTGTATGAGCATGTCCAAGATAGGCTTGACGTGGCCGTCTTCAAAAGAGTAAGTGATTTGAGACCATTGTTTGTCTGCTGGTTGTGATTCGGGCTTCTGGGCTGCGTCGGCCACCATAGCTTGCTTGCCTCTGTTGTCCCAATTTTTGGAGGGGCTACCCCCATTGTCGGTGTTGGTGTTGGGACGCTTGCCCTTGTTATCTCCATCCGAGATATGCAACCCCAGTTGGCGAGCCTTCCTTAATCGTTCCTCGGCACTTGTAGCACTGATGATAAAAGCCTTCCAGTCCTTGAACTGACTTTCGCCCATCCAGAAACTAATTGTTGGGAGCAGTCTCTTTTGGCAGATTTCAATCAAAGAAGAATCCGGATTGCCGGATGGTAACTTCATTGCGGTTTGATGAAATCGCTCAATGTAATTCCTCGTCAGCTCTTTCTCTCCTTGGACGACGTCCATGAGGGTAGACATTGTGACGTCTTGGCCTACCTCATAGAACCTCTCCAAGAACAAGCGTTTGAAGCCAGCGAAAGGGTGGATGCAATTGTCCGGCAGGTTGCGGTACCAGTCGAAGGCGACTCCTTCCAATGCCCCGATGAATAACCGCGTGAGGATAGCGTCATCATGGGGCAGATGGTCGGTGGTGACCTCGAAGTAAGTGATATACCGACTTGCTGAGGTCTTGCCATCATAGGGGTTGATATTGAACGGCTTATATCTTGGTGGGAATGGAACGTCCCTCCATTCAGCAGGATATGGTTGCCGTATTCTGAAGTCTTGAGAGTTTTTTCGGGCGTGGAACATGGCTCGGAGCTCTTGAACTTCTCTCCTTACTTCTCGGGTCTTATCTGTCGCAGTCGGAGCCGTTACTTCGGGAGGATTATTGCCCGGGTTCGGTGCCGCCGAATTTGAATCTACGTTGATTGGGGGACCCGCACTTGTCTGGCCAGGTGTCACTCCCTGCAGTGTAGGAAGCGCCGCTTTGATCTCGTCCACAGACTTGACCAAGGCGTGCAGTATGGCCTCCAAAGTGTCGATGCGTTGGCGATCGTTGGAGCCACCTTGATTGTTGTCTGTCATGAATACCGTCCTTACGTGAGGAGTGACGGAAGGGACGGTGGAGGGTGCGCCCTCCGAATCGTACCCATGCATCGAGAAATCATCGGGGTAGGTGAGAATATTCTCTTCGGGTTCGGATTCAGAAGGAATAGTACCTCCATCTTCAGAGCTTACTTCATCTTAAAAGTCACGGATGTCCTCGGGGACATCAGCATCTGTTGCACCTGATGGGAGAGTTGTTTCTCCGGGCTCGTCTCCTTGAAACATCGGATTGTTGTGGATGTTCGGAGGAGTGCTACCCCCAGCTCCCTCGACCCTCATCGGTGCGGACGATGAATCTCCTATTGCAGCAGATTTTGTCTTCGAACGGGTGTGTTGGTATACTCCGGTAGAGGGCAACCGTTTAGCCGACAATTTCTTAGCTGTAGTGGTTGATATTTTTGGGCTGGAGATGCTTGTCTTCTTCCCTTTCCCCTCGGCGGGGACTTTCTGTGCGGAATTGCAGGAGGCAATAGGAGGTGCTTCGTCCTCCGAGCTCGGATGCTGTAATCTTTGGAAGACGGACGGCCGATCTTCCGTCACTGCCGTATTGTTGCAGCAGCAGTTGACGATGATCTGGGTGCAGTGACGTCCATGTGAGGACTCTTTGCACGCCGAGGCCCCTTCTCTTTTCTTGCGTTTATGGAGGATAGCCTCACGCAGGTCAGAGGAACCACTTTGTCTGTTTGCCACTGGGGACTGGACTTGAGCGGTTCGATACAACTTCCCATTAGAGGCCCGCGTGATAATCAGCGGGACGCCCCGATAGTCAGAGGTTGGGGCAGCTGCCTGGGTTTGATGAGCCCGTGCTGCCCTGGACTTCTTCTTCTTAGCACCTGTGGGTGCATAATAAGAAGAGTCCAAGTTGAATACCACAGAGTCTGGAGAATCATCAGGGTTCGGACCGTACGAGAGACGGTCGAAAACTGATCGAGAGGAGCATGGAGCGGATGTTATGCGGCTGGGATTGGGAACCGTGCAGGCTGTCTGTATACGGTTGTCTTCTGTCGTCGGCTGAGTTCTTGTGTGGCTAGGAGTCACGACCGTGCAGGCTGGCCGCATGCGGTTGGCATCTGTGGCCGTATGGATTTTCTGCAAACGATTGACTTTGATAGCCGCATGAGTCTCATCCATTCGGTTGGCAACTGTAGTCGCATAAGTCACGCGGCTGACAGATGTGGCCGCATGAGTTTTCTTCATGCGGTTGGCGGATGTAGCCGTATGGGCTTTCTTCCTGTGGCTAATACCCTTCTGCGGCTCGGATCGCGTAGAGTTTCTCTTTGCCCCTGCAAGTCCGGCATCATAGTGTTTTCTTCTGCCGAACTTGGAGACAGCAGAGTTGTCTACGGTCTGAGGTGGGGCCGCAGGAGAGTCCTTCTCGCCGTTTTGAGCAACAGAGGGTATCTCATCGAAGACTTGAGGAGGAGCAAATGATTTTTGCCTCCACTCTTTGTGAGCCTTCGTGGTGCGGGTGCGCTTCTGGATCGGGCCAGCGCTGCCTTCAGAGAGCATCTCTTCAAACGCCTGTTGGTCGAAGCGGACGACCATCTTCTGTTGTGTGGAGCCAAGTTTGGCTGCATCCGATTGCGTCACCAACTCCTCAGCCGTGGAGAAGTTAGTCCCCAGCAGAGTCGCCATCGTGTTTGCCATTGATTGTAAAAGTACAAAACAGTTTTATGGGAGGACTGAACTTAGACTCACAATACAAACTCGCTTGTACAAAGAAAGCCTAGGGACAAAAACCTAGGTACAACAGTCTAAGTACAATTGTTTATTTTAGATTCTGGGGGATGACGATAGAGGCTCGGGAAGGCGACGGCAGCCCTGCCTTACTCCTTGGACGATCGGTATGCAGTCTTGGCTCGGAGAAGATCTGCTTGGTGTGGACGAAGGAATGCTCTTCTTGCTCTCCTCGTGTTGCTCTCCTGGCTTCTCTCTCTCTGTGGTTATCGAAAAGAGGGGAACTCTCTCTGTATATCTGTCTCTTTTTTTTTATTCTCCAGTTGCCCGGGGGGGAGGGGGGTTTGCAAGGGAATGATGCTGGCTATTTATAGGGTGGGGTATGATCATTAGGGTTTTCTAATGATCATTTGTTTGGAATGTCGGCGCTCCTTCAATCTATCTGAACCCTTGATCCTGATTACAATAAATCTAGGCCAGTTGGATTAAAGATTCTCGGTCTGGTCCCTTTAGACTCTTGTTGATGAAGATGGGTTTGGAAGAAGGTCCATCCAAAAGGTCGATCTGCTCGACTTTATCTTCGGTAGGGGGTTCACGTAATTCAAAACGAGACTCCCACTGTGCTCCTAGGCGTTGAGCCCAAGGTTCTTCCTCGAAGAATTCTGGCGTTTGGTCTTCGCCTTCATTTTCTTGAGATTGTGCAGATGCTGTGAGCCCCTGTTTTTTTTCAAAATCTATTTAATTAGTGTTAATTAACTGTTAATGTCATTTTTAGTCTTAAAATATTTATTATGATTTTTAGGAAATTTTCTAGAATTTTTAAATAATTTTTTAATGGTTTTAAATACCAGAAATACCATTTTGTAATTTTATAAATTGTTTTAAAATAGGTTTGCAATATTTAGAATTGTTTTAAATACTTTTTGCAATAACCCAATTGTCTTTGCAATTATATTTTGCAAATAATACTTGCGGGAGTCAATTTGCAAATTAGAATTTACATTTTGACATTGGGGAGGACCTATTTGTGAAATCCTAAAACCTAGGGACTTTTGTGCAAAACCTAAACCTAACCCCCCCGACGACCAGACAGCTGCCGACGACCGGCAAGCTGCCCCCCCACGTCCCGACCGACTTTCCACCGCCCATAGACCCTATTTAAACCCCCCACCTTGCTCCCCAGACCGAGCTCTAACCCACCCCGACCACCACGAACGTCCCCGACCACCCTAGACGTTGGTCTCCGACGAAAGCCCTAGCCCTAACCCTAACTACGGCGACCACCCTAGCGCCGCCCCACCGCTCGACGTCATCGACCACCACCACTATCAACGAGTCCGCCTCGACGAGCCGCGTCGATCGCCACTGCTCCGCCACGACCACGACGCCCCCAGCCGCCGTCCGCCCTCTCGAAGCCTTCCTCTTCGCCGGACACGTAAGTGTCAGCTTCATTTTTGTGTCGGCTGTGTCTCGATTTCACGAGAGAGACTCGCCAGGACACGGGGATGTTTGTCCAGTAGCTGGACACGAGAACTAGGACTCGTGCGTGTCGTGCGAAGCACGGACACGGGCAAACCCTGTGTCCTTAACTGTCAGGACACAGGACTGTGTATTATTTTTTTTATTATTTAAATCAACTAAAACGAAATAAAACTAACCCTAATCCTATCTCTAACAAAGCGGGCCGCTGGCCCACTGGCCAGCGCGTAAACACTAAACCCCCCCCCCCCCCCCCCCCGCGCTTCTCTGGACAGGGTTCGAGCCCCCCTGTTTCAGTTTCTTTTTCTTTTTCTTTTTCTTTTTCTTTTCTTTTTCTTTTACTGTTTATATATATATATATATATATATATATATATATATATATATATATATATATATATATGTATATATATATATGTATATATTAGTATATATGTATATATATACTGTTTTAACAGTATGTATGTATATATGTATATATTTTTATGGTTAGTAAATTATATGTATATATGTTAGTATTTATATATATATATATATATATATATATATATATATATATATATATATATATATATATATATATATATATATATGTACACATATGTATATATATATATATATATATATATTTTCTTGTATATGTATATATATTATTATATATATATATACTTTATAAATTAAGTATTTTCTTGTGTATATATATATGTACTTTTTGCATAGGTATATAAATATTCTTTTGTATAAATTTACCTTATTAAAATAATAATATTTATTTTGACTATTACCAACTTGTATTTTTATTGTATTTAAATTACTGCAACCATTTGATGTCCAAGCCTAGCATGGGTATTTGGGCTCAAATGTGTTTTCACACATTCAAGACCTGTACAAGTCATATTGGACTTGATTCATGGCCTTGGGTCCTGTATTTGAACTTTGGTTCAAATTATATACATGGACAAAATACGCAGATAATTAATTATTGTGTGCATGCTGTTTTTGATTTTCTAAAAATACTTAAAGTACTGCTAAAATTATGGAAAAATAGTTTTTAGATACTTTGCTAAGTTGGCAAATTTAGTATAATTTTTGTAGTATTTAAATTACTGTTTTGCCACTAGTTTGGCATATGAAACCAAAACTCACATTCTGTATACTTAGGAAAGTTGATTTTTATAAAATACTTGTACTGGTTAATAAATTCCAGAAAAATTATAATAAATTTCTATGATTAACAAGGATCACTTTGATACTTTACTTTAAGAAAAACTAAGCTTTTTTCCTATCTCTAAAATTGTTAGAACACAATAGTCTTTTAATTTATTTATTGATTAATTACGACTTGTAGCTTTTTGTGTTATTTTGAGTTTAGCCGTGTTGAACCCTATCCCTCACTAGTATAAAGACCCTAGAAAGTTAGTTAACATAGTGTGTCACCCCCACATTGGTCTCCTATGCCAAGTCATCATTTTTGGCTAGGTGCCCAATCACAAGTCGTGTTTCACCAGATTAGTGTCCTAGTGTTTTAGCTTAGTGTAAAAACTAAGTTATTGTATGTATTTCTACAGTGACGAGTTACCAGACATCCATAGCACTTTTATCGCAGCTTGTTTTGCTAGAGGCAAGTACATCTACATACTCATTTACTGTCTTTTAATGCTAGAACATGTATTAACCCTATTAAAAGACTGATCCTTGAGGTAGCAAGTTATGTCTTCACATGTTGTATCACTTTCAGTACCGGCCATGTTTAGTACAGCTCTTATATCTTCACATGCTTCTTACGGGTTCTCAGTACAAGTTTCACTATGCTTTAGACTGCTCTGAGTATTCACATGTTTTTACTGCTCTCGTATCTCCCACATGTTAAATAATGGGTTAAGGAAAAACTGCTAGTAGTGTACGTGAACATGACCCCCTTCTCCGTATGTACTTACCGCGCTCGGGGACATTCTATATGCGACCTTGCCGTATGTTTCTGAATCTCGCGTTTGTGTATGGATATACACCGATGCCGTTCGTGCACGTGTGGGCACACCAGAAAAACTTGATATGTACTACAGTACATCCTGAATCACCTATTGACCGATTCACGTACATGCTACGGTTTTAAACTTTTAAACTATATGTGGTCATTTGTAGAAATGACAAATTAAACCATGATATGCCATGTTCCCTATGTTACTATGATACTATGATCCCAGTTGTACCATGAGGCCATGTTTCCAGTATTTCCTGTTTGTAGACTTATCACACCATGTTTCTTGTTGTACATCTCTTTCATTATATGTTCAGCACTTTAGTTGTAGAGGTTGTACTTGCTCCCGTCCTGACAGGATAACGTTGTAGGTATACTTACTGAGGAGGAGTTGCTCTGTGATTCGTATTATGGAGTTACTGCCGAGGACCCGGTTTTGCCATACGAGGATGTTCCTGCGGGGAGACTCGTCTAGTTTGCGTAGCTGCTTGGGATACTTAGTGTAGTCATGTATTAGACTACATCATTTTGTAACTGGACATGTATCCAGTTTTACATTTCAGTTTACTTGTACTTGGATATTTCACTATATACGACGACTTTTGTGTTTGGAGCATTTATGATTCTTCTTCACTTATAGAACTGTTAGCACATTTAGTCTTGTCTTGTTATCTCTAGAACAGCTTACTGCACTTTATCTTAAGCGTAGGCTGGACATGGCTCGGCCCGGCCCAACAATTTGGGTAACGGGTCGTGACATGTTTTTTTGGCGGCCCATGCAGGTCCTGACTAAATTGTTTGGTTACGTTATTGTACCAAACATGCCTGCAATTAGGAACTTAAGGTAATTAGACAACATTAGGAAAGACGCTTAGAACACCTAGAGGAATGCTAGGATTGCAACATAGGAAATACATCACATGTTTGCTATTATAATTAGATTTTCTTGCATATGATTGCTTACTTTAAACAAGTCCTTATAAGTCTTTTTTATGTAATTTAGATGGTGCTTACTCGTTCGTCCCAGCATATTACCCCCGAGAATGGGGCCCTCCATATCCAGTCAGCTGATCAGTTGACTGATGCATCTCCACCTACCACTTTCCCCCACTCCACAGATCCACATACCCAGATACCACCTTCCACATCCCAGTCCCAGCAGGACCCGATACTTCCACCACCCCCTATCACCATACCCACCCAGGCTTCCGTCACACTCGACGGGACCCAGCTGCTCACACTGATCCAGGGGTTCCTAACAACCCATCAGGAGCAGACCACCCTACTCCGTCAGAGCATGGAGCGTTCTGAGGGACGTCCCGTAGCCCCACCACATGTAGAGCCGCGGCAGAGAGCGGGGACGGTCAAGGACTTCATGGGTCTGAATCCCAAGGAGTTCTCAGGGACTGAGGGCATAGTAGTAGCTGATGACTGGCTAGATTCAGTAGAGAGGAAGCTTCTGGGAGTTAGGATGCCGGATGACCTTCAGGTCGAGGCAGCAGGATTTCTGCTGATAGACTTAGCCGGAGTTTGGTTCAGGAATGAGCCGTTGTTCGCGAGAGGTAGAGCCACCTGGGACCAGTTCAAGACCCAGTTCAAGAAGAAGTTCTTCTCGACCACTGCTAGAGTAGCCATGGGGCTACGATTCCAGAACATCCAGCAGGGGAACCGTTCTGTTGATGACTATGCGGGAGAGTTTAGTCGCTTGAGCCATTTTGCTCCTAGTCTGGTTGCTGATCCAGAGGAGATGACCCGTAGGTTTTGCCATGGTCTAGTTTCAGACATTGGCATTCTTATAGTGGCGAACGGTACGACTGACTATTACCAGAGCCTAGAGTTAGCCCGGAGCATTGAGGAGCGTCTTCTGTCTAGCAAGAGGCCGGCTTCTGTACACCATGAGGGACCGTCCAAGCGTCAGGCTTTCCAGCAGAGAGCGCCGACGCCACCCCCGCAGACTTACCATCCTCCTACATCACATCACCCGACCCAGCCAGTTAGAGCCCCGGGACCCCGACAGCAGCAGCAGAAGGGAGCTTTTTGTGTATACTGCAAGAGGCAAGGCCATGACTCTCTCGTCTGCAGGAAGAAGTTGGGTCAGTGTTTAGCTTGTGGGTCTGCCATCCATCAGATTCGGGACTGCCCAATAGCCAAGGGACCCCAGGGGAAGACTTATAGCCTAGTCCTTGAGCCGGAGCCGAAACAGGTTTCGGGAGGTTAGTTTTGATCGTAGCCTTAGTCATTTGTTGCATTGCTTGCTATGTTAGAATGTTGTAGGGTCTTCAATCCTTGTGAATTTCGAGGACAAAATTTTTCAAGGAGGGAAGACTTGTGAGCCCCTGTTTTTTTTCAAAATCTATTTAATTAGTGTTAATTAACTGTTAATGTCATTTTTAGTCTTAAAATATTTATTATGATTTTTAGGAAATTTTTTAGAATTTTTAAATAATTTTTTAATGGTTTTAAATACCAGAAATACCATTTTGCAATTTTATAAATTGTTTTAAATTAGGTTTGTAATATTTAGAATTGTTTTAAATACTTTTTGCAATAACCCAATTGTCTTTGCAATTATATTTTGCAAATAATACTTGCGGGAGTCAATTTGCAAATTAGAATTTACATTTTGACATTGGGGAGGACCTATTTGTGAAATCCTAAAACCTAGGGACTTTTGTGCAAAACCTAAACCTAACCCCCCCGACGACCGGACAGCTGCCGACGACCGGCCAGCTGCCCCCCCACGTCCCGACCGACTTTCCACCGCCCATAGACCCTATTTAAACCCCCCACCTTGCTCCCCAGACCGAGCTCTAACCCACCCCGACCACCACGAACGTCCCCGACTACCCTAGACGTTGGTCTCCGACGAAAGCCCTAGCCCTAACCCTAACTACGGCGACCACCCTAGCGCCGCCCCACCGCTCGACGTCATCGACCACCACCACCATCAACGAGTCCGCCTCGACGAGCCGCGTCGATCGCCACTGCTCCGCCACGACCACGACGCCCCCAGCCGCCGTCCGCCCTCTCGAAGCCTTCCTCTTCGCCGGACACGTAAGTGTCAGCTTCATTTTTGTGTCGGCTGTGTCTCGATTTCACGAGAGAGACTCGCCAGGACACGGGGATGTTTGTCCAGTAGCTGGACACGAGAACTAGGACTCGTGCGTGTCGTGCGAAGCACGGACACGGGCAAACCCTGTGTCCTTAACTGTCAGGACACAGGACTGTGTATTATTTTTTTTTATTATTTAAATCAACTAAAACGAAATAAAACTAACCCTAATCCTATCTCTAACAAAGCGGGCCGCTGGCCCACTGGCCAGCGCGTAAACACTAAACCCCCCCCCCCCCCGCGCTTCTCTGGACAGGGTTCGAGCCCCCCTGTTTCAGTTTCTTTTTCTTTTTCTTTTTCTTTTTCTTTTCTTTTTCTTTTACTGTTTTTATATATATATATATATATATATATATATATATATATATATATATATGTATATATATATATGTATATATTAGTATATATGTATATATATACTGTTTTAACAGTATGTATGTATATATGTATATATTTTTATGGTTAGTAAATTATATGTATATATGTTAGTATTTATATATATATATATATATATATGTACACATATGTACATATATATATATATATTTTCTTGTATATGTATATATATTATTATATATATATATATATATATACTTTATAAATTAAGTATTTTCTTGTGTATATATATATGTACTTTTTGCATAGGTATGTAAATATTCTTTTGTATAAATTTACCTTATTAAAATAATAATATTTATTTTGACTATTACCAACTTGTATTTTTATTGTATTTAAATTACTGCAACCATTTGATGTCCAAGCCTAGCATGGGTATTTGGGCTCAAATGTGTTTTCACATATTCAAGACCTGTACAAGTCATATTGGACTTGATTCATGGCCTTGGGTCCTGTATTTGAACTTTGGTTCAAATTATATACATGGACAAAATACGCAGATAATTAATTATTGTGTACATGCTGTTTTTGATTTTCTAAAAATACTTAAAGTACTGCTAAAATTATGGAAAAATAGTTTTTAGATACTTTGCTAAGTTGGCAAATTTAGTATAATTTTTGTAGTATTTAAATTATTGTTTTGCCACTAGTTTGGCATATGAAACCAAAACTCACTTTCTGTATACTTAGGAAAGTTGATTTTTATAAAATACTTGTACTGGTTAATAAATTCCAGAAAAATTATAATAAATTTCTATGATTAACAAGGATCACTTTGAAACTTTACTTTAAGAAAAACTAAGCTTTTTGCCTATCTCTAAAATTGTTAGAACACAATAGTCTTTTGATTTATTTATTGATTAATTACGACTTGTAGCTTTTTGTGTTATTTTGAGTTTAGCCGTGTTGAACCCTATCCCTCACTAGTATAAAGACCCTAGAAAGTTAGTTAACATAGTGTGTCACCCCCACATTGGTCTCCTATGCCAAGTCATCATTTTTGGCTAGGTGCCCAATCACAAGTCGTGTTTCACCAGATTAGTGTCCTAGTGTTTTAGCTTAGTGTAAAAACTAAGTTATTGTATGTATTTCTACAGTGACGAGTTACCAGACATCCATAGCACTTTTATCGCAGCTTGTTTTGCTAGAGGCAAGTACATCTACATACTCATTTACTGTCTTTTAATGCTAGAACATGTATTAACCCTATTAAAAGACTGATCCTTGAGGTAGCAAGTTATGTCTTCACATGTTGTATCACTTTCAGTACCGGCCATGTTTAGTACAGCTCTTATATCTTTACATGCTTCTTACGGGTTCTCAGTACAAGTTTCACTATGCTTTAGACTGCTCTGAGTATTCACATATTTTTACTGCTCTCGTATCTCCCACATGTTAAATAACGGGTTAAGGGAAAACTGCTAGTAGTGTACGTGAACATGACCCCCTTCTCCGTATGTACTTACCGCGCTCGGGGACATTCTATATGCGACCTTGCCGTATGTTTCTGAATCTCGCGTTTGTGTATGGATATACACCGATGCCGTTCGTGCACGTGTGGGCACACCAGAAAAACTTGATATGTACCACAGTACATCCTGAATCACCTATTGACCGATTCACGTACATGCTACGGTTTTAAACTTTTAAACTATATGTGGTCATTTGTAGAAATGACAAATTAAACCATGATATGCCATGTTCCCTATGTTACTATGATACTATGATCCCAGTTGTACCATGAGGCCATGTTTCCAGTATTTCTTGTTTGTAGACTTATCACACCATGTTTCTTGTTGTACATCTCTTTCATTATATGTTCAGCACTTTAGTTGTAGAGGTTGTACTTGCTCCCGTCCTGACAGGATAACGTTGTAGGTATACTTACTGAGGAGGAGTTGCTCTGTGATTCGTATTATGGAGTTACTGCCGAGGACCCAGTTTTGCCATACGAGGATGTTCCTGCGGGGAGACTCGTCTAGTTTGCGTAGCTGCTTGGGATACTTAGTGTAGTCATGTATTAGACTACATCATTTTGTAACTGGACATGTATCCAGTTTTACATTTCAGTTTACTTGTACTTGGATATTTCACTATATACGACGACTTTTGTGTTTGGAGCATTTATTATTCTTCTTCACTTATAGAACTGTTAGCACATTTAGTCTTGTCTTGTTATCTCTAGAACAGCTTACTGCGCTTTATCTTAAGCGTAGACTGGACATGGCTCGGCCCGACCCAACAATTTGGGTAACGGGTCGTGACAGATGCCATGTTGATTGATAGCACCTTCTTGAAGACTGAGCCGATACTGGTATCGGAATCCTAGGTTGATGCTTCGGACGAATGAGAATGTTCTACTTCTTCTGCCTCCGAACTCTCCGGAGTTGCCGGTGGCGTGACATAGCCCACCCCCCCGTCGAGTTTTATGATAGTAGTCATACGGTTTTCCTTTAGGTGTTGGGAGCCGGAGAGGAAGATGTCGGCCCTTGCCGTAGTTCAGGCCTTTGTTGCTTTTTAGATCGTAACCCATCTTTTGGATGAGGTACTTTGCCTTGTCCGTGTACCAATAGACTTGTATTTTGCCGGTATTTGGTTCTTGCTCGAGTGGCGGGAGGTCTTAATGACGCTCAACTTTGTCGAAGATGATGGATTCTCCATCTTGATTCCGCGGTGGGACTACGAAACAGACCCCTTGGGACGGGACTACTCGATTTACATGATTGATGGTCGTTATTTGTGTTTGCAACGACCGTAGAGCGTTATCTAATGTATACATGGCATTCCAATGTGGAAGACTAGAATAATTAAAAAACACTCTATTATTGATAAAACACGAGATTTTGTCCCGCGGGATTACATTGTCCAGAGAGGGTGCATCTACATCAGCAGATATATACTCTCCTAGCTCTTCATCTGTGAGTACTGGTGTTGGATCGGAAAAGTCCACCGCAGCTTTGACCTTGGAGTCCGAAAGGGCTATGTGGGCCTTCTCCGGCATCTTGGATAAGACGGATGATTGCGGAGGCTTGCCTTTAAGACGCACCTTCAGAGGTGCCTCAACTGCGCCTTCAGTGATTGGTGCCTTCTCTTGTAGTTTTGCCACAAGGGGAGCCGATGTTTGAGGCGGCTTTCCCTTGAGCCGTATCTTCAAAGGAGCATCAGTAGGTGTTCTACCTAGAGAAGTTGGTGCTTTTCCAGGTAGCTTGATGGTCATGGGAGGCAGCATTGTTTGCCATTGATTGTAAAAGTACAGAACAGTTTTATGGGAGGACCGAACTTAGACTCACAATACAAACTCGCTTGTACAAAGAAAGCCTAGGGACGAAAACCTAGGTACAGCAGTCTAAGTACAATTGTTTATTTTAGATTCTGGAGGGTGACGATAGAGGCTCGGGAAGGCGACGGCAGCCCTGCCTTACTCCTTGGACGATCGGTATGCAGTCTTGGCTCGGAGAAGATCTGCTTGGCGTGGACGAAGGAATGCTCTTCTTGCTCTCCTCGTGTTGCTCTCCTGGCTTTTCTCTCTCTGTGGTTATCGAAAAGAGGGGAACTCTCTATGTATATCTGTCTCTCTTTTTTTTTTATTCTTCAGTTGCCCGGGGGGGTTTGCAAGGAAATGATGCTGGCTATTTATAGGAGTGGGGTGTGATCATTAGGGTTTGCTAATGATCATTTGTTTGGAATATCGGCGCTCCTTCAATCTATCTGAACCCTTGATCCTGATTACAATAAATCTAGGCCATTAATGCGGATAGCACCGTATCTTGTGAGCAATTAATGCTAATTGTTTTAAATCTTCATGATTGATTATGCCAATGTCTGATTGCTCGCCACGTGTCCCATTAGCTTGATAATAAATGATATGCCCTGATCTTAGTAATTATGATGATGATGTCAAATATTCTTGTTGAGATTCGGTTAAATTCTTGATTGATCCGATGCCACGTGTTTTAATTGTGGGTCCTACCAGAGCCGCATAGGATGGGCAACACTTGAACCGCAGGAAGATACTCTTCGTGAGCCGCATAGGACAATACCTCATCGAGCTGCAGGGAACGAACTCTCAATGAGCCGCATATGCATAGTCTTTACGAGCCGCATGAGCTAGCGTTGTATTGAGCCGCAGGAACTCGTTTATTCTTGGCCGCATAAGCTCGCCTCAAAACTTTGGTAGACAGTGCCACTTTGAAGATTTTTCTTATTTCCGAAGTACTACTTTTCGTGTCAGTCATTATGACAACTTTATGTCAGGTCTGTCACTTGTCAGGTCTGTCAGCCGTCAGGCGTTAAATGTGTCCACACATTGGGCACAGCTGTTTTTTGAAGACCACGTGGCCTCTCTCTCTGGGCCGCATGGAGTTTACTCGAGCTGCCTATGTGCGTTGAGCCGCATTTCCATGTTGGTGACTTTTGAGCCGCATGATACTCTTGAGCCGCATGAAGCTCGTCTGATTTTGAGTCTCATGAAGCTTCCTGGGTTCTGTGCCGCATGAAGAATGTCTCATGACCGAGCCGCATGAAGGACGTCTCATGACCGAGCCGCATGAGGAATGTCTCATGACCGAGTCGCATGAAGGACGTCTCATGACCGAGCCGCATGAAGAATGTCTCATGACCGAGCCGCATAAAGGACGTCTCATGACCGAGCCGCATGAGGAATGTCTCATGATCGAGCAGCATGAAGGACGTCTCATGACTCGCATGAGGAATGTCTCGATCTGCCCGTGCATTCGCTTTGTAGGCCCGGGTATCCCGAACACACGAGTGCGTAGGTATCATATTTTCTCCCTGATGTGGGGGCTAATAGAAACACTTGCCCTCGATCTTTGTTGGGAGACTCTTGAGAACCACTCTGTCCGTTTGCCGCCGGGGGCTGGACACAGGCGGCTCTGTACAACTTTCCATCAGAGGCCCGCTTAGCAGGACGCTATTGATGGTCAGAGGTTGGGACAGCTGACTGAGCCTGATGAGCCTGCGCTGTCCTAGACTTCTGCTACTTAGCACCCGAAGGTGCGTAATAGGAAGAGTCCAAGTTTGGAAGGAGGAAAGAGAAGTTGGTGCTCTTTTCAAAGGAGGTAAGGGGGCTCTATTTATAGAATAGAGTGAGCTCTTTCTTCTTCTCCTTTCCGATGTGGGACTAAAAGCAATATTTTCCATGCTTCTATAAGCATCTGAGGCGGTTTTCCTTTGAGTCGAATTTTCAAAAGAGCGTCGAGAATTATCTCTGCCTCCGTGTTCGGCTCTGCTGCCGTTTCTGCTTCATCGTCAGCATCATTGGCTTCCCCTTTGTCGGACGACTTGTACAGGGTAGAACCAGTGAAGTAGGCTTCGACCCCCTTGAAAGGGTCAATGTTCGCGAACTCTGTCCGTATGATGTCGTTGGTGGACACGTACTTCATACATTGGTGGAGTGTAGATAGCACCACCATGTACTCATGCAGCCTCGGACGACCCAGTAGGAGGTTGTAGTTGACGTCAGCGTCCACGACATAGCAAGTCACCTCGGTTCGGAGGTTACCGATATGACATCAACCGTATTTTGCCCAGCGGCTCGCTTTTGCTAGCATTGAAGCCGCTGATTGTAGTGTTGGAAGGCGCCAGACGGTACATTGGGATCCCTAGTGTTGAGAGTAGCATTTTTGAGATGATGCTGAGGGAAGACCCTGGATCGATCTGAATCCGCTTTACCTTGACGGAACCGACATACCCAGTATAATACAGTGGCTTGTTGTGTCGGTTGTGCTTGAGCAGCATGTCTTGTTGGGTGAAAGTTATGTTGGGGATAACTTTATCCGCACAATGGCAGTGCACACATGTGGTCGGGGTATCCTCAGGCTGCTTGACCTGACTGATGAAGGATTCAGCATCCTTCAGGGCTTCACAGAGAGCTTCACGGGTGTCCTTGGAAAGGCGAAGAAGCTCAAACAGGGATAGGCGGGCAGGAGTACTGGCAAGTTGTGCCAGTATGTCGAAGTTGTGGGGCTTGGCTAGCCCCGAAGCATTCTTCTTTCGTAAAGGCTTGTCGAAACGGGCCTCTACATGCTTCTGTTTATTGGCTGCTGGAGGCCTGGATGGGCCCTCTTCCCGGGCAGCAGGGATGGTGCAAGGAGGCTCCACCTTGACGGCAGCTTCGTCAGGTTGGGCATTTTGATGTAAACGCGTCTGTACAGGAAGTGCCTCTTCCACAGAGGAAGATACCATGCGGCAAGACTTGATCTTCCTGTCCCTGGTTTTAGAGGCAGAGCGTACCTCCGGTTGAGTAACCTCGGAGACGAGATCGGGGTGAACCCATAAGATCTCTCTCCGAGATTTGGTGAGTGGGTTGAGTCCACTCATGTTGTCACAAGTAGGTGGTAGATTGACCACCTCCATTGTCGCCTTTGGGATGGGGACGACGCCATCTTGTGTTGTGGTTGGCGATAAGGTGCCAAATTAGAGTGATACCAGGTTGGCCGAGACCGTTTTCTCCTTGTAGTCAATGGAGATAACATCCGCATCGATCATGCGCTGGATGTAGTTCTTGAGGATGTAGCAGTCCTTAGTTGGATGTCCGACAAACCGATGGTAGTGACAGTACCTCGGATTGTCCACTTTCCCAACCTCGTCGGGACGCTTCGGGTCCGGCAACTTGACCTTGTCACCCTGCTTCAATATCTCGAAGAGTTGCAGGATGTCTTCATCGTTGAAAGAATAAACCTTCTTTGGCCTTGGTGCAAGTGGAGGCTTCTGAGTAGGTGCTGATGCACCTTTGGAGGCATTGACAGTCAACGCCTGCTTCTCCTTTGTCTCTCGTCCAGGGTTGTTGGCTGCAGGCCATTTTCCCTTGTCCTCAAAGACAGGGAAACTGACTCTCCGAAGACGAGCATTGGACGCCTTCTTTTCTGCTGCTTCGGCCTCGATGATCAAGGAACTCCAATCGGAAGGAGGAGTGGAGTTGAGCCAGAGTTTGATCGCAGGCAACATATTCATGCTGCAGGAGGAGAGGAGTGCATGTTCTGGCATACCCGAGAGCAATCTGAAGCAGGCTTGTCGGAACCGTTCTATGAATGCTCGAACTGTTTCCTTCTCCTTCTGACGTATCTCTATGAGGGACGCCATTGTCATGTCCTTCCCTCCGTCGTAAAAACGATCGAGGAAGAGACATGTCAAGTCGTCGAAGGAAGATATGAAGTTGTCGGGGAGACTGCAGTACCAGTCATAAGCCACTCCTTTCAGTACCCAGACAAATATGCTGGTGAGTAGTGCGTCATCCTCCGGGAGATGTCCCGTTTGAGACTGGAAGTACGTCAGATAGCGGCGTGGAGAGTCCTTTCCGTCGTATGGCGTCAATGTTTATGGTTTATATTTGGGAGAAAAAACCACTTTGTTCCATTCGAGGGGGTATGGTTGTGGGATCCCCATCTTCTGGCGCTTCTCTTGTCTGTTTTTGGACTCAAAGCGCTCGCTCAAGTCCCTGATCATCTCAACCATGTCTTCCGTGAAGCTGGGAGTCGGGAAAGGTGGTACAGCCTGGAGTTGAGCATTTGATGGCTCCGACGTCCATGGTGCTTCGCGGCGATCTGTATCCAAGGATACCCGTTGAAGGGGTACACTTGATTCTCCATTGGCCCCTGGGTCAGGACCGGTAGAAGGTGCCCTGGCCAAAGCTGACCGTATCTCAAACACTGCTTGAGTCAGTGTTTGCATGGAGGAAGAGAGGGTTTTGAGTCCTCCCTCCAAGTTGTCCATGCGCTGAACGAGGTCTACTGGCGGCGCATCTGACTCGGTATCACCCCCAGTCATGTATGCTGTCATGACATAGCTGGAAGTGGATGGATCGGTTGAGGCTTCACTTTCGGCCTCACTCTCCTATAGAGGAGTCGCTTCTCCTGGAGCTTCATCTTGACTACCCCCAGCTATGTTCTGGAGGATATCTTCGCCTTCGGGATCGATAAGGACTTGGCTACCCCCGGCTGTGCTCTGGAGGACGTCTTCGTCTTCAGAAGGACGATCGACAAGGGCTTGACTACCCCCAGCTATGCTCTGGAGGACGTCTTCGTTTTCAGGAGGACGATCAACAAGGGCTTAACTACCCCCAGCTGTGCTCTGGAGGACGTCTTCGTCTTCAGAAGTAGGATCAACAAGGGCTTGACTACCCCCAGCTTCCTCTAAGATCTTCTTTGTCCTCCGAGTGCCTTCAAACACTCCAGAGGATGGGACAGTTGTCTTGGTTTTCTTCGGCTGGTTCATGGATGAGGACGAGACCGAGGAGTTGCCAGTCACCTTTCGGATTGACGAGGAGTTAGAGATTATGTTGCAAGAAGCAACCTTTAGTTCTGGCTCCACTTCAATTGACACCTTCTTCCCGAGGCGATGTTGGAGGGGTGTTGATGATTGTAGCCGCTGGAACACCGACTGCTTTGGTGGTGGGACTGCTATTTTGCAATAATAGTTGACGGTGACTACAGCACAGGTGTGCCCTGTGAGGGGCACATTGTGCTTATCAGTCGACTCTCCTGATCGGCGCTTGTGACTGATCATATTACGCAAATCATTGGAGGAGAGTGCCACCTTCGCAACCCCATCAGGAGCATGGCAAGGCCAAGCGCCAGGGTGGTCAGGTGAATGCTGCGCCCCCTGAACCAACGCAGAAGATGCGCACAGATCAGTAGTGGGGGCACAACATTTACAGTGACTTGAACCAGCCACAGATGCACATCCTATGTAGGCACTGGGGTTCAAGACCATAGAGTTTGCCTTGTTCGACTTGGTTGCGAACGCAACAGATGTGCCCAAGTGAGGCAAGGACTTTGAAGGTCGACTCGTTTCTGGCGCAGAAGCACCCGAGTCGACCTTATACAGCTTACCATCAGCAGCGCGCATGATTGTGAGCACGTGATTCTGGTTTGCCGCTGGCATAGCACGTTTGAGGCGCATGGCACGTGCCGTCTTGGACTTCTTTGTACCAGCCCGATGGGGCGTATAGTACTCAGAGTCCAAATTCTCCTCGCCATGACAGCGAGTGAGCCTGTCAAAGACAGAGACCATCTGTGGCGCATCAGAGTTACTATACAGGACGTCAGATGCCCCCTTGCTCCGTTGGCGTATCTTCCTTGTCTGAGAAGGAGATGGCTGGGGAATGTGGTCAGCACCACGCTTTCTCGAGAGATGCACTGCACCGGTGGGCTCATCCTGGCTGCTGAAGACGTCAGCGAGAAGGGTAGACTGCATCGGCGCATCCCCTTCAGTGGTCGTGCCAGGGGCCTCGACCTTGCGTACCCAGACTTGGCGAGCCTTCTTCGGCTTTGGCAGCCGCTTCAAAGGACTTGCGCTGCCTTCAGAGATGAATTCCTCATACGCCTGTTGATTAAGGCGTACGACCAGCGTCTTGTGGGAGGAGCCCACCTTCACGTTGTCGAATTACGAAACAGCTTTCTCGGGAAAAGAAAAAGAGTTCCCCAGCAGAGTCACCAGCTTGCTTGTCATTAAAATCTTTTGAGTGCAAATTTTAATTACAAACAGAGCAGTATTACAATGTAGGACTTAGACGTAGTCCTAGAAAAATACTTTTGTTTATCTGGGTCCCTGTGTAGATGGAGCGAGTGGTAATGCATTGACTCCGTTGACGATCTGACGACAGTTCTCGGTTGTCTGAAGGTCCGAGTTGCTCTGGGTGCTGGAGCTTGCGGAGAGGAAGGAGACGTTGAGTGTCTGTATCTGCCTCTTTCACTGTGTATGTAGGTCTCTGTCCGTAGGTGTCTTTGTGTGTGTGTGTCAGAAGGAGATGATCCCTCTATTTATAGCTTGCAGGCTGGCTGCTCATGTGCGCATATATAGGATATGCCTGTACATAGGGACGCCACGTGGTTGAAGCTGTGGGAGGCACATGGATGATGCACCATCATTTGTGGGTTGAATCCATCATTCTGCTTTTGTGGGCTGACACATTGCAAGGGAGAGGATCTTTCTGTTGCTGAGATCTTGGGTGATTAGCACCCCTTCATAGGCTGAATCGAGTCAGAGGACACGTTTCGTAGGTCTATGGCTCAAAGATATCAGATTTAGAGGAGAGTGATCTGGTAGGATGCGCCTGGGATTGGGTGCATTAGGAGACTTTGGCTTGTAACCTTTAGGAGTCACGGACCAGTCTGGATGCACGGCTTTTGAGACGCATGCGAGTCTTCAGGCGCATGGCCGCTGAGGCGCATGCGAGTGGTTGGTCGGCCACGTGGGTCGTAACCGTCGAAGGAAAGTAATGATGATGCTGACGTCAGTGACGCTTCATCTTCTGAAAAAACTGCTAACTGATCAGTCCTCGGGGGACGTGCTGCCAACTCTGTCACTTGAGCAGTAATTGCTTGACGGGTGACGAGCCAAAATGGGCGCATGGGTCCATATTGATTATGATGCATAGATCTGTGCTTTGATGGGCGCATCCTTACGGGGCGCTTTGGGACTGACGGGCGCGTCTGTGCGATGCGCGGTGTCTGACCGGTGCATCCGCTTGCATGGCGCGTCTTTATTGGTCCAACTTTTGTGTTCTTTAAGTGCTTTAAATAGCCGTTTTGACTTGGCTGAATTCGAAGCGTCAGGTTCATCACCTATTAATGCAAATTCATTGCACGGAATTCGGAGAGCCCGTCACTTGGCGCATGGGTTTGATTTGCCTGGCCTATAAATAGTGGCAAGGAGAGAGTTTGCTTCTCGTTCTCTCACGTCCTCCCGAAATAAACTTGTTTGCTCGAGCACATCTGTTGATGAGATGCTTCCGAAGGTGAAGATGCGATGCACTGTCTTCATTCATGCACTCGTAAAGATGACTGTTACATCCAAAAGTCGAGGTCGCGGGCTTCTGAGGCAGATGGAAGGTGCCTGTTGCATCCAAAGATCGGGATACTCGAGCCTCGTCTCCGTTATGCTGGAAGAACCGCAGATCGGAATTGTGGTGCTCCCGGCTTTGGAGGCTCTTTCTTCTGTCAGAGTGGGTGTTGCCCATTCTGGTTGTGTTGAAAGCCTCCTTTTGCCGCGGATCGATAGCGACAGTGTTCCTTTCTCACGCACCCCGTGGACAGAGGACAGGGCACGATCTAGGGACGGGGCACTACAACTTAGACAGTCTATTTTGTATAGTTTTCAAGTCTCATCTTCTACTATATTATGTCGCTTGGAAACGGCTTAGAAGTAGGCCGTCTAAACCATATGTATATCAACATCCATTTAAATAAATTTAAAAAATAATAAATAATAACTAAACAACTACCTAAATACCCTATTAATTATTTTTAAAAAAGTTAACTAATTGTATTTAACTATCTAATACGATTTACTTATAACTAAATAATTTTAACTCAAATTGTTAAGGTGGAAGGCATTTTTCTTGGTTGTTTGAGTTCATTCCTACAAATTACAATTTTTTATAATAAAATTATATTTAATCATTTTTAATATTTATTTTTGCAGGTACAATGCACGTGCATTGTACAAGTTATTATAATAGCATAGATATTTACATAGTTGTTTGTCGAAAACTTTAACCATAGGCCCGTACCATCATACTCTAACAATTCAACTATATCTATACTACTATATAATAAGGAAAGATGGCTTCATCGCAACAAATTTCTTCCAAATATATTCTTATCCAACTTTACTAATTAAAATTGTTCATTAAATTTAATGAGAACATATCCTCATAAAAATTTAAGGCAAATGTTAAAGGCCACCCCCTCTTTATGAAGGGGTACCTTCTGAAATTGACTAAGGCTAATAACTAGAATAATCCAGTAGTCATGAAGAGATTTTCCAGCTACAGGCAATCCCGTTATCTGGGCGCGCAATTGGACTTGTAGCCTGCCGACGAGTAAGGCACATTTCCAGCACACTGTCATGTGTTGCACCCTTCATGAACGGATATTCGACTTGGATAACCTGGATGGTCTGCAGGACTTGTGGCTGTTTGAATAATCTTATTGCATCTTGCTAGTAACTAGGCCTGTGATAACCCTAGTTAGTCAAAGTATCAAGCTATACTCATTGCTTGGCCGTGATTGATTGGATGGAGTCTGACCCAGTCTAGTCTTGCCCTGATCATGTACAAGATTGTAACATGACCTGATTGCTTGTGCTTTACTTTATCGATAAATGGTGGGAAATCAAGTTCCGTTCAGACGAAGGGTTACAACCCCGGTCCTTATTTGGTTTAAGGGTTGTAACTTGGTTATCTGAATAGTCCCATGGTTATCTTATCGTATATCATCATGATTTTCCACATTTCCAGTCTTTTATTATAAAGTTATGTTTTGTGCTAATTGCTGGTTTTAGTTCTTAAGTGAAGCCTCCTTTGTGGCACTTGCTCTTTCTGGGATCTGATCTAGCTGGTTTTGTATGGCCAGATACCGGAGTAGCTCCAGAGGATCTTCCTACCTTCCAGCCAAATTGTGACCACCAGGTGTAACCAAGGTAACGAATGGGTTTCCCTTTTGTTCTTCCACTTTATTGTAAAAATATTCTTTTGAGGCGTTTAGCCGGCGAGCACGTGTTAGCTCGTATTGCACTTTACTTACTGTCTGTCTACGGGCTGTAACATGATTGATGAATCTTAGGGTTGATCATGAATGACTAAAACTCTTGCTAGTCTTCACATTTTATACGACTAGCTTCATGATCATCCAAATATGTAACGTATGGGACGCCTTACTATTGTATATTTGATGCTCTAACATCTTATAACTGCTATTCTTTGCATGAGATTGAGATAATAGGCTTGTTCATGACCATAAAAGACTGATGGCTTGTAGTTAAACCCTCATGTATCTAGACAGCCGTGACCGTATAGCGAGGTGGATTCCATTTCAATATACGTAGCTGGCTATATATACTCCCGCTTTTCAGTATCCCGTTATCTGGGGCATTACAGGTCTTGAGCTCATCAATCTGGTCCTTCATCTTCTTAGCCTTCTTGGGGTTGACTCTGTAACTTCTTCGTGAAATAGGTTAAGAGTCAGGTACTAGATCGATAGGGAACTCTATATCTCGATCAAGGGATAATCCGAGAAGGTTGTCGGGGAAGACATCTAGGAATTTTTTTATCAGGGGATAACGGGGTCCAGAAACTTCTGTGATGGATGTATAGGAGACACACCCCATGCTCTCTGGTACTCGAGCTACCTCAAACATAGGTCCTCCAGGTGGACTAAAGATAACACAACCCCGATGACAGTCTATCAGGACGTGTTACTTGCTCAGCCAGTCCATTCCCAAGACTACATCGTAGTTAGGGAGAGGCATAACTAGAAGGGGTGCTAGGAAGGTGTGACCTGAGATAGTGATAGGGCATGTGCAAGTCTCTGTGATAGGGATAGGTCCCCCTCCGATCATTACTCTACAGATCAACTTACTACACCCTACATTTATATGGTATGCAACAATGAAATTCGATGATATAAAACTGTGTGATGCTCCAGAATCAAATAAAACTAAAGCCGGATGCGAATGTAATAAAATAGCACCTTCAATGACATCTCCTTCAAGTCTTCGACTACTTCTGGATCCTCAACGACCAAGGCAAAAGCTTATCCGGCCCTGTACTTGTTGTAGCGCTGCTGCTGGATAGGTAGTGGACCATTCTCCTGTCTAGCTCCAGTTCTATTGAACGTCGTAGGCTAGTCCCTGACCTGGTGGGTGGCATACCCACAAGCAAGGCAGTGTCCTAGCTTCTTCCTACAGATCTCCGCTGTGTGCCCCGGCCTCTTGTACTAGATGCAATTGGATATCTTCGATTGGTTCTGCTGGGGTGTTTTATGTTGCCGTTGTTGTTCATGGTGAGAGGACCTATTTTTGTTGTTGTTGGGCCTCTTAAAGTTGCCCTGGTTATTGCTGTTAGATCCTGTGTGCTCTCTCTTGGATCGGGTAGACGAGCTGGCCTCCAGATCTTGGGCCACCTTCAGTATCTTGTTGTGTGTCCTTGCTCCATTGGCGGCAACCATGGTGCGGATCTCTTCCCGTAATCCGTGTCGGATCTTCTGGGCACGCTCTACCGGGTCTGCTACCAGACGGGGTATAAACCTGCCGAGCCGGTTGAACTCGACTACATACTCCTCTATGGTACGATCTCCTTGCTTCAAGTCATGAAATTGCCTTCCCATGGCTTCAGGGCAGCTTCCGGGAAGAACTTTCTCTTGAACTGCTTCTTAAAGGAACGCCAGGAGATTGCTCCAGTATAGAATCTGGGCTCGTTCTTGTACCATATGCTGGATAGATCCCGAAGCTGTAGGGCTACAACCTCTACCATAAGGTCGGCTGGGATTCGAGCGATGCTGAGGAGTCGTTCCATGTCGTCCAGCCATTCGTTCGCATATATTAGGCCTTCGGTTCCCTTGAAAGGTCATGGATCCATCTTCTTGGAACTTTCAGTATTTCCAACTATCTCCTGGATAATAGACTGCCAGTCAGAAATATATTTCTCCAATGAAACATAAAACTTATTAATTATACTTATCTTACCTTGGCATGCCTCTTTTCCATCTGTGATGAGTCCAGCGCTGCCATAGCTACATTATGGGCATTCTCTATACCCTCCCTTATGATCGCGGTCTGTTCGCGATTTGCTTCTGCTTGAGTCCACTGGGCCTTAAGTACTTCTCGTAGCAGGCATACGAGCTCAGCGAGGTCCACTGGCATTGGTAGAGCGGCTGGAGGATTCACATTAGCAATTGATAGTGTGGGCCTCGGGGGAATCGATACAACTGCATGCACAGTAAAGGTGTATATAGCACAGGGAGTCCGTGCAGCATGAGGACGGGTAGTGGGCTGCACCAGAGAGGGGTCTGATTGAGCCTGAGTAGGGGCATTCCCGGAGGAAGAAACCTCTTCGTCAGCAGGCCCAGAACGAGCTGTCTTCCCTTTCGCCATCTTCTGAAAGGTTTGGTTACAAACATAAGTAAGGTAGCCTACAGGACTATAAGCAAGCAAAAATAGATATTTAAATAGATAATTTCGGCCCTATGTTGTAACAGGGTGTAAATAATCTATGTATTCTTGTTGTTTCTAGAGTCTATTTTCCTAGTCATTCCTAGACCTAGGTCAGATTGCAGGACTGCATGCTGATTTAGATTAAGTTGACTAGATCAATTTACATTATTAGACCTGCATGGGCCACCACTAAAAATATGTCACGACCCGATCCCAATATACTGGGTCCAGTCGTATCATGTCCAGCCTACATCGTTGTGAGACGGCGGCACTAAGCTGTATCAAGTGGTAGAACACAAGCAGATAATATTTAAAGCAGAAAAGAAATAACATTTTATTGAATCTAGAAATTAACTAAGAGTCTAAAATGAAAAACACAAGCAAAACAACACTCAATTATTACATCGGTTCTTATTACAATTGGAATGGAAATTACTAAACCGATGGCACAGCTAATAATCTGGGATTTCCTGGTCAGGTTCAGCTACCTTGTCAGGGCTCGGACCAGGTCCGTAGAAAGAACTAAAAGCAAGATCTTCATCGTCGCAGTCACCTAAAAATGTTGGTCTCGAGTCAGGAGGGGAGCAAGAACATATATCCATATCTAACATTTTAAATAATAATAAATGATGCAAGACAGTTTAAAAGTATTATATAATTTTTTTGGATAATAATAAAAAGAGACAACATGCAATAATATCAGAAGCTACAATGATGCAATATATAATGAGTCAATAGTATTTGTGAGTACATAACAGATCTGTGACCGGCTGGTAGAGGCAATGTCTATACTAGTATTTTGGCCAAATGATAGTATACTGTACGGCTCAAACCCCCGTGCGGTAGGGTTAGCACGAGAGAGGCAATATTCAGTAACAATAGCTTTGGTCACAGATGTTATACTACTCCCCCAATCAATCCCCGAGTCAATTAGTCAATCAATCAATCAATCAATTGATGTGGAGTCCGAGAGGGATCCACTGTGAATCAGTGTCGCTACAATATACATGTTTCTACTGATGCAGCACATTTAATAATTAAGTAAAACATAGACATGAAAGATATGAAACTTGCCTTGGATGTTCCTCGGTGTGAAAGGTAACGACAGGAAAGTATCAGTTAGGGTTTGGGATCTGAACCTACATTAATCATAATCTGTTCTGAGAAATTATTCCAAAGGTTAGCTAATAAAGCCACTGAACATATCTAAGTTTAATTATAAATATTGTCCTTTTTATTTGAGAAATAATAACGTAATTAAGTATAATAATTTGGTAAAATTATTTCACCAATATTTTATAAATAGAGCAGAAATTAATATATTTTGGAATATTATTAAAAATAGTAGCGATTTTATCGTAAATCATTTAATAGAGAATATCGCTTAAACTCGAAAATATTCAAAATTTAATTTAATATTTATATAAATAAAACTTTACGAAATATTTACTACTACTATTTCCTTTAATAAAGAATAACCATTTTAATAATATAAATACGAAAACCTAATTTTAGTAAAACTTACGGTTTTATTAGAAAAGACGTTAATATATCTAGTTTTTAATACCATAAAATTTAATAATAAAAATAATAGTTAATAACGAAAATAAACCTTCTTATCAAAAAAAACATAAATATATAGTTTTTGGCCTATAAAATACTATTTTCTATATTAAAGTATATTTTGCTGTATAATTATTTATTTTGAGACTAAATTTATCAATTACTAATATTTAGTGAAATTATGAAAATAATCCTATAATTATTAATATAACAATAACTCTTTATCCGTAACGCAACGATAATCCTAATATCCACTAAGCTAACAATTATAATTAATCGTTCTAATTAAAACGCTACAAACATTGTTACAGCGCCTAAAATAAGAAACTATTCTAAACTATCTATCCCGAAATTGACAGAGCTTCATTCTGTCAATTTCGGTCGGAAGCAGATTGGTTTATGGGTTTTGTGAAATAAACAGAAGGTAGGAAAAATACCAAAAGTTGTGACGGAGCACCGAGGGGATGCCTCGGACTCGGAACGCACGCGGGCACGGGCACGGACACGTGGGGCGCACACGTGGACATGCGGACGACGCACGGGGAGACACGCGGGAGGTCTGGCGACGCGCGGAATGCACGGCCACGCGGCAGCGGGGGTGCTGCCATGCGCTGGCGCACAGGATCGACGTGCTGGCGGCTGCTGGCGATGGCGGGGGCGCGCGGGATGCGCTGGCGGCGGTCGCCGGCGCAACGAGGACTGCTGGCGGGGGTCGGACGGCGCTGGCGCGGTCGGAAATGGCTGTCGGGCGCCGGTCGAAGACCGGCGGGGAAATGGGGCGAGTGTGGTGTCGAAGCGACTGGGGTGTCGCGGGGAGCGTTGAGGCAGCTTCGGTTTTGGGAACGGAGGAGCGGGGAAGGAGATAGGAGGAATTTGGGAAATGGATGATTTGGAAAGTTCTGTAAAGGGGAGATGGGTTTTTGAGTGTTTACATTAAGTGAGGAAGAAAGAGTACGTAGGGGGGGTGGTTCCGCACAGAGGGTGGATCTGAGTGAGAACCGGGGAGAGTGGGGACCGGGTGAGTCATGGGTTAAGTGTGGGTTCGGGTTTGAGTTTCCAATGAGCTTAGGTTATGGGTTTAAGTATTGGGCTCAAGCAATTACTAATAATAAAACAATTAAGAAAAATATAATAGAAAATTATGGGCTTCACAACTTGAATTTCTGAATAGTGTGTTTATGAATTAATTGTTGCTATATTAGGAACAATAACTACTGTTAGTAATATTAATATTATTATGAATGTTAGAATTATCTAAATTCCTAATCTACTTTTACTAAAATCCCTACCTATTAATAAAATTCTATTAATTACTTAATATACTGCCATTAATAATTATCAACTAGCAGCTATTGGTACTACTTGGGCTGTTAGAGAGGAAACTCTCCCTCCCCCCCCTCTCTCTCTCTCTCTCTCTCTCTTTTAGAATTCAAAAATTTTCATAAAGAAGTTTTGGGCAATTGTAAAAAAAGGAAAAAAGTTTGAAATAACTACGGAGGAGAGGAGGACACGCCAAGTCACTTGGCGTGGGTGGGCACACACGCCAAGTAACTTGGCACGGGGAGGGGGGGGAACGCGCCATCTGACTTGGCGTGGGTGGGGCAAACACCAAGTCGATTGGCGTATGATAGGAGGTCTGGGAGAAATATTAATGGAGCGTGGAGAAATATTAAATAGTTTATTTAAATATAATTTATTTTGAATGTAGTTTGTCCAAATTATTCATAATAAATTTCAAATATATATATTTTTTAAAATTATGTTTTGAATGATAATATTGTGGTATTGTATATTTGTTAATTTTTTTTAATATATATATTTGATAGCTTAATTACATTTGTCAAATTTAAATTAACAACGAGTTTCTATTAAACTTATCTATTTGTTCTTTTAAAATTATTTGAACGAGAGATTTATCATAGCAAATTAGATTTTAGTTATATCATAAAAATTATAATATTAATAATAACTATTAATAAGATAATTTTTTTATGATATAACTAAAAGATAATTTGTAGTTATAAATATTCCATTCATATAAATAATTTTAATTATTTGTTATCTAATAGAGGTAATAAATATTATCTGGAGAGTTGTGAGACCCGTCTCACTGTATCAGTATTTTATACGGATACGTGTTTATTTGAGCCGTATTTCGTATTCATCGATTTGCGTGATATTTTAAAAAATTTTCTAAGTAGGATTTTCATGACTTGGTTTAACTTTGACTTTGTTTTATTTGGTTCGGTTCCACTTTGACTTGGTTTGGCTCGGTTTAGTTGGTTTATCATGAGATGAGGTGTATGGTTTAGATTGAGTGGAGAGGAATGAATGGTAGAGATTGCTTGAGCTTGTTATATAAGCTACTTTTTCTCTCTCCCTTCTCATTCATCATCATTCATTTCTTTTCCACCAAACCCTAGCCATTAGAGAGAGGCAAGTACACCTTGCCGAACCTTGAACAAATTTATTTCTGTTTGTTCCATCTTCTTTCTTGCATGATTCTAAGCATATTTAGAACTTGGAGTTTTAGGTTTTACCGAGTGGATCGTTGTAGATCTAGCTTTATGGTATTTTCGGTTTTCATGGGTTTTGATCTGTTAAACTTGTATATTTTTGTCAACTGATAGTTCCATGTTGTAGAGAATTTTATTTTACCCAAATTTGATCCATGGAAGTCTAGATTTGGGTTCTTGATATTGTTTGGAGGAGCATGGATGTCATGGTACTTTCTATGGACATGTTCTCTGTGGGAGCTATTAATTTCGCTATGGCCGCATGAGCATTTTAGCTTCTGGCCGCATGAGCATTATTTATTGCATGGCCTGTTGCTTGCAAGCTTGCATGCAATTACATGCAACTTGCCTGGGCCGCATAGGCCATTGGACAATTCATAGCCACATGGCCTTGCAAGCATTAATGGCTTGCATGCATGCATTTAATTGTTGTATTAAATAATTATCATTAGTATTAAATAAATATTTGGCCGCATGAGAATTTTGTTGGCAGCATGGAAACAGTAGTCAGCCGCATATGGCACTTGTATTTGCATGCAATTAATTGTATTAGCCCTTGCAAGCAGTAGCATTTAAATAAATAATGGACATGCATGCCAGCATTAATAAGTATTAATTAGTGTATAAATGGCCATGTGTATTAATTAGTATTAGCATTAAATCCTTGCTTGCATTAGCATTTAAAGCTTGCTTGCAAATTGCATACAACCTGCGCACGTGAGCCGCATGTAAGCAGGAATGTTATATTTAATGCATTAGTTAAGAGAGCCGCATAGGAATTCATAAGCGAACCGCATGGCCCTTCCAATAAATTGCTTGCCTGCTAAATTTAGTGTAGCCGCATGTACTGGTTAGCAAATATTCCCTGGTTGCTTGCATGTGCATAGTAATACATGCAGCCGCATGTATATTAGTTGCTTGCATGGAAAATATTAATATACTAATACTAGCTTAAAGAATGCATAGTCACGTGGAGTTATATACTAGTGCCTGGCCTATATATTTAATATATTAGTGCATGCCTAGCTTAAAGAATGCATGGTCACCCTTAGCATTTAATATATTAGAAGTTAAATGCATTAGCTTAGTTGCTGTAGCATTTTGCTTGGCTTACTTATGCAAGCCACCTTGGCCGCATGGCCTTTAATTGGTGTTAGTATTGCTGCTAACATTTTGGCCACTATGCCTTGTTGGCCGCATGGGAAGCCACACTCAGCCGCATAAGGAATTATTTACTATTAGTTGCTTATTTGCATTTTCATGCAAGCAAACCGCATGGCCTCTTCCCACTTGTTGGCCGCATGGCCATTGTACTTTTTGGACTTGAATTTAATATTAGAATGCATGGCTTTTATTGAGTTGCCTGTACTTGCAGGATATATTTTATTATATGTCATCATTGCTTGGCCACGTAAACCAATATTTAAATGGTTCACGTGAACTTTTCTTATTGCATTGATTGTGGGGGGTCCCACATAGCTTCCTTTAGTTGACTTGCTTGCTGAAGTGGGAGTTTGCATTTAATGAGGGTCCCACTGTCTTTTATCTTATTTAATTTTATGGCCTATTTATTGTTTCATGGCCGCATGGATGGTCTTCTACTTTCTTGGCCGCATGGGTCCCTCCCACTCTTGACCGCATGCACAATTGTATGCTAGCCGCATATGGCTTGCTGGCCTTAAATGCTTGACTGATTTCATTTAAATAATTTCGGAGCCGCATGGGTGGCCTCCCACTCTCTTTGACCGCATGTTTGTTCTTCCACTTTTGGACCGCATGGGTCCCACTTTGATTGTTTAAATATTTTATTTGCCTGAATTGTGGTCAGAATTTCTTCCCACTCTTAACATGAAAATTGTAGAGTTTCTCCTTGGCTTCAAGAATATATATTATTAATATATTATTATTTAATTGTGCAAGTTTCTTCCTTCTTTGATAAATGACATGACACGACGGTGACCCGTAGTGGTGCACTCTTGAAATAAACTTGACATGATATTCTTGACATGATATTCTTGACTTGATATTCTTGACATGATAACTTGACATGATAATGACTTGATAGTGGCCCGCCGTGGCCCACTCTTGACATGATAAACCTGACATGATATATCTTGAAAGGCTGTTGCGACGGCTAGCATGACTTGATAAGATTGAATAACTTGGACACCGTGGACGATTGTGCTTGTACAAATGAACATGTCTTATCTTGCATCATGTCTAGGATGGGACTCCTGAGTACCACGGTCAGGAGTACCTACTGTAAATGGCTAAGGCTAATAACTAGAATAATACAGTAGTTCATGGAGAGACTTTCCCAGTTACCTGTTGCCCCTTTGATCCCGTCCTTATATATATATACATGGGATTTGTTGCTATCCGTCGAGATGAGCGCACTTCCAGCCCGCCGTCGAGTGTGGTACCTTAGGACACATGTATCTTACTACAGTGTGTCTGCTATATCATGCTATCTTTTTTCCTTTTCTTTGCTGGGGTCACTCAGGTAGCAGCAGGCGAGTAACTGGACTTGGAAGAATATCGCTGCATCTTGCTAGTAACTAGGCCTGTGATAACCCTAGTTAGTTAAAGTATCAAGCCGTACTTATTGCTTGGCCGTAAATGTTGCATGGAGTTCAATCTGTCTAGTCTTGTCTTGATCTTGTACATGATTGTTACACGTCCTGATTTCTTATTTTATCTTGCCGATAAATGGTGGGAGAAACCAAGTTCCGTTCAGACGAAGGATTACAACCCCGGTCCTTGTTTGGTTTACGGGTTGTAACCTGGTTATCTGAATACTCCCATGGTTATCTCATCGTATATCACCTTCCCAGTTCTATTTATTAACATGTTCTCCAGTTTACTTTATGTCAAATGATGATTTACTTACTGTCTCCCTATGTTCGGGATAAGTGCATTGGTACTGCACAAATCTCGATCCTCCCTTACTTATCTGCTTGTTGATTGCTAATGATTGCTGGTTTTAAGTTCATAGTTCGGCCTCCTTTGTGGTACTTGCTATTTGGGGTCTGACCCCACTGGTTTTGCATGGCCAGGTTCTAATAGAAGAGCCCGAAGGATCTACCGTACCATCTACTCGACGGTGACCAGCCAGAGCACCAGAGTGCCTCAGTGGGTTTCTTTTTCATTCTCCCACTGATATGTAAATTCTCCTCTTGTAACGTTTAGCCCCGAGCACGTGTTTAGCTCGTGTTTTGGTATTTTCCTTGATATTGTAGCCTACGGGCATAAACATGATATGTGTATTCTAGACTATAGCTAGTCCTTATCATGTACGACTAATACTCTAGCTAGTCCTCAGTTTTGTGGTACTGGCTTCATGATCAGTCATGTATATATGGTTTGGGACGCCGTACTATTGTATGTATGATGATCGTACTCCTTGCTCTTGTATAATTGCCTGTGATTGAGATACCTAGGATTGTTAAACTATAGGATTGACTGATGGCTTGTAGAGTAACCCCCATGTCTTGACAGCTTATACGTGATTTCAGAGTATTAACGTACTTTGGGATTGCGTAGCTGGCTATGTCTGCCCCCGCTCTCCGGTATTCTGGTTCTGGGGCGTGACATAAACCCTGGATGATAATAAATAAATATTTGTTATCTAATATATTTAAATTTTATATACAAATATATAATTATTTATTTAATTTTTATTTAAGCGGATTGGGTAATAAATTTTAACAAATAGATAATACCAAAATATTATCATTCAAAATATAATTTTTTAAAAACATATTTAAAATTCGTTATGGATAATTTGGACAAACTACATTCAAAATTATAAATTATATTTAAACAAACAACTTGACGTTCTATTAATATTTCTCCCGGACCCCCTACCACACGTCTAAGTGACTTGACGCGTGTCCCATCCACGTCAAGTCAGATAACGCGTTCCCCTCACCCCACTCCCCACGTGCCAAGTTACTTAGCGTGTGCCCCCACACACGCCAAGTGACTTGGCGTGTCCTTCTCACCTCCGTAATTATCTCAAACTTCTCACTTTTTTTTTACAATTACTGCAAACTTCTTCACCCTATATGAAATTTCTGTTTAGAATTCTCTCATCATTTTTATTATGTTTCTGTCAAGGGATCGTACGCTTTTTTTATATGAGCAATCACTCCTTGGTCAGTTACAGGAACTGACCAAAAGGAGGAGCCACTCCTGAACGTGGGCATGGGTTTATGAGACAAAAACATCCAGCATGGCTACGCTTTAGCGTAGCGACGCTACCGAGTGCAGCTAGGGATGAGCATATAAGAATTGAAAATCGAAAACTGAACCGAACTGAGATACGCTAATATGTTCGATTTTTCGGTACGGTTTTCGTTTTGGAGATTTAAATTTTGAAATATCAGTTTGATTTTCGATTTTTGGTCCGAGTAACCGAATCAAAAACGAATTTAGATGCAATAATTTATCAAACTACCCCTAATTTATATATAATAATATTTTTGCTGATCCTATCTAAAGGCATTATCTTCTACCATTCTTTGTTGGCATTTGTGGTTGCTTATTTAAGCACTCTCTACCCTCATTCTATGTATACTAATATTTTTTTAATCTTTGTAATTGTAGTAATTTATAAATACAACAATGTTATTTTTTAAAGATTTTTTAGTTAAATTGGCTCATTTGCTAAAATGTAAAGGTCCGACTCATTGACTCATAATACTGAAGCGACTGAAAATCTAATCGAATTAATCCGATTCAATTTTGTTCGATTTTTATAAAAACGATTCGATTTTGAGAAATACAGTTTGCAGTTATTTTGGTTATTATATTCGGTTCAGTTTGAACCGAACCGAACTGTTGCCAGGGCCGGCCCAGAGGATTGGGTTTAGGGGTACAACTCGGGCGGGTTGGGTCGAGCTTGAGGTCAACCCGAGCCCAACCCGATGAATCATAGCCTAACCCGAGCCTAAGCCCGGCCCGACCTCGGGTTCAACATATGAAGCCCAAGACCGAGCCCGGAGGATCAGGTTTGGATCGAGTTGAACTCGGGTTGGGTCGGGTCCATCGGGTTTATCAGGTTCTAATATAATATTTGAAATAATTTTAAACAAAAGTAATATTCGACACATAATCAAATAGCAATCAAGTCTTGATCATTACAAAATACAAACTGAAATAAGATTTAGAACAAGGAGTTGAAGAGTTTGAGTGAAAAGATTTAGGATTTAAACTTTTTATTTAAGAAGTTTATATATATATATAAGTCGGGTTTCGGGTTCTTCGGGTAACCCGACACATGAACCCGATCCCAACCCGATTTTTGATCAGGTTCAAATATTTTAACCCAAATCCGAGTCCCAACCCGAGTATCTTCAACCCAAACCCAACCCATTAACGGGTTTACCCGATCGGGCTCGGGTTTGGCCCGCCCGAGTTGTACCCCTAATTGGGTTGTCCTAGTCGGAGCTAGATTTGGTTGCTCTTGTCATCGACTCCAAAAAAAATGATGGCGAGTGGAGTTGGCAGCGACATCGAAATCTCCTGGTCTGACGACATCGGGGAGCTCGGATTCCGAGTTTATCTCCTTGAGCTACTAGAGACCTTTCCAGTAGGAACTCAAAATATGAGTGTGGTGGATTGCTAGTTCATCTAACAGAGATGAGTTGGGGTGGACCGTGGTGGCTCTATTAGCATAGAAATTGAGACTTGGGGGGTGGGGGGTTGTCCTGACCGGGGGGTTGCCCAAGCCCGATGGCTTATCAGGCTTACCCTAGGGCCGGCTCTGACTGTTGCTCACCCCTAGGTGCAGCCTCGCAACCCCACTGCCTCACAACCATGTTGTTCGAAAGCACCACAGTCCTGCTGCACCATGCCATACGCAACCCTACTGCATCGTGCCAAGTTCGCACCTGACGTGCAGTGCAAGAGCGCTATTGAAGCGTCATTTTGTGTCATTTGTCAACGTCCGAGTCCGAACAAGCTAGACCTTCGAATAAATTTTGAAAAAATGGTGACAAAATACACCATACAAACACAATATATATATATATATATATATATATATATATATATATATATATATATATATATATATATATGGAAGCGGATCAAAAGTTCCCTTTAGAAAATCCTCTAAAAATTCCCTCACTCTCAGTCGTCCATTTAATGTTAATATTAATGTTAATGTTAATATTAATGTTAATATTAACATTAAATACTAAAATTAACATTAAACTTAACATTATGGACGGCTAAGAGTGAGATTTTTAGGGGATTTTCTAAGGGGGACTTTTGATCCGCTCCCTATATATATATATATATATATATATATATATATATATATATATATATATATATATTTTTTTTTTTTTTTTGTGTCCATTTCTTGAGGCCGCCAGCTTGGGACCTTGGCCGTCTCGTGACCACCCAGCCATCCCATGCCCATGGGGGGGCTCGAACTTGAGACCTCCCCCAAGTGAGCCCCCCCTCCCTAACCACTTGGGCTAAGGAGCTTGGAATATATATATATATATATATATATATATATATATATATATATATATATATATATATTATGAGGCTTCAAAACGGCTTAAAAGTGAGCCGTCTAAGTCGTATGTATATCATGGACCATTTTATTTAAAAAAAAATAAATTATGTAAAAAATTGTCGAAAAAAGTTTAATTGGAAAAAGTTTAAATTTGTTATATATATTCAACATGGTGAATCAAACTCAATCAAACAAGAAGAATACCTCCCACCTTAACCACATGAGTTAGAAAAATATTTGAATATAATTGGATAATATTTTTATTATATGTTATTATACGTGCAAAGCACGTGCATTTACTAGTATATAAAGGGGGCTTCAAAACGGCTCAAAATTGAGCCGTCTAAGAAGCCGTGTGTATTTCAGCAACCATTTCGTTTAAAAAAATAGTAAAGTTCCGTAACCGTAGTTATTTTTTCACGTAGTCTAAACTAAAATTAAAACTTGAAATCCTCATAACTGCATGAATATGTATAAATATTAAAATATTTTAGAATTTAAATTATTTATCTAACTCAAGTTTCAACACATATCCAAAAGTTTTAAAATATATTTATAATAAATCATAACTAAAATATATGCAAATTATATTTAAAATATTCTAATATAGTTTAAATTTTTATATTTCAATCATAATGTAGATTTTTTTCTTCTATTTTTAACGTGCAACACATGTGAAAGTAACTAGTATATATAAAGTCAATTAATGAATACTCAAATAAGAAAGGGTGCTGTTATCAACGGTCCTAAAATGTCATCTAGACTCCCCTTTAATTATCTACCAATCAAATTACAAATCTACCCATGCATTAAATCTGACTTTAATTTGTGCATGCATGGAGGGAGGAGTGTAGGATGACATTTTAGGAGTGCCAATAATATTAATGCAGGGACAAATTTGAAATTTGAATGAGAAAAAATTAAAGAGGAGTGAATGATGATATTTTAGGAGTGCCTATATCGGGATCCATAATAAAATATTTCATATATGAGATTTATTTTAAAGTAAAAAATTGTAGGACCAAATCATCTTGGGGATATTTATAAATTGGGTCACGAATAAGTTCAGATATTAGCATTTAGGTCTCTATAATAGACATAATTAGCGTTTGGATCTCCAATAAGTTAGGATATTTGTGTTTGGGTCTCCATAATTTACATAATTAGCGTTGGAGTCTCCAATAAGTTAGAATATTTGCATTTTGGGTCTCCATAATAGACATAATTTAAAATCCAACTAAAAAATGAAAAAACAAAACAAAACAAGTGGCAAGAAAAAGGAAAAATTTGAAAAATTGAAAAAACAAAAAAAGGAAAAAAAATCGGCAGTAAATAAATTTATTATGGGAATAAATTTCGGGTAATCGTAATTTTCGGAAATAAGTTTGTCCGGGACATCGAGACCTAAAATATGAATATTCCGATTTTTTTTTTTATTCTGGAAACCTATTTCCATGTATGATTTAGGTTAAAAAAAAATATTCTCCAAAATTACTAATACCAATAAATAATTTACCTACAAAATACAAAAATCCTATCCATTAAGAATAGGTGGATATATTTTTTTACTCAGACAATTTTTTCCCTTTTTCATGTTTTAGATTTTTTTCATTTTTTTCAGTATTTTTATTTTTTTATCCTTTTTATTGTTTTTTTTGTCATTATTTTTTGTTTTTCGTTTTTCTTCTTTTTTCTCGTTTTTTTGGTTATTTATTTGTTATTTTTTCTTTTTATTATTTTTTATTTCAATCTTTTTCGTTATTTTTATTTTTTTAGTTGAATTTTAATAGTCAACCGTTAGTCCAAGACCAAATATTAAATATGTCTATTATGGAGATCAAAACACAAATATGCTAACTTAATGGAGACCTAAATACTAATTATGTCTATTATAGAGATTTAAATACAAATATTCTCACTTATTCGAGACCTAAAATCTAAATATCCCATCATCTTCTGAACCAATCCAACACTAACATCCTATATAGTTTAGTTTTGAGTTCTTCTGACCGGACTAGTCCTGTAAGGAAGTGAAAGCTTAGAATGTAATGTGTACCTCGGATGGAAATGGATGACAGTAGATAAGACAAGAAATAATTTAGCAAATGGCTCCACTCCAAATGTTAAAACTAGCATATAGCTAAGTATTTTTTTTATCTACCAAATACTTCGACTCCAATGTAAAACAGAAAAAATAAATTAACAAGTAAGAAAGTAAGAGTATATCTTAAATTTATTTACTATATCATACTTAAAAATGGAAGCATTTGTTAGTTAAAAAATATTGAAAGTACATAATTAGTTTTAACATTAGAAATGATAGTATTTGCAAAATTTTCCTACAAAAAATAATGGGTCGGGTCTGGTCTGGCCGGGTCAGGTAAACAATGATGGTGGCTTCCACCAATTAAAAAGAGGTGAATATGAGAAGTGACGCAACAGCTGGACATCACGACAACATTTGTAGACGTTGGAATGTGCGCAAATGGAAATATCACACAGTAATTGAACCATTATTATTATGATCGTCTCTCTCTCTGTCTCTCTTGGCTTCCTCTGTGTGGTCGTCGTCGTCGTGGTTTACTGGGACAAAGCACTCAGTGGTCCTGCACATGCAAGTGATCATGTCAATGTCCCCAGCAGCAGCACTGCAACGGGAACTTTCTGCAGTTGCTCCGGAAACCAGACGTTTGGATCCGCTAACCCGTTATTTTCTAACGGCTAGCTAACGGGACGATTCTGTTGCATGTGTATCAAATAATAATAATAATCTTTGTAAATATTTATTTCATCTGGATCTGGAATTTGTGGAATGGTACAAGAAAAAAGAAGGTGAGGTTTGGTTGGTGGGAATTTTTATGGCCACGTTGGAGGCAGCTAGAATGGATAGGGGAGCCCGTTGCTGTGCTGGCAAGTGGGGTCCAACTGCTGAAGTGGTGTGGTCCACATCTGGAAGTATTTGCCAGTAGGGCTGCAAATGAGCCAAGCCGTTCGCGAGCTGCTCGAAGATCGGCTCGATAAAAGCTCGTTTGAGCTCGGTTCGTTTAGTAAACAAGCTGAACTCAAGTTTTATTTTTGAGCTCGTTTAATAAACGAGCCAAGCTCAAGCTTAGAAGTACTCGGCTCGATTGAGCTCGCGAGCTGGCTCGTTTATGAGCTTGTGAGCTGACTCGTTTAGAAGCTCGTTAGGAGCTTGTTTATAAGCTCGTTTGTTCACATATATATATATATATATATATATATATATATATATATATATATGTGTGTGTGTGTGTGTGTGTGTGTGTGTGTGTGCGTGCGTGTATTATATATTTATTTGTTCATATATATATATATATATATATATTTTTTTTGTTCATATATATATATATATATATATATATATATATATATATATATATATATATATATATATATATATATATATGTGGGTGGGTGGGTGGGTGCGTGTATTATATATTTATGTCCTTAATAAGTGATATTAAGGAACCTTTTAAATTATTTTTTATAAATAAATTGTTAATATTTCAGATACTTGAATTCAAACTTAACTAGCTTGAAATCAAGCTCGTTAAGCTTGAAATCAAGCTTAATAAGCTTGAATTAAAGTTGAGTGACAAGCTTGATTTCAAGCTTATCGAGCTTGTTTATCAAGCTTGAATCAAGCTTCTTTATCAAGCCAAGCTCGAGCTCAAACCAAGCCAAGCTCAAGCTTAATGTAAACAAGCTCAAGCCAAGCTCAAGCTTCAAAATAAAAAACTTATCAAGCTCGAGCTCGAGCTTGAGCTCGAATAATTCCAGTCAAGCCAAGCTCAAGCTTGCAAAAGCTTGGCTCGGCTCGGCTCGTTTGCAGCCCTATTTGCCAGGAAAGAGAGTGATCCCAAAAGAATAAGCCCATTCCTTGGGATGGATTCTGATTGGCTAATTATAAAGTCCACTCCAAGTTTTACTTGGAGCTAGTTCAATTTTTTTTTTCTTTCAAAAATTTATAAGTTTGTCACTCGTATTTGTTATTTGAGACTAGCCCACATATAAAATCTATATTTTTTGTTGTTCTCTTCTCCCTCATTTGCTCTCTTCTTCCCCAAACTTTCTTCCCAACTTAGATTGTGTGAAGATTGTGGGTGAAAAGTGTAGCTATACCATCATCGAATTCCACCGTTATTTAGTATGTCTTCGAGTTAATATGTTGAATAAGTTTCAAACATTATTTTCACATACAAATATTGAATTATATGTGTTTAATGTAGAAAAATGCGTATCGAAGAACCCGGGTCATCAAATATAGTAAATTCTCGTCCCGCTCCGTCCGAACAACACATCAGTTCTTCGGAAGCACTCTTGGTAAATAATTTGACATATTAATTTCGGGACTATAGGAAGCAAACTGTGGGCAATAAGCACAGTCCCACAAAAAGGACTGTCAAATATGTGACAGTCCACATTTTAAACATGACTATCAAAAAATGTAACAGTCCTGAAGAAACAAAGGACTGCCACAAGTCCCGCGGTCCTGCTTATTTTTGGGACTGTCCGATTTTTCCACAGTCCTGATTTTTTGCAGCAGTTTTCGCATTCAATTTCATTTAGTTTTATTAATTTTAATTTCTATTATAGGGGTTATCATCTTCCGAGATTGTGGTATCTCCTCCAATTGTCGTTGGTGTACGTAATTTATTCTCGATCGATATTTGCTTCGAATCAAGCGAAGAAGCATTACATTGGTGCCGAGAAGTTGGACGAAAAAATACTATAGTTATTGTGATATCCAGATCGGTCCAAAACTGCTCGGGACGAAAAACTTTACGGCTTGGATGTGAAAGGGGTGGTTTATTCAGATGTCATGGGAAGAAAGATACACTTCTCCAAAGAAAAGTTTTAAACAAAACGTTCGTACGAGAAAATATGGTTGTCCATTCAAGATCCATATTATAAACGTAAAAGATGCGAAGTGGATAGTCGAAGCCAAGAACGGAATCCACAATCATGTTATTGCTGAAACACTTTTGGGTTATCCGTATGCCGGACGGTTGAACAATATTGAGAAGAAGACTGTCGAAGATTTGTCCAGTTCTGGAGTTGTACTGAGATAAATTTATTCCGTTATACGACATGAAGATGAGAACAATAACTCAACAATATAGTCAATCTATAATGCCCTATCCAAATCGAATGCCAATAGGACAAAATTAAGAATGACGATGCATGAAGTATTGAAGTTGCTTGCCGATAATCATTATGTTGAGTACCATAGAAGACATCCCAGAGTAATGAAGTCCTTTCACTATTTTTGGCTCATCCCGATTGTATACATTTGGCTAGGTCCTGTAATGCCCTGTTCCGTACGGTACATTATGATGAATCGTTGACTCGAAGAGTTGCGTTGACCCGATGAAGTATCGATGCAAATTGATGCAAGAGTTACATTGGCCAAAGGTAAGCTTTGAGTCGATTGGAATCTATGAATCGAATCAATGCAAAAGATAAGTTCCGTTTGAGCAAGTGCTGATTTTAGTTGATCTGGTGTGCATGCTATACTTTTACACTGAACGATAAGAGGTCGACATTTTGCCTTATTCAGTAAAGTGTCTGCGAAACCAAATCGACGCCCTGCAACAGAGTGTGGCATGGGCACGATAGGCCAAATCAATCGAGTAGTTCAAAGGAATGGCTAAGTCCGAGAGTTAGCTATGCAACCCAGTTATGGAATCGAGTCGCTTCAGCTCGACGAAACGACAAGGCGTATCAACTTAAGGTGGGCGGGTTCTTGACTCTCTCTCTCCCTATTCTTTTACGTCTAATAAAATGTATTCATATTATATGAGATTTAGCTATTGAGTTAGCGAATGTGGCTCGGGCGAGTAGAGGTCTTAGTATACGTTGAACATTAAGATAGAACATTAAACATTGTACATCGAACAATTAAAGCGACGTGCATCAAGTGTACGGGTCGCGGTATGGTATTGATAGTAGAACATTGAAAGGCAATATCTAGATGTGCACCATGTGCACGGCTCTGAGAACATTGAACACTAGGTCTAGAACATTGATTATGGCGTTAAGCATGCCTTCATGCACTTAAGCTAGGAAATGACTAAGTAACAACGAAAGTAGGTTATGTGAATAACCTATAAATGGAACGCATTGAAAATAAGTACGAGAAGCTAAGCCGTTGGGCGTCGTACATCAATACGGATGTGTTGGGGCATAACGCCGTCGAAACTTGAGACAAAGAGAAAGGATTACGTTTATGGAACATAGGATTGGGTGGAATGATAGGACTTGTATGCTATGGTACGTATTATATGGTCAATGGACTCGGATGGCCCGTGCACGTGTGCGGCTTCCCTCGAACGGTAACGACCGGGGCACCGGGACCGTTCGGCCTAGGAGGAAATTATGTATGGTATTTATGGTGAACATTATTCGGACGAGTTACGACCGTCCAGTGTTGTGATAAGCTATGATATCAGTAAGTTTTGGATCCTTCGGATACTGGGCTAGCAACCCGTACCGAAGTGATCATAGGCTTACACATAAGGATGCTAAGTCTATTACGGTACGAAACACCGTGACCTTCATATAGATAGGGCCGGTGGACGGAGATTAGAGTTGGGTGCGGGCGCAGGGCCTGCTACCCTTATGCATATGCTTAAGTTTGGTTGGTTGGTTGCATAAATTGTATGAATTCTTATGTAAAGTTCTAACCATTGCAGGCTAGGCGAATGGGACGGAGATGAGCACGATCACTACATTATGTTCATATTATGTCTAACTGTATCTGCCGCAGGGACATGATATGGGACACAATTATATTAAGTTGTTATGTTGAATAATGCATGAAATTGACCCTAAGGCTAAATAGAAAGATCACCAATTAATGTTGCATGTCTCACTAAACATACTTAGTGTTTGGTTTGGGTACGAGCGGGTCTTGATCAGTACGAAGTGAGGACGAAAGCACTATTTCCCCACTAGTTTGTGTGCAGGTTTGATCGGCTTGGGGCGGGGCTTGGCTTGGACGCGCCGAGGCATGGAGTCCTTAGCATTTCAAGAGGAGCTACCGCATTGGCGTTCGGACTTACGATATGGAGATGTTCGGCCGAAGACTACTTATTGGCTATAAAAAGGCATAATGTATGGAACAATGTAATCCTTTGTGAGCTAGAGAGATCATGAGCGTTGTCGCCAATTGGCATATTAAGTTGGTCTATTCAGAGCCTTTGTAATCTTCAGTTTATTATCAATAAAAGAGATTCTTATGTTATACTTTGTTTCTTCCGCTGCTTATGTTATCAATTTGAGATAAATACTATGTGAACCTGTTATCTCGCCTTGCACGAGCGTAACTCCAGGCTTGTGCGGCATCACGCTCTAGTGAGGACGATGGTTCGGGTGAAATCTAGCGAGGACAAGCGATTTTCCGGATCGGGGTGTGACAAGTTGGAATCAGAGCGGTTCCATCCTCTGGACCATGCATGAATCTCTTTGACCCTCAGTTGCTTCGCTATCGAATTCAGTTGACTCTAAGTTGTTTCCGCAACCGCATGGCTCATGGATCTGCTCGATGCTACATTGGATGTTCCATACAATAAGTCTATATTAAGTGCGTACGTTTGCCACAAGTATGTCGTGACTATCACGCTATCTCCGAGTGCCATCGGAGAATGTTGGTTGTACGAATTGCAATGAGTTATGATACGTTGGTTTCCCGAAGTACAACAAAGTTGCGAGTCATTGGTCGTACGAAGTGCAACGAATATGGTGATGTTGGTTGCATGAAGTGCAATGATATACATATTGTTGATCACACGAAGTGCGAGGAGTTATGTGTTGTTAGTCGCACGAAGTGCAAAGAAATACGTGTTGTTGGTTTCACGAAGTGCAACGAGTCGATATATGAGGCAATGTGTGTTAAGTGGCTATGCGAATGGTTATGTGTTGTTGGTTGCACGGAGTGCAGCAAGTCATGAATCGTTCGTTGCATCGGTGCAACGAGTCGACATGGTATGATACATGTTGTATGGCTATGCGGATGGATAACGATATGTTAAACGAGACTAAGTAATGACCTTAAGTGTCGAGAGTAAATTGTTGCACGAGCTGCAACAAGTAAGATTAGAAAATTGCGGATGCGATAGTAACAAGTCGAGTTGGTCGATAAGTTGAATTTGAGTAGGCGAACATGTAAGTTGGCCGCATTGAATCGAGTTTCAAAGTAGGCGAATGTTTATGTCGGCCGTATGTAGCGTTGAGCTTTGAATAAGCGAATGTTGCGGTTGTGATCGATATGATCGCCAAGGTACAGTTAGGTTGAATGGATGTCAAACTTGGACGAACGACTATTATGTTGGCCCAGTTGTTGTGCCAACACGAGTAAGAAGAACGCTAGAGCTGGGATCAGAAAGATCACCATATGGGATAGTTGATTGAGAAATAGATGTCAGACTTATGCGGAGTGTGATGTCGAGTAATGACTTGATTTCGAGTGGTATATGCAATACCACTTCTGCGATCAGTGTATCGAAGTGTTGTATCGATAACGATAGGCTCGATTTCTGAGTGGTATATGCAATACCACTTAGCGATAGCAATGTTAAGCCATTTGGTGACTTACAATAGATTGCGTCGAGACGATTGTGTCGGTTATGATAGGTTTGTCCACAACGGACGGAGTAATACCGAGACTCGAGTGGGAATGACTTGATAGGAGTCGATGCAAGTATGGTTCAATGAATTGAGTTGAACGATTTTGTGCGAAGTCGTACCGATGGATGATACGTCGGACGATGATTCGTTAAGCGTAAATCGAACGATAGGCTGAGCATAGCGAAGGAATGTTATGTTGAGGAAATAGTCGACCCGATCGAATTTATGTTGAGTTAGTACGAAGACTTACTCGAAACGAGTTGAGTAGGTACGACGAAGTCGTAATGAACGAAATTGGGTGAGTGTGATAAGTCGATAGCACGATTTGGAAGTGCGAGTTAGGGATATGAGAATGGATATGTGAATTAAAAATTATGTCACGATGATGGTAGTTTGTTACAACTGAATGGATCTCGATGTGTGTAAGACTTGATTCGTATTCGAGTTCGGATAATGGCAGTGATCGCAATGAATTGGAACTTACGAGAGAGAAAGATGTTCAAGTTATGCATATCGACGATGGTATTGAGGCGTATCAAAGACGATATGCAATAACTCGGGAATACTCTGATCGAATGAACGAAAATTATGTTGATCATTGCTATTGGATGAATAAGATGCAAGTTAAGTTGATGTCAGTTTGGATAACAATGATAGGAATGCTTCAGAGAATTTGAGAATGAATGGGTATTACTTGGACGAGGATGAAAGTGTCTGGATTGCTTCGTGGATAACCACTACGTTGACGTTCTTGTCTTGTACGAGCACAACACCAGCCTCGCACATGCGTCACGTCAGATTTGGAGTGATCGTTCCGCGTGAGCGAGGACATGGTGATTCATATCGAGGGAATGGTCGAACTCGAAAAATCAGGACGTGGCACTTTGTATGCTTTGACTTGTGGTTTGATATGAAGTTGAATTTGAGGATTGTGCGATAAGCCTAGAAGTGTTTCAGAGATTAACCGTGAGTAGATAGACTCGTACTGAGGCGAACAAATATTGTTCGATTGTGATATTATTAACGGTAGTGCGTAAGTGATTGTATGTCCTAAAAATCAAGTTGCATTTATCAAATAGGCAGAGAAGTCTTAATTGTGCACCCTTTAAATGGACTGTACAGGAAACAGATTGTGCTACAAATCGAATGCGCGAATAGAACTGCGTTACCACCAGAACGCGCTACGCTGACGTGGTAATGCCATCATTACCTGACAAAGATCGGATCTTCTGACAGCCTGACAGCCCGAAAAACGAGGAGTCCGTTCGTTTCTTGTGCATCACAGCGCTCGAAAACAGCTGGCCAACCGCAGCGCAGTCTACCAGTCCAACCGCAGCGCAGTTTAACCCAGCCCGAGTCCCAGCGCAATCCATTGAAGTGCAGTCGGAAGCTAGCGCTCTTCGGTTAGCGTAATTCATCGAATAAACTGACATTTATTACGTGGCTTACATGCCATCAATTGCTCACCACGTGGCAACCGTCTGTACACGACCAAGCGCATTTCAATCAAACAATGCCACGCATCTGAATACAGTTAGCCCACGATCGAGCAACTGCCCAATAGGCCAGCACAGTTTGCAGTCTGCGCAGTCTGTCGCCAGCGCAGTTCATCATGCGCAATTCAGAATAACTATAAATTAGTTATTTCTAGAACTCTATAAATAGAGTTTCAAATCCTTCATTAAGGGGATTAGATCATTATTATCATCAGAGATCAGGAGTTGTTGTCCAAGTGCTGCTGCATTCTTCAGAGGCTGTCGTCTTCAAAGTTCATATCGTCCAAGGGATAAAGCGATCGTCTTCAGATCGGATTCCTATAGTTCTACTTTCCCAGAATTCAATTGTAATCTTCTTACAAAGTTTGTGAAATAAAGGCTTTTGTTTTTGCAAACAAAATGGCGACTCTACTGGGGATGACTTTCTCCTTCGACGAGGAAGTGATAACTCAATGTGACGTTGCGCCTATCGGAAAGACGCAGAAGACGCTGGTTGTGAAGGTCAACCAGACTGCCTACGAAGCGATGATCAACTCTGGGGCTACTCATCGCACTGTGGCCTCTGCCAAGAACAGGGTCTGTTCAGTGTGGACTCCGAAGTCCTCTGCGTAATCCTCTGCGCAGTCGTCTGCGCAACCTGCTGTCTCTGCTGCCAAGGAACCAGTAGCCTCTCTTGTCCTTGCGTAAAACATCACCTGCACTGCCAAAGCGTAAACCAGAGCTCATACTGACCATGTGCAGTACACTGCTCCTCTTGCTATAGCGCAATCCACAACCTATGCTGCTTTTGCAAAATCCAAAACCCTTCTTCCTCTGGCGTAATTGGCGAAGTCTTTCCCTCCTGCGCAATCCACTGCTCCTTCAAACAGAGAGCAACTCAAGTCCTCTGTTGCCAAAGCTTCACTTGTTGCTTCTTCTAAAATAGAAGTTGCACCTTCTGCTTGTTCTATGGCCAATGAACCCTCTATCATCATCTCCAGAGGACAAGTTGCTGCTTCTTCTGTTCCTGTGCAACCCACAGGGGATAGTCTTTTGACTGTTCCTCCTCTGTCTCAGCATAAACAGAAAGGCCCTTTGGTTTTTCTCGATCTTCCGCAGTCCAGAACTAGGAAAACAACATAGGAAAATGCTCTTTAGCCAACCCATCATCACAAAATAAAGGAAAAGGCCCTTTGGTCTTTTCTCAGTCTTCTCCGGTTTGTACTACAGAAGATCCATCTGAATGTGCCTCGGCACTAAACAGTACAAAAACTTTCCCTGCTAAAGGAAAGAACATTGATCAAAGAGGCATCTTACCTACTCCAGTTGCACATTTCCAAGATCTCCTAACTCTTCGGATGTCCCGCTCAAAGTAGGGAAAATTACTGGTGTCTCAGACAGAATCCTCTGGGGGTGAGTTTGCTGATCTATGGGATTATCTCAATAGACCTCGGTCTACATCAATTTCTATGAAACGCAAACAGCCAATGTCGAAGATGAACCTGCATCAGAGGCAAACTTCCAGGATGAAAAATCCTGACACCTATGCTAACGAAGTGAGTACTTCCCTGTATACTCACGGGAAAAAACATCTGAAGAGCCGGAACCATGTTCCGAATGTTGTCAAAGAATACGTCCCTCAAACTTCTTCTCGTCCCGTCATTGTTCCTGACCTCCGAGAGCACCTTAAGCAAAAGTAGGACAATATCTCAAAACCTCCAGTTCAACCACTTGAACGCCATTGTAATCATAAGATTGTCATCAAGTGCTGTTGCCAGACAACAAAATGATCTGTCTTCGATCGTCTGAATTTTGCAATTTCTGAACCAATGTCAGAAGACGAAAACGAATTGTTGTATGCTTCCGTCAACATGGCTTCTCGAGACACTAGGGGTAGAAAGTGCTCCGAACACGGCAAGCCTCGCAGGCCCAGCCAGCGATACTTAGATTTACTCCAAGAATCTTCTGAAGGAGTATTTCGACACACCCGATCCCGAAGTCGAGACACAATCGGTCATAGAAATCTTCTCCAAGATCCCTCTGGTCATCTCCCTATTTCTCATTCAGGAGATGATTTCTTCTCTGATTATGATGCATACAGCAAAAGTTCTTAACATACATTGTCTTCTACTGTACCTAGAGAAGTGACAGCTTATGTTGTCACTGAAGATCCAGATGCTTCTAGTTCGGCAAATCAAGAACAACGAATAGCTGCACTGGAGGATAAGCTGAAGACCATGGCTGAAATGGTCGCAAGTATGCATTCTAATATCGTGGCCCAACATACAGTACCACCGACCGCACCTGCTATAAATCCTGAGATTATAGCATCGTCGGTGCCTGTCAATGCAGGTCTGGGGGTAGTATCTCCTCAAATACCCCCTGTACAAATTCAACCCACACCCAGTCAGTTAGGAGCTGGAGGTAGTACTTACCACGCTGTTCCTCCCCCTAACACTATAATTCAGCCTGCTCCTTTTTCATTATCAGAGGATGCTAATGAAGCTATCAAACTCTTGCGCACTCAATTCGAGGCTTTTAAAGAGAAGGATAATTTACAGAGATTGGGGATCAAGCAACCCTATCCGGTTGAATGGAAGGAAGTCCCATTCCCTCCAAAATACAAGATTCCTACCATTTTGCTGTTTGACGGCAGTACTTCTCCGAGTCAGTTCATTAACCACTTTGAGTTAATGACTGTTCAATTTCAGTTAAATGACGCTCTTCTTACCAGGGTATTTGTCGGCTATTTAGCCGGTGTAGCATATGATTGGTACATGAGCTTGCCTGATGGCTGTATCACCTCTTTATCGGGTTTTAAACAAATCTTCTTGGAGCGATTCTATGAGGGAATCAACGACATGACCATGTCAGCCCTCAACAAGATCAAACAAAGACATAATGAAACCGCTGAGAGTTTCATTGAAAGATTCTGTCGAGAAACATTAAAGATGCCTCCTGGAACCCCGGCCGCTGTAACTATAGATACCTGCAAGGCAAATCTTTTGCCTATTATTAACATGTTGACGGGGTCAACTCAATTTTAAGACTAGCCATCATTCATTGTCAATGCTAAAGCAGCTGAAGTTAGTGCTGCCAAGTTCAAGTAGTTGGGGGTACACATGTCTAACCCCGACCGGGATGAACACCCGACATCTAGTAGCGGTAATCGCCAGGACAACCGCAAGGGTAAAGAAACTTTGAATATCAATTTGAAGAGCAAAGAATCTCTGGCTGTCAACGTGGCTCCACCTACGTCTACTTATACTCCTTCTGCCCCTCCACCAAGGGAACCTCGTCCGAAAGTAGAGTACTCCTTTGACGAGAACGATACCATGAGCATCTTCGATTGCTTGATCCAAAGCAATAAGCTCCAACTTCCAGACCCGAAGAAGCCTAACGAGGTCGGTAAGACTGATCATCCCAAATATTGTGTTTATCACAGGTTCATTGGTCATCCCACTTGAGCATGTTATATGCTCAAAGGCAAGATTCAAGAGTTAGTCAACGCTGGTGTTGTCACCCTTCAACAAGATGAGAAGAGTGTTACCGCGAACATGGTCTCAGTACAGTTCGGTAACCTTCCTCTACAGATGGTACAGCATGGTGTCATCCCTATCCCCAAGGCCACTCTTAAGATCGAGAATCTTCATCCTCCACGGAGTGAAGGTCTCGTCCCTTTATCCCTTGATAACGGTGAGATTATGTGGATTCACCCTGACCTTGTTGCAGACTTCGAGGCTCCTTCCTCGTCTAAGCAAAAAGACCGCTCCAAGGACAGAATAAAGATCTACAATATGGTGTCTTTTGACCCCATAGTTGAAGAGGAAATCTTGCTGGGCACCAGGTCAGGGAAAGCTTATTTACGAGAATTTCCCAAAACTCAAGAAAACCCTACTTCTTCTTCTGAGTCTGCTCCAGTGCAGCCTGTCTCTACTGAGGACATCCCTTCTGCATCCTCACCGGTTGTAGAACCCATTCCTCCTAAACCAGCAGCAGCTGATAAAGGCAAATAACAAGTCCTCTTCGACAAAGTTTTGAAGAAGTCATCTCCCTCTGGACTTGAAAAGCCATATAACTTTGATATATTGGCTCAACTGGCCAACACACCGGCTAGGCTGTCTATCTTCGAGCTCTTACGCCTCTCTAAAGAGACTCGAAAAACAATGAGTGAGGCTTTGATGCAGGCAGACACTTGCCTAACTCTTCTCAAAAAACCTGAATCAGAACCTGTCTCTTGTCTTCACTGTCACAGTGTGCTGGAATTAATTCCAAACATCACCTTCACACAGGATGACATATTGATAGAAGACAATCGACATGACCGTCCTCTTTACTTTACAGGATATGTCGACTCCATGAAGGTCGATCGTATTCTGATAGATCCAGGGTCAGCACTCAGCATCATGCCTAAGACAATGTTAGATACTCTGAAGATTCCAGTGCATAGCCTCTCCAGCACTATCACCACCATTCTGGGATTCAATCAGGGAAGAAGTGAACCTTTAGGTAAGATACGCCTAAAACTCCAAATCGACAATCTTCGTACGAAGGTGACCTTCTTTATTATAGACAACCATGGTTGTTCCTACAATGCTCTTCTGGGGAGACCATTTCTGCATGAACACAACATTGTTCCTTCTACTCTCCATCAATGCTTCAAATACGTTGATGACAAAGGAGAAGTCCAAAAAGAAGTTGCGGATCTCTACCAGTTTAAAGGCGTTGAAGCATATTACAACGGCGCTCGCATGTACAAAGAAGAGTTTATGAAGGTGGTATTAGCCATGGATGGTGAAGAAGAACATGAAGCAGTGCCCAATGACACTCTCATCATACCTGTCAAAGGACGTATTTCTTATTCTCAATCCTCCAAACCATTAGCTATTCATCTGCCAGCCCAGAAGCAATCGACTGGTGATAATCAAGATCAAAGGGAGCTCACCTCTTCTGAGCCATTGGTTATCGACCTCCGTTGTAACAAAGATCAAAGGGAGCTCACCTCTTCTGAGCCGCTTGTTATCGACCTCCGTCGCAACAAGCCTAAAACTCCTTCCTCTTCTGATCCTCCTCTTGTAATCGATCTGACCAAGCCGGCTAAGCCTAAAGGTCCTATTGTAAATATGGATGTACAAATCAATGAAAAAGCATCTACTTTCCAGTATACTGATGTCATTTATCATACTAAATGCTATTTGGACATACTAGACAGCTTTCAGTCATTTACAATAGGAGTCGTACAATCCCTTCAGACGGAAGTAGTATTTGAACATCCAGACGACTCATACTTTGTTGTCCCTTCTCGAAAGAGAGGCGAGAGTCCAATACATTTTAGTAAAGGGCCAGAACAAAAATTTAGCTATACGGATGATAGCAAAAATAATGATATGGGACGTCTCCAACTTCGTCGTTATAGTTAACAATCATAGGATATCATCCAAAAGATGGGTTATGATTTCAAGAATGGCCTCAATTACGGTGAAGGCAGACGAACTCCTATCCGTACGGTTGTTCTGAAAGGAAAATCAGAGATGTATTACAGCAGGACGAAAAGAGGTCTCGGATATACTTCACCTCCTGTCTTATCTCCAGCAGCCTCCGAGTCTGATAGTGAGGAGCGCTCTAACTCTTCTGATTCCAGATCTTGGGATTCTGACACCAGTATCGGCCAAGTTCATCGATTGATTGTATCTTCTAACATGGTCTCCGCTGAACTTCCACTACCAAAATTTATCGATTTAGCGACGGCCGAATCCGTCGCTAAGACGACGGTAATAACTATTAGCGACCGATTGTCGACGGATATTGGCCAAAAAAATCCGTCGACAATCAGCTCGTCGCTAATAACCATCCGTCGCTAAGTTGTCGTCACATGACGGAATAGCGACGGATAGTCGACGTCACAATACGAAGCATTAGCGACGCATTTCCGACGGACTGTCGTCCACTTCAGCTTTTAAGTACTTAACTGTGTAGACAATACCGACGTAAATTTCGTCGCTAACCTGTCGCAAAAGCGTATCAGATCGTATCGTTTCGTCGCTAATCCGTCGATAACGTCGATATCAAGTGACGGATTAGCGACGGTTTTCTGACGGAAAAGCCGTCGACCAGCTTCTGGAAATTCATGTCATTTCTAGCAACTTGGCGACGGATAAGTCGTCGCTATACCGTCGCAATGTATCGACCGCATAGCGACGGATTAACCGTCGACCTTGTTCTGGAAATTCTTGTTATTTCCAGAATACGGGCGACGAATATGTCGTCGCTATTCCGTCGAACAATGAATCATGCCGACGGATTGTCCGTCGACCATCCGTTGCTACCTGGGAATAATTTTCAGATATCCAGGTAGCGACGGAATAACCGTCGAAAAATAGTCGGCAACTGGAGACATCCATCGCAAAACGGTCACAAGTCCGTCGCTAACTGAGAATATTTTGAAAAAAAAATTACTGCTTTTTAGCTGTTCGCAAAAATTTGCATAAACCAAACCAATATATAATGCACACCAATTATCCAACAATCACATAGACCAAATATATTATGCACACAAATTATCCGAGAATCATATAGACCAAAATATGCACATACGAATTTAATGCACACCAATTATCCAAGAATCATATAGACCAAACCAAATTAATATAAAATAGACATCAGTTATCCGGAAGAGTAACCTAATATCCATCGTTATAATCCGATCATTGCACAAATATTCCAAATTTTTCACAAATATTCTAAAACACATAGGAAAGAGTTGGCCAGTTACAGTAACCTAATATCCAATCCTGACGACCGATCATAGCACAAATATTCCAAAATTTTCACAAATATTCCAAAACACATAGGAAAATCGACTTTGGCCTCAACAAAGACCACAAGTCAGACGATGAATCCTCACAGCCAGGGATGATAGTTGCGTTGAGGCATGTACCATTCTATCAGCCACTTTGCATACGAAGGCTCAATCTGGTTGAGGTCTTCTGTAGGGATAGGAGGGTCGGTCCCGATGCTACTACTCTCTGACGGTGGCTCCTCCTTAGCTTCAAGCTTGGGAGCAATCTCTTCCCTGATGGTCATCGGTTCTTCCTTGACAGTCACCGGCTCTTGTTTGACGACGGAGACTTCCTCCGTGTCAACCTCCAAGGGTTTCTTGCCTCGACCCCTTTCTCGACTAGCAGCACCACCTCGACGAGTCCTAGGAGCCATCTTTCTGATAACAGAAATTTTTATATAGGGTAAAGAAATTTACTCAAGTTATAAAAGTTGTGACGTTGGTTTTTTGCGTTCATCATCATTAGAGGGAGCAGCACTCGAAAAGTTGTGACGTTGGTAGCATGAGAGAGTAAAAATCTGTATCACAAGACTAACAGAATTACTATGTAATCATGTACTCACCAATAATTGGATGTAACTGGAGTCGTTGGTACTATCGTGCAGTAATTTGTGGATCCACAGAGATGCTAGATGTACTTAGTATCTAGTGTATCAGATTAGTATCGGTCTATCGGTTCAGTATAGGACGTATCATATTGGTATCGTCCTATATCCGATATGTACATGTATCGGCCGAATAGCTAGGATTCATATTGGTCTTATCGATTTGGTATCGGTCATATCCGATAGGTATCGGCCGTGCGGGATTAGTATAGACTATTTCGGATTAGTGTCGTGGAAGGTTTAGTAACAACTGTACTTGAATTTCTCTCTTCTCGAGCTAGAATACCATTGCAAGAGAATCACCAGATCGTGATTGGCCAGTTACAGTAACATACATACTTTATTTTCCATCAGGAAAAGCGAGATTGAAAAGGAAGTATGTATGTTCTGTAACTGGCCATCTACGCTCTCGTGACTCTCTTGCAATGGTAATCTAGCTCTAGAAGAGAGAAATCCAAGTACACTTGTTACTAAACCTGCAACGATACTAATCCGAAATGGTATATAATAATCCAACACGGCCGATACCTATCGGATATGACCGATACCAAATCGATAAGGCCAATATGACTTAATGGCTATACAGCCGATACATATCGGATAGGACGATACCAATTCGCTAAGGCCAATACCAACCGATACGGTCCATACCAAAATGATAGATCGATACTAATCCGACACGGTCAATACTTATAAGTACCTACAGTCCAGGAGGTTGATCCGCTAGTACATCCATGTACGAACAACGAAGTAACGATCCATTTCAATTTGGATATGAAAATCTGTATCGTAAGACAAACTAAACATAATCAGTTCTATTTCACATGCTTAATTGTCAAGTATGGGAACGAATAGCTCAGAACACAACCCAAAATTCATTCTAGATGAACTCACATAATGTTTACAGTCTTGGTCTCAACTGTCTTCGATTCTATGATCCCATGTCTTAGGTTAAATAAATCACTAACCTCATCACGGTGAGTCTTGGTGTAGCACTCAAATATGGGGCACCCGTAAATTTGTCGAGGTTTTAAATCATCGACATTGAGTTTTAAACCCTCACGTAGCCTTTTTGCTTCACTTCTAGGGTCGAGCAGCATCTTCTTGCAAGCTTCGGTCTCCAGATACTTAGTGTCAAGATTCTGGACGCTTTCGTAGAGTATGTCAACGCATCCTAGCGTCAATTTACTCGGCAGGAAATTGACGCTAGGATGCGTTGACATGCTCTACGAAAGCGTCCAGAATCTTGACACTAAGTATCTGGAGACCGAAGCTTGCAAGAAGATGCTGCTCGACCCTAGAAGTGAAGCAGAAAGGCTACGTGAGGGTTTAAAACTCAATGTCGATGATTTAAAACCTCGACGAATTTACGGATGCCACATATTTGAGTGCTACACCAAGACTCACCGTCTGTATAGTTCGGTTATTGGCGCTCGATGTCCCTGTGGTAAGGCAATGGATGAGGAAATTACGTGGGAGGGTTGCAGATAGAGGCAACAAGGATGGCGTATTTGTGAAAGGAGGGAAAAGATACATAATCACAAACGATTTGCATGTAAGGCCATTCTATTCCATGGAGTCTGTGTTGTCTATTTTTCGAAAGCATGGGATCATAGAATCGAAGACAGTTGAGACAAGGACTGTAAACATTGGCCGCGATGAGGTTAGTGATTTATGTAACCAAATGTAGTAATCTTGTAATTTAAAGTTGGAAGAACATGCAAGTAGCCTTATATATAGTTGCTGCCTCACCAGTCGAATGACTTAATTGCCAAGTATCGGAACGAATGGCTCAGAACACAACCAAAGATTCATTCTAGCATACATTAGTGAGTTCATCTTGATTCTGTTACGTCCTTCAGATACTATATACGATAAGAAAATAGATGATTCACACTAATGTATGCTAGAATGAATCTTGGCTTGTGTTCTGAGCCATCCGTTCTGATCAAGCATATTCCTTCTCCTCTCCTCCACCATGGCTCTGAACCAATCTGCTCCTCCCTACTTCACTTCTTTTTATTTGACTCTCTCAGCAACATATGACATCCAGCTTAAGTGTAGAGTCGGGGGAGAAGAAGTGGGCAGGAAGATGAGGGGGAAGCAGCACAGCCGGCGGCATGACCCGGAGGAAGTACATAGGTTTTCTTCAACAGCCGTAGGAGAACTATTTCTCCTACGGCTGTTGAAGAAAACCTCTGTACTTCCTCCGGGTCATGCTACAGGCTGTGCTGCTTCCCCCTCATCTTCCTGTCCGATTCTTCTCCCCCGACTCTACACTTGAGCTGGATGTCATATGTGGCTGAGAGAGTCAAATAAAAAGAAGGGAAGTAGGGAGGAGCAGATTGGTTCAGAGCCATGGTGGAGAAGAGGAGAAGGAAGATGCTTGATCAGAACGGATGGCTCAGAACACAAGTCAAGATTCATTCTAGCATACATTAGTGTGAATCATCTATGTTTTTATCGTATATAGTATCTGAAGGACGTAACAGAATCAAGATGAACTCACTAATATAATACTAAGACATCATCTACTACTATATAAGATATAGTGATAGGTTGTCGTATCATCATTGCCGAGGAATGAGGGTCGGAGGACAGGCAACTTTATCTATGGCTACATAGTTACTGCCTCGCCAGTCGAATGGCTGCAGGGACTATGTCCTGATCACCATGTCTTACCGTAGACTAATGCAAATGGAGCTGAAAAAATATGCATAAACCAAACCAATATATAATGCACACCAATTATCCAAGAATCACATAGACCAAATATGTACATACGAATTTAATGCACGCCAATTATCCAAGAATCATATAGACCAAACCAAATTAATATAAAATAGACATCAATTATCCTGAAGAACGTAACAGAATCAAGATGAACTCACATAATGTAATACTAAGACATCATCTACTACTATATAAGATATAGTGATAGGTTGTCGTATCATTATTGCCGAGGGATGAGGGTCGAAGGACAGACAACTTTATCTACGGCTACATAGTTTTTGCCTCGCCAGTCGAACGGCTGCAGGGACTATGTCCTGATCACCATGTCGTACCGTAGATCAAATGCAAATGGAGCTGGAGCCAAAATACAGAAACCAAAATACAGAATCAAATCCCTGGGACGGATGGCTCAGAACACAACCAACCGGAGAGGATACTCTGGAGATCCATCTGAGTAGGACGTATACTCTGAGAGATCACCTTTACAAGAATGATATCTGTAGTAGGATTGAGTGCTAGAGGGGATACTATCAGAGTATACGTCCTACTCAGATGGGTCTCTCACCGTTACTATTTTTTTCTGACAGCATGGTGGATGTGCTCCGTCAACAGAATCTGGCTCCGAGCCAAAACTTTGCCCCGGAGCTCAAGTGGACATCCTTCGTGTAGAGCTCGAGTGAGAGGTTCCTGATAGCAAGGTGGTCTCCTTTGTCAAAGTATCCATGCTCGTCCTACAACCAATGTGGGATGAGCACGAATACTTTGACAAATGAGACAACCATGCTGTCAGAAACCTCTTACTCGAGCTCTACACGAAGGATGTCTACTTGAGCTCCGGGGCAAAGTTTTGGTTCGGAGCAAGATTCTGTTGACGGAGCACATCCACCATGCTGTTAGAAAAAATTAGTAACGGTGGGAGACCAATCTGAGTAGGACGTATACTCTGATAATATCTCCTCCAGCACTCAATCTCACTACTGATATCATTCTTGTAATAGTGATCTCTCAGAGTATACGTCATACTGAGATGGATCTAATATTCTCTCTTGTTGGTTGTCGTATCATCATTGCCGAGGGATGAGGGTCGGAGGACAGTACAAATAGTCTAATACAAAAACAACTCAATAAGTAGTCCAATACAAATAGTCTAATACAAAAATAACCCAATACCAATAGTCCAATACAAATAAGTACTAATAGCTAATGAGAACCATGCTGCTCACGCAAACGCTCAGTGATACGTTCACGCATCCACCTCAAAAAAGCGAGATTTTTGGCGCGAGGAGAGATGTCGTCCCTTGCAAGGACTGCATGAAGAGAACTCTCGGTCTCACTAGCTACCGGTGCTGGATGAATAGAACTCCCGGTCTCACTAGCAACCGGTGCCACTTCCTCCTCAACTGTAGGAGGAGCCACCTCAGCATTCACTGTTTTCTTCAAACGACGTGCCGCTCCTCGGGTCATGGGTGCCATCTGGTAAGATCGATAGTCACAAATAATATAATTGTAACATAAGCAAGCTAACTAAAGGAACCATCATATAATTTGAGTACATTTTCGAAAGCCGATAAAGTATAAAAAATTCGATTTTTTGCTAAGTGTGAGAACGGATGGCTCAGAAGACAACCCAAGATTCATTCAAGCATACATTAGTATGAATCATCTATGTTCTGTACATATGGTGTAGTATATGTTCTTATCGTATCTAGTATCTGAAGAACGTAACAGAATCAAGATGAACTCACATAATGTAATACTAAGACATCATCTACTACTATATAAGATATAGTGATAGGTTGTCGTATCATCATTGCCGAGGGATGAGGGTCGGAAGACAGTCAACTTTATCTACGGCTACAGAGTTTCTGCCTCGCCAGTCGAATGGCTGCAGAGACTATGTCCTGATCACCATGTCGTACCGTAGATCAAATGGAGCTGGAACTGGAGCCAAAATACAGTACTACTTCACCATGTCGTACCATTTTACTCTCTCTCTCTCCTCCCCCCTCCGGCGCTCTCACTCTCTCCGACGCTCTCACACTACTAATTCCTATGTGTTTTAAGTGTGAGAACGGATGGCTCAGAACACAACCCAAGATTCATTCTAGCATACATTAGTGTGAATCATCTATATTCTGTACACATATCGTGTATGATTTGTTAACCTTATCGTATCTAGTATCTGAAGGACGTACGTAACAGAATCAAGATGAACTCACTAATGTAATATACTAAGACATCATCTACTACTATATAAGATATAGTGATGGGTTGTCGTATCATCATTGCCGAGGGATGAGGGTCGGAGGACAGGCAACTTTATCTACGGCAATATAGTTTCTGCCTCACCAGTCGAATAGCTGCAGGGAATATCCGTCACCATGTCGTACCGTAGATTAATGCAATTAATGGAGCTGAAAATATCCGTCGCTAACCGGTAACTAGTCCGTCGCTAACTGAGATTGTCACATACACATATGTATATCACAGCTAGATGTATAGATATATACATCTATACAGAAGCACACAACTGATAGAACTCGTACTGTCCTTGAGACAGTGAACATATACACCATGAATCCAAATCCCATATATATTCACATTTACTAATCCAAACACCACCAAACTAATGAAACACCCAATATGGATAACATATTATTTAGCCAATATATAAACTCAGATGAATTTGAGAAGCAAAGCCACCCGCCGCCCCCGACCAAAGCCCGCCGCCCCAAGCCAGCCGCCCAGCCCCCGATGCCGTCGCCCCTAGCCCACCGCCCAGCCCCCGACCCAAGCCAGCCGCCCAGCCCCCGACGCCCCCGCCCCAAGCCAGCCGCCCAGCCCCCGACGCCGCCGCCCCAAGCCCACCGCCCAGCCCCCGACCCAAGCCAGCCGCCCAGCCCCCGACGCCGCCGCCCCAAGCCCACCGCCCAGCCCCCGACCCAAGCCAGCCGCCCAGCCCCCGACGCCCCCGCCCCAAGCCAGCCGCCCAGCCCCCGACGCTGCCGCCCCAAGCCCACCGCCCAGTCCCCGACCCAAGCCAGCCGCCCAGCCCCCGACGCCGCCGCCCCAAGCCCACCGTCCAGCCCCCGACCCAAGCCAGCCGCCCAGCCCCCGACGCCCCCGCCTCAAGCCAGCCGCCCAGACCCCGACCCAAGCAAGCCGTCCAGCCCCCGACGCCCCAACCCCGCCTCCCAGACCCCGACGCCCCCGCCCCAAGCCCACCGCCCAGACCCCGACCCAAGCAAGCCGCCCAGCCCCCGACGCCCCAAAACCCCAAGCCCGCCTCCCAGACCCCGACGCCCCCGCCCCAAGTCCATCGCCCAGCCCCCGACGCCCCAGCCCCAAGCCCGCCGCCCAGCTCCCGACCCAAGCCAGCCGCCAAGCCCCGGACGGCCCAGCCCCAAGCGCGCCGCCCAGCCCCTATACGACACCACGAAAGAGAGAGAGAGAGAGAGAGAGAGAGAGAGAGAGTGAGAGAGAGAGATCGAGAGAGAGAGAGAGGGGGTTACCTTCGATTGAGAGAGAGGAGAGGACGCCGACGCCGACGACGACACCGACGCCGATCACCGAAGCCGACACCGGCGAGAGAGAGAGAGAGAGAGAGAGAGAGAGAGAGAAGAGAGAGTGAATTTGGGGGGAATGCGAAAAGTTCCCCCCGCCGTTTGATTTAAAGTCTGGAACGTATATATAGCGACGGACTAGCGACTGGTATACATTCGTCGCCCGGTAGTCGCCCTTTTTGATATGTGCCGACTGACTACCCGTCGCTAAGTCGTCGAAAATATGTCTCGCCAATTTCCTACACAATTCTCGCCAAATATACGACTGTGTTACGACGACGGTAAATCCGTCGCTATATTACTGTCAGTCTAGCGACGGCGGCGCGACTGTTCCTCCTCCTAAAATTAAAATAAAAATGGCAAAGGCTTGTAGTCGAAAATCAGTCGCTGAGCGGCCACGAAACCGTCGCTAATACCGACGAAAAAATTCCATCGCTAAAAAGCCGTCGCTAAATGAGTGTATTTTGGTAGTGTTCCAGAAGGTTATGATGAAGATATCAAAGAAAATCCTAAAACAGATCCTTGGGCTCGACGAATGGATACCCAATAGGAACTTCGATTCGAGCAACGGGAACCTTCTACCGAAGATCAATTGGTCCAAATTGACGTAGGAGAAAATGGGTCACCTCGTTCGATATTCATCAGCAAGAACCTCCCAGAGGCGGATAAACAAGAATTAATTTTTCTTATTCGAGAATACATTGATGTTTTTGCTTGGAGTTATGAAGACATGCCATATTTAGATCCCAAAATTTCCACTCATGAACTGAATATTTTGCCTAATACAAAGCCAGTTAAACAGCAGCAAAGGCGATTCAAGCTAGAAATGATGGATGTGATTGATGATGAAGTTAAAAAGCTTATAGCTTGTGGCTTTATTCAAGAAGAACAACATCCAGATTAGGTAGCTAACGTTGTTCCAGTCTTGAAGAAAACTGGCAAAGTTCGAGTTTGCATCGACTTTCGGGATCTTAATGAAGCCTGTCCAAAAGATGAGTTTCCTCTCCCTATTACAGACGTCATGATCGACAACACTTGTGGGTTCGAAAGGATATCCTTCATGGATGGATTCTTCTGATACAATCAGATTCAGATAAATCCTGAAGATAAAAAACACACTTCTTTCCGTACTCCTCGCGGAGTCTACTGCTATACAGTGACGCCATTTGGTCTCAAGAATGCTGGTGCCACTTACCAACGAGCTATGAGTACCATCTTTCGAGATCATCTGCACTAGACTGTCTAATGCTATGTTGACGATATTGCTGTCAAGAGTCGTCTAAAGGAAGATCATATCCAAGATTTAAGAACTATCTTCAATCCAATGCTCCAACATCAACTTAAAATAAATTCTACCAAGTCATTCTTAGGGATCTCTAGTGGTAAATTTTTTGGCTTCGTTATTACCTCTAAGGGTATACACGTGGATCCCGAGAAGATCAAAGCCATTCAAGAGATGCGTCCTCCACGCAACTTAAAAGAGCTACGAGGATTCCAAGGTCGACTTGCGTACATTAGGAGATTCATTTCAAATCTGTCTGGATGCTACAGACCATTTACCCAGTTAATGAAGAAGGGTGTATCTTTCATTTGGACTGAAGAATGTCAACGGGCATTTGATGATATAAAGTAATATCTTATGAACCCATCAGTCTTGGTGCCACCAATTTCATGCATACCATTCTTAATGCATATCCGTGCTATGGATCATTCATTGGGTGCTTTACTTGCTCAGAAGAACAAAGAAGGCCATGAACAAGCCATCTACTATCTTAGTCGTACTATGATTGGTGCTGAATACCGTTATAGTCCAGTTGAGAAAGAATGCTTAGCTCTTATGTTCGCTGTTCAAAAGACTCGGCATTATATCATTGGCCAAACCATTCACGTCATTTCCCGAGTTAATCCTCTTCGGTTACTGATGAAGAAGCCGAGCACACTCAATTCTCGACTGGCTACATGGGCCATTTTACTAGCCCAATATGACATGGTTTATGTTCTGCAAAAATCTATTAAGGGTCAAGCACTGGCTGACTTTTTAGCAGCTCATCCTGTTCCGGAAACATCTAAGCTTTATGATGAGATTCCAGACGAAACATTGGAATCAAACATGATCTCTGAAGAATTTCCTACCTGGCGTCTATTTTTCGACGGAGCATCCCGGATCGAACCCAATGGGACCATTGTCGTAGGAGTTAGAATTGTTCTAGTCTCTCCACAAGGATTAGCTATCCAAAGAGCTTATTCCTTAGATCAGCCATGCTCTAACAATGTGGCTGAATACAATACCTTGCTTATCGGACTCCAATTAGCTAAACAGTTCAAGGTCGAATATTTTGAAGTCTATGGCGATTCTAAACTGGTTGTCAATCAGGTTAGAGGAACATATGAAGTTCGCCATCAAGACCTAATGCCCTATCATGAAGCTGCAATTTATATGGCGACATCATTTAAAGCTTTCTTCATTGAATATGTTCGACGAGCTTGTAATACTGAGGCAGATGCTTTAGCTAATCTCGTGTAAGTCTTAGCAATTCCTGTCAAAAGACAATAAGTGTTTGTTGTTTCCAATAAAGAGTTGTTCTGTATCAAAAATAATCGCAACATTGAGTACAGTAACCTCGCCGAAGTCAATATTATCAATGAAGATTGGAGAGCTCCCTTCATCGATTTCGTAGTTCACGACATACTTCCTAATGATCCTAAGGAGGCTACAAGTATTCGTCGACGATCTCTTCGATTCTACTATAATCAGACTACCAAAACTCTTTATCGACGGACTTGTGATGGCCTACTCTTGCGCTGTCTTGCTGGTGATGAAGCGAAGCAAGTATTGCATGAAGCTCATGATGGTGTTTGCGGAGCACATCAACCTGGCCATAAACTACAAGATCGTATCCGACGAATGGGTTACTATTGGCCTTCTATGGTGACTGATGCCATCGAATATGTAAGAAAATGTCGAGCCTGTCAAATCCATGCAGATTTCATCCATCAACCGTCGAAATTCCTTCATCCGACTGCTGCCTCCTGGCCTTTTAAAGCTTGGGGGCATGGATATTGTAGGACCGATCAATCTTCCTTCTTCTAAAGGACATCGATTTATACTGGCAATAATGGATTATTTCTCCAAGTGGACCGAAGCTATACCTTTGGCTGAAGTCAAAACTAACAGCGTCATCAATTTCGTCAAACATCATGTTATCTACAGGTTTGGTGTACCTCGACGAATCATTCATGACAATGGACATCAGTTCATCAGTCAAAAGTTTATAAGATTCTGTGATAATCATCGGATTGACAATGTCGCCTCTACGGCTTACAATCCTGCTGCTAATGGCTTGGCTGAAGCCTTCAACAAGACTATTATCAAGCTCCTTAAGAAGTTTGTGTCTACTAAAAAATGAAACTGGAGTGAAAAGCTTGGAGAATGTCTATGGGCCTACCACACTACGGTCCGCAACCCCACAGGCTGTACACCTTTCTCTCTGGTATACGGTTGTGAAGCAGTTCTACCCCAGGAACTTCAAATTCCTTCTCTAAGGATTACTATCGCCAATGAGTTGACGACAGAGAATAATGATCTTCTTCGACTTCAAGAACTGGAGGCGCTCGATGAGAAGCGACTATTGGCTCAACAACACATAGAGTTCTATCAAGCCCGTATCTCGAAGACTTTCAACCGCAAAGTTAAAGTCAGAGCCTTTCAGAAAGGAGAACTCGTTCTAACAGTCAGACGTCCCATGACTATGACTCACATGAGCAAAGGCAATTTCGATGCAAAATGGGAAAGGCCCTATATCGTGAGTAAAGTCTTCTCAAATGGAGCCTATCAACTCACAGAACTAGATGGTCGAGTTGCAATGATGCCCATCAATGGCAAGTTCCTTAAAAAATATTATGTATGAATGTAAAAAGGATTTCTTATAAATATGATCAGATAGTTCATAAATAAAGTTTGATTTTATTTCATCATAAACGATGTTACATAATATCAAGGATGAGAATCACTATCATCTTTCTTAAAGACTGGACGAGGACCACTACCATCCTTTTCAAAAATGTAGTCGGCAAAAGAATCGAGAACATCTTTGCCCGATTTCACTAGAAATGCGCAAGCAACAATACTCATGGCCTCTTCTTCTTCGGTCTCCCTGGGTCAACCAGGAAGTCCAAGATGTCCCTTGGTGGCTTGGGTGCAGACGAACCTTCACCCGCTTCCGTCTGCTTTGGATGGTTTGGTTCGGCTGGACGTTCCTCCGTGATTTCTTCAACCTTCGGGACAATCGCAGCCTTCTTGGATACATCTTCAGACGATATTTTTGTGTTGAAAAGTGAAAGTGATCATTCTATCTAAATTTCTGTTCTATTTATAGGCAGAGATTCTTGAAACATCGAAGCGACGGTTCACCCGTTCATTACATTCATTCGACGGTTCACCCGTTCATTACATTCATTCGATGGTTCACTCGTTCATTACATTCATTCGACGGTTCATCCGTTTATTCCATTCATCTGACGGTTCATCTATTCATCCTGACGATTCATTTTCATTCATACATTTTGACGGTTCATCCGTTCATCCTGACGATTCATTTCGTTCACACATTTTGACGATTCATCTGTTCATCCACATCAGCGACTTGTCACGTATTTATTACCTCTGATTAAGTTGTCTACCGAAATAATGATATTCAACAAATTATATTCTGCCATGTCCACATTACCTCTGAGCAGATATAATAAATATAATTATTTTCTAAATCAAGAAATATATTATGTCCTGAACCTCTGAATATATTTTCTATCGCTATTATTTATATCCGTAATGGGATATGCAATAAATAATAGAGCCACAAAAATAATATCTTTTCATTGATCAAAATAAAAGGCATTACAAAAAGACATATAACAAAGAAGAAAGTACAAAAGATTTCCTTTCACTCAATCGGTGGGGTTATTAGACTAGCTATCTGCTGCTTCAAAGTTTAAAGTCATTCTTCACGAGAATCCAGCACCCGCTTTCTAGCTTCCTCCATTCCAGATTTATCGTCAAATGTCGGCAAGGTCACTAGTCAGCGAGCAATAATTTCATCTTGATGAGATGTGACAAACTCATTCTTCTCATGGATCAGAATGTCTAGTTGCTGAACTGCAGCTTGATGCTGTGTAGTCTCTTCCTCAAGAGCAAGTTGAACGATTCTCAACTCTTCTTGAAGTCGAGCAAACTCTGCATTCAGTTCAGCAACCTTCTTTTCTTTCTCCCCAGCAGCAGACGCTAATATCTCCATCTGGGAGTCATACTATGAAGACTTTGTAGCGAAAGTGTCCAAAAAAATCTTGAAATCAGCTTTCGTAACTTCGACTTCTCGAGTCATCCTTTCAAACTCAGCATTCACCAGGGGCTCTACCCCTCCCGATTAAGATCTTTGTAAATCTTAATTGATTCCTCCAGCTCATCCAGTATATGTTCAAGATAGGCAGCTTGAGCTTCATCACCCTGGCTTTAGATAGCGCCGATCAGATAAGTAGTTGGACTTCTGACAGTGATGAAACCAACGTTCTCTTTCTCCATTACCCTTTCTACTAAGGGTACTAATGAAGTGAAGAAGAGGTTGGTGAAGGAACCAACTATAAATTTATGGGTAGCCGCTGCACTGGGTGTAGCAGCTACTCCTATAGAAGTTGAAGCAGCAGAGGCCTGTAAAGGCGGAAGTTCGGCTTCTGGAACATGGGCTGAAGTCTCTCTGGACAAGGGAGCCATAATGGAGCTAGTTACCCCTCCCAGATGTTCCTCTGCGAAATCAAATAAACATCATCAGTTTGCTGTCATTAGCGATTATAAAAAAGGATCAAAAATAAGGGTAAGCTTACCATTGCTAGGTTTAGTGACAAAATTGTCATTTGTTGGAGGAATTGGGTAAGCTTACCATTCCTTCGGTGAGGAATTGGAGAAGGTTGAATTTCTGCATAAATGAAAGTTAAGATGTCAGTCATTTGATCTATAAAAGAAGATTATCAATATCAGTCAATACCTCTTTGATTGGTAACAGTAGCTTCCTCCGGTGCTACTTCATTAACAGTGTTCTTTTCTTGGGATGCATGGGCATCGGCATCCTCTTCCAGATTCAGATTATCTTCCTCTAAAGATGTTTCTTCATCATCTGTACCCTCTTCTCGTGCCTTTTCGCTATCACTTGCGTTGACTGGATCTATATCATCATTGAAGCCGAAGTCACAGTCTTCCAGGGCCTCGATCATCAATCGATCTTCTTCGGCCCGACGCGATCTTGGTGTAGCTGGAAGAGGGGCAGTCTCCGTTGCAAGTGTAGGAGATTGTACTACTTCGAAAGATGATCCCGACTCATTGATTAGGGTTGGAGTTGTAGTTGCTTCTCTTGCTTCTGCAGTCCCATCCTTTATCTCTGCGGTCTCCTCTCTTGTCTCTGCAACCTGGTCTCCTTTTTCTGCACTAGAAGCTTCATGCTTGGGCTCAGGAGCAGGTGTAGGAGAAGGCATCATAACCCCAGCAACAGCACTGATCAAGGTCGATGTATGAGTAGATCTCGGGGGAGTGGTTACTTTCTTTCTAAAAGCTAATTTCGTCCTGCGTAGAGGTTCTTTTGGGATCTCTACGTCTACTGCGTGTATTTTTCTTTGGATGGAAGTAGGGGTTCTTGCCTCTTCTCTATGAACCGACTCGGCCTGTTGCCGAGACTGCGAGCGAGTAGTGACTCTTTATGAAGAGTCTACGGCAATTTTCTTATTTAAGACAGGAGAAGATGTTTCTTCTGCCTTTCTCTTCTTCTCCTTGATCGGAGATCTTACAACTTTCAGAGAGACACGCAGCGGTTCGTAGACTTCTTCGGGGAAGTTGGCTTCCCTCGAAGCTTCTAGAGGCGCATCAGCTGGCTCGTGCACTTCATCAATACCAGGAAGCACCATAACAGGTGCTCCTTTCTTAAATCGAGTTGCCGTCGCAAAGCTGTCTGCTAGATTAAAGTTCTCAGCAAAAGTATTTGCTGATGTGTAAAAGATCGAGTAAGTATACAGCATGCGAGGGCCACGACCGTTCCTTGTCGGCATCGAAAACGTCGTCCTTGTGTCACGGGCATTATAATATGCCCAAGCCCGGGCTCCATCAATTAAAAAACCTTTTCCCTGTAGGCATGTTATAGCATTACCTACATAAAATTGGTCATAACCGAATTGGCGTACAAAACGACTGGGAAGATAAGGCTCGAGATAACATTCATCTTCGAACCGGTACATCAAGTGTGATGGCCGAATTGTTCTCAACCAGTCGAAAGCTGTATGGCCCAACGGCTGCATCCTCATAGAGTCGACGAGGTTTGTTGACATATGCTCATAACCAACTGGAGGGGGAACACAATAAAAGTTCTATCCCTTACCGAGATTCAGAGTTCGTCGGCAGTCTCTCAAAGTGGTGTAGATCCACTTACATCCAAAAAATCTTCTTAAAAAGCTACCGCCCACTGCCCCCATGTTAGGATTCATCAAAGAAGGATGGTGTAAAAGCAGCCATCCAAACAGATATGTGTATGGCAGTTCCAGCCGAGGAAAACTTCGCTTCTCGCCTTTTCTTCGAATCATCGAATCAACGAAAAGGCGGAGGCCGGCATTCACCCTGTATGTCATTGCTGACAGCAAATCCATCCAGTAGCCAAAAACCAGACGGACAGCAGCAAATAGTACACCACGATGGAAGCGGTCAACTGTACTGGCCCCAGGAACGACATATCATCGAAGCCAGTAAGTGAGGAAACCTGCCAGCTGGGCTTCCTTCGATATCGGCCTGTAGCCATCCTCATGTAGCTTTCAATGATGTCGTCTTTCTTAAAAGGAGGATATTGAAGATCATCCTCAATCTTGATATCCATATCACCATGTGTCTCCATCAGCTCTATCACTTCGCTATTGCTAAGTGGTCGAAAGAAGTTGGGATGACAGTTCTCATGTTCTTTTGTCTTTTTTTTAATAATGTGATTGAGGAAAAGATAGGGCAACCATTTGGTGGAATAGCAGGTGCCGGATGTGCCACTCTTGTAATATAGAGAACAAATCTTGTAGTGGCAGAGGAGTTCTTCAAAGACAGCTACCATATCGGCATTCTCCTGGCGTAGTCTGTCCAACTCATCGTTTGTCGGGACAAACTCTTCATAGGGGATATCCCCCATTGGCAGGTGAGAGATATACTTCATCTCGTGCAAAGCTAATCCAATCTCTCCGTGTGGCTGTAGAATGTGGAAAATTATGACACGCTGTCATTTTTATCCATACGCTTAAAGACAGATGTCAGTTGAAGCCATACGCTCATTCAAAAGCCATACGCTCAGTAAATATTTTATTATTTACTGAAGTGACAGCACAACATATGTTTAAATGAGGAATGAATCTGACACTTCATCTTTCGTGCAAAGACAGCTGTCACGAGAAAAGTAACCGTCGTATAAGTTTTCGAAGAGTCGGTTTTGTCTTTTACGAGGACAACTCAGCAGCCTTCATAAATGCAAAAGCCATCATTCCTGTCAGTTTTGACAGTCTGTCAGTCGTCAAATCCGCAGTCACGACGCTCGAGAAGATTTTGTCAGTTATGGGAAGATATGGTGTACCAAACAAGATTGATGATAGCCATGTGGCCACTTCTCCAGTGAGCGTATCAACCTCACATGACTCCTTCTTCACATAGTCAAGTGAGCGTATGGACCTCACATGATTCCTTGCTAAATAAGCGAGCGTATGACCTCACATGACTCCTTGTCCACAAAGTGAGCGTATGGATTTCCTATGGCACTACGCTGTCCAAGTTAGCGTATAAACTCTTCTTCAACGAGGCAGCGTATTACAGCAACCATAACCAGGATTACAGTCAACACACGTTCTCACGTGTCCTGTACCAGTTATCCACTTCTCTAGAAGTTATGCAACGTGGCATCCAGGCCATCAATCTCTCCTGAACATGCTCCACTACTTTCAACCGCACGCTAATGTGTCCCCATCAGAATTTGCCACGCGTCCCTGCAGTTATGCACACGTCAAGTAACTACCTGAGCGTATGCTTAAGGACAGTTATCCTGAACTCTATAAAAAAGAGTTTCTTCACATTCATCAGGGACTACAAGTCATTTTCAGAGAGAACAGAGAGATTGCCAAGTTGCTGTCCAAGTTCTTCGAAGTTCGAGTTTTCTTCATCGCATCGTCCAAGGGATAAAGTAATCGTCTTCTAGATTAGATTCCTACAGTTGTAATTTTCTCAGATACAAAATAAATAAAGTGAATTTATTTATGGAAAACAAATTGGCGACTCTGCTGGGGAAAGCTGTCTCCTCCAATGAGATAGCAACAACTCAATGCGATACTTCGTCGATCGGTTTGACGAAGAAGACGATGGTTGTACAATTCGACCAATCGGCTTATGAAGAAATGCTCAAGGCGAAGGAGGGCCGCACTGCTTCCTCCGCTCTTCCTGTTGCCAAGAAGAAGGGACACTCCGTCTATGTCCCTAAGTCTTCTGCAGCAATTCGAGACGCTTCTGTCACTTCTCATGCTGACAAGAACACATCTTCAACTTCCATGAAGCACACTTCGGCTTCTCTGAACACGGCAACAGTGGTTTCCCCTAGTCACGCTGACAAAATTGGTTCTTTAACCAAGTCAATGTGTTCAAAGAAAACCATCTCTGGACATGTCAAAGTCCCTTCTCCTTCTATTCTTACGACAGCAGTCGGCTCTTTAGCCATTGATGGCTCTGAGCGTATGGCATTCAAAGGGCAGCGTACGGCAAAGGCAGCGTACAAAAGCCAACATCAGGCAGCGTACGCTGAGCCAAAGCCAGTGTATGCTAATAAAAAGGCAGCGTATGACCAGAAGTCCAAACTGAAGTCAGCGTATGCTAACAAATACAGTCCTTTGACTGTTTCTGAAAATCAGATTGGGGGTTCTCTTCCACAGAACATACAAATGATTCCCCCTCAACTTGCACATCTTGTGCCAACCAAGGAGAAAGACTCTTTAGTCAACTCCTCTACTCCTAAGGTCTTTACCTCTGGAGTTAATTTGACTAGTACTCTTACTAGATCAAACAAAGGAAAACGCCTTTTGGCTAATTCCTCCAAAGATAGATTATTACCGACTCCTAGTCGGAATAATACTCATCTTCCTTCTCTCAAAATTTCTCGGTCTGAGAAAGGCAAGTTACAAGTATCCAAGACTGATATTAGAGTCAAATCTCCCACGGATCTTCGTAATAAGCTTAATCAGAATCGGTTCGGTTCCACTGAGACAAGTATATTAGACCCTGATGCAGAATATGCCAAGAACTATGTGGCTCAAATTAATCAATCTTTATACACTCAGGAACCAAGAAGACAGAAGAACAAAAGACAAGTTTCTACACAGAAACTATCTTCAAATACTTCCCAATCTGTTCCTACAGATCTCCGAGAATATTTGCAAAATAAACAGAGAATTGACACTCCATCTGGCTATGACATTGCCCATATTCGCCATGAAAAGCATGGTTGTGACTTCCAACCTCGGATTGTCATCCAATGTTGTTGTTTACCAAAAAGACAATCTGTTTTCGAACGGATTCAATATGAACCAATGTTGGATGAAGATGAACCTCTTTATGCTTCTGTCAACATGACTTCCAGAAATATTGGGGGTAGCATACGGTCTGATGCTATATCAGACTCTGAAGATGGTGTTTATCTCGGCACTCGATCCAGGACCGGAGCCTTGACCAGGGCCTCTTCTTCTTCTCATCCAAGTGGCAATCCGAAGATCACAGAAGACTTCCTTGGAGAGTCTAATTTTCCAGTATTGACTCCTGTAAAAAGCCCTGGGAAAGATACTGATTCACACAGTGATGATTCAGAACAGACTGTTTCATCATCTATTCCTCGAATGATTACCACTTATATGGCAGAAAGTGATCATGAACCTTCGACTAGCAATGAGGCTCATGAACAGAGGATTTCTTTTTTAGAACAACAATTGCGAGCTATGGCAGATACATTGAGTGCTATGCACACTCTAATGCAGGCTCAACAACAGACAGCACCACCAGTGGTATTGAATACCCCTGTTGTTCCAAACCCTGAACCCTCTACTATTCCGGGGGTACAATCTAATGTCCCTGTACAAACCACACCAAGTCACTCTGGAGCTGGGGGTGGTACATATGCTGCAGTCCCTCCTCCCAATTACACTCTACAAGCCACAACTCCACAATCTTCGGGAGTTGTCTCTGAAGAATTGAAGAATCTCAAAACTCAATTCGAGGCATTCAAACAGAAGGATGGTTTACAAAGGTTAGGCATCAAACAGCCTTATCCGATAGAATGGAAGCAGGTATCGTATCCACCAAAATACAAACCTCCGACCATCTCTTTCTATGATGGGACAACCTCTCCAAGTCAGTTCATTAATCATTTTGAAGTAATGACTGATCAATTGCAACCAAGTGACGCCCTCCTTACTCGGGTGTTCATTGGATGTCTCAAAGGAACGGCTTATGAATGGTATAGAAGTCTCCCTGATGGGTGCATTACCTCATTTGTCGGTTTTAAGCAAATGTTTCTTGAACGATTCTACGAAGGGCTCAATGATATGACCATGTCGGCCCTCATAAGAATCAAACAGAAGAATAATGAGACCACTGAGGAATTCATTGAGAGAATCAGAAGAAGCCCTCAAAATGCCTCTTGGAACTCCCGATGCTGTTACGATCGACACTTGCAAGTCGAACCTCTTACCAATTATCAGTATGTGGACAGGGTCCACTCAGTTCCAAGATTGGCCTTCTTTCATTGTCAGTGCCAAGGCTGCCGAGGTCAGTGCTGAGACTTTCAAGGGTCTGGGGGTACAAATGGCTCCCAAAGAATCAAATCAGAGTGCTAGCAATAGTACTCGACCCAATAATCGCAAAGGGAAAGAAGCTCTTGAAGTCAATCTCCAAAACAATAGTCAAGAGGTAAAGACTACCCAAGCTACTTCAGCTCCAACAAATCAACAACAGAGATCTCCTAGGCCGAAAGAAGAATATTCTTTCGATGATGACAATGTTCAGGGTATCTTTGAATGCTTACTCAAAGGTAATAAGATTCAATTGCCAGAAATTAAAAAGCCTGATGAAGCCATTAAAACAGATCATCCAAAATACTGTCCATATCATAGAATGCTGGGTCATACAATTCGGTCTTGCTATGTATTAAAAGAGAAGATTCAAGAGATGATTAAATCAGGGGCTGTGACATTAACACCCAAAGACAAAACAGTCACAGCAAATGTAATTTCAATGCAGTTCAGTGACTTCCCTCCTTTAATGGTGGAAAGTGGGATTGTTCCTATCCCCAAAGCAACTCTCGAAGTTATAAACATCCTACCAGCACAGAATGACGGACTTGTTCCTGTCACAACTAAGAAGAGAGAAATCATATGGATTCATCCAGACTTAAAAACAGAGTTTGAGACGTCTTCCTCTTCTCCTCGGAAGATTTCCTCATCTAAAAAGAAGTTCGGGAAGACTAAGTCATGCAATGTGACTTCTAGTTTCACACCCAATTTTTATCTAACCTCTACTTTTATCTCAGCAGGAAATTCACTTTCTACGAAGATAAAATCTGTACCTCAAATTGAAGATAGGTACAAACCTGCTTTTCATTTATACAGTTCACAATCTCGTGAATTGATGGCGAAAATGGGTTATGATCTAGCCACTGCCCCAGGTTTGAACTCAGGCAAGGGACTCCGAGCACCTTTGGCCATCACCATGAGACATAATCAATCTCGTGTTGGCCTTGGTTTTTGGAATGAAGCTTTCATCAAACATAAAAGAACCAAGAGCAAAATAAAGAATTGCAGCATGGTTTCCATAGACCTTGAACCAGAATCTGAAGTTGAAGTTCATGCTGGAACTCGCTCAGGAAAAGTATATTTGAAAGATTATGCTGAAGTTCCTGAAGAAATTTCTGACGTTCCTCCGGTTACAGCTTCAACTCCAGTCTCTACTGAAGAACCTTTAAATGTTCCTGTTGAGACAGTTCCTTCTAAACCAACAGCAGCTGACAAAGGCAAACAACAAGTCCGCTTCGACAAACCATTGAAGAAGTCATCTTCTACAGGACTTGAAAAGCCTTATAATTTTGATATATTGGCTCAACTAGCCAATACCCCAGCTAAATTATCAATCTTTGAGCTCTTACGCCTCTCTAAAGAGACTCGAGAAACTTTAAGTGAAGCACTGCTGTAAGCAAAAACCTGCTTAACTCTTCTCAAGAAGTTGGAAACAGGACCTGTTTCTCATTGCCATAATGTATTGGAATTTATTCCAAACATTACTTTTACGCAGGACGATATGCTGCTAGAGGATAATCGACATGATCGTCCTTTATATCATACAGGATATATTGATTCTATGAAGGTTGATCGTTTACTGATTGATCCAGGATCCGCTCTCAGTATTATGCCAAAGGCTATGTTAGATGCATTGAAGATACCTGTGCATAGTCTCTCCAGCACTATCACTACCATCTTGGGATTCAATCAAGGAAAAAGTGAGCCTTTAGGCAAGATTCGCCTTAAATTTCAAATAGGTGATCTTCGTACTAAGGTTACTTTTTACATCATCGACAATCATGGTTGCTCATACAATGCTCTATTGGGGAGACCTTTCTTGCATGAACATAATATCGTTCCTTCAACCCTTCATCAGTGCTTCAAATATGTTGATGATAATGGAGAGGTTCAAAAAGAAGTGGCAGATCTTTACCCATTCAAAGGAGTCGAAGCTTACTTCAATGACGCTCGCATGTACAAAGATGAATACTCGAAAGTCTTGCAAGCTATGGATAATGAAGATGAGATATCCAAAGTTAACACTTTTGTTATTCCTGTAAAAGGACGTATCACTCCTCCACAGTCTGTTAGATCATCCGAAGAAGGCTCACTGATAATTCCGGTCAGTGGACGTACTACTTCATCATCTTCCCAGGGCTCACTGATAATTCCTGTCAGTGGACGCACTACTGCACCATCTTCCCAAGCTTCACAAAATTTGCTGATCATTCCTGTCAGTGGACTCATCACTCCCCCTCCATCTTCTCAGGCTAGATCAGATACTCTAGTCATTCCAGTCAGTGGACGCATTACTTATCCACCGTCTTCTTCAAGGGAGCTCACATCTCCTGAGCCTTTTGTTATCGATCTTAATCGAAATAAAAATTCTAACTGTTCTTCTTCCTCCCCCTTTGTCATTAATTTGACTAAGTCTGATAAGGCTCAGCCTTCTGTTGTAAATACCGCATCTAGTATTAATGAAGCATCTCCTTTGCAGTATATTGATGTTTGTGGTTATGTACAAAGTTATTTACAATTGCTAAATAGCTTAGAGCCACTAACTATAGAGGTTGTTCAAGCTCTTCATACAGACGTATCATTAGACTCTATACAGAAATCATACTTTGTGGTCCCCAGTCGAAAGAAGGGAGAAAATCTAATATTTTTCTATAAAGGACCTCAGAATCCTCCTAACTTGGAAGAAGATGACATAAACGATGATACTGGAAGGTTACAACTGCGTCGCTACAGTCAACAATCCAAAAATATCATCAAAAATATGGGTTATGACTTTAGAACCAGTCTCAATAATGGAAAAGGAAGAAGAATGCCTGTTCGAATTCCTCCATTAAAATACGGAAGGACAAAATGTGGTTTAGGTTATATTGCTCCTACTTCTTTTATCAACATAATCCATGAAGAGTCAAAATTCAATAAAGACGAACAATCTGAAGATGAACGATCTGAGTCTTCTGATTCTCTCTCTTCAGATTCTGACACGAGTGTTGGCGATCTTCATCGCTCTATTCTATCCATCAATATGGTCTCTGTTGATGGCCCACAAGAAAATGATGAAGATGAGGATGATTTTGAAATATCACTTGAATCAGAACAATGGGCTCAAAGATTAGATGATCAATGGGAATTCAGGTTCGAGCAGAGGGAACCTCCTACCGAAGATAAACTGATCCAAATTGATATTGGTGAAGAAGGTTCCCCTAAACCAATATTCATCAGTAAGAGTCTTTCAGAAATAGATAAGCAAGACATGATCAAGCTTATTCGTGATTATATCGATGTCTTCGCCTGGAGCTACGAGGATATGCCAGGACTAGATCCGAAGATCGCAATGCACAAACTCAATATCATGCCAAATGCTAAACCGGTCAAACAACAACAGCGACGATTTCGTCCAGACATTATGGATGCAATTGAAGCTGAAGTCAACAAGCTTATGGCTTCTGGATTTATTAGAGAGGAACAACATCCTGAATGGGTGGCTAATATTGTTCCTGTCCTTAAAAAGACTGGCAAGATCCGAGTCTGTATAGACTTTCACGATCTCAATGCAGCTTGTCCTAAAGACGAGTTTTTTCTTCCAATTACTGATGTCATGATCGACAATACATGTGGTTTCGAACGAATGTCATTTATGGATGGGTATTCGGGATACAACCAGATCAAAATGTTTCCAGATGATGAAAAACACACTTCCTTCAGAACACCGATCGGTACATACTGTTATACGGTGATGTCGTTTGGTCTCAAGAATGCAGGAGCAACATATCAGCGAGCAATGAGCACTATATTTCGCGAACATCTCCAAAAAATAGTCGAATGCTATGTTGATGATATTGCAGTCAAAAGTCGACGAAAGGAGGATCATATCCAAGATTTGAAGACTATCTTTGATTTAATGCGTCAGCATCAACTTAAAATGAACCATACTAAGTCCTTCCTAGGCGTCTCTAGTGGTAAATTTCTCGGCTTCGTCATTACCGCTAAAGGTATACACGTGGATCCCGAGAAGATCAAAGCCATCCAAGAGATGCGTCCTCCACGCACCTTAAAAGAGCTACGAGGATTTCAAGGAAGAGTTGCTTATATCAGGAGATTCATTTCCAACTTATCAGGACGCTCTAGACCATTCAACAAACTTCTGAAGAAAGGTGTATCTTTCATCTGGAACGAAGAATGTCAAAAAGCATTTGATGACATCAAACAGTACCTCATGAACCCTCCAGTTTTGGTACCTCTCGTCTCGGGAATACCATTTCTTCTATATGTTCGAGCTATGGATCATTCTCTTGGTGCATTACTCGCCCAGAAAAATAAAGATGGTCATGAACAGGCCATTTATTATCTCAGTCGCACAATGACAGGCGCTGAACCGCGTTATTCTCCAATCGAGAAAGAATGTCTAGCATTAATGTTTGCTGTTCAGAAAACGCGACATTATATTATCGGTCAAACAATTCATGTCATTTCCAGAGTGAATCCCATCAGGATTATGATGAAGAAACCTGGTATTCTCAACTCCAGACTAGCTAATTGGGGAATCTTGTTAGCCCAATATGACATGTATTATATTCCTCAGAAGTCAGTTAAAGGACAGGCTCTTGCTGATTTTCTAGCAGCTCATGCAGTCCCAGAAGATTCTAAATTATATGATGAGATTCCCGATGAAGTTCTGGATTCAAATCTGGTTTCTGAAGAAGTTCCTACCTGGCGTCTATTCTTTGATGGAGCATCTAGAATAGGTCCTAACGGCGATATTGTCGCCGGAGTTGGAATTGTTCTTGTATCCCCAGAGGGATTAACTATTCAGAGGGCTTATTCTCTGGATCAATCATGTTCAAATAATGTTGCAGAATACAATACGTTGCTCATTGGTCTTCAACTCGCTAAACATCTGGATGTTCAATATTTAGAAGTTTATGGAGACTCTAAGCTTATCATTAATCAGATCAGAGGAACGTATGAAGTTCGTCATCAAGATTTGATACCTTATCATCGAACAGCACTCTCTATGGCCTCCTCCTTTGAAGGTTTCTTTATTGAACATGTTCGACGAGCCTATAATGCAGAAGCTGATGCTTTGGCTAATCTTGCTGCTGTATTAGCCATACCAATCAGACGTCAGCAAGTGATAGTGGTTTATAACCGAGAACTATTCTGCGTCGAAAATAATCTGGCTTTTGCTTTTCCCCATAATCCAGATGAAGATTCTCTCAACTTTGATGCTGAATTAAAATTTGACAAAGTGTCCTTGTCTTCTTCCGATTCTACTATGGAATATGTCTTTTCCAACAAAATAGACACCGTAACTGAAGACTGGAGACGTCCGTTTCTAGACTTTGTGTTGTATGACATACTTCCTGATAACCCGAGTGAAGCAGCATCTATCCGGCGCCGGTCTCTCAGGTTTTATTATAATCATACTACGAAGACACTATATCGTCGAGCCTATGATGGCCTTCTCCTTCGATGCATCGCTGGTGAAGAAGCACAACAGATAATCCGTGAAGCACATGATGGCGTCTGCGGAGCTCACCATCCAGGTCCAAAACTTCAAGATCGTATCCGACGTATGGGTTATTATTGGCCCACGATGGTAGCTGATACCATTCAATATGCTCGGAAATGTAAAGCCTGTCAAATTCATGCAGACTTTATCCATCAACCATCAGAGTTCTTACACCCAACAGCGGCATCATGGCCCTTTGAAGCTTGGGGCATGGACGTCATCGGTCCTATCAATCCACCATCATCAAAAGGACATCGGTTTATTCTAGCAATAACTGATTACTTTTCTAAATGGGCTGAAGCAATCCCGTTATCTGAAGTTAAGACTTCTAATGTTATCAACTTTGTCAAACATCATGTCATCTATCGATTTGGTGTTCCTCGGCGCATTATCCATGATAATGGACCACAATTCGTCAGCCAGAAATTTATTCGATTCTGTGATGATCATCGGATTAATAATCTGGCTTCTACAACATATAATCCAGCAGCCAATGGACTAGCAGAGGCTTTCAACAAAACAATCATCAAACTCTTGAAAAAGTTCGTTTCTTCCAACAAACGTAACTGGAGTGAAAAGCTTGGTGAATGTTTATGGGCTTATCGTACCACAGTTCGCAATGCGACCGGATGTACACCTTTCTCTTTGGTATATGGGTGTGAAGCTGTTCTTCCCTTAGAGATTCAAATTCCTTCTTTAAGGATAGCAATCGCTAATGAACTCACTGCAGAGAACAATGATCGTCTTCGACTTCAAGAGTTGGAAGCTCTAGATGAAAAACGATTGTATGCGCAACAAAATATCGAGCTGTATCAAGCCCGAATCTCAAAAGCTTTTAATCGGAAAGTCAAAGTCAGAACATATCAAAAGGGAGAATTGGTCCTTACTGTCAGACGTCCGATGACCATGACACATATGAGCAAAGGCAAATTTGACGCGAAATGGGAAGGCCCATTCGTAGTAAACAAAGTCTTCTCTAATGGAGCATATCAGCTTGCCTCTATGGACGGGAAAGTCACAATGATGCCTATCAATGGCAAATTCTTAAAGAAATATTATGTATAAATAATATTTTCATTACTCCCCAGCAAGTGTAAAATCAAAAATTTATTTCTTCTCTACAAAAGCTATTTCGATGTCATTTTCCCCAGTAGAAACTGATATTCTACCATGTATCATTTTCCCAGAGAATTTGATATTTTGTCTTATTAGATTCCCAGTGGATTTAATAAAGATCTTGTATAGAAAATCATGTCCATATCACCTCTGAATTTTCTATCTCGGTATGTATCATATTTTCTATCATATGAAAATGATATTTAGTCTTTTTATTTCCAAGTTCAAAGATCATGGAAAATAGAATCCAAAGATATCTTTATATCTGAATTCTGTTTTCTCTCACCAGTATTAAGCTAAAATTACCTTTGGTTTAATATCATGATAGAGTTACAAAATTTATTTGTATATTTTATTCTACTGAAATATGTCATGTATCATTTACCTCTGAACATGTTTTCTACAAAAATATCATCCACAAAATCGAAGTCAAATAAAGATATTCATTTCAATCAAATTCGGAACATTGAGTACAACTGGTATCAAGACTTCAATATATGATCTATTTAGGAGGAGCGATTATCTCCTGAATATGAACAATTACATTATTCATTTTCTCATCATGGGCTTTCTTGAGACGCTCTGCTGTTTCAGATACAATCATCCGTTGATCATATTCCGCAACAATAGAACTTCGGCGGTTGGTTTCTTCAATCTGATGGGTTTGCATCTGTTCCCGCTCTTCCTGTAAAGATTGATAACGTTCAGCTTCAGATTGACGATCAGCTGCAATCTTTGATCGTTCTTCTTCCACGGAGGCAATTTGTTTTTGGAGACGAGCTAGCTCTTCCCTCAACTTTCTAAGATCTTCAGCCCTTGACGATTCATCTTTCTCTAAACGCTCCATATTCTGATGAGTATTTAACATCTCTTCGTCTTTTGCCATTAATTCCTTAGAAGACTGAACGAGGAAATCTGTCAGAGCAATATGTTGAGCTTGAGCTTCGCTCTCCAATTGAGAAATTTCAGCTGCAGTCAGAGACTCAATATCCTCCTTCTTAATCTCCCAATATTTTTGGATGTTGGCTTCTAAATCATTCAAGAGATGTTCAAAGAAGACAAATTGAGCCTCATAACCAGATTGTCTCAAGGCTGAACATGGGAAACTAGTCGCCTCTCGAAGACTCGAAAAGGGCATAGTCTCATCTTTCATGAGTCGCCTCGAATATGTATCCAAATATGTGTAAATAATGTCTGAATACATCCTCATGACTTTGGCTATCCCTGTGTCAAAACTGGGAGTCGCTGCAATAGTAGGGGAAAGAGCAGAAGGAGCTTCTATTCTTGAAGCTGAAGTTAATACCCTTGGAGAACTCGGCAGTTGGAAACTCCTCTCACCCACCTCAGTTTGAACAAGTGGGGCTTGAGTAGAACTCATAGCCGGTGCGGTTCCTACAGCTGTTGAAATAAAAGAAGCATGATCAAAACCAAAAGATAATAAAGCAGAGACAAGACAAAACTTTGATAAAATATTACCTGGAGTTGGTTCATATTCAGTCTCATTCGGATCGTTCAATCCGGCTCTTAGTCTGTTCAGAGTACTTTCTGACATGGGATTTATTTCACTGCTTCCCGTACCAGAAGTACTCGGAATTTGAACCTCAATTTCCAAATGCCTCTCCGGTTCTGGTGTTAACCCAGAGTGTTGACCAATGGTCTTCAGTGCATCTATTGGTATTTTAGACAATGACTCATCATCTATCTCCATGTCTTCTTCTCCAGAAGAATGAGACGACGGTTCATAGTCAACTTGTTCGCTCTCTGAAGCTTCAACAATTGGATTGAGAGGAGTGGCTTCCTTCACTGATTCTCCTGAAATCAGTAAGTCATTAGCCGTTTCAGTCTGATGCTCGGCCTCTACCGCAGGTTGACTAATTTCCTGTGCATCATCGGCTATTGGTGGAATTGAGCCTACATCAAAATGTCTAGAAGACCCAGCAGTTTCAGGAATATCTTCTTCTTCTGTCTTTACAGAGAAATCAAAAGTAGTTTGCTTTTCTGTAGCCAATCGCATAGCACGATCTGTGGGACTCTCTGCATCCAGACAAATTACGGATTTAGTTTTTGAAACTATTACTTTCCTTCCTATTCTTCTGGTTAAAGGAACAGTAGGATAAGTGTCTAATGGATCACTACCTGTTTCATCAATATTTCTGGCTCGTTCAGAAACAGGAGAATTCCCGGGAATAGAAATTTCTCCGCGACTTCGAGTCTCTGCTCGAGTAGCTCTTTTTGCAGCAGGACCCACAGTACCTTTACTCCTCTTCCTCTTCGGTGTATTATCAACAAATATACTTTCTTCAGCACTCCCGATAGGCACATGCAATGGTTGATAAAGGTCATCAGAGAAGAAAGTTTCCAAAACATCATCATCAACTTCATCGGTGGCCAGAGGATCTTCTTTGTCATGACAATCCCTAGGCAAGGCGGATTTAGTTGATTTCTTTTCAACATGAATAAAGCTTTTACCTAAGATGCTAAATTTTTTATCAAAGGTATTAGCTGATACATAAAATCTGGCATAGGACGCCAATATCTTAGCTCCTCTCCGATAGTTGACCGGATCTGGCATAGAAAAGCTAGCCCCTGTACCTTTGGCAATGTAATATAGCCAAGCTCTGGCACCATCAACCAACCCGCCTTGATGAGCAAAACACGTCGTTGCATTGCCCACATGCAACTGATCGTAACCAAATTGACGAGCAAATCTACTCGGAAGATATGGCTCTATATATGTGATGTCGTCACGACGACAAATTAAATGAGATGGCCTGATTCTCTTTAGCCATTCATGTTGGACATCATCCAACTCATTAGCACCAACGCCGTCAATCAATCTCCCGGGCATGGTCTCATAACCAATAGGAGGAGGAACACAAGCGAAGCTCCAGAGCTCTCCCCTGTTCAAGATGGTTCTGCAATCAGTTAAAGTATCATATCTCCATTTCGGTATGTTCTTGTATCTTTCAAGGAAAGTGTCATCTGGCCTAGCCATCCCAGCGCTCATCAGAGATTGAAAATGAAGAAGCAGCCATCCAAACAAGTATGTAAAGGGCATTTCTACCCGGAAAAAGGACGTCAAGCTCTTCCGAGCCAATTCGAACATCCTATCTGTGTATGCCCTTAATCCGGCATTCAGACGGCAGGTCATTGCCGTTAATAGATCCATTTTATACCCAAAAACCAGACGGACTGCTGCAAAGACGACTCCTCTGTGCATTCTGTCTGCCGAACAGGTGCCAGGAACTACGAATTTCCTCAGCCAAAGAGATATGAAACCAGCCAGATGACCTTCATCGGACAATTCTCGGCCACCCTGCTTAATATAGGTTTCTAATCTATCACCGGCCTTGTAGCTGTTGATGTCTTCTTCGATGACAATGTCATCATGATTAGTCTCCCGGATTAATCTGTTAATCTCGGCTTGACTCAAAGGCTTGAATTTTTCGACATACTGCTCGGACTTTTTCTTCTTTTGGACTTCGTCAGTGCGGCCTTGAAACAAATAAGCCATCCACTTCGAAGAATAGCAATTAGAGTCCCCCTCTCCACCTTGTCCCTTATAAAAAGCTTTACAGATGCTGTAATGACACATTAATTCTTCAAATACATAAAGAATTAGTGGGTTGGCTGCAGAAATCTTATTCATTTCGTCAACAAAAGGGATATATTCTTCATATGGCAAATCTGCCGTGGGTAGCTGAGATATATATGCCATTTCATGAAGGGCGAATCCCATCTCGCCCTTTGGGGTCATGAAGGTGCCAGTCCGATAGTTATATCTCTCCGCTAATGCCAAAAACAGATCTGGGTTTGGTTTGAAACCATAAGCAGTACACTTAATGGCATCATATAAACCTATCGCCTTCAACTGTGTACCGAAGTTCCGCAAAATCCATCTCACTAGAGTATTCCATCTAGTGTTCTCTGGATTTATTAGACCAGTCAGCCTCATTGACTGTTTTGGGTAGATGGCATTCTTTAATTGAACAAATTCATTGGCAAAAATTGGGACTCTGACTGGCTTCAGCAGTGCCGAGTCCTCAGGAGGGATGGTGGCAGGTAACAGTCCTCGCAGAGATGTGACATGCGGTTCAGTACCACTGCGGAACCTTCCTTGACGATATCCAATCCATCCAGCCTTAGCTTGTCGGGATGGAGTAATATACCACTTCATCTGTCTTTGCTGGCCTGAATGGAATAAACGGGCTATGTTGATACTCTTTGTCAAACCAGTCAAATACATAGGCTGATTTACATCACCATCCCTATAGTAACTGTATGATACTTTGTCCAGAGCAGGCTGGGAATTCATGTCAATAGCATCTCCAAAAAGGAATGCTGGCTTCAAATGGGCAACACCATCTACACTTTGTAACGGTAGTCCACTCATTAGGTTCAGTAAAGTATCATCCTCCTGATTGGTCAACAGAGCTATTCTTGTGGAAGGTCCGTCAAATTAGGGAAAATAAACATGTGATAGATCACTTCTATAATTATTTCCCATACTTCCTTTAAATTCTGCTTCCTGAACCAGAATATCCACTGCAAATAAAGAATAAAGTATTAAAAATCTTCAATGTCAAGAGATGATAAAGCTCAACATACGCTCAGTTTTTACTAAGCGTACAGCTCAGCATACGCTCAGTTTTTTATTAAGCGTATGGCAGACTTAAGGTTCAGCATACGCTCAGTTTTCTTTAAGCGTATGGCAGACTCGAGGTTCAGCATACGCTCAGTTTCCTTTGAGCGTATTTTATCTTAAGTGAATGGTTTTTAAAGTTCAGTTTATGATCAGTTTGAGTATATCAGCGTATGGTTGACAAGATGATCATCAAAAGTTTACGTTAACACAGGAGTTAGCGTATCTCAATGAGACAAATTGCCATAGCATATTCTTTTAAAAGATAGTGTATTTTGATATCTCTATCAAAAATACACGTATCTTACAGATATACGCTCCAAACATACTTTTCGTAAAAAACAAAAAATATGGAATACAGCTAAACCCTAAAGAGGGAAGCGTATTTGCTGACGTATTGACCCTAAAGAGGGATACGTTTTCTGAGTTTTGTTCTAACCAGAGCCCTAAAAAGGGAATAGTTATTTGTTCATCATCATCTTCGTCCTCACCATAAAGAGGTTTCAATGGCCGTTCACTGTGTGAGACACGCTGACTGGCCGTCCTCTTGGTAGTGGCAGTGTCGACGGCAGGATGAGATGACTCTTCAGGGGCTTTCCCCTTTCCTTTCGCAGCAGCATCAATCTTGGGTGCCATTAATGGAGATGGAGTTGAAGACGAAGAAGAAGAAGAAAGATCTTGAGTTTCTGAAAGCTCTTTTCTCTCTTGAAGGCAAAAGCTCTGGTAAAGAAATAAAATAGGTTTTGGGAGACCTATTTATAGAAGTAAGAAAGAAGTTCAAAACGGCGGATATTTTCTAAACAAAATCCCTAAAGAATTGCACTGATATTGAGGAAGATAATGAACTCATGCCAGCGTGTCAGGACTCATTCCTACTTTCTGTTCAAAGTAATTTCGAACTTTTGAAACTCATAAAGTTCGAAAACTTTGAAGGAGGTCTTGTAGGATGTGGAAAATTATGACACGCTGTCATTTTTATCCATACGCTTAAAGACAGATGTCAGTTGAAGCCATACGCTCATTCAAAAGCCATACGCTCAGTAAATATTTTATTATTTACTGAAGTGACAGCACAGCATATGTTTAAATGAGGAATGAATCTGATACTTCATCTTTCGTGCAAAGACAGCTGTCACGAGAAAATTAACCGTCGTATAAGTTTTCGAAGAGTCGGTTTTGTCTTTTACGAGGACAACTCAGCAGCCTTCATAAATGCAAAAGCCATCATTTCTGTCAGTTTTGACAGTCTGTCAGCCGTCAAATCCGCAGTCGCGACGCTCGAGAAGATTTTGTCAGTTATGGGAAGATATGGTGTACCAAAGAAGATTGATGATAGCCACGTGGCCACTTCTCCAGTGAGCGTATCAACCTCACATGACTCCTTCTTCACATAGTCAAGTGAGCGTATGGACCTCACATGATTCCTTGCTAAATAAGCGAGCGTATGACCTCACATGACTCCTTGTCCACAAAGTGAGCGTATGGATTTCCTATGGCACTACGCTGTCCAAGTCAGCGTATAAACTCTTCTTCAACGAGGCAGCGTATTACAGCAACCATAACCAGGATTACAGTCAACACACGTTCTCACGTGTCCTGTACCAGTTATCCACTTCTCTAGAAGTTATGCAACGTGGCATCCAGGCCATCAATCTCTCCTGAACATGCTCCACTACTTTCAACCGGACGCTAATGTGTCCCCATCAGAATTTGCCACGCGTCCCTGCAGTTATGCACACGTCAAGTAACTACCTGAGCGTATGCTTAAGGACAGTTATCCTGAACTCTATAAAAAAGAGTTTCTTCACATTCATCAGGGACTACAAGTCATTTTCAGAGAGAACAGAGAGATTGCCAAGTTGCTGTCCAAGTTCTTCGAAGTTCGAGTTTTCTTCATCGCATCGTCCAAGGGATAAAGTAATCGTCTTCTAGATTAGATTCCTACAGTTGTAATTTTCTCAGATACAAAATAAATAAAGTGAATTTATTTATGGAAAACAGTGGCGTTATGAAAGTCCCAGTCCTGTAGTTGTATCTCTCCGCCAACGTAATGAATAGATACGGATTAGGAGGGAAGCTATAAACAGTGGCGTACATTGCATGGTACAGATCAATCTCCTTGAGCCGAGCTTCAAATTGGACCAATATTCAATTGGTTATACAGATCCATCTCTTATTATCCGGGTTCACAAGACCTGTCAGCCACAGATCTTGATCCGGATATCTTTTCTCCACCTTCGCAAACTTATTTGCGAATATCGGGGTTCTCACTGGAAGTAGCAGGAAAGAATCTTTCGACGGGATGCAACTAGATTTTAATCATTTGAGTAAGGTGCTATGACGCTCAGAGGAACTGTAGAACATATCTTTGTGGTCTGGTCCCTTCTTAACCCAGATATTTCCCGCTCGGGCTTGCTGCAGTAGAGTTATGTCCTATTCCATTCTTCTGGGATAACCCGTAAAAGCATATCGGGACAAAGGAAGGCATCTGAAGATCTCTGGCAGAAGTATCGTCTTCTCACCCCTCTGGAAAATTCTCTGTTCCATGCGGGGTCTCGGCTGAGAATTCTTGTCAAGAGCCTTACCGAACAAGAACATCAGTTTCTTATGGGTGACTGTGTCCGCAGTTTGAAGAGGTTGCCCGTTCATCAGACACAACAAAGTTTCATTGTCTTGCGCAATCAAGACGGCTTGCCGAGAGGACGGTAAGGCGTATTGGGGAAATGACACATGCGAGAGATCTTCCTTGTATTCAGGTTCAGACAGGGATCCTGCAAAAATCTCATAGTTGGGATCTTTCCTGAGGTTAACTGTATCAATAAAGAAGGCAAAGATCAGTATATGCAAAATCAAAAAGTTTCTTCAAAAGATCATCAATTAGTGCTGTGTGAAACAAGCTATCAGATTGCGCCAGCACAGTCAGCTTGCACAAGTTTTCACATTGCGCCAGAACAGTCAGCTTGCACAAGTTATCAGATTGCGCCAGCACAGCCAACGTGCGCAAGACGTCAGGTTGCGCTAACATACTTGCACAAGACATCAGTTTGTGCTGGCACAACCTACTTGCGCAAATTGATGGATTGCGCCGAACATTTTGTCAGCGCTTTCCAACCGATTGCACAAGAGTATAGTTTTCATAAAAATAAAAACTATTGTGTATGCAGCCGAAACCCTAAACAGGGTAGCGCAAATACCATCAATCTCTAAAAAGAGAGGTATGATAGTCTGAAAACATCCAAAACCCTAAAAAGGGTTTCGATCATGGTTCGTCATTCACCTTGAAGCGCAGGATGATCCGTCTCATGACGAGATACTCGTGTCGTAACACGAGTCGAGGGTTCAGTGGGGGCCTTTTCCTTCTCGACAGTTGATCGCTTGGGTGCCATTTCTGTCGTCGACAAGAGAAAGAAGAAGAAGTCGGATTATAGGAGGAGCTTCTGTCTCTGGAGAATTCGAAAGCAAGTAAAGGTTGAAAGAATGAAAAATGAAACTATTTATAGTTTCAGAAGTGTAATAGTCACCTTCAATTGTGCCACAAAAGACGGAGCTAATTTCTCCAAACGCGCAATCAAAGCGCAACCTGCGCAACTTGATTTTAAATTTGAAATTCAAAGTATTTCGAAACTTTGAATATTTTCAAATTTTGAAAACTTTGAAGGGGATCTTGTATGTCCTAAAAATCAAGTTGCATTTATCAAATAGGCAGATAAGTCTAAATTGCTCATCCTTTAAATGGACTACGCAGGAAACAGATTGCGCTACAAATCGAACACACGAACTGTACTGCACTGCCATCAGAATATGCTATGCTGACGTGGCAATGCCATCATTACCTAACAAAGATCAGATCTTCTGACAGCCCGAAAAATAAAGATCAGATCTTCTGACAGCGCTATCTATTGAAGTGCAGTCTGAAGCTAGCGCTCTTCGGTTAGCGCAATTCATCGAATAAACTGACATTTATTACGTGGCTTACATGCCATCAATTGCTCACCACGTGACAACTGCCTGTACACGACCAAGCGTATTTCAATAAAACAATACCACGCATCTGAATATAGTTAGCCCACGATCAAGCAACTGCCCAATAGGCCAGCGCAGTTTGCAGTCTGCGCAGTCTGTCGCCAGCGCAGTTCATCATGCGCAATTCAGAATAACTACAAATTAGTTATTTCTAGAACTCTATAAATAGAGTTTCAAGTCCTTCATTAAGGGGATCAGATCATTATTATCATCAGAGATCAGGAGTTCTTGTCCAAGTGCTGCTGCATTCTTCAGAGGCTGTCGTCTTCAAAGTTCACATCGTCCAAGGGATAAAGCGATCGTCTTCAGATCGGGTAGGAAAATTCAAATATTTGGCCGTTGGACAACTAGCAACCAGCTAACCCTAAAATTAGGGTTCCTGATTTCTAGGAGACAGAGTTCGGCCCGAACTCTGCGTGAAGGCAGAGTTCGGCCCGAACTCTGTCTCCAGAGCACAGAGTGGTTCAAAGGGGACCATTTGGGAATTTCTGGTTTGGTGGAGCTTTGGGATTTTTGGGTAGGCTATAGTCTAAGTTTCAAGAGCTCAGCATGACTCAGATTACATTAGTCTAGACTCAAAGAAAGTGTAAAATACAGACTCGAATCAACTGAGACACGGAAGCTGAGCTGTCTTCTGTCTTGAGCTTAATGCAGACGTCGTGTGTCATATTGAATTATTACAGACATTATTTAGTCAATATTGTCAATATTTGGTTGACTGTGACTTTGTGTCAACACAAACTACGCTCATTTATCATTTTAATTAAATGAGTCGGTTACTGATTGGGAAAAATAGCAATTACCGGTTAATTTGGCAAAACTTTGTATTATATATATATATATATATATATATATATATATATATATATATATATATATATATATATATATATATATATATATATATATAAACTAGGCTTTTTCTTTTAAATGAGAAAACATGTGAATTGCTAAAATACTAGATTATTTATTATAAGAAAACTTAGTAATTTTATTTATAAAATCAATATATCTATTTTATATTCTACGCATTTAACGGCAAAATCAACATTCCAGAAAAATAAGAAAAAGCTACGCTACACAATACTGGATCACAGAGAAATAAAGAAAAAACTGGACATGTCCTTTACAAATTATTTACATAAATTAATTAATCCTAAGGCGAGCTCTGAGTGCCGCGAACGTTCCAAACAGTAGGCCGAGGCCATGCACCATAAATACTAAAAGCAGTACCAGTTCTAAAATAAATTATAATTAATTTAAAAATTAAAGAGTCTCAGACTTGGTCGGGCAATCTCATGTTGCTGGCTTACGCCTCAACGTACAGGAAACCCTGTAGCGTTTGCATTTCGCCGAGGCTCATTCGACCGATATGGTCGTCACCTAACTGGTGATACAAAATCCATAAAATCCAAAAACCAAAAAATCCAATCTATAAAACATTTTACAAAGACCGGTTTTCTTTGGAAAAATAGGTTTTATTCAAATGCTAATTTTTATAAGAAAATCTCCTTTTAAAAATATTTCCTAAAAATTTGGGCAACATCTCCTCTGTAATTGGGACAACCCAATCCCGGGAGGATGCCAACCACAACACAATTAAATATCCCAAAGCAGGGATCACCAACCCAAAATGAATATCTAACCCAAAAATGAACACAGCACAACATTCCGAAATAAATAATACGCTGCGACGTAACCGATACTCTACGTATCACCCGAAGCAACAATATCTCAAAATACCGAATCCCGAAATGGGATCGGGACCGCGTCATCAGACTATCTACGAGAGGGACACGGGGACACGAAGTTATACCTCAATTGCTCGGCTAGAGCTCTCAGATGTAATTAAGAAAGAATAATCCATGCGGCAGCGACACGGGAACAGAAACACCAGAGAGCACCGCGGGACAACAGGTCGGGAAACCCGCGGGTCAGCGCTGGAAGAGCGGCCACGGGTCAGCGAGTCCCAGAAAGTCAGATCGGGACAGCACGGCCACATGGGCAGCACTAGAATGCGCAGATTGGAACCCGAGGGTCTTGAACAGGGGCGGCAAGAAACTCGGGGCACGCCGGGGAGCTCTGGCTGGCGGGACAGCGTGCCAGGGGTCTCCGGGGAAGGCGTGTGCGAGAACGGAGCGCAGAGGGTCGAGCGGCCTCGGGACAGAGGCGGGCGGACTGTCGCGGACGGGCACAAAAGTTCAGGGTGCTGGGATCCTGCGCACGGGAGGTGGCACGCGGCTAGGGCACAGCGAAAGTGCTGGCCGGATGGGGTGTGGCTGGCGCGGGGGATGCAGGCCGGGCGCGAGAGGCGACCGACGGGAGGCGCTGGCCGGACAGCCGGGCACGAAAGGCGGCCGTCGGCTAGAAAAAGCGGCCGCAGGAGGCAGCGCTCGGGTCTGACCAGGCGCGGGAGTTGGGCACAGCCTCGGAGGCGGTGGGCGCCGGCGGGTTGCGGACGGCCACAAAAGCTCGGGGTCTGCCGGAGGGACGCCGGCGGCGGGCGCCGGCGTGGGCGGAGCTCGACGGAGGCGGGCACGGGGCTTGGGTCGGGGCGGCTAGGGCTCGGTGAGGCTCGGGTCGCCGGGAGGAGTTCTGGAGTTTGGGGGAAAGGGGTTTTAGAGAGTGAGGGAGAGAGATGAGTTGTGGTGGTGGAATTAATATGGAGGAGTAGGTGCTGAAGATGTGGAGAGGAGTTGTGGAGTGAGAGGGAAAGGAGGAGAAATAAGGGGGGTGTGTGGCCTGGTCATAGGGAATTTTAGGAATAGGTTTTAGTTTTTTTTTCTTATCTCTTTTACTAAAGAGAAATACCAAAACATTTATATAATATATATTTATTTTATCTTTTCTTTAAAGCTATTTAAAGGGATTTAAAAAGGAAGGTGGATTCGGGCTCGGGGTCGGACCCCGGACACGGAATCGGGACTGGGCCACAATCAAAAATCCAAATAATTAATTTTAGAAATAATATTTTCCTGATCAGACTAATATAATAATAATAATAATAATAATAATAATAATAATAATAATAATAATAAGATTATGCTGCAAATCCAACAGTTTATGATTTCAAGATTTTTCGGGTTTCACAACCTTCCCTCCTTAGAAAATTTTGTCCTCGAAATTTCAAGTATAAGGGCCGGGGGTACAATCAAAAATCATTTTGGGCACGAGAAAATCTAGGTACAATTATGATCATAAAATATGAGAAAATCAAATAAGGTCTCGTAAAACAGAAAAGACAAGAAAGAAGCGAATGTCCACTGTTTATTGAGAAGGCAGAAAGTAATGGAATCTTCTGAGTTAAGGGACTAAAAATTTGAGAACAAATTGGAATAGGATACAAGGGTTTGTGACTCAGGAAAGATAAAAAAAAGTTGTATGATGGTAGGATAGCAAAGATGATTAGAGTAATATAACTTATGATAAGAATGCAAACGAATAAGGTAGTTCCTATTGAGGACTGAGTGATAATCAAAGGGGATAGAAAAATATCGAATCACTATTTCAAGGATCAAAGATAGGATATACGGGAAACATAACTTACAAAATAACAATCTTGTTAATACCCCATGCAAAAATCCAATTTCTAACTTGCTAAACTAATTGAACTCTAAGTATCTACAGAAAACTAAGGCAGCCGCCAAGGTATTAGAACTACTCTATTTGGAATCATAAATCACCTAAATCAAATTTTCTTCCGTCATTGTATGTAACTCGTATGCCAAATGTATTTCAATTTCAAGTATGCCTCTCGATCAAAACATTTTACAGACATCAACTTTCAATTGTCAGCCATTCTTCCAAAACTGACTACATTAAAATTACAATCTTCCCTTGCCATAGTAAATCCTTAGAAAATTCACTAAGTTGATCCATGACTTATATTAGAGAATTTTCAATTCTTGAAATCAATTGACAGAATTACAATCATTAATCAATTTTAATCTTTAACTATGCACCTATCAATCGTTCTCATCCAAACGCATTAGCAAAATACCACAGAATCTCAATCGTTCTTACCATAACCAATATGAGCCTCCAATGTTTGGTAGAAATTACAAATTCAATTGCTCATTTCCAAGGTTGTATGCCAATGGTCTTATCTCAATTCCTCTCTGCTCATTCATTCTCTAGAACTTATCATTCCATTGCTCGTGTTATTTCTTCTATGGCTATATTCGTCCCTTCTAGGTACAGTAGTCATCTAATCATAAAAGTTAATTTTCGTCAAGTATTGATACTCATAATCTCATGTTTATATATTATCCAAATTCACTTCCTCCATGGGAGAATCTTACCAAATCTTAGACTTTCCTCGCTAACTCTACCTACGTCTTCCTCTATCTTCCATAACTCTTAATTTAATCATAAAATTCAAAATCGCCAAATACCTTCATTTGTTTGAATAAGGTTTAGGCACTGGTGAGCACTACCAACAATTATAACCTGAATAGGTCACAAGTTAAGACATACCACTTTCTCAAGACTAGCTTTCTCACAGTATTCTTCTACCTTTCCTACCCTTTAGCTAACTAATATTGATCCCAAATATGCCCTTACTAGAAATGAGATAGGTAACAATCTATGTTTCTTCCGTATATAGCTATCAACCATTAACATATAGTCATCTACAAGATGTATATCAACTAGTTAATATATAAAGCTAACCACAACTATCCACAGCTTCCAGAATATGTAACTAAAAATTATTAATAATAATAAATAAATAAATGAATAAATCAATATAAAATATATATATAAACAACGTACTAAGGTTGAAACAGGAAAGGGATTGAGTCAATAGAGATTGATATGGTCCTAAATAGTTCTAGAAAAAAAAAAATCAACTACAAATTTTATAGAAAATTGATCCTTTCTGGCTGTGATAAGAGATTTCTGAAAATAGAAAGCCATTAAAAAAAATACAAATCCTTTAATCAGACAACAGTCAGAATAATTTGATAGTGCAGAAAAAGACAACCATATTATGGATATAGTTTTAATAATATTCGAAAACCCAAATATATCCAAAGTCACTTTGCCTCAAATTCATGCCTCGCCATAGTGCACCTGACTGCAGTAAAATTTGGCTCCATAACTTGGATAGTAATAGGTTTTCGAGTAGTCTATCAACTTTATCCATTTTCTGGATGAACAACATAGGAGACAAATTTGATGCATTTAGGACGTAGTCTCAATAATATCCAAAAATCTATCAACACCTGAATCACTTCAACTTAGAGTCTATGCCCCGCCCGTGCGCAACTGGCTGCAGTATACTCGCAGTTTCTATAATTCTAATAGATGGTTGCGACGCATATGTGCGAAGCCATATTAGGTCACTGAATATTTTCTTAACTTTGTCCATAGAAATTTCAAAGGGATAATTCAACAATTCAAAAAAGTTTTCCAATGACAAAAAGAAAATTCAATAATAGAATAGAATCAATTCTCTGACCGTTCCTACTTCATGATACTCAAGTAGTTTTGGAAGCTTTCTAGGCCTTGAACTGATCAATGAGTTCTTAGAGAGAGTAAGGTGTCAGGTTGATTGGAGGAAGTCAACAAATAAAAATATTCTTGGTCTTAGAATAACTTAGGAAATATTAATCAATATTAGAATTATTTTTGGAAAATAATCCCCTTGGAAGATTCGTGAACAAGCTAAGTTGAACAAATTCTTTTGGTAATAAATAACCTTGGGGCTTTATGGTTCCAGAAGAATTTGGTTTGGGAATGGTCCCAAGAAAAGTCAATTAAAAATAATGTCAAGATAGATGGTTGGATACACTAGTCATAAAAGTACTCTGGATAGATAAAAGTTTACCAAGTTTGCTAAAAGAGAATTTGAACTCTAAATAGTAAAATAAATAAAGATTCTAAATAAAGATAGAGAAGTGTGATTTGATCAACTAATTAAAATTTTTGAAATAGGTTTGTTGAAGAAGGAGATTGGAAAAAATCTAATCCTAAAATAACAAAAGCGTATGGATACTAAGGAATGCTGGAGTATGATAAGGATATGGAGAAAATAACCTCTGAAAGCCGTGGGACACTAAAAGATAAATAAAATCTAGAAACTAAAGTAGATAGTAAAATAGACCACCATACAATCTGCCTATGCTGGATAAGGTTTAGGATGCAGAACATAAGCAAGATAGCCTACCAGTCTATAACAAACAAAAATATTTATATATATATATATATATAATTCGGACCTATGTTGTGACAAATCAATGTTCTAGTGTTCTAATTGTTTCTAGGTGTGTTTACCTAAGTTGTTGTTTTAGGACATGCATGAGCCACCACTAAAAACAGGTCACGACCCGATCCCAAATTATTGGGTCGAACCGGATCATGCCCAGCCTGCACCGTTGTGAGACGACGGCAGTAAGCTGTTCTATATACAGGAATTCACAACAACATCTATACAATTGTCACAACTCGAATATACAGAAATTTTAAAACTTTTATTCGACAATTGAAAAGTACAACAGAAAATGAAAGAACTGAAATAAAGTGCTGAATTCAAAATGACAAAATCCAATACAATAAAAATAGAAACAGAAAAAAATAACTAGCTAGGCGGTCGGCTCATCGGCCTCAGGTTCTGCGTCCTCCAAGGGGGATCTGGCAGCACCACAGGGTATAATACCGGGTCATAGTAGCTATTGTACAATAGCTCAGCATCCTTAATGACACCTAAAAATGTTGGTCTCCAGTCAGAAGGGAGCAAGTACGAATATGTATCTCACATTTCAAATAATAATGGAAAAGTGCAGGCTAAACAATTGAAACAATATTTTCCAGCAATTTAACAATTTAAAACAATGTGATTTGAATGTGTAATCATCTATGACCGGCTTGGGTTGTACAATAGCGTCCTAGCGACGCGATATGGTTTATCCTCGTGTGTAAGAGGGGTAAGCTCGCACAATCATGCAATATGGGGGATATTGGTCATAAACGTTACACTATTCCTCCAACCTCTACAATCAATATCAATTAATATTTGAACCCTAGGAGAGGGTTCCGTGTAGCAATGTGGTTTAACATGCAGCTTGACAATTACTAAATAAACTACAAAAAAATATAACCGTAACTTGCCTCTGTTAATTGACTGGATCGGGAAAGTCGGTACCGAGGAGGATGTCAAGTTCGTCTCCGAGATCCTACAGTTGAGAACGTTGACTTAGAACCATAATGAAACCATTCTAGGTGTGCTAGTTACAATCTCTAGAAGCAGACCCTAGTCAAATTTTAAGTTACTAAGTTAATCTACCGAAAAATTGTCTAACGTCGTAAACTACGTTCGTTTATCATTTTAATTAAATAAGTCGGTTACTGATTTGGGAAAAATAGCAATTACCGGTTAATTTGGCAAAACTTTATATTTTAAATATATATATATATATATATATATATATATATATATATATATATAACTAGGCTTTTTCTTTTAAATGAGAAAACATGTGAATTGCTAAATTACTAGATTATTTATTATGAGAAAACTTATTAATTATCTTTATGAAATAAATATATTTATTTTATATTCTATGCGTTTAACGACAAAATCAACATTCCAGAAAAATAAGAAAAAGCTACGCTACACAATACATGGTCACAGAGAAATAAAAAAAATCTAGGCTTATGCCCTTTACAAATTATTTACATAAATTAATTAATCCTAAGGCGAGCTCTGAGTGCCGCGAACGGTCCAAACAGTAGGCCGAGGCCATGTACCGTAAATACTAAAAGTAGTACCAGTTCTAAAATAAATTATAATTAATTTAAAAAATTAAAGAGTCTCAGACTTGGTCGTGCAATCTCATGTTGCTGGCTTACGCCTCAACGTACAGGAAACCATGTAGCGTTTGCGTTTCGCCGAGGCTCATTCGACCGATATGGTCGTCACCTAACTGGTGATACAAAATCCATAAAATCCAAAAACCAACAAATCCAATCTATAAATCATTTTGTAAAGACCGGGTTTCTTTGGAAAAATAGGTTTTTTTCAAATGCTAATTTTTATAAGAAAATCTCTTTTTAAAAATAGTTTCTGAAAATTTGGGCAGCATCTCCTCTGTAATTGGGATAACCCAATACTGGGAGGATGTCAACCACAACACAAATAAATATCCCAAACCAGGGATCACCAACCCAAAACGAATATCCAACCCAAAAATGAACACAGCACAACAATCTGAAATAGATAATACGCCGCGACGTAACCGATACTCTACGTGTCATCCAAAGCAACAATAACGATAAATACCGAATCCCTAAATGGGATCGGGACCGTGTCATTACAGACTATCTACGAGAGGGACACGGGGACACGAAGTTATACTTCAATTGCTCGGCTAGAGCTCTTAGATGTAATTAAGAAAGAATAATCCACGCGGCAGCGACACGGGAACAGAAACACCAGAGAGCACCGCGGGACAACGGGTCGGGAAACCCGCGGGTCAGCGCTGGGAGAGCGGCCACGGGTCAGTGAGTCCCGGAAAGTCAGATCGGGATAGCACGACCACAGGGGCGGCGCTAGAATTCGCAGATTGGAACCCGAGGGTCTGGAACAGGGGCGACCAGAAACTCGGGGCACACCAGGGAGCGCTGGCCGGCGGGACAGCGCGCCGGGGGTCGCCGGGGAAGGCGGGCACGGGAACGGCGTGCAGGGGGTCGAGCGGCCTCAGGACAGAGGCGGGCGGACTGTCGCGGATGGGCACGGAAGTTCGGGGTGCTGGGATCCGGCGCACGGGAGGTGGCACGCGGCTAGTGCACGACGGAAGTGCTGGCCGGACGGTGTCTGGCCGGCGCGGGAGATGCTGGCTGGGCACGGGAGGTGACCGGCGGGAGGCGCTGGCCGGACAGCCGGACACGGGAGGCGGCCGACGGCAGGAAAAAGCGGTCGCAGGAGGCGGCGCTCGGGTCTGACCGGGCACGGGAGTTGGGCGCAGCCTCGGAGGTGGTGGGTTTCAACGGGTCGCAGACGGCCATAGAAGCTCGGGGTCGGCCGGAGGAAAGTTGGCGGCGGGCGCCGGCACGGGCGGAGCTCGACGGAGGCGGGCGCGGGGCTTGGGTCGGGACGGCTAGGGCTCGGCGAGGCTCGGGTCGCCGGGAGGAGTTCTGGAGTTTGGGGAACAGGGGTTTGAGAGAGTGAGGGAGAGAGATGAGTTGTGGTGGTAGAATTAATAGGGAGGAGTGGGTGTTGAAGATGTGGAGAGGAGTTGGGGAGTGAGAGGGAAAGGAGGAGAAATAAGGGGGGTGTGTGGCCCGGTCGTGGGGAATTTTAGGAATAGGTTTTAGTTTTTTTTTTCTTATCTCTTTTACTAAAGAGAAATACCAAAACATTTATATAATATATATATATATATATATTTTATTTTTTTCTTTAAAGCCATTTAAAGGGATTTAAGAAGGAAGGTGGATTCTGGCTCGGGGTCGGACCCCAGACACGAAATCGGGACTGGGCCACAATCAAAAATCTAAATAATTAATTTTAGAAATAACATTTTTCTGATCCGACTAATATAATAATAATAATAATAATAATAATAATAATAATAATAATAATAATAATAATAATAATAATAATAAGATTATGCTACAAATCCAACAATTTATGATTTCAAGATTTTCCGGGTTTCACAATGAGTAAGGTTGCAATAAAACATTTGGATAGCATTGAGATAAATGACGGAATTAGTAGTGACAAGTTCATCAAGACATAGATCATGAAATAATGGATCATATTGTGAAAATATGGTGAAATTTATAGGATGACCCGCGTACACGGGACATGATCGAAAATCACTAAACCACTCATTGGAAGCGTCTAGTGATACAAAAATCCGATCATCGTACGTGTTGTGGTCGAGTGGACGAGGTGGGTTGAACAACGGGTGAATAGGTTGTTGGATAGGTTGTTCAACGGGTTGTTCAACACGAGTAGGAGCATTCGAAGAGGACGCACCCTCGATTCGAAGTCTCTTCCCTCTAGTGAACAACTTGGGAGCCATAAAATAATGAAGAAAATTGAGGAAATTGAGATGGAGAGAAGTGGGAAAATAACTAGGGTTAGGGTTTGAAGAGGAGTAGTTTGGAGAAGTTTAGAAGGTGGCAACGAGGAGAGAGAAGAGGAGAACCCGGTTTTAAGTGTAAGGGTTCGAATGTTCGGAACTATTTTGGACCATTGGATCAAAATTTGATCAGCGACTGAGCCTGCTTTCGGTTCTGGAAGGACCAGACCGAATTCGGCCCGAACTCTGGGTTAGGCAGAGTTCGGCCCGAAGCCTGTCTCCAGAGCACAGAACTGGTCCAATGGGTAAATAGGCCAATTTGATTTTTGTGGGGCTTTTGGTTTGAGGTATAGGTATAGGTTAAGTCTCAAATTGCTCAGTACGACTATAGGTATAGGTTAAGTCTCAAATTGCTCAGTACGACTATAGGTATAGGTTAAGTCTCAAATTGCTCAGTACGACTCAGTTTACATATGTCTAGACTCAATAAAAGTGTAAAATACAGTCTCAAAACATTAACAATGCAGGTGCGAGCTGTCGTCTGTCTTGTACTGAGTTCAGTCTTCATGTGTCGTACTGAAATATTACAAGTATCATATCGTCGTCAATTGTATCAATAATTGGTTGACTGTGATTTTGTGTCAACAGAAACAACACCATCAACAAAGCTTTCCGGTTCCTGGACTTCTGGAGGCATCACCCACAATTCGGTAACACCGTCGCTTCCGCGTAGTTCTCTGTGGACGACTCGAAACCTCTCACTCGTATCGCAACTAGACTCAAAGCCACTAGGAAGGCCCTCTCTTCGTGGAGCAAATCCGTATTCGACAACATTTTCCAAGCGGTCAGAACGGCGGAGGATGATGTCAACCGTGCTGAGATCCAGTTTACCACGGACAGATCCCCGCAGGCCCGGTCCGCTCTCAATTTGGCCAGAGCTATTCTCAAATCCCGGCGTTAGGTGGAGACGGCCTTCTGGAGGCAGAAGGCCAGATTAAAATGGGACTCCGAGGGAGATTGCAACTTGAGCTATTTCCACTCTTGTGTCAAGGGATGCAGGTACAAGCTTCATCTTCACCAAATCTGCGACATGAACGGTAACCGATTAGATGACCAAAGCCGCATTCAAGAGGAGGCTGCCAACTTCTACACCAATCTATTTTCCAAAGAAGCCATCATCAAGGATGATGATTTCCTGGCTAAGGTCCCCAATCTGATCTCCGATGAGGACAACGAGCAGCTTCTCACTTCCTCCTCCGCATAGGAACTCAATAACGCGGTATGGGACCTCGAAGAAACCAGCGGTCTCGGGCTGGATGGTTCTTCAGGTGTTTTCTTCAGATCTTGCTGGGATCTTATCACAGCGGACTTCCTCGAGGCCACCATCGCTTTTTTCTAAGGGGCTACTTACCCCAAATCAATCTCCAGTGCCAATCCGATCCTCATACCCAAAAAAGATAATCCGGAGACCTTCAAAGACTTTAGATCCATCAGCCTGTGAGCTTTCACCAATAAAATTATCTTGAAGATTATTAACAATCGCATGTCCGCTCTCCTCCCCAAGATTATCTCCGAAGAGCAAAGCGGTTTCGTCCCAGGGCGGAACATCATCGACAACATCCTCCTAGCTGAAGAAATGATCACATGTATGAAATTCCTATCCAGAGGGGAAAATGTCAACATTAAACTTGACATGGAGAAAGCGTACGACCGTTTGGATTGGCAATTCATGATTTAGGTTTTTAGGGCCTTCGGTTTCTCAGAATCTTGGATCGACATCATCTTCCGCTCGATCGGCAACTCTTGGTTCTCTATGGTCATCAACAGACAGGCCGCAGGTTTCTTCGCGGCCAGTCGCAGGGTTCGTCAATGTGACCCACTCTCCTCCACCATCTTCATCATCACGACGGAAGCACTCAGCAGAAACCTCAAAAGCATGGCCAACACCTCCAGATTCTATCACTTCCACACCACTACCGGATGTCCGCTGATCACGCATATTGCCTATGCTAATGACATTCTCATTTTCTCGGTTGGAGATATTGGATCTGTCGAGGTGGTTCATACTACGCTGGAGAAATATGCTAGATGCTCGGGACAACGCATCAACACCGACAATAGTGTCATATACACTCACCACAAAGCAGACAGGCTTCACTCGACGACGCTCTCCGCCCTGACTTCCTTCTCCACTGCTTATCCACCGTTCTCCTACTTGGGCTGCCCATCGGTCTATGGCAAGGCTAACACAGGCATCTTTGCAAGTCTAGTAAGTAAAATCAGATCTAAAATCAAGGGATGGCACAACGCGGCCCTACCCCCGGGTGGCAAGTTGATTCTGATCAATTATGTCCTTGCCTCCATCCCCTTATACACCCTTGCCGCTTGCATCCCTCCGAAAAAAGTTCTACACTCGCTAGAAGCCCCATTCGCCAACTTCTATTGGGGCCACTCTGACGACAAGGATAAGCATCACTGGGCCAGCTGGGATACCATGGCCAAACCCACAGAGGAGGGAAGGATGGGATTCAGCAAACTTTTCCACATCATTGATTCTTTCTCCATGAAATTATGGTGGAAGCTTCGCTCAGACAATTCTCTCTGGACTAGGTTCATGCAGGCCAGATATTTTTGACACTCTCAACCCGTGTGTGCTTTCGCCAATAACCAATATTCAGTGTCATGGCGGTGCATCCTCCATGGTCGACACAACGCCGAACCCCTCATTCGCCTTAAGCTTGGGGACGGCCGCTCGTCGATGTTCCACGAACGTTGGCTTGGGAATGAGGTGGTCCAGCAGTCCACGACTATCAGATTGCCTCGAGAAATCCGGGAGCTGTAGGAGGACTCCTCTGGATGGAGGTAGGACAGGGTCAGCACTCGTCTTGGTGCGGAGGCGGTCAACCATCTCGCTGCAACTGATATGCGAATCGTCGATTCTCCGCATACACTATGGTGGTCACCTAACCCCAGCGGCACTTTCTCCTTAGCTTCGGCCATGATCGTGGCAAGGGACATTGGTGTTCCAACCCCTTATACTGCTCCATTTTGGTAGGCGTGCATTCTGATCAAATGGTCTCTTTTGATTTAGAGGGCTCATAGGCGGAAACTCCCCACCGATGACATCATAACGTCCTTCGGCTTCAGCCTGGTGTCGCGGTGCCACTGCTGCTCATCCCATCAAGCGAAAACTGCGGAGCACATTCTTTTCTCTGACGACTTTGCATCTCAACTGTGGCAGAATCTTTCCTCCAAATATCGACTGGATCACCACACGGGCGGCCTCAACGATCTCCGGGTCAATTGGAGCAGTTCTCATGGTCACCAGATCGTAGTGGCCGCTGGTATTAGGGTCCTGTGGAAGAGCAGGAACAAATGGAGGTATGAAGATCGCCAGTACAACTCCGACCAACTGATCAGAGAGGCTTCCAGACAAGTGCGTAAAGCTACCTGGCGCTGCCATCACTCCCCGCCTAGCTTTTAGGAGGCTGTGACCTCTATTGCCGTATAGACTTTGACCCATTTTGGCTTGGTGTCATTTCTGGGCACCCTTTTGTGTTTGCTGCTTATTCTGGCTTTTGCTGTAGTTTCGTGCATGACGTGTATACCTGTATAGGCTTCGGCATTTTGCGCCTAATACATTAATAAAAGTCTCTTCATAATATATATATATATATTTTTTTTCTCTTCATAATATATATATATATATATGTATAAGCTTTAAAAAAAGCATTGTGAACAGGGCCGTAGGCACTGTTCATTCCCTTCCTGAACCCGAGCCGAGCGCGTGAGATAACAGAGTTTATTTTTTGAATTTCCAAATTTAAATGCAACAAAATCCTAAATCAAATCTTCCCAATTATCTTCCATTATAATCTCTATCCTATTCTCTACTAGATTATATTCAAACCAATCCAAATCTTGTTTAAATTCCTTGTAAACTTTAATCCAAAAATACTATATAACCTATAGTATTGGAACTTCTTGTGAAAACCTTCGAGTCTCCACACGAACACCAAATTTCCTCAACCCCACGACCCTGTAGAAGCATAAATAAACTTCAAAGACCAAATCAAAAGAAGTTGAAAGCTTTACGCAAAGTCAGTTTCAGACTCTACGCGAAGCCCATTTAAAGACTCTACGCAAGTCAAACTGAGTCAAATTCAAGCTCTACGCAGATATCAAACAGAGTCTAACTCTACGCAAGCTCCTCTACGTGAGAGCATTCTCAGAATTTACGCGAGAGACAGGCCGTCTAGACAGCATTTAATGCGCGTGATACTGCTCTGACAGAATGATTTTCTGACAGAACATTGCACAGAAGCCAAGAAGATTTTGCACCAAACCCAACGCTTGTAGTTTAGTGTGCAGATGGGTTACTTTACGCTCAAGAGACCACTTCCTTTACGCATGAAAGTTATTTGAGTTTCTTATGCTCAAGGCTTCTCAGCTACTTTTGTGTGCGTAGAGTTTATTTGAGCTAGCTAAACGCTCAAGGCTACTTTTTAGCTGCTCTACGCAGGAAGTTTGTTTTAGGTTATTTTACGTTCAATCTTTTTTGGCTATGTGAGAACGTGGTCTACATACGTGGCTTTTATGCCACACTTATCGAGGAACGTGGGTACGTGCTCTCCCCATATTGTTGAAGTTGTGGGACATGTGTCACCATACGTAGAGACCACAACTCAATATGGGACATGTGTCATCATGCGTAGAGGTCAATTTTCAATCGTGGGTGGCAGTTACTTGCGTAGAGATCCAATTATGTTGCTTTTTACGCACAGAGGGTCTAGTCTATAAATAGACTTATTTTTTAAATAGAAGGTACAAGATTTTGGAGCCCTGAGACTTTCAGAGCAAAGTGATTTTCCAGAGTGTTTCTCTTCAACTTTTTCTCAAGAACAGAGTGAAGCAAAGCAGGAAAGCATTCGACTGTGCCATCAGTGCCAATTGTGTCGATACCTTTCTGGTGACTTAGTTCTTCTGGTTATTCTTCTTCAAGCAGTTTTCTTCATCATTATCGTGTGGTCCAAGGAACAAAGTGATCGCTCTCAGATCAGACTTCCATAGCAATACTTCCCAGAATCTACTTGTATTTTTATACTTTTTCTCGTTTTCTTTCAAAAGCCTTTTAAGGGCATTTTGTTAAGTGAAACAAAATGGCGATTCTGCTGGGGATGACTTTCTCCTCTGACGAGAAGGCAATTGCTCAATATGATGATGTGTCGATTGGATCGACAAAGAAGACTCTGGTTGTTCAATTCGACCAGACTGCTTATGAAGAAATGCTTCGAACTGGGGGTAGTACTCGCTGCTCCAATGTTCAAAAATTATGAAAAGTCAAAAAAGTTTGGATCCCTAAGTCCAAAACTCCCTCTGATCTCTCCATTGCCTCTGAAGGTAAGGGAATTCTTCCCACTCCTGTTGTTGGGGCTCCCGTCTGTGACGAGGCAGTTCCTACTTCAGTTTTGTGCCCAGAGAGTAAAATTTTGTCTCCCGTCTGTGACGTGGTAAACGCTCAAGTCTTGCACTCTACGCGTAAAGGTAAATCTCCCGTCTGTGACGTGGCAGATACTTCTGTTTTGTGCTAAACGCGTAAAGGCAAATCTCATGTCGGTGACATGGTAGATAAAGTTCACAATGGTGCTTTTGTAAATAAAGTGAACTTGCCTGCACACGTGCAGCATATAAACAAGTCTTCTGTTACTATGACAGACAATTCCTTTAGTTTATCCAAGGAGAATAAAAATTATGGCAAAGCTTCTGTTTTACGCCAACAATCTACCAAGCTGTTTTACGCAAAGTGCCTAATCTTAGTATTACACGCAATGCTGATGGAGTTCGTTGTGCACAAAAACCAACTCAAGAATTATGCACACAACTTCAAGCGCGTAAAAACGCACAACTTTCTTCTGGCAATGAAGCTAGTAATCTTCTTTTTACGCAAGGGACTGGATATTTCTCTATCCCAAATATAAAAAAGAAAATATTACCTTCCAATTCTTCTGATTTATGCGAGTTACTTGTACAAAAGCATAAAAAAAGAAAATTTCCCGTGACACTCTCCCAAGAAAATCATCATTGTGAGTGTCACCAAATTGGGATCAAATATTGCTGTTCTGCTACTAAACGGTCAGTTTTCGACCGATTAAGCTATAATGTACATCAGAAACAAATTGATGATCAAGAACATGAGTTGTCTTATGCATCTGTCCACATGGCATCTCATATCAATAGAGGATGACGTTCAAGACGCAATTCGTCCCAGACTCCAGGTCAACAAAGGTTCAACCGAATTCTTGACTCTTTTGAAGGAGTATATGTAGCACCCAGTTTCTAAAATAAGGATAATTTTGAACTTTTATAATTATAATCATTTAATAATTATATTTAAACCATGTTATAATTTTTGGTAATTTTTAGTTAATTTAAAACTATTTAAAACTACGACTTGTGATTTTGATGATTGACTAGTGTTACCCTAGAGTTTGGCTAAGCCTAGAGACTAACCATGACCAAGGAAGCCTAGTCATGTGATTAGGATGACTAATTACAACTTTTTAGCCTAAGGGTATTTTGGTCATTTTGACAATTTTGTGAAATTATAATTTTGATTAATTAAATATTGTGCTAATCTTTTAGTTAAGCCTTAACCTAGAAGTTTAACCTAACCTAGATTAGTCTTGAGGTTAGAACATTCCTATTAAGTGCCAAGGTTAGTAATATCTAGATATTATTCTAGTAGGATATTTTCCTTAGGATATTTGTAGAAAAGAAAGCTTTGAACCAAAAGGAAGGCTTGAAATTAGGTGGAATGACCTTAGCCACTCATCTATACCTAAACAAACCCTAATTCCCTTAGATGACCAACCATTAAGTGCCCCCTTCCTATAAAGCATCCTTAAGAAGGCCTTTGGCTCTTTTTACAATTTATTAAAATCCTACTTTATTCTTCCCTAATCTTCTCCCATAATATCCAAATTGAGCCCAAATTGAGTCAAATCAATTGCATCATCATCCCTAACAGTAGAGGAGACTTGTGGAGGCTTGCTAGCAAGGTTGGAGGACGTTTTAACCGTATCAAATCAAAGAAGACGTCGAGTCGAGGCTCTTTACATTGAGTTTGAACACTCAATAGGTAAAACCCTACAAACCCAAATAAATTCCTGATTTCTTTACATAGGTGCATTCATTTAGGGTTCTCCTAGGTATAGCCCAAGTTTGGAAATCGTGTCCATTTCGTGTCCGTATCGAACACGTATCGGTGTACTTAAATGAGTGTTCGATGAAATGCCACATAGAAATGAATTTTGGTAATTTTCAAAACAAATTACACGTATGTGTAGCCTAACATGTGTATATTACACCCCTAATCGACTGAGTCGATTTTAGTATAGTTTGGACACAATTTTAGGGCTTGGATACGCAGCACGAGACACCGCACTGGGATCGTGCGGCTGCCCTGCTGCTCGACGCTGATAGCAGACACGACACTGATTCTTATGACACGAAAATTAATGGACACGAGGGGGCATACACTGACAGTATGCCCCCAAAGTTTGGGTCGAGTTGGTTTAGTATTTTCGAAGTTATCGGGCTTGCTCTGGTTTTACAAACACACACACATGCGCACATTTGGTCACTGATACGGGCTTGTACACGAAGTTGGACACCACGTGGACACATATCAGGCACCTAGATACCTAACCCTATACCTGGCGAACCCTTAGACACGACCAAGAGGTGTCTCGTGTCGTATGTCGTGTCCTGGACCGACTGCACACGTGCACGAGACTGCACTAAACTGTGTGTGTCTGTACGTGTACGTGAGTGTCTGGACACATTGTGTCCTATTGTAGGGACACCACATGACCCGTGAGACACACTGACACATGCACGACACTTTACCAACCATTAATTTGGATTTTTAATTGATTTTTGAACTGGGATTGGGTTTTGTCCATTTTTTACACCTTATATGTATTCAGTATTCTGAGTATTAAAATGCAAATTAATTGATGATTAAATGCTAACTATAATGTTAATACATGATTAACATGCCTGAGATGAGTTCGAGCTTGGGTTTGAAGTTTTGGGTTGAGAGTTGTTTGGAGTTTTCGTTTTGATTTATGTTTAAGTATTGAACTTGAGTTTTTCATTCACATAGGTTGATCTCAGTTTACAGAGCATTAGCTCTTGCCTTGGCCAGTACAGATCTAGTAGCAGGGGATATAGGGATTTAGGCCAATGCATGGCTTGGCTTGGTCTAGTGTAAGGGACCTTAGTCCTTCTATTTTTCTGGGTTCAGTTCCCTTATGTGTGTTGTTCAGAGAATGAGGGAAGAGGACAAGGGTGACTGACAGCAGTAGTAGGGGCTGCACTAGACAGCCCCTTGTTCTCTATTATGTGAGTTGTGTGAGTGAGATATTGAGTTAGGACTAGTTTTGGGGTTCAGATTAGGAGGAGCAGAGGTATGCTTATGCCATGGGTTGGTGTCATGTGTTTAGTGAGGTTAGAATGAGTGGTAGGATACTGGTTAGATATGTGTTAGCTAGAGTATGGAGTAGATGAGTGGTTATGCTCATGTATATGAAATAGATAGGGGTGATATGCCTATATACATAGTGTCTTAGTATTTGTTGTTTTTTTGTATTAATTGATTTGTATCAGTATATGACAGAAGGTTTGGATTTTTGAGAGGTATCATTTAGTAGTGAGTGATATATATATGTGGTATACATATTATAGGATATTGACCATGGTGTACTAATGGAGAGATTGAGCTAGAGATAGACATAGATGTATTTTTACTGATAGATAGTTATCTATATGTTTACCTTTGAAGACATGTTACTAGTGGGTGGAAATTGGTTGATTACTCTAATGGTGTATAGGTGAACCTTGGTAATTATTTTAGATAGACTTGAGTGGTATCACCTTGTTACACTTAGGAAAGGAAAATAGGATTCAATATGACTTGAAAACCCTATTTAGTCTAGCTATCATAGTCCAACCCTAGAAAGTTGACCAATATTGGACTTTTGACCAAGTTTGACCAAATGGTTCATGTTGACTAGAGTTGGCCAAAAGTCAACATTAAGCCTAAATGTGACCAATTGACCCTTGCTAGCCTAAGTTTGACCAGTTGACCAAGATAGCCTTGTTGTTGACCTAGTTTGACTAGTTGTTGACTTGGTTTGACCCAGAGTTGACCAAGAGTTGACTTTGACCTAGGTTGACTTAGAATCATGTAGTTTGTATTACATATTTCCATTATTTCAAATTGAGTACTTAAATAACCTGTTTTACTCTAAATAGGACTCTGTGACACTAGTTCGGACATCTATTCATATCAGTCTACAGGGTGACAGGCGAGTACATTCTCTGATCGTTTCATATTTGTCAGGACTTATATTCTTGCTCTAGATTATTTTACTTGATACTGGCACAATTTTTATCACTGATTGGTACTATATGCATCTTCTCTTGCGATGATATCCCCATTGTGTTCAACAGATACATATTCTGATGTGTGTTTCATGAACATATTGTATTTATTGTACACCCCTATTCATGTATACTCATAGTGCATCTTGTACTCTCATGATCACATGAGCTTCATGGAGAAACTATTGTACAAGGTAACGTAACTGGATTGGATCCTTGTATATTGATTAGGGAGGGTGAGTAGGAAATGGTTATGTAATCAAATCCTATTGTACAAATATTGTATAAACTATTGTATATGTCCATTGTACACTCACGTATGATGGAGTTACCATTGTTATTGTATAAGCTAACCTGTTTATTTATTATTATTTTTTGTACACTAACCTGTTTATATAACCATATTGTGCTCTAAATCACTAGTACTTGCAGTTTTACTTATCATATATATATATATATATATATATATATATATATATATATTTTTTTTTTTTTTATATATATATATATATATATTCAGTTATAAATTTTCTCTCGTTTTTATGTACATCTTCTTATATTTCACGTATCTTACTCTTTTGCATGCTTTATATTTCTTAACATGTTATGAACTGTGTGAGATGTATTATGCTCGTTCCTGTCCTGACTGGACCTGTTGAAAATATTGCAGATGATGATGGTGACTGCCCTACCTTCTATGGGGCACATGAGGGTGACACTCAGGAGTCCGAGGAGCATCTAGCTCAGTAGAGGGTGCCTAGTCTAGTCTAGTATTAATAGTTTTCAGGCTGCATCAGGTTGTTCCGATTGTTAGTTGAGATTTAGTTATATTCAGGACTTGTATTATTTGTGTTGAACATCTACTTTGTGTAGTGTAACGCCCTAGAACCAGAATACTGGAGAGCGGAGGTATACATAGCCAGCTACGTATATTGAAATGGAATCCACCTCGCTATACGGTCACAGCTGTCTAAATACAAGAGGGTTTAACTACAAGCCATCAGTCTCTTATGGTCATGAACTAGCCTATTGTCTCAATCTCAAGCAAGTAAAAGCGATTACAAGATGTCAGAGCATCAAATATACAATAGTAAGACGTCCCATACATTACATATTTGGATGATCATGAAGCTAGTCATTACAAAATATAAAAACTAGCATGAGTTTTAGTCATACATGATCAACCCTAGGATTCTTCAATCATGTTACAGCCCGTAGTATGACAGTAAGTAAAGTGCAATCGAGCTAACACGTGCTCGTCGGCTAAATGCCTCAAAAGAATATTTTTACAATAAAGTTGAAGAACAAAAGGTTAATCCACTTATTGCGTTGGTTACGCCTGGTGGTCACCATCTAGCTGGAAAGTAGGGAAATCCTCTGGAGCTACTCCGGTATCTGGCCATAGAAAACCAGCTGGGTCAGACCCCAGAAAGAGCAAGTGCCACAAAGGAGGCTTCACTTAAGAACTAAAACCAGCAATTAGTACAAGATATAAGTACATAATAAAAGACTGGTAATATATAAAATCATGATGATATACGATGAGATAACCATGGGACAATTCAGATAACCGAGTTACAATCCTTAAACCAAACAAGGACCTGGGTTGTAACCCTTCGTCTGAACGGAACTTGGTTTCCCACCATTTATCAATAAAGTAAAGCACAAGCAATCAGGTCATGTTGCAATCTTGTACAGGATCAGGACAAGACTAGACTGGGTTTGACTCCATCCAATCAATCATGGCCAAGCAATGAGTACGGCTTGATACTTTAAATAACTAGGGTTATCACAGGCCTAGTTACTAGCAAGATGCAATGAGATATTCCAACAGCCACAAGCCCTGCAGACCATCCAGGTTATCCAGGTCGAATATCTGTTCATGAAGGGTGCAACACATGATAGTGTGCTGGAAATGTGCCCTACTCGTCGGAAGGCTACAAGTCCACTTGTGTGCCCAGATAACGGGATTGCCTGTAGCTGGAAAATCTCTTCATGACTACTGGATTATTCTAGTTATTAGCCTTAGTCAATTTCAGTAGGTACCCCTGACCGTGGTTCTCAGGGGTCCCCGTCCTATTCATGATGTAAGACAATACTGGTTCATTTGTACAAGCACAATCGTCCATAGTGTCCAGGCCATACACTCTTGTCATGTTATGCTAGCCGTCGTAACAGCATATCGAGGTATATCATGTCAGGTTTACTTATCAAGAGTGCGTCACAATGGGCCACTATCATGTCATGTGACTTGTCATAAGTGCACCACTACGGGTCACTTATCGCATTCATGGCACGTGTGCAGAATTTATATGGTACAAGCATTCTATCAAGGGGCCCAAGTTACGCAGAGGGTCATGAGACAAAAGCATAAATATGACAACTCAGCATGCAAAAAGGAGTGCACGGCTATGGAAAGAGCCATGCGACTAAGCAGGACGGGCTCATGCGGCTCGGAAGGGGGAGCAGGCTCATGCAGTAGGAGGAAAAAGGGAGCATAAAAGGGGCTAGGGGTTAAGGGCTCATGCGGCTCGGGGAGAACGGGCTCATGCGGTTAAGGACAGCAGGCTTATACGGCTCGGCTCATGTGGTTAAGGACATCAGGCTTATACGGCTCGGCTCATGCGGTTAAAGACAGCCGGCTTATGCGGATAGACTCATGCGGTTAAGGACAACAGGCTTATGCGACAGGGGCTCATGCGGCTCGGGAGACCAAATCCATGCAGCTAAGCAGGACGGGCTCTTGCGCAATAGATGGTGGTCTCATACGGCAGGACCAAATGAGGGTCACGCGGCCAAGGAGGAAGGGGCATATGCGGCTCGGAGAAAAAGCTCATGCGGCTGTAGAGGAACAAGCTCATGCGGTTCGGGAAACATGGCTCATGCGGCTCGGGGCTCATGCGGCAATAATCAACTTGAGTCATGCGGGTGAAGGCTATGCGGTAAGGGGTCTCTTGCGGCAGGGGCTTATGCGGCCGGAGGAAAAATAGGCTCATGTGGCTAAGTACTTTTCTTCTTCTCCACTTTTCTGAGAAGAAGAACCATAGAAGCCATGGCTCCCAAGCTCCAATAGTCCTTCATTTAAGGCCAAAATCCGGACTTCCATAGGTCCAAATGGGGTAGAACGAAATTCTCTACAACCTGGAACACTCAAAACTTGAAAATAATAAGGTTTAATAGATCAAAACCCAAGAAATCCAAAAATACAACAAGCTTAGATCTACATGAAATGAGCCATGGAAATTTAAATACTAAGTACTAAAGTATCTTAGAATCTCGTGAAGAAAAAAATGGAACAACAAAACTTGAGTTCCTCCATGAAGCAAGATGCACTTGCCGGTGGAAGAGGGGGGTAGGTGGAAGTCTATGCCAGGGAGGAAGAAGAAGAAAGAGAAGTAAATACTGAGTTATGAGGAGAGAGAAAAGTAGGTGGGATATAAATGGGTTAGTGGTGGGGGTCGGTAGGGCTGGTTCACATGCAAAACCGAACCAAGCCGAACCAAGCAATGAAATGCTAAAAAAACCATGTAATGAGACATGCAACATGAGTCAAAAACACGTATTCTAAAATACGTAATACGAACCACGGGCGTTACAACTCTACCCACCTTAAGTGAATTCTATCCTCGAAATTTAATTAAGAGGCTAGAGAGGCAAGGACAAGCTATATTAATCACAGGCATTAACAGCACACTATATATGACTTCTGCAAAAGGCAAGGTCACGGATTGGGCGATTACAGGAAGAGGTAGGGCCTGTGTTTACTTTGTGGTTCAGGAGATCATCAGTGTAGGGATTGTTCCAAGAATAAGTCAACAGTGACTCAGGCGGCAGCAGGAACTAGGGCTCCGACAGGGCAACAGAAGGGACCACCGTTGTAGACTCAGCAGCAGAGGTTTGTCCAGCATCAGCAGCAGGCCAGGGGAGGCCAGCAGGGGCAAGCTTTCGCCATGGCAGTCGAAGATGCAGAAGCAGAGGGAGAGCTGATTGTAGGTTCCAATCTTTTCGATTCCATTTTCGTATTTGCCTCCTTATAACTGTCTTGAAATTCGATTCTATCTGTACCTGGTAGTTGATAAATTTTGTTCAGATATTTCATTGTGATTTATTTTCTTCTGAGATAAGTCGTATGGGCTAGGTCGCCTCAATTATGGGATCTAGAGTCTTTTATTGTCATGTTAGCTGGTATAGTGAGGACATATAGTCAGATTTTGGACGTATTTCTCGGGTGTGGGAATTTAAGGTTTTCGCGGCCAAGCATGCGGCAATGCAAAAGTTTTAAATACCATGATTCTAGAGGTATGTACCATAGTCAAGGACTCTGTGAATATCGTAGCCTTGCTCACTAACATGATGAAGATTTCGAGTATCATGATTTTGGACAAACGCATATGATTATCGGACTGTATGTTGAGACTATGATTGTTGGGGGTGTTTGACCTAGAAGGAGTACGACCGTTTTAATTTCGAGGACAAAATTTTTCTAAGGAGGGTAGACTTGTAGCACCCAGTTTCTAAAATAAGGATAATTTTAAAATTTTGTAATTATAATTATTTAATAATGATATTTAAACCATGTTATGATTTTTGGTGATTTTTAGTTAATTTAAAACTATTTAAAACCATGACTTGTGATTTTGATGATTGACTAGTGTAACCCTAGAGTTTGGCTAAGCCTAGAGACTAACCATGACCAAGGGAGCCTAGTCATGTGATTAGGATGACTAATTATAACTTTTTAGCCTAAGGGTATTTTGGTTATTTTGATAATTTTGTGAAATTATAATTTTGATTAATTAAATATTGTGCTAATCTTTTAGTTAAGCCTTAACCTAGAAGTTTAACCTAACCTAGATTAGTCTTGAGGTTAGAACATTCCTATTAAGTGCCAAGGTTAGTAATATCTAGATATTATTATAGTAGGATATTTTCCTTAGGATATTTGTGAAAAAGAAAGTTTGAACCAATAGGAAGGCTTGAAATTGGGTGAAATAACCTTAGCCACACATCTATACCTAAACAAACCCTAATTCCCTTAGATGACCAGCCATCAAGTGCCCCCTTCCTATAAAGCATCCTTAAGAAGGCCTTTGCCTCTTTTTACAATTTCTTAAAACCCTACTTTGTTCCTGTAATATCCAAATTGAGCCCAAATTGAGTCAAATCAATTGCATCATTATCCCTAACAGTGGAGGAGACTTGTGGAGGCTTGCTAGTAAGGTTGGAGGACTTTTGAACCGTAGTAAATCAAGGAAGACGTCGAGTCGAGGCTCTTTACATTGAGTTTGAAAACTCAATAGGTAAAACCCTACAAACCCTAATAAATTCCCAATTTCTTTACATATGTGCATTCATTTAGGGTTCCCCTAGGTGTAGCCCAAGTTTGGTAGGGAATTGTTTCCATTTCGTGTCCGTATCGAACACGTATCGGTGTATAATGAGTGTTCGATGAAATGCCACATAGAAATGGATTGTGGTAATTTTCAAAACAAATTACATGTATGTGTAGCCTAACATGTGTATATTACAACCCTAATCGACTGAGTCGATTTTAGTATAGTTTGGACACGGTTTTAGGGCTTGGACACGTAGTACGAGACACCGCACGGGGATCGTGCGGCTGTCCTGCTGCTCGACACTGATAGTGGACACGACACTGATTCTTATGACACAAAAATTAAAGGACACGAGGGGGCATATACTGACAGCATGCCCCCAATGTTTGGGTCGAGTTGGTTTAGTATTTTCGAAGTTATCGGGCTTGCACTGGTTTTATAAACACACACACACGCGCACATTTGGTCACTAATATGGGCTTGGACACGAAGTTGGACACCACGTGGACACATATCAGGCACCTAGACACCTAACCCTATACCTGGCGAACCCCTAGACACGACCAAGAGGTGTCTCGTATCGTGTGTCGTATCCTGGACCGACTGGCACACATGCACGAGACTGTACTGAACTGTGTGTCTGTGCGTGTACATGAGTGTCTGGACACGTTGTGTCATATTGTAGGGACACCACATGACCCGTGGGACACACTGACACGTGTACGACACTTTACCAACCATTAATTTGGATTTTTAATTGATTTTCGAACTGGGATTGGGTTTTGCCTATTTTTTTGTTACACCTTACCTGTATTCAGTATTCTGAGTATTAAAATGTGAATTGATTGATGATTAAATGCTAACTATAATGTTAATACATGATTAACATGCCTGAGATGAGTTCAAGCTTGGGTTTGACGTTTTGGGTTGAGAGTTGTTTGAAGTTTTTATTTTGATTTATGTTTAAGTATTGAACTTGAGTATGATGGAGTTACCATTGTTATTGTATAACCTAACCTGTTTATATAACCATATTGTGCTCTAAATCACTAGTACTTGCAGTTTTACTTATCATATATATATATATATATATATATATATATATATATATATATATATATATATTCAGTTATAAATTCTCTCTCGTTTTCATGTACATCTTCTTACAGTTCATGTATCTTACTCTTTTGCATGCTTTATATTTCTTAACATGTTATGAACTGTGTGAGATGTATTGTGCTCGGTCCTGTCCTGACTGGACCTGTTGAAAATATTACAGATGATGATGGTGACTGCCCTTCCTTCTATGGGGCACATGAGGGTGACACTCAGGAGCCCGAGGAGCATCTAGCTCAGTAGAGGGTGCCTAGTCTAGTCTAGTATTTATAGTCTTCAGGTTGCATCGAATTGTTCCGATTGTTAGTTGAGACTTAGTTATATTCAGGACTTGAATTTATTTGTGTTGAACATCTACTTTGTGTGGTGTAACGTCCCAGAACCAGAATATTAGAGAGCGGGGGCATACATAGCCAGCTACGTATATTGAAATGGAATCCACCTTCCTACACGGTCACGGTGTCTAGATCCATGAGGGTTTAACTACAAGCCATCAGTCTCTTATGGTCATGAACAAGCCTATTGTCTCAATCTCAAGCAAGTAAAAGCGACTACAAGATGTTAGAGCATCAAATATACAATAGTAAGACGTCCCATACATTATATATTTGGATGATCATGAAGCTAGTCATTATAAAATGTGAAAACTAGCAAGAGTTTTAGTCATACATGATCAACCCTAGGATTCGTCAATCATGTTACAGCTCGTAGGCAGACAGTAAGTAAAGTGCAATCGAGCTAACACATGCTCGTCGGCTAAACGCCTCAAAAGAATATTTTTACAATAAAGTGGCAGAACAAAAGGGAAACCCACTCGTTGCCTTGGTTACGCCTGGTGGTCACCATCTGGCTGGAAAGTAGGAAGATCCTCTGGAGCTACTCCGGTATCTGGCCATACAAAACCAGCTGGGTCAGACAGAAAGAGCAAGTGCCACAAAGGAGGCTTCACTTAAGAACTAAAACCAACAATTAGTACAAGATATAATTACATAATAAAAGACTGGTAATATATAAAATTATGATGATATACGATAAGATAAACATGGGACTATTCAGATAACCGAGTTACAACCCTTAAACCAAACAAGTACCGGGGTTGTAACCCTTCGTCTGAACGGAACCTGGTTTTCCACCATTTATTGATAAAGTAAAGCACAAGCAATCAGGTCATGTTACAATCTTGTACAGGACCATGACAAGACTAGACTGGATTTGACTCCATCCAATCAATCACGGCCAAGCAATGAGTACGGCTTGATACTTTAACTAACTAGGGTTATCACAGGCCTAGTTTCTAGCAAGATGCAATGAGATATTCCAACAGCCACAAGCTCTGCAGACCATCCAGGTTATTCAGGTCGAATATCCGTTTATGAAGGGTGCAACACACAACAGTGTGCTGGAAATGTGCCCTACTCGTCGGCAGGCTACAAGTCCACTTGTGCGCCCAGATAACGGGATTGCCTGTAGCTGGGAAATCTCTTCATGACTACTGGATTATCCTAGTTATTAGCCTTAGTCAATTTCACTAGGTACCTCTGACCGTGGTACTCAGGGGTCCTCGTCCTAGTCATGATGCAAGACAATATTGGTTCATTTGTACAAGCACAATCGTCCACGGTGTCCAGGCCATTCATTCTTATCATGTCATGCTAGCCGTCGCAACAGCATATCGAGGTATATCATGCCAGGTTTACTTATCAAGAGTGTGCCACGACGGCCCACTATCATGTCATGTTACTTGTCAGGAGTGCACAACTACGGGTCACTGTCGCGTTCATGGCACGTGTGCAGAATTTATATGGTACAAGCATTCTATCAAGGGGCCCAAGTTACGCAGAGGGTCATGAGACAAAAGCATAAATATAACAACTCAGCAAGCTAAAAGGAGTGCACGGCTATGGTAAGAGCCATGTGGCTAAGCAGGACAGGCTCATGAGGCTTGGAAGGGGGAGCAGGCTCATGCGACAGGAGGAAAAATGGCGCTTGAAAGGGGCCAGGGGTCAAGGGCTCATGCGGCTCGGGGAGAACGGGCTCATGCGGTTAAGGATAGCAGGCTTATGCGGCTCGGCTCATGCGGTTAAGGACATCAGGCTTATGCGGCTCGGCTCATGCGGTTAAGGACAACAGGCTTATGCGGCTCGACTCTTGCGATTAAGGACAGCAGGCTTATGCGGCAGGGGCTCATGCGGCTCGGGAGACCAAAGCCATGCAGCTAAGCAGGACGGGCTCATGCGGCAATAGATGGTGGTCTCATGCGGCAGGACCGAATGAGGGTCACGCGGCCAAGGAGCAACGGACATATGCGGCTCGGAGAAAAAGCTCATGCGATTGTAGAGGAACAAGCTCATACAAATCGGGAAACATGGCTCATGCGGCTCGGGGCTCATGCGGCAATAATCAACTTGAGTCATACGGGTGAAGGCCATGCGACAAGGGGTCTCATGCGGCAGGGGCTTATACGGCCGGGGGAAAAATGGGCTCATGCGGCTAAGTACTGTTCTTCTTCTCCACTTTTTCGAGAAGAAGAACCATGGAAGCCATGGCTCCCAAGCTCAAATAGTCCTTCATTTAAGGCCAAATTTCGGACTTCTATAGGTCCATATGGGGTAGAACGAAATTCTCTACAACCTGGAACACTCAAAACTTGAAAATAACAAGGTTTAACAGATCAAAACCCAAGAAATCCAAAACTGCAACAAGCTTAGATCTGCATGAAATGAGCCATGGAAATTAAAATACTAAGTACTAAAGTATCTTAGAATCTCGTGAGGAAGAAAATGGAACAACGAAACTTGAGTTCCTCCATGAAGCAAGATGCACTTGCCGGTGGGAGAGGGGGGTAGGTGGAGCTCTATGCCAGGGAGGAAGAAGAAGGAAGAGGAGTAAATGCTGAGTTATGAGGAGAGAGAAAAGTAGGTGGGATATAAATGGGTTAGTGGTGGGGGTAGGTAGGGCTGGTTCATATGCAAAATCGAACCAAGCCGAACCAAGCAATAAAATGCTAAAATAAACCATGTAATGGGACATGCAGCATGAGTCAAAAACACGTATACCAAAATACGTAATACGAACCACGAGCGTTACATGTGGTGTGATAACTCTATATATATTCAGTTCCTTTCTTTTATCTGATTTCATATCGTGCTCTATTTTCCCTAGACTTGTGATTGGGATATAGAGTTGAGATGTTATATTATACCTCCGTCCGGAGATGATATGTTTATATCATATTGTTGTTTGATGTTAGATGTTATAGACAAACTATACAGCGTTCTATCGCCGATACTGCGGCGTAGGCTGGATGTACCCATATTCTGTGCCCTTCCTCAGGGTGCGGGTCGTGACAGTATGTCAACATAGTCGGTCAAGAAATCGACAACCTTTAAAAATGCATTCTTCAGATTCAGAGGCTGGGGTTACCCAGTTCTTGGAGTCAGAAACTGATAGCGTTGATTCATATCTCTACACCAATCCCTCTGTAAGTTCAAGAGAAGTTGAATCTTACGCTATCGGAGAAGAACATGAAACGTCTATTTCTCATACAGAACAGTGTCTTTCTGCGGTAGAATAATCGCTAAAGGATATGCTTACAATAATGCAAAATATGCATCAGTTAATAACGAATCAGCAAACAGTCCAACCAGCAGTGGTAACACCGGTGCAGGTAGCAGCACAAACTCAAGATAGTCAAGGGGTTGACATACCTTTGAATAATCTGAGTCAAGAGCCTGTTATCAACCAAAACTCCGCATCTCCGGATCCTCTAATTCCAGAAGATGTATCACCTCCGGTGGGGGTTACGATACATCCAACCACTATTCAAACAAACATACTCCCTCAAACTAATAAAGCTATTCAAGCTGTTCGAGAGTTAAAAGCACAATTTGAGGTTCTAAAGCACAAAGATCAGCTCCAGAAGTTGGGGATCAAGCAACCTTATCCTCCATACTGGAATGATGTGCCCTTTTCTCCTAAATTCAAGCCACAATCTATGGTATTATTTGATGGAAAGGCTTCTCCAAGTCAATATATCAATTATTTTGATATTATGACTATGCATCTACAGAAGAATGATGCTCTTCTCATCCGAGTCTTCATAGGGTGTTTGACGGGTTCAGCATACGACTGGTATCGTAGTCTACCCGACAATTGCATATCATCTTTTGACGAGTTTAAAGCAATATTTCTCTCTCGTTTCTATGAAGGAGGGATGGACATGAATATGTCTTCCTTAATAGAAATTAAACAAAAAAAAAAGGAGGATACTCGGACGTTTATTGAACGTTTTCGACAGGCTACTTTGAAAATGCCTCCTGGTATGCCAGATTCAGCATTGATTGATACATGCAAAATGAATCTGCGACCAACCATCGCTGTTTTTACAGGCTCTCAATTCACAGATTGGGCCTCATTTATTATAGCAGCAGTTTCAACCGAGACCAATGGTAGATTGGCTCGTGAACATGGGATGATCTTTGCCTCAGAAGATAAAGGAAAGAACGCCTCTTCAGGCAACAACTCTGGTAATCGCAATGGGAAAGGAAAGAAAACCCTAGTGGTAAACCTTTCGAAACCCAAAATAACACCAAGTAATCCAGAGGCTTCTAAGCCGAAAGAAGAATACTCTTTCGATGATAGTGATATTACTGGGATATTCCAATGTCTCGTGAAGAGTGGTAAACTCCAGATCCCAGAGCCAAAACGACCTAATGAGATGGATTTGGTTGATAATTCCAAATATTGTATCTATCAAAGATACATAAATCATCCCACGAAAGCTTGCTATGTTTTGAAGAAGAAGATTCAAGGGTTAATAAATGCTAAAGCTATCGCTTTAACAAATGATGAGCATACAGTCACAACCAATATGATTTTTCTTCAATTTGGAGTTTTTTCTCCACAGTAAGTTCCTGATGGAGTTGTCCCGATTCTAAAGGTGACGATGAAGATTGTGAATCTTCCATCAGCCCGAGATCAAAGTGAAGAATTAGTGCCTCTCATCTTGAAAAATGGTGAAATCATGTGGGTACATCCTGACTTAGTACCTGAAATGGAGCATGAAAATAAAACTTCAAAATCCAAGGAAGGTAAAAAAGTTAGAACCTGCAATATAATTTCTCACGTTGTTACCACAGATCATGATGATTCTGATCATCTGTGGGATGGCATCCCTTTGGAAGATAGGCTAAGGGGTTTAAACATATGCCCTCTGAGTTTGGCTCCTCCTACCAAACTAAAACTTACTTTTCGACAATGGTTAGCCATTAATAATGTCCCTTTGTACAGGGTACAACAAGTTTTTGCTGCTTACGAGAAAGCTCCGGTTGGGATTCTACCTCCTGCACCTACAGAGGTCTCTGTCCCTTCTTCATCTGCTGGACCATCTGTTGAAAGTCCACTACCCACTCACATGTACAGTCAATAATCAGTCTATTTTATGAAAAAGATGGGCTATGACTTTCAGAAAGCGAAAGGCTTGAATTATGGTAAAGGTATGCGAGTTCCTTTACAAATTTAAGGTCAAAAATCTTCCATCAGATTGGGATTTAAAGTTCCTCATAAAAATCCACATAAGAAGAAGACTAAATCCTGTAATATGGTACTTCAGCCTCCTGAGTCTGAAGGAGAAGTCTTTGCTGGTACAAGGTCCGGAAAGGACTACCACAAAGATCACGAGGAAACTTCCAAAGAAGCGGAAGACATCGCTGAAACACTACCGACTCAGTCATCTTCTATTCCAGCTGAGACAAGGCCTTCTAAACCCCCAGTGGTTGAAAAAGGGAAACAGAAGGCAGTGCGTTTTGATGCCCCGTTGAAGTCTAGTTCAAATCAAGGGTCGATGAAACCCTATAAATTTGACATACTAGCTGTAAGCCCCCTGAATTTTGGGGTTATTTTAAATTTTCTAAATAAATTATTTTCGATAAATATTCTATTATTTAATTATTTTGATCATTAATGTCCTTTCCGTAACTTTGACTTCTGGAGCGTCAGGGATGCCAATCTCTGTAAACTCTCTTCATGGGTTTTATAGTAGACAAGATTATCTTTGTTTTGATATATCGTGTCCCACTTAAACTCGTTCCCTTGTGCTCTTTTTGTATCCCGCAACTTCGGGTCAACTTAGACCAATTAATCGTTGAATAATTATTCCCACTTTTATCTTTGATCATCGTTTGCACGTTACCGTGACTTTTAATTTAGGAGCACCAGACAGTCGTTTTCTCAGAACCAACTTCTCATGAATGATCTACTCGAGACGCTCTTCACCCATGACCTTCGTGTCCCACTCAGACACTCCATTTTGTGCTTCATTTTCTTCGCACAACTTTCAGGTCAATTTAGGCCAATTTATTTTCTACCGTAAAACCTGATTAAATTTCTAATTTAATTTCGGGACCCGACATCGATCCAACCTAGTCGACCCAAAGTATGGACATGGTCCACATGAAGCCTACTACCCACATGACGCTTGTGTCCCATTTATTGGAGTCCCCGTATATTGTTTATTTACCCATGATTATAAATACCTATTTAATTTTATTATTTTATCCTGTCCGATTTTGACCCGACCTGGCTCGACCGAACTCGAACCCAAGCTCCATATTGTTCTCCCATGGCTATCCAAATACCCTACTTAATTTTCCTCTTTTTTTCTATTTAAAAATATCTCCTCTCTCTTTACAAATATCCCATATATAAATACACACACACACACACACACACACACACACACACACACACACACACACACACACACACACACACACACACACACACACACACACATATATATATATATATCTCACTCTCTCTTCCATAACAATCACACACACACACCTCATCCCCTCCACCTCACAGCAGGAGCACCCCCTCTAAACCGACATCTTTCTCTCTGTCACGACCCGCACCCTAGAGTTAGGGTACGAGAAGTGGGTACGTCCAGCCTACGCCGCAGTGTCGAAGGTAAAACGCTGTCCTAGGTCTCATTCATCTAACAGTATAAGGCTAAACAGTTTATACTCCCCGAATGGGGATGACATAGCAGGTACAGACTCAATCACATCTAAGGTAGAGGATGATAAGGATAGATAAAACATGAAATCCAAAAGAGGTACAACAGAGAGAAATCTAAGTGTCTAAGATACAAAAATTCAGAAATACATCTCAAATCTCCAAACTCAGATACAGTAATCCATAAAGTAAATACAACTCCAGACAATTGAAATAACTATCTAAACAACCTCTAATGTGTCTCCTCTAGGCTAGCAGGCAATCTCCAAGCTATCTGTAAAATTTATCAACGGGTCCAGTCAGGACAGGAGCGAGTACAGTACATTTCAACAATATCATAACAGGTTAGGAAATATAAACATGTTAGAGAGTAAGATACAGGATCTGAAGAAATAACATGATGAAAAAGAGAGAGACTATAAGTAAATAGCTACAATATATAGAGAACTATCAGTGACTAGTGATTCAGAGCACAAGATGGTTATGTAAACGACACGATGTTGTACACGAGTAATCTACTGGATTGATTACATAACCACTTCTACTCCCCCGCTCCAATCAATACACAAGGATCAAGCTAAGTTATGTTATTGCACACGAAGTATAGTCGCACACGAGATCATGTGAATACATGAATATACACGATTTTACACGATTTGTACACGAATATCACGAATACAAGGAGTACACGATGCTCACGATAAAGTACACGAACACGAATACCCGATGTATCCGCTAAGGGGATAACATCGTACAACAAGATCCATATAGTACTAATCCGTGTTTCCAACGTGTCAGCATCATGTAAAGTAATCTAAAGCAGGAAATATAATCCTAAATAAGATATGAAATGATCAGAGATTGTACTCGCCTGATATCTGAATGTCCAAGGTAAAGATACTATCCGAGGAGAGGTGTCTGACTCCTAATTAGAACAGCACAAGTCACAACATATCCAGAAGGGTAATATAAAGCACTACAATACATTCTACATGAATCTAGGTCTAACTAGGCCAAAGTCAACCCTTGGTCAACTCTGGTCAACTGCACTAGTCAAACTAGGTCAAACTAGGTCATGTCCTAACCCAACAAGTCTTACTAGGCCTAACCAAGACTATCCTAGCAAGCACACATCAATACAAGGCTATACAAGCCAACATACACCCAACTCTATATAGCATGCAATTATTCAATACTCAAATAGACAAGAATTCACATTGGATATACACTAGGTAATCTATTACTTTAAGCTATATATGTCTGCACATATATACACATGCATATATTGGTATTCAACATTAGGTCTATAATCATGGTATTTCAAATGGTTATATAAACTTATATATTACAACACAATATGCTAACATATATATAATATACATACATAGCTAAGTTAACTATATTCATAAATACTTATTTAAGAGGCTATGTGTGTGTATGTGAACATGGCAAAGGGGCAAGTGAGGGTTAAATGGGCATACATAGTGTATACATATCAAAGAGTGTCAAAGTGTAAGTGAACAAAGTGTCAAGTGTGATAGTGTCAACATAGTATAAGGGGGTACATGAGGTAATATAGGATTTGTGTTAACATAGAACATTACATCTCATTAACTTGTATATTGCATACATTACATCTATTATTACATTACATTCATGCTTGCATTAATTCATTATTTATTTATTCTCTTGCACTACTATATGCACCATACATTACATACTATGGAACAATTACATACTATGGAACCTACATATTCATAACAAGCCATACTTATACATGCTTACATTAGATATGATACTTACACCTCATACATTATTTATTTAACCATTTACTCATGCTTGCATTCTCTATTTAATTACATAATGTATATACATTAACATGGGTTAAAATCAAATAGAACATTATATTACACACAAGGGTGTACAAAATGCATATGCCGAATAGTAACTCCTACTAATAATCAATACTATACCATCTTAGCATGAATTAAAATCTAGGATTAAGGTATGTTATAGATCTATGTGTTAGCTTTCCGAAACTTCAAACGGATCGCGTTTTCGTTTCCGAAAACTCTCGAAATCGCGAAAATATCGAGAACGCGTTTGTCTTTCGTACAGCTAACACTCAAATAATTCTCCAGAAAGTTACAGAAAGAATTAGGCCTATTAGTACATATTTTTGGAAAGCTAACTTCAATAAGCTTCTTTTAAAAAAAATGGGAGATTAAACCGAGCATTGAGCTAGAAGTTATGACATTTCTAAGTTAGGGCTGAAATTAAAAACGTGGATAAAAATCATGACGAATTTAGATAGTTTGAGCCAAAAGAATACACAATATATATCCTAATTATCCACAACAATAATGACAATAATAATATGAGGAACCACACTTATAAACTTGATTATATAATCATCATGAACCATTTATTACATATATAAATATAGATACACTCTCATTACAATATATATATATATATATATATATATATAGAAGATACATGAATGAAATGTAAAGTACTCAAGAACACATCTCTACATATTTAAATCTGAGATTTAATATGAATTAATTCATTTAATCAATATTTTAAATATAAAGTGTGTCCAAGTTTGGGGGTTTTCCCCATGAACACAAGACACAACAATAATACAATAGAAATCCCTAAAGGACACATAATGGACACAAGAGGAGACAAATAGGGACACAACAATGGGGGTTATTCCTATGGTTAAAACTTTCCTAAATGCAAAATGGAGAAATAAAAGAGAAGGAAATATTAACTAAAGGAGAGAAAATCCAAGGAGAAAGGCTTCTTCCTTGGGAGAGCTTGAGAGCACTTGGGGAAGAAGACTTCTCAAAGAAAGGAAATGAGATGGGAGTCCTATTAGGGCCGGCCACAATGGTTATCCCCCCCATTGAATATTACAAGTTTGCCCCTCCCTTAGTTACAAGTGTTTAAAACAATTTTGGTTAGGGTTTGGGGGTAAAAGGGTCAAAATAAAAACTCTAAATGGTTAACCTAATAATTAGGATTATGACTAATCTTTCTAACATGACTAATTAAAATGTGGGCCATGGCTAACTAATGCATGGGTCCAACTAGAGTCTAAGTTACCCCGGGTCCACGTTACAAGTCGGATTGAGATGAAATTCGAACCCGACTCAAATAATCCCAAAACAATATCATAAATAATATCAAAATAATTTAAAGAGGTCAAATGCAAAATATCCTTAGGTCAGAAATGACATTAAAATACCAAAAAACATATCATGAATTAAATATCATTATTAAAATAATTATAAACACGAAATTTTGAAATTACCCTCATTTGGAAAACTGGGTGCTACACTCTCTCTTTTTCAAATATCTCTCACTCTCTCTCTTCCTATATTTATATTACATACATGCATACACCTCTCTCTTTCTCTTCTAAACCACTCACCACACACAACACTACCACCACAACCGACCTCCATCACCACCCTCACGTACACCACCACCACCATGAGCAACACCACCACAACACCACCTCCTCCTTCTCCTCCTCTTCCTCCATTCTCCACACCATCACCAACATCACCATTACCATCATCATCATCCACCATTAACCAGCTTCCTCCACCTTCATCCGAGCCACCACCACCCCGCACCCTCGTCGGCGACCGCCGCTGCGTCGCTCGCCGCTGTCGCTCCCCCGCATACAGCAGAACAGCAGCAGCTTCGACAGCAGCTGCAGCGAGCATGCAGACGCAAGTGCACGCGCACGCGGGCCGCCGTTGTGCGCCGCCGCACGCCGCACAGCGCTGCCGCCACCGTGGCCGACCCTCCACCGGTTCGCGAGCCCCCGACGACCTCTCCCAAGCCGCCACCTTCCTCCCCGGTGCGTCACATAGGCTATTAGTGCGTTTACGTCGAAATCCCGTCGTGACGCGCGAGTTTTGAACTCGGAAATAGCGCTCCGTCGCAGTAACTTCATACGTGTTTTCTGGTCAATCCGACCGTTGGATCGGCAAACTTTTTGCTCCATTGCAATCTCGGTATATCCATCTTCACTCCCCTCAATTTTTGTCCGTTAGTTACGTCGTTTGATACCTCAAAACTGGCCACCAAGTTGACAATTTAAATTGAACTATTTTTGGACAGTTTCGTGGAGCCGACTTCGTCGACTCGTAACTCCGCCGTCGCAGCTCCGATTGGCGCGCTACCAGTTCCTATGTGCAGCTGGTATAACTATCTTCCTGTTTCTTTAAGTTTCGTTTTATTATAAGCACGTTCGGTTAGTCGAATTCGATGCCAAAGTTGGCCGTCCAAATTCTTTAATTTGCACTTGTAAAATTCCATTTTTGAACCCGAAACTCCGGATTCAATTACTGACACCACCAGTAAACTTGTGGCGTCGTTCTGGCATGCTTTCATATAAATTTTGTTTGGTTTGGAGAATGTGGGTCCTGGCACGTATTTCGGTGCAAAGCGGGTCCCACTTTTTGAGTCAACGTGTCACTTTGAGATCGGCTCATCGGAATCCAATTCCGGATATACCGTTGAGTTCGTATTGTCATTCTGGACTCGTTGACATATACTTTGCTGAGTTTTGAAGACATTTGCTTCGACATGCATTTTCGTGCAAACCAGATTCCAAATGTCCGCGTCAACGTGTCATTTTGAGATCGGCACATCGAAATTCTATTTCGGACATACCGTTGAGTTCGTATCATCATTCTGGATTCGTGGACATATAATTTTTTAGGTTTTGTAGACTTCTATCCTAACACGTTTTTCGGTGCAAAGTGTGTCCAACGGCGGACATTATTTTGATCCGAAATTACCGTTTTGCTCCTGCGTTCAAATTAGACTTATGGGTAGGCTATCCTAGCTAATTTGACCATTCTGGACACGTTGGTGATATTTGTTTTATCATCCGACAACATCTGTAGATTTTGTTTATGAATTATACTTAATTTGTAATTAATTATTTTTGCAGAACTTGTTACTTTCTGTTTTTGAATTTTTATATATATTTTAATTTCTGTAAAAATCTGGGAAAAATTGTATCTAAATACTATGTTAATTTAGCTAACTTATTGATAATTTTTCCTATATTTAATAAGTACTTTTGGTATTTTATAAAAATGGAAAAACAGAACTCATTTTCAGGATACGTATGTTTGCTGATTTTTTAATAAATATTTATGAGGGTTTATAAATTCCAAAAAAATTAGTATAAATTTCTATAATTAACAAGGATCATTTTGATACTTTATTTTATGTATAATTGAGCCTTTTATCTATCTCAAAATTGTTGGAACAAAGTGTACAGTTTGATTTATTTATTGAATAGTTACGACTTGCAATATTTTGTGTTGTTTTGGGTTATTATAGTATTGGACCACCCCCTACACTAGTGTAAAGACCCTAAAAAATTAGTTTGGATATAGTGTCACTCCATATTGGACTTTTATGCTAGGTCCCCACTTAGTTAGTGTCCAGTTAGGAGTCGTGTCTCACCACTAGTGTATTATTGAACATAGCTTAGAACAGAGTTTGTATATCATTATTGACAGGATATCGGACATCTATATCTTCGTACTAGTATTCTTTTTTTGCTCGAGGCAAGTACATCTGCAAACTCATTTACTGTCTTTTAATGCTAGAACATGTATTAACCCTGTTAAAATACTGATCTTTGAGGTAGCAAGTTAAATCTTCATATGTTGTATTACTTATAGTACCTGCCATGCTTAGGACAGTTCTTATAACTTCACATGCTTTTTACTGGTTTTCAGTACATGTTTCACTATACTTTATACTGCTCTGAGTATTCACATGTTTTTTACTGCTCCCAGTACCTACCATGCTTATACTCCTCCCAGTATCTCCCACATGTTTTTACTGTTCTCGTATCTCTCACATGTTAGATTATGGGTTATGGGGAAACTGATAGTTGAGTACGTGATCATGCCCCCTTTTATCGTACCGAGCAAAGTTTCATTCTACATGTTACTGCGCCGTAGGCCTTTATCTCAAAGCTGTATTTGTGCATGTGTACATCTATCGCCTTTACACTTGTACAGAAGTACATTTCATTATGTGCCCCCAGCACATTGTACATCTATTGACGATCACGTACCTGCTCCCGTTTTAAACATTAGATATACATGTGTCATCTTGACAAATGTATTTTACCATGATTCCAGTCATACCATGATTCCAGATATGCCATGTGTCCTATGTTACTATGATACTGTGATCCCAGTTGTACCATGAGGCCATGTTTTCCAGTATTTCCTATTTTATAGACTTATCACACCATATTTCTTGTTGTACATCTCTTTCATTATATATTCAGTACTTTAGTTATAGAGTTTGTACTTGCTCCCGTCCTGACAAGATAACGTTGTAGGTTCACTTTTCGAGGAAAAAATGCTATGTGATACATATTATGGTACTACATTTGAGGACCTGGCCTTAGCTCCAGAAGAGGCCCCAACTGGGAACCTTGCTTAGATATCTTTCTTGTGTTTTGAGACTTAGACTTTGTTTTGAATTTATATTTGGATACTGGACTTTGTCTCCAGTTAGATACCTTGGAAGTGTATTATTAAATCTGTGTTTGTTTACCTTCGCTTATAGATGCTGTGTTGTGATGAACCTTTAAATGAGATATTAGAACGGTTAGTAGCTTAGATCCTTTATTGTCTATTCTTAGAACAGCTTACTATGGTTTAACCAAGCGTAGGCTGGACATGGCTCGGCCCGGCCCGGCCTAACAATTTGGGTAACGGGTCGTGACACTAGCCCAGTTAGCCAATACTCCGGCTGGACTTTCTATCTTTGAGTTACTTCGTCTTTCTAAAGAAAGTCGAGAAACCTTGAGTGAAGCTTTGCTACAAGCCGATTCATGCTTAGCTCAACTCAAAAATCCTGATAATATACCGATGTCATGTCCCCAATGCCATAGTATGATGGAATCAATTCCTAATATTACTTTCACATAAGGGGATATGTTGTTAAAGCATAATCGACATGACAGGCCTTTGTGTTTTACAGGGTATATTGACTCTACTGAAATTGACAAGATTTACATTGATCATGGGTCTTCTGTTAGCATTATTCTTTAGAGTATGCTAAGACCCTTGAGGATTCCTTCTAGTGAGTTGACTTACACTAGTATGACAATTGTCGGTTTTAATTCTGGAAGAAGTAAACCATTTGGAGAAAATTCGTCTGAAGATTCAAATAGGTGATCTTCGAACCATGGCAACCTTCTATGTTATCAACTCAGATGTATCTTATAATCTCCTCCTTGGAAGACTATGGATACATGAGCATAACATTGTACCTTCGACTCTCTACCAATGCTTCAAGTATGTAGATTCTCAGGGGATTGTAAAGACTAAATTTGTAGAAATTAATCCTTTTAAGGGTGTTGAAGCCTATTTCTCTGATTCAATACTATATAAACAGGAGCATATGAAGGAAACATCTGATATGGCTTAAGATCGAGCACCTGCAGAAGATCAATCGATTTCAGAAGATCAATCGCCTTCAGAAGATCGACCCCTTGATGATTAAGGTTAAAGGTCGAATTCAACCCCAACCTGTCAGTGATGAACCTTTGATGATTAAAGTCAAAGATAAAAATTCAAGCTACGTCTGATGAAGCTGTGGGGGTTCTAGTCAAGAACCAGGTTCAAACCAACACTAGTCATCAGCCTCTTATAATCAAGGTTAAAGGACGTACTTCTCGTACAGCTGATCCAGAACCACTGGTTATCAACCTTGGCAAGTCTACGCTGAAGACGGATGATGGTCCATTAATGATTAATCCAAAACATAGTAGTCAGTCTGTCAATGATGTAAATATTGATCACTATGTATTCTCTCATTTTAATGAAGATTTCCTTTTGGAGTATATGGCTGTCAAATTTATTAAAAGAATGACTTTATCTGCTGATAATCAAAGTCATCAACATAAAACTGACATAAATACAGAGAAAACCTTATATATTAATCATAAAGAGAATTCGTTTCCTCCTCATGTTAACGTTGGACCCTATTCTCAGAGGTTCCTAACATCTTCTCCTTATAATTTTCTACCTTTAGCCTCATCATCACAAGCTTGTGTAACTTATAGACGTCACGAAGAATCTTATTTTGTGATGCTGTCTAATAAGAAAAATAAGCGTCAAATTGTGTTTGGCTTGGCTAGAAATATCCCTGCTATTCAGACAGATAATCTCGTAGAGAAAGATAAAAAAAAATCAGAATTGAAAAATATAGTCAACAATCTCTTAAGATTATCCAAAATATGGTATATGATTTGAAAACCATGCTAGATCTCAATCAAAGCAAAGGTAGACGATTACCGTTATGCGGTGATCCGTTTTATCAACGAACCCGTCACAGTTTAGGATACGATACATCCTACATGTTTAATGAAGATATGGAAAAAGAATTTTCTTCCAGTTCTTTACATTCCTCAGATTCTGAAGGAGTGCAGTATGTTGAATCTGAGCGTGTCTTTTCAATCAATATGGTTCAAACCGATGGTGAATCTGAATTATTTGAAAATGACCCTTGGGTACAACAAATGGACATTCAGTGGGAGCTTCGGTTTGAACAACGACAACCACCCGCAGAAGATGAAATTGTCTAGATTGATGTTGGAGACGAAACTACGTCTAAGCTAATATTCATCAGTAAAAACCTTTCTGAAGATGAAAAAAAAGAGTTCATAAAGCTGATAAAAGAATATATCGATATTTTTGCATAGAGTTATGAGGATATGCCGGGTCTGGATCCTAAAGTAGCTACTCATAAAATCAATATTCTTCCTAATGCCAAACCTATAAAACAACAGCAGCGATATTTTCGACCAGATATGATGGATACAATTGAAGCAGAAGTCAAAACGCTGATTACATGTGGCTTTGTCCATGAAGAGCAACTCCTAGATTGGGTTGCTAATATTGTCCCTGTCATGAAGAAGAATAAAAATTTCGAGTTTGCATAGATTTTCGAGATCTTAACGCAGCCTGTCCAAAAGACGAATTTCTACTTCCGATTACTGATGTCATGATAGACAATACATTTGGTTTTGAACGCATGTCTTTCATGGACAAATTTTTAGGATATAACCAAATTAAAATGCATCTAGGAGATGAAAAGCACACTGCTTTCCGTACACCCCTTGGAGTTCATTGCTACATAGTTATGCCTTTTGGTCTGAAAAATTCTAGCGCTACATATCAAAGAGCCATGAGCAACATCTTCAAGAACATCTGCGAAAAACAGTTGAATGTTACGAATATTATATCGCTGTCAAAAGTCGATTAAAAGATTATCACATTCAAGACTTGAAGACAGTATTTGAGTTGATGCGTCGACATCAATTAAAGATGAACCCTACTATGTCTTTCTTAGGGGTCTCCAGTGGCAAGTTTTTGGGATTTGTCATTACTTCTCAAGGTATTCATGTTGATCCTGATAAAGTAAAAGCAATTCTTGAAATGCGTCCTCCACGTAATCTGAAAGAACTCCGTGGCTTTCAAGGTCGAATTGCTTATATCAGGAGATTTATATCCAATCTTTCTGGGAGATGTCAACCTTTCTCTCATTTATTGAAGAAATGTGTATTATTTGTTTGGGATGATGTATGTCAAAAAGTATTCAACGACATCAAGCAATACCTTACAAATTCACCTGTTTTAGCACCCCCAATAGTGGAAAGACCATTTTTGCTATATGTTCGAGCATTAGATCATTCTCTTGGTGCTCTTCTTGCACAGAAAAGTGATAAGGGTCATGTATAGGCAATTTATTATCTTAGCCGAATGATGGTTGGAGCTGAATACAAGTATACTCCTGTGGAAAAAGAATGTCTAGCCTTGGTTTTTGTCATTCAAAAGACGTGACATTATGTGTCGGGACAGACTATTCATTTCATATCCAGAATAAATCCTATTCGAGTATTGATAAAAAAGCCGAGTATTCTCAACTCCCGGTTAGCTACCTGGGAAATATTGCTTACTCCTTTTGATATGGTCTACATACCTCAAAAATCAGTGAAGGGTCAAGCATTAGCTGACTTCTTAGCAGCTCACCCTATACCGAAAACTTAATTCCAAGCTATATGAAGACATTCCTGATGAAGTCGTAGATTGCAACATGACTTTAAAAAATGACATTTGGTAGCTATACTTTGATGGAGCATCACGAGTTGGGCCTAAAGGCAATATTGTCTCTAGAGTAGGCATCGTTTTGGTCTCTACTGATAAAATAGTCATATACCGTGCTTGTTCTCTCAATAAACCATGTTCCAATAATGTGGCAGAATATAATGCTCTGCTAATTGGTCTTCAAGGAGCAAAACAATTGGATATTGAGTTCTTAGAAGCATATGGAGATTCTCAACTGATTGTTAATCAAGTCAGAGGGACATATGAAGTCAGAAACCCGGACCTCATTCCTTATCATCAAGTGGTAATCAAATTGGCTCTTTCATTCAAATGGTTCTTCATTGAATTCGTACCACATTCTCAAAATTTGGAAGCTGACGCTCTCGCTAGTCTCGCTACAGACTTAGCAATTCCAATTAGAAGATAAAACACCATTACTTTATTGGATAGAGATTTATTCTGTGTCAAGAATAATTTACATATCAAATAGAGTTATGCTTCCGAATCAAATTCTCAGCAAAGGGATTGGAGTAGTCCATTTATTGATTATGCAGTTTATAGAATTTTACCTGAAGATCCAAAAAAGTTGCATCAATCAAAAGACGATCATTTCGATTCTATTATGATACTTCTATGTACATGTTGTATCGTCGTTCTTATGATGGGCTTTTACTGCGTTGTCTTTCGGAAAGCGAAGCCAAGCAAACACTTCGTGAGGCTCATGATGGAGTTTGTGGTGCACATCAACCAGGTCCAAAGTTACAGGACCGTATTCAAAGAATGGGTTATTATTGGCCTTCTATGATAGCAGATGCTGTGGATTATGCCAGACGGTGTAAAGCATGCCAGGTTTATGCTGATTTTATTCATCAACCCTCTGAATTTTTACATCCTACAGCAGCTTCTTGGCCTTTTGAAGGTTGGGGTATGGATATTATTGGTTCAATTAATCCTCCTTCTGTCAAAGGACATCGGTTTATCCTGGCCATAATTGGTTACTTTTCTAAATAGATAGAAGCGATTCCTCTTGTTGAAGTAAAAACATCTAACATCGTTAGCTTCATCAAACATCATGTCATTTATCGTTTCGGGATTCCCCGAAGGCTAATTTATGATAACGGACCATAATTTGCCAGTCAAGCGTTTTATCGATTTTGTGACAAAAATCGTATCCAAAACATAGCTTCTATAGCATATAATCCAGCTGCTAATGGTTTAGCAGAAGCTTTCAACAAAACGATTATTAAACTTCTCAAAAAGTTCGTCTCTTCTAATAAACATGATTGGAACGAGAAACTTGGAGAATGTTTATGGGCTTATCGAACAACAGTCCGAACTCCAACTGGTTTTACACCATTTTTATTGGTTTACGGATATGAAGCCGTTCTTCCACTGGAGATCCAGATACCATCTCTTAGAATAGCCATTGCTAATGAGCTAACTATAGAGAATAATGATCGCTTGAGACTCCAAGAACTTGAAGGTTTGGATGAGAAGCGTCTTCAAGCATAATAGCACATTGAGCTGTATCAAGCCCGCATATCTCGAGCTTTCAATCGCAAAGTTAAAGAAAGGGTGTTTAAAGTGCGAGATTTGGTTCTAGCTGTCCGAAGACCCATGGTTATGACTTATAAAAGTAAATACAAATTCCAAGCTAAATGGGAGGGTCCTTATGTAGTCGAAACCGTATTCTCCAATGGTGCATATAGGTTATGCAAACCCAATAGAGATTTGCTCATGATGCCAATTAACGGTAAATTCTTGAAGAAATGCTACGTTTGAATTTCTTCTTTATTCCCCAGCTACCAAGGTTTGGTTAAGCTGATTATTTATTCTTCTAAAAGAGAATTTTGATCTTCTGTCTTACCAGCTGATTTCAGAAAGAAAAAGATTTATTATTTATCATGTCTTCATTACCTCCGAATAAATATTAAATCTACTTCTTTTACTTTATTTATCTATCATGTCCATACTACCTCTGAATAGATATTTGTCTATTTTCTTTGAGTCATTACGATCTATTATGTCCATATTACCTCTGACAGTATTATATACTCTAAAGAAAACACGATTTATTATCTATCATGTCCATATTACCTCTGGATAGATATAATCTACTTTATTGAGTTTGGAAAACTTATCATGTCCATATTACCTCTGATAATTGTTTTTTTTATCTCACAACCATTTTATAAAAAATATTTCATTCATTGCATGATTTGAAATATTACAACAAAAGAAAGACAGAATACAAAATTCTTTATTGATAACATGAAAGGAAGAATACAAAATTCTTTATTCCTAAGGTGGAGCAGACAGATCTTCAATCATCTTCTGTAATTCAGCCAGTCGTTTTTCACGAGAGCCCACTACAGTTGTATATGCTATAGATCTTTGGGCTTCCGCAATACGGAGATGGGAGAGTTCGACAAAAGTAACTATCATCTTATCCTTGGCTTCATCGAGGGTTTTAATGGTAGCTTCAGCACCAAAGACCTTCCCTTCCAATATTGAGCTCTGCGTCAGATGTTTATCTCGAGCTGCAATCATTTGCTCTCTCTGCCTTCAATCGAGCCAACTCTACTTCAACTTCACGAATTCTATCATCTTGTTGATGAATTCTCATGTTTGAAGTTTCATAGGCTTCTCTATGTGTTTCCAGTAGGGGTTTAGTTTCGTTCAAAAAAGCCCTCTCCTTGGCAACTTTGCTGTTGTAGTCCTAAAGAGATTCTTTAAAAGTAGTCTCCCGAGTGATGTATTCAGCTGATAAAGCATTATACTCAGTCTGGATGAGACTTTCGTGGGTTTCACTTGACAAACTTAGATATTCCTTAATAGGCTGTTCAAGTCCTTCCACTACTTTCTCTAGAGCTGCCGCTCTCTCAGCATCATTAAACATAGCAACATTCCCAATAGTGGAAGCAATCGCAGCCTTCAAGCTTTATAATTTAGGCCCTTCTTCAGGACCATCTTGATCAAGGCCGCCAAGGTTTTATAAAAAGCTTCAGTATGAATCTCAACTAAAAGATTCATTTCTGCATGGAAACTCGGTGTGGCAGCATGGTCTAGAAAATCCTTCTTCTGAAGACTGGAGGCGAATGTTGTCGTTGCCTTGGTAGTAAGTTGAGTTAAAGCCATAGTTGTTGTTGCTACCATGGCTGATTGAGTTCCAGGAAGTTCTGGGACTACATCTTCATCAACTTTTTTTGCTACCTCCTGAGGATGAGTTTCGGTGGTAGAAGATGGTATCATGGAAGTGCTGCTTCCTATGTTCGATTCACACTTGAACACAGTTGTCTCAGGAGCTTGAGCTGGACTGGCAGTAATAATTGATGTTGCCGCTACATCCACGGTCTCAGCAATCTGTTCTTGAGCAGCAATTGATTCTTGGAATACTGTTGGCTCTTTGTCTACAGCTTGCTCCTCATCTGCAACTGGCTCTTCTTCTGCTGCAGTTGCTTCTTCTCTCTCTTCGACAGGCGAAGGCAATTTCTGATATGCCTCTTCTGTAGGCTCTTGTGGTATCTCCATAGGTGGAGAGTCTTCTTTAGAAGCAGAATCTTCTTTCGAAGAAGAACTCTCTTCTTCAGACTCTATGTCTTCTTTATGAATAGTTTCTTGAGGAGGAGGAGGAGCCACAGGCTTTGATGCAGCGATGATACCTACAAAGATTAAGCAAAATAGTTAATATACAAAATCATAATACATATTTTTGTATAAATTTTGTGTAATTTATCTTTACCTGGAGTAGGTGCAGGATGCGCCAAGGGTGCATCATAATCCATATCCCAGTCATCATCCTCTAATTCAAGGGCTGGTTCATCCGAAGGGATTGGTTCCAGATCAACAACATGAGTTGTGGCAGTATCTTCAACAGCTTTCTCCTTTTGTGGCGAAGTGAGATGTAGTGAAGTGCTGAGGCGTCCAGGAGATAGGACTCCTACAACTTCTGTTGCTGCTGCTGGCTAGGATGCTGAAGACCCTTCTCCAGGTTAAGGTGAATAAGATGTAATATTTTGGGGCTCCTCAACAGGAGTTTCGCTTTCTGGAGTAGCGGCTCTCTGTCTGGAAGGCCCTTTAACAGTAATCTTTTTTTTTTCTCGAAGAATAACAGCTGTATCTATTTTCCGCTTCCGGGTTGTAGTGATGGTATTGGGTCCTACAACTGGTTCCCCCATTCCCATAGGGAGTGCTTCCAGATATTCATCCGAAATAGCATCATCATCAGGTATGTCCGAAGGTACCCTAACTGGTTCTTCGACATTTCCTTCCTTGTCCCATCGAAGACTTCCCTTCATGCTGTAGTCATTTGTGAAGGAACGAATGGAGGCATAAAAATGAGCATATAAATGGAGCATTCGCAGCTCAGTTGTACTTGTGGCAGTGGACATACGGAATCTGGCACCGGTACATCCAGCGCTGAAATACCTCCATGTCCTTGCACCATCAACTAATTTTCCATAATAGGTCATACCCAAACTGACGAGCGAACCGACTGGGTAGATACAGTTCGAACATACAGTTGTCTTCACTTTTATACATCAGATGCGAGGGTCTGATGCATATTAGCCATTTAAAGACTGGTGCAGGTATCTCACTCCTCTCTTGACCTACATTTTCAAATTGCACACCGAAATAGTCAGCTGGGACTGGTGGTCTTGTGCAGAAGAAGTTCCACCCATGGGAAAAGTTTAGTGTTGCCTGGGTATCCGCCACTGAATTCACAGTCCACGTGGCTTTATTAAACTTCTAGAGGAATACCTTTATATCATTTCCAGGTCCTGGTGGCAATAAATTGCAGTTGTGATGCAATAACCAGCCCATTAAATAAGTGGGCATCTCCACCCTAGGGAAATCTTTTCGGTAAGGAGCATTATTGATCAGTTCATCACCAAATGCTCGTAAACCTGTATTTATCCGATATACTATTGGTGATAACAGGTTGATTCTGGCCTTGAATACCAAACGTACTGCTGGCCATAGTACGTTTCGGTGAATCCTATCGACTGTACCAGTCCCTGGAACAATCCATCTTTGCAGCCACATGGAAAGAAAGTCCGCCAGCAAGGCTTCCTTTGAGAGCTTTCGACTGCCATGTCTCAGAAAGCTCAATACTTTAGTTCCTGCAGGGAATTCTCCAGTCTTGGTGGTCAAATATTTGTCCGAAGACTTATAGGTGATCATCCAAGTGTTTATTGAATCAGTAGGAATTATTGAACAAGGGTTGATAGGTTGAGCCTTGTTATCTTGAAATCTCTCCTTGTCATCCTTGGATATCCTATTCTTATGGTAGAATAGATATGTTGTCCATTTATTGATGTATGCCAAATGCGATCCACTTTCATACATAGTGGTACCAATCAGATAATGGCACATAAACTCTTGGCATACCTCAACTAAATAAGGATTTTTCTCCCTGATTTCTGCTAGTTCCCGGTTGGAGGGAACGTATTCTTCATATGGAGCTTCCCCTATTGGCAGCATGGAGATGAATTACATCTCATGCAGTACAAGACCCATTTCACCTATTGGGGTTGCAAAAGTCCCTGTCGAGCTGATATACAATTCCATCAAGGCTAAGAACAAGTTATTGTTCATTATTATGCCTTGACTTGTGGAGGCTACTGCTTCAAACAGCCCAGTGGTTCGTAGGTCTGCTTCAAAGTTCTTTATGATCCAAGCACTAAGTTGAATTCAGTTATTATTGTGAAGGTTCATCCACCCTGGTAGCCTAGGGTTAACCTGGGGATATAGTACTGAGGATTTCATAAACTTGTTTATGAATATCGGTATCTGCACTGGTTGGATCAGAGCTGATCCCTCGTTCGGTGTGAATCCAGGCAGTAAACCGGAAAAAGGAATGACACCACCGTTGGGAGTACTGGTACGGTAGACCATTTGGTTGGACCCGTTCCTCTTGAAAATAATTCTGTCTGGTCTACCATGACTGTTAGGAGTCAGGTTCCAGATCATCTGTCCTGGGTGAGTGGCGTGAATAAACGAAGACATGGGATAATCCCTTGGCATGGTTAGGAGATACATCGCCCTCTCTCCAAACATAAGCACCCAAGCCTCCTTCTTGGGGTTCGTCTGTGATTAAAAATCAATAGCATCCCCAAAAATGAAAGCAGGCTTCAAAAATTGCTGGCCATCTAGCGACACCAGCAATTTTCCATTTATCAATAACATCAGCATTTTGTCTCCCTGAGCAGCTATCAGTTGTTGTCTCTCTTCAGGGTACTGTTTGTCAGTTTGTGGGAACTCAACATGAGACAGATTCTCCAAATAGTTGGAACCCAAGATACCAGTTGGGAAACCAAAGACTTCGGAGAGAGGATGAATTTGCAAGTCCACTGCCAAAAGAAAAAGAAGAATCAAATTAGTAAAAATCTAATTTGAATTTTATGCAGATGACTTATTCACACAGATCTTTTACGCAAGTGAATTTTACGCATAAAAATCAAGACTCTGTACTAGAGGGCTTGACTATGCAAATTTTACGCTTACGCGTAGAAGTTAAGTTGATTAAAAAATTAAGTGCAAAAGTTCTATGTTTTTATAATCGACTTTTATGCAAAGTCTTATCACGAGTGTATTTACGCTGACACATATGAATGTGGGTATATTTTTCATATTATTACGCTGACACATAGGAATGTTGGCATATTTTTCATATTTTTACGCTGGTACATATGAATGTGGGAATATTTTTCATATTTTTACGCTGGCACATATGAATGTGGGCGTATTTTTCATATTTTAACGCTGGCACATATGAATGTGGGAGTATTTTTTTATATTTTTATGCTGAGACGTATGAATGTGGGCGTATTTTTTATATTTTTATGCTGACACGTGTAAACGTGGGCGTACGAATTAGGTTTTCTCTTGGATCATCTTCCTCGATGAAATCCATGGTTGAATAGCGGGGATTTCTACCTATCATGGCCGGAGCCATGTTTGGGTGTCTTATACGAGTCTTCTCGCGACATGGGGAAGCCACGGCGGTGTCGTGTCTCTCCGACGATCTCGTTGATGAGGTGGTGGCGTGCTTCTTCCCCTTGACTTGGTTGATCGCCTTGCTCTTTGGTGCCATTTGTTTGAATGGGATTTCGAAGACAAGGGTAAAGAAGATTGAGATTGCAAGAGATGAGTAAAGTTCTCTCTCTACTAGCGAAGCTCTATTTATAGAAAATTTTGCAATCGGTTCAAATTCCCGAAGTAACTGTTGGGTATCCCAAATTTTACGCCTCCGAGATGACTGTTGGGTATTCCGAATTTTATGCTTCTGAGATGACTTTTGGGTAGCCCAAATTTTACGCTTCTGAGATGATTGTTAGATATCATGGATTTTACGCTTCTGTTCAAAGTATTTCAACTTTTGAAACAAACTTTGAAAACTTTGAAGGGGGTCTTGTAGAAGCATAAATAAATTTCATAGACCAAGTCAAAAGAAGTTGAGAGCTTTACGCAAAGTCAGTTTCAGACTCTACGCGAAGCCCATTTAAAGACTCTACGCAAGTAAAACTGAATCAAATTCAAGCTCTACACAGAGATCAAACAGAGTCTAACTCTACGCAAGCTCCTCTATGCGAGAGCATTCTCAGACTTTATGCGAGAGACAGGCTGTCCAGACTGTATTTAATATACGTGGTACTGCTCTGACAGAATGATTTTCTGACAGAACATTGCACAGAAGCCAAGAAGATTTTTGTACCAAACTAACGCTTGTAGTTTAGTTTGCAGATGGGTTACTTTACGCTCAAGAGACCGATGCCTTTACGCATGAAAGTTATTTGAGTTTCTTACGCTCAAGGCTATCTTAGATAATTTTGTTTGCGTAGAGTTTATTTGAGCTAGCTAAACGCTCAAGGCTACTTTTTAGCCGCTCTACGCAGGAAGTTTGTTTTGGGTTATTTTACGCTCAATATTTTCTGGCTATGTGAGAACGTGGTCTGCATACGTGGCTTTCATGCCACACTTATCGAGGAACGTGTGTATGTGCTCTCCCCATATTGTTGAAGTTGTGGGATACGTGTCACCATGCGTAGAGACCACAACTCTATATGGGACACGTGTCATCACGCGTAGAGGTCGATTTTCAATCGTGGGTGGCAGTTACTTGCGTAGAGACCCAACTATGTTGCTTTTTACGCATAGAGGGTCTAGTCTACAAATAGACTTATTTTTTTAATATAAGGTACAAGATTTTAGAGACCAGAGACTTTCAGAGCAAAGTAATTTTCCAGAGTGTTTCTCTTCAACTTTTTCTCAAGAACAGAGTGAAGCAAAGCAAGAAAGCATTCGACTGTGCCATCAGTGCCAATTGTGTCGATACCTTTCCGATGACTTAGTTCTTTCGGTTGTTCTTCTTCAAGCAGTTCTCTTCATCATCATCGTGTGGTCCAAGGAACCAAGTGATCGCTCTCAGATCAGACTTCCATAGCAATACTTTCCAGAATCAACTTGTACTTTTATACTTTTTCTCGTTTTCTTTCAAAAGCCTTTTAAGGGCATTTTGTTAAGTGAAACAGACCCAGGGGAACTTTCCTGGACCCCCGGCAACCTCGTCGGACTGTCGGCCGCCGTCGGCCACAGCACCCAACCACGGCAACAGCAGTAGTAGCCGCTGCAACCAACAGCTTTCGCGGTAATCCTTCTCCTTCCTCGCTTAATCAAATTTTGATCAAAAAATTCCTGATTAGAGTCTTCATAACCCTTTCGACATCCCGACAACTATTTCTTGGAGTGGTCGTTCCATCGACTCAGAAAATTGATCCAAAGTTTGGAGAATAACTGTCACAAAAATATATTACAAACAATCCAAGTAGCATCGTTCACAGGCCCACCCTAGTCAACCTGTTTACAGTTTTGAAATTTCACCTGAACGAAGTTTTAGACCACATGCAGCACTGCAAACACTTTCTTTCAGTTTAATTTCTAATTCACTATATGTAAATGTCTTCGACTTCAAAATCCTAGAAAAACCCGTTTTCGAAAACTAAAAATTTTAATAAAACTGCCCGATACGACGTGCGTTCCGCCAATTCGGGCGACGTGGTCGCAAACTATAAGCATCGAAAGGTGCGTAACAACTTCGCGGACTTGCGGGCTTTGACGAAATTCAAATTGGTTGCGTGCGCGCGACAAATTTGACCCGCATCCGTCGAAGAACGTCGTATCAGCCCTTTTCAAAATTTCCCAACTACTTTGTGCACACTCGTCAGACTGCGACGAAACTTGCGCCATTGGACTCAAAATATTTTTCTGGTCCTATGAGCCAAGTTTGGTTCGATTCTGAGACCGTTGACCGGATCGCCGTTTTGCGAGTCCCACGATCCAACTCAACGTGCGATTTTGTGCACAGCTCATCGGAATCCAAAATTGGACATACCGTTGGGTTCGTCTCGTCAAAACAAATCTATAAACATATAGTTTGACAACTTTGGAGATCGTAGGATCTGGCACGCGTTTCGGTGTAAAGCGGGTCTAACGGTGGATATCGTTTTGACTCGAAATTACAATTTTGCCCCTATTTCGGTGCATTTCCTAGGTATATCTTTTACACCGAGAACGTTTTTGATGTTTGTTTCAACATTCGGGAACTTTTGCGGAGGTTCCACTCTTGTTGCTTCTTCTCACTTGTCGATTTCATCTACTGGACGTCGTCAAAACACCTTCCAACCACCAGGTAAGTATACCTTGCTATATTTACTGTCATATTATTTATTTTCAACATTTATTTAATTTGTTTCATATTTTTGTCTTATTGTTATAAACTGTGCGTCTAAGTCACACTTGGGTGCAAGCGACTCTATTAGTCATTTTTTTGTTGCTTTATTTTATTTGATGCATATTGACTTAGTTTTAGCAGACTACCTTCTTATTGTGGAATATCCTTATATCTCCATTAGCTATGAAACTCACACTTCACAGTTTGAGACATGTTGCTAGGGGCACGGCTTGCATATGGACTGGCCATCTCTATGTAAGAAGTTATGTGACAGATGGATGATCGTAACTACTATGACTAGGATGTAGAGACTCAGGCAGTTACACAGCAGGATGAGCCATGGGCATGACTTGGTCAGTGGGGAACATTAAGGGGAGGACAGTCGCTAGTGCGTATGAAAATCCAAACAGGTAAACCACAGTCTCCGGATGAAACTGTGGCGATTATATTTGCAGATGCCCTCTGACGTCTTGGACGTTAGGACGGATACAGATGACTGGATGCCAGTTATATACACATAGCCTAAATCCCACCTATGTGCATGAATGTTGTCCTCTAAATTGCACAATAGATGGTTAGAAATCCCTTTACATATTGGTGTCTAGGAGAGTCTTGCATATTATTATTATTCTGACAGTTCATATTAGCATGTTCTTCCTGTATCTTGTTACGTCCCTCTGAGGACCTGGTGATCTCTCCAGGTATTGACGACGAGCAGTATCCTGAGGAGTAAGGTTCTGGACTAGAGTCTCCATTTGCAGCTGAGGAGGTCTCGCCTTCGGGGCATATTTGATTCTATTCTTAGTTGATGGACTTATGTAGTAGAGACTCTTTTTCATATTCATTTTCTTTTAGTAGTTCGGTAGTGGATTTGTTTCCGCTCGACATATATTTCTCTTTATTTTGAGTTGAGATATTTTGGTTTATTATTTCTCTTATTTAACATTGTGGATGATATATAGAAACTGCCTGTGACCATGTTATATTGTTATGAGCTGGAGCACTCTTATTACAGCTTATGTGTGTACACGTAGATTCCATATATTGGAGTAGTCTGTGTATGCATACAGCTGGCATGTATGTATTTCCTAGTCCTACGTATATTGGGACTGGGGCGTTACAGACACACTACCTTCATGTGCAATAACATAACCTGGACAGGTCCTTGTCTTCTGATTGGGGCAGGGGGAGTATTTATTTGGTTATGTGATCTACACCATTTCATGTATAAATCTAAACTAGATTTAAGTCATGTATAACCTAAGCCTATTTACATAACCAAAGATGTGCTCTGAGTCACATAGTTAACTCAGTTTTCTTATCTATATCATGTATATCTATTTTCACTATATCACGTTCTTCTTTTTACAGTTGCTCTACTATTTCTTTACAGCAGTTCATGTATATTATTCTATAGCTTATTTTATATTTCCTTTCATGTTATGAACTGTGTGAGAGATATGTATTCGTTCCTGTCCTGACTAGACCCGTTGAAAATATTACAGATGATGAGGATTGCTGCGACACTTACTATGGAGGAGGCCTAGTTGACACAGGTGATCTGGACCCTCAGCAGGATCCAGTAGTCGCTGAGAACTTGCCATGAGCTAGATTAGACTTACATTATTATCTATTTACCAGACTTTGTGATTGTATTGAGATTTATTATGGTGTGGTTTACACCGGGATTATTCTTCATGTTGTGACTCTCTGTTGAGATTATTTTTCTTCTATTCCATCTTAGTTATTGTGATTGAGTTGTACCATATATATTGTTCTTCAATTAGAGCATATTCTAGATTGTGTTAGATGTTGGACCTAGGATAACGTTCTACCGCCAACAATGCGGCGTAGGCTGGACGTACCCACGTCTCGTGTCCTTACACCGGGTGCGGATCGTGACACATTTTTTGTGGTGGCCCATGCAGGTCCAATCGCAACTAGTGTGATTTCGTAGTGGTACTCGAACTAGAGTATCACTACCGCCGACAGTAGGATATAGGATATAAGTTAAGGTACTCAATCCCAATAGGAAAACTCTTATCTAATTCTTGCTGTTAATTGTCTTCTTTTGAAAACAAACTGTCATCCTTTGATTTTTTGCTTCATTCTCAGTAATTGCTTCTTGTTTTGATATGCCTTCAGGATGGTTATGGAGACACGATCTCATCGCTCCGGTCCATGCAGGTCCAGATTCGTATTAGTGCGATATCGTGGTAGTACAGCGACTTAGTCGTACTACTACGAGCCTACTATAGAGTATATGAAGTAAAGTGTTAGAATAAGAGGATACTCAATCACTGTTAAGATTCTTTGAGAGATTCCTGGGACGACCCTTGAGAATCTTATTTAACTTCGATTTAAAATTTTTTCCCTCGATTTGATTCACCTATTACTCATTTGATTCACCCATTACTCCTTGTTATTGAATACGATTTTGATGGATTCATTGTTGAATTTTGAATCTTGATGATTAGTTGTTAACTAAAGTTTATATTTCAATATATTTATATTTATATTTATTTTATTTTGGAATTTAGGATATAACCTGATAACATACTTGATAAGGACAGTGAGAAAGTTAAATGTCTACTTTAATTGTGGAGTTAGGATTTATCACAGTCATACTGGCTAGCACGACAAGGACATAGAGCCTGATTTAGATATACTTATCCTAGTTATGGAATTTAGATTTTTTTGCAGCCATACCGGTTGGCGAGGTAAGAATTCTAAATAACATGATTATAGGGTGTATACCTTAGTTACGGACTCTATTTTTTATTGCAGCTATGCTTACTGGCGTGGCAAAATTCTAGCAACATGATTTCAAGAAGACGTGCATGGTTATCAGATTATATCTCAAAATTTGTTCATTTCTTTGAACATGTGAGCAAGAACAGGTTTTATCATTATTTATTTCTTGCCATTATTTTTTGTATTCCTATTTTTCTTTATTTTAGTTAACTCTGTCCCAATTACAATCAATCACCCATCTCGTATCTAATTCTGTCATCTATACTTTAAAACCTTTTTACCTTGGAAAGGTCGAGGAAGTGACGTAAATCATCTAGCTCGAAAAGGATGTAATTTGTTATCTCATGATAATCTATGTAGGGATATAAAATGTTGGTCTTTGATATAGAAGTTTGAGATAGAGATGTGGTAGAAATTGAGAATGAAATCAAGAGATTTATATTATCAATCTAGGAATGATCACACACAGAGAAATATTTGGATGTAGATAATAGATGCATTTCTTAGCTGACGAGGATATTCGAGGTCGACATAGTTGAGGACTTGGATAAATTTTGGTTATTGGTTCTTGAGACGTTTACTTTAAGGCTACGATGTTAAATTTAGGGACTTAGTAATAGAAAAGAGATTTTAACGGTATTCGATGGAAATACGAAATTGAATAAGATATTGCAAGAAAATGGCTAAGAACAGAAAGAACACAAGGATTTTTGAGTTAAAAAAATATAGAGATTTTTTAGAAAATTTTAAATTTTAAGGAGAATAATATTTGAGGGTATACGTTGAAGGAAATATGAAGGTTGATTTAATGGAGAATAAGTTTTGTAAGGCCTAGTAGTTTCAGATTGAATAACACGAGGAGAGTAATTTGAACAAGTTCAAGGATTTCATAAAACTTGATTTAGAGGTTTCTGTCACCCTCATTTCCCGTATTTTCCGTATTTCGTATTTATACTCGTATCTGGATTTTTGGCCTGTATTTTTTTTATATATTTTTCTCAACTTGTGGGATTTCGGTATTTCTCGTATTTTGGGTTTTGGCATGGCTCGGTTTTATTTAGATCGGTTCGGTTTTATGTGAGTTGGTTCAGTATGCTAGGATAGACTGCCATATTGGCAGAGTTGCCTTTAGTATCCCCGACGAGCCAGAGTTTTTATTTTCCAGAGGCGCAGTGGAGCCATCTTCCCCAGCATTGCGGATGGCAGTAGCAGCAGTGCAGTTACCCCGGATAGTTGAAGAGTTTCCAGATGTCTTTCCAGAGGAGCTTCCAGGGATGCCGCCAGAGCGGGAGATTGAGTTCACTATAGACTTGATTCCTGGGACAGCACCAGTGTCAGAGCGAGTCTACAGGATGGCGCCTTCAGAATTGGAGATTTTGTACAAGATGATTGAAGAACTGAGGACCAAGGGATTCATCCGTACAAGTGGATCGCCTTGGGGAGCCCCGATGCTTCTTGTGAAAAAGAAGGATGGTACGTCCAGGCTATGTGTTGATTATCGTACCTTAAATTCGGTGACAATCAAGAACAGATACCCTCTTCCGAGGATAGATGACTTGTTTGATCAGCTCAGAGGGGCTTCAGCATTCTCGAAGATCGACTTGCGGTCAGGATACCACCAGATCAGAGTCAGAGAATAGGACATCCCGAAGACAGCATTTAGATCGAGGTATGGACATTGGGAGTTCCTTGTTATGCCCTTTGGAGCGACCAATGCGCCGGCCGTATTCATGGACCTCATGAATCGCATTTTCATGCCTTACTTGGACCAATTTGTGATCGTGTTCCTAGATGACATCCTGGTCTACAGCAAGAGTGAAGTAGAGCATGAGCAGCATCTCAGAGTCGTCCTTCAGACGCTTGGGGAGCATCAGTTGTACGCCAAGTTCAGTAAATGCGAGTTCTGGCTCTATCGTATTTCGTACTTAGGTCACATCATTACCCGAGAAGGAGTGCAAGTGGATCCCCAGAAGATTGTGGCTATCGAGTCGTGGCCGGTACCCAGCTCAGTGGCAGAGGTTCGCAGCTTCCTTGGATTGGCCGGCTACTACCGACGGTTCGTTTCAGATTTTGTAAGGATTTCAGCACCGATGACCCAGTTGACCCGCAAGGATGTGCCGTTTGTTTGGACAGCAGAGTGTTAGGAATCATTTGAGAAATTGAAGCGAGGTTTGATAACGGCTCCCATTCTCACCTTTCCAGATGGGACCGGAGGATTCACAGTTTATTGCGACGCTTCAGGCAGAGGATTGGGGTGTATCTTGATGCAGCATGGGAAGGTAATATCTTATGCGTCACGCCAACTTCGTGATCATGAGAAGAATTACCCGACCCACGACTTGGAATTGGCGGCGGTAGTGTTTACTTTGAAGTTGTGGAGACACTACTTGTACGGAGATAGAGTGGAGATCTTTACTGATCATAAGAGCCTGAATATGTTTTCACCCAGAAGGATCTTAATATGCGACAGAGAAGATGGCTCGAGCTATTGGTGGATTATGATATGGATTTACAGTATCATCCCAGGAAGGCCAACGTTGTAGCAGATGCATTGAGCAGGAGAGGCGGAGTTTATTTCCTGACGGCGCAACCAGAATTATTGGCAGATCTTCAGAAGATGGGGATTGAAGTGGTTCTTCCTACCAGTGTGGCATTGATGGCCAGTCTACAGGTTCAGTCCAGCATAGTTGAGAGGATCCGGATGGCGCAGTCAGCAGATTCCAAGCTTCGGCGACTCAGAGCAGAGTGTGAAGCAGAAAGAAGGCCAGAGTTATGTATCCATGAAGACGGTACCCTTCGGCACGGCACTCGTCTTTGTGTACCTAGTAGAGATATCAGACAGGAAGTCTTGACAAAAGCCCACAGTTCACAGTATTCTATTCATCCGGGTGTTACAAAGATGTACCGTGATATTCGTCAGCATTTTTGGTGGAATGGCATGAAGAGGGAGATAGCCCGGTTTGTCTCTCGGTGTTTGGTTTGCCAACAGGTTAAAGCTGAACATCAGAGGCCCGTTGGACTTCTTCAACCCTTATCGATCCTAGAATGGAAATGGAAACATATAACCATGGATTTCGTGACCGGATTGCCCAGATCTTCGGCCGGCAGAGATGTTATTTGGGTAATTGTGGACAGGCTTACCAAGGTGGCACACTTTCTTCCATTCAGAGTTGGACAGTCGACGGCACAGCTAGCAGAGATGTACCTCAGGCAGATCGTCAGGCTTCACGGTGTGCCAGTCAGCATCACCTCAGACAGGGATTCAAGATTCACATCACACTTTTGGCACAGCTTGCAGAAGAGTTTGGGGACTCGCCTTCAGTTCAGCTCAGCTTATCACCCACAGACGGATGGTCAATCAGAACGCACAATCCAGACTCTTAAAGATATGTTGAGATCCTGTACCCTTGACTTCGGTGGTTCATAGGAGAATCATCTGCACCTGGTGGAATTCTCGTACAACAACAGTTATCAGGCCAGTATCCAGATGGCACCCTTCGAGGCTCTCTATGGCAGGAAGTGCAGATCCCCGTTAGCATGGGACGATGTCGGAGAGAGGCAGATGCTCGGACCCGAGTTGATTTCCCAGACGGTTGAAGTAGTCAGGAAGGTCAGAGATCACCTCCGAGTTGCCCAGGACTGCCAGCACCATTGGGCCGATGCTCATCGGCGTCCCTTAGAATTTGCTGTCGACGACCATGTATTCCTTAGGATCTCGCCTAACCGCGACGTCATTCGCTTTGGCATGCGGGGAAAGCTTAGTCCTAGGTATATAGGGCCGTTCGATATTCTAGAGCGAGTAGGAAATGTATCCTATCGTCTCGCTCTTCCGCCGTCGCTAAGTGAGGTACATGATGTATTCCATGTGTCCCAATTACGACGGTATATTCCGGACCCGAGCCACATCCTAGACCATTCGGAATTGGTTGTTGGTACCAACCTTTCGTATGAGGAAAGGCCCGTGTCTATTTTGGACCGGAGGGAAAGGATACTCAAGAACAAGACTATTAAATTAGTCCGTGTTGCTTGGGGTCATCACTCTCTGGGTGAGTCAACGTGGGAGCGTGAGGACGACATCCGATCGCGATATCCCTACCTGTTTGACTCGTGAGGTATAATGTCTTTCTTATGCCTTATATTTTCCCTTCCTTGCTTGCATTGTATGATTGTATGATTGGACTGCTTAGTGTAGCTTGCCTGTGCTTAGTGTAGCTTGTCGTGGCAATCTCTAGCTCCTTGATTAAATTTCGAGGACAGAATTCTTTTAAGGTGGGTAGAGTTGTCACCCTCATTTCCCGTATTTTCCGTATTTCGTATTTATACTCGTATCTGGATTTTTGGCATGTATTTTTTATTTATTTATTTATTTTTCTCAACTTGTGGGATTTCGGTATTTCCCATATTTTGGGTTTTGGCATGGCTCGGTTTTATTTGGATCGGTTCGGTTTTATGTGAGTTGGATCACCTTAACCTACGCTACCCCTCAATCCACCACAACTCACCCTCTTTATAACCCCCACCTACCACTCTCTCTCCTCATAACTTCTACCATTAATTTTCTTCTTCTTCTTCTTCTCCTTCCTCCACAACTCTCCTAACCCTAGGCAAGTGCACCTTGCCACTTCATGAGAGCCCTATTTTCTTGGTTCATTTGCTAGATTAGGACATGGTGATCAACATTAGAACTTGGTGTTTTGTGATTTGAAGTCTCCTTTGCTCTAGATCTAAGTTATTTCTATTTTCGGATTTTGCATGGTTTGATCTCTTTAAGTTGGATTTTCATGGGTTTGGTGTTTCCAAGTGGAAGAGCATTCAATTCTACCCAAATTAGAACTTTGGAAATCCGGATTTGGAGTTCGGATGGCCAAGTTATGATGCTGTGTAGCCTTGAGTTCAACTATGGTGTTTTTGCTATTTGGAGAAGACAGTGAGCAGTGTGCAGAGCTGTTTAGCTTACACACAATGAGCTGTGCGCGCTCTTTAGCATGCGTACGTAGACTTGGGTACGCTTTCTATTGGAAGCGTGTCTCCTTGAGCGTGCGTGACTTTTCACCTACGCTGCTCTCTGTAGTGTGCGTGACTTTTCACCTTCGCTGCTCTCTATAGCGTGCGTGACTTTTTATCTACGCTGCTCTCTCAGCGTGCGTGACTTTTCACCTACGCTACGCTGCTCTCTGTAGCATGCGTGCGTGACTTTCGCGTACGCTGCTCCCCTGAACCCCTTGCATAACCCATTGGCTCTTGAAGTTTTGGTCTTATTTCTTTAAGCTTGGCTTTTCTATAGTCCTGTATATTGATATTTTATTAGATATTTTATGTCCATTTTATATCCTTACGCCTTTTGTCATGAACTTGATTTTACTTAATATGTTTGGAATGACTATTGTACATGGCTTGGTATGGCAAGGAACTTGCATAACACGATAGTGACCCGTAGTGGTGCACTCCTGACATGACCAACCTGACATGATAGTGGCCCATCGTGGCGCACTCCTGACAAGTACCCTGACATAATTTATCTTGATAACTTGATAGTGGCCCGTGAGGGCGCACTCCTGACTTGACATGACCTGATAACTTAGCTTGACCTATCTTGACACCGTGGGTGGTTCTTTCTTGCTTGCTTGTTAAATCCACTTGTCCAGTCTCGCATCATGTCTAGGATGGGACTCCTGAGTACCACGGTCAGGAGTACCTACTAAAATGGATTAAGGCTAATAACTAGAATAACACAGTAGTCATGAAGAGATGACACAGCTACAGGCAATTCCGTTACCTGGGCGCTCCAGGGATTTGTAGCCTGCCGTCGAGTAGGGCGCATTTCCAGCACACTGTCAGGTGTTGCACCCTCTAAGTCACCTAAGGGTACATGCGTCTCCTGGACGATGTACCCACCTGAATTCAACCCTAATCTTTCGTCCTGGGTAACCTGGATGGTCTGCAGGGCTTATGGCTGTGGAACAATCTCACTGCATCTTGTTAGTAATTAGGCCTGTGATAACCCTAGTTAGTTAAAGTAGTAAGCCGTAGGATCTGTTTGGCCGTGATTGATTGAATAAGGTGTAACCAGTCTAGTCATGTCTTGATCCCATACAAGATTGCTTCCTGTCTTGATTACTTATATTACTTATCTTGCCGATAAATGGTGGGAAACCAAGCTCTGTTCAAATGAAGGGTTATAACCCCGGTCCTTGTTTGGTTTATGGATTGTAACCTGGCTATCGGAATAGTTCCATGGTTATCTCGTCTTATATCATCCTAACATGTTTTCGTAATTTTAGTTTTAAATATTAGATTTTCTGTGCTGATTGCTGGCTTTTGTTCTTATTTCGTGGCCCCCTTGTGGCACTTGCTCTTTCTGGGGTTGACCCAGCTGGTTTTGTGTGGCCAGATTTTGGAGCAGCTCCCGAGGATCTACCAAGCTTCCAGCCCAATGGTGAACACTAGACGAAATCCGGGCCAAGAGTGGGTTTTCTATTTTGTTTCGCTCAATCTATTGTAAAAATTATTCTTTTGAGGCGTTTAGCCGACGAGCACCTGTTAGCTCGAAGCACTTTTACTTACTGTCTGCCTACGGGCTGTAAACATGATTGACAAATCCTAGGGTTGATCATGTATGACTAAACTCTTGCTAGTCCTAACATTTTGTAACGACTAGCTTCATGATCAGCTGAATATGTAATATTTGGGACGCCTTATTATTGTATATTTAATGATCATACATCTTGCGACTTTACTTAGTTGTGGTGATTGAGACACTAGGCTTGTTCATGACCATACGAGACTGTTGGCTTGTAGAAAACCCTCACATATCTAGACAGCCGTGACCGTATATCGAGGTGATTTCCCTTCCTTGCTTGCATTATATGATTGTATGATTGGACTGCTTAGTGTAGCTTGCCTGTGCTTAGTGTAGCTTGTCGTGGCAATCTCTAGCTCCTTGATTAAATTCCGAGGACGGAATTCTTTTAAGGTGGGTAGAGTTGTCACCCTCATTTCCCGTATTTTCCGTATTTCGTATTTATACTCGTATCTGGATTTTTGGCATGTATTTTTTTTTATTTATTTTTCTCAACTTGTGGGATTTTGGTATTTCCCGTATTTTGGGTTTTGGCATGGCTCGGTTTTATTTGGATCGGTTCGGTTTTATGTGAGTTGGATCACCTTAACCTATGCTACCCCTCAACCCACCACAACTCACCCTCTTTATAACCCCCACCTATCACTCTCTCTCCTCATAACTTCCACCATTAATTTTCTTCTTCTTCTTCTTCTCCTTCCTCCACAACTCTCCTAACCCTAGACAAGTGCACCTTGCCACTTCATGAGAGCCCTATTTTCTTAGTTCATTTGCTAGATTAGGACATGGTGATCAACATTAGAACTTGGTTTTTTGTGATTTGAAGTCTCCTTTGCTCTAGATCTAAGTTATTTCTATTTTCGGATTTTGCATGGTTTGATCTCTTTAAGTTGGATTTTTATGAGTTTTGGTGTTTCCAAGTGGAAGAGCATTCAATTCTACCCAAATTGGAACTTTGGAAATCCGGATTTGGAGTTCGGATGGCCAAGTTATGATGTTGTGTAGCCTTGAGTTCAACCATGGTGTTCTTGCTGTTTGGGGAAGACAGTGAGCAGTGTGCAGAGCTGTTTAGCTTACGCACACTGAGCTGCGCGCTCTCTTTTTTGCGTGCGTACGTAGACTTGGGTACGCTTCCTATTGGAAGCGTGTCTCCTTGAGCGTGCGTGACTTTTCACCTACGCTGCTCTCTCATCGTGCGTGACTTTTCACCTACGCTGCTCTCTGTAGCGTGCGTGACTTTTCACCTACGCTGCTCTCTGTAGCGTGCGTGACTTTTCACCTACGCTGCTCTCTCAGCGTGCGTGACTTTTTACCTACGCTGCTCTCTGTAGCGTGCGTGACTTTTCACCTACGCTGCTCTCTGTAGCGTGCGTGACTTTTCACCTACGCTGCTCTGTGTAGTGTGCGTGACTTTTCACCTACGCTGCTCTCTGTAGCGTGCGTGACTTTTCACCTACGATGCTCTCTGTAGCGTGCGTGACTTTTCACCTACGCTACGCTGCTCTTTGTAGCACGCGTGCGTGACTTTCGCGTACGCTGCTCCCCTGAACCCCTTGCTTAACCCATTGGCTCTTGAAGTTTTGGTCTTATTTTCTTTAAGCTTGGCTTTTATATAGTCCTGTATATTGATATTTTATTAGATATTTTATTAGATATTTTATTAGATATTTTGTCATGAACTTGATTTTAATTAATATGTTTGGAATGACTATTGTACATGGCTTGGTATTGCAAGGAACTTGCATAACATGACAGTGACCCGTAGTGGTGCACTCCTGACATGACTAACCTGACATGATAGTGGCTCGTCGTGGCGCACTCCTGACAAGTACCCTGACATGATTTATCTTGATAACTTGATAGTGGCCCGTGACGGCGCACTCCTGACTTGACATGACCTGATAACTTAGCTTAACCTGTCTTGACACCGTGGGTGGTTCTTTCTTACTTGCTTGTTAAATCCACTTGTCCAGTCTCGCATCATGTCTAAGATGGGACTCCTGAGTACCACGGTCAGGAGTACCTACTAAAATGGATTAAGGCTAATAACTAGAATAACACAGTAGTCATGAAGAGATGACACAGCTACAGGCAATCCCGTTACCTGGGCGCTCCAGGGATTTGTAGCCTGCCGTCGAGTAGGGCGCATTTCCAGCACACTGTCAGGTGTTGTACCCTCTAAGTCACCTAAGGGTACATGCATCTCCTGGACGATGTACCCACCTGAATTCAACCCTAATCTTTCGTCCTGGGTAACCTGGATGGTCTGCAGGGCTTGTGGCTGTGGAACAATCTCACTGCATCTTGTTAGTAATTAGGCCTGTGATTGTTTGCAAAAACAAAAGTATACAACTTTATTGATACAAACTGTAATAAAGATTACAAGAATTCTGGGAAAATTACAACTATAGGAATCCAATCTTGATGACGATTGCTTTATCGCTTGGACGATGTGAACTTTGAAGACGAAGCCTTTGAAGTTGAAAACAACTCTGGAAATTGAAGGCAAAAGCCTCTGAAGTTGAAGACAAAAGTCTCAGAAGAATGCAGCAGCACTTTGGCAAGAACTTCTGAACTCTCTGATTTCTGATCTCTGATCTTGATCCCCTTTGAAATGAAGACTTGAAACTCTATTTATAGAGTTCTGAAAATAACTAACTTTCAGTTATTTTGGACTGCGCAAGCTGATTTGCGCAGCAACTGGTTTGCGCAGATATGGACTGCGCAGGCAGTTACTGGATCGTAGGCCAACTATCTGAGACACATGGCATTATTTGATTGAAATGCGCATGATCGTGCATAGACAGTTGCCACGTAATGAGCAATTGATGGCATGAATGCCACATGTAATTTGTCAGTTATGTTGGTAGAATGCGCAAAGTGAACTACGCAGACTTTGGTTTACGCAGACTCAGACTGCGCAGGCTTCGTTTGCGCAACCACGGATTGCGCTGCCAACTGTCAGCCGTCCTCGAGCACTGTGCGGTGCCAAAAACGAACAGTCTCCTCGTTATTCGTGTTGTCAGCTGTCAGGAAGATCTGATTTGATTCAGTCAATGATGACTTCTGCCACGTCAGCCTGCGCAGTTGGGAACATGCGCAAACCAACCTGCGCAAAGTGACGTCTGCGCAATATGTTGTCTGCGCAACTCATCAAAATGATGAATATCTTGAATTTTTGACTTTATTGATTGATGCAACTTGATTTTTTTAGGACCTACAAGACCCCCTTCAAAGTTTTCGAAAGTTGATTATCATCAAAATTTCGAAATACTTTGAATTTTTGAATGTTGAATCATTTTGCGCAATATGATGAGCTGTCTGCGCAAAGCGAATAGACCACAAGTTTAGGCGCAATCCGAGGCATCCGTTTCGTATTTCAAAAACTATAAATACCCCTCTTTTCATTTTCAATTCTTTACTTTGCAATCTTTCGAGCTTTTTGAGAAGAAAACCTTCACTGTTCTCCTCCTCCGACGATTGTCATGGCCCCACGACGATCAAATGCTGCCGCTGCCGCCGCCGCAAAGGGAAAAGCTCCGGCCGAGTCTTCTGACAGGGTTGTACAGCGAGCTTCCCGACACGAATCCGTACACCCTGCTCTGAGAGGTAGTTGAACCGATCGAAAACCCCTTCTTAGGGTGATTCGACTCCCTGAAACTCATCTCTTTTTAGAGATAAGTTCATATTGCGCCACCCTTTTTAGGGTTTCGGTTGCATCAACTATCAGTTCTTCATTTTTATGAAGGCTACATTCTTGCACAAATTGTTGATTTGTGCTGACAGGAAGTCAGCACAAACAATTAAGTTGTGCAGATATCAGCGCAAACCATTGCTTTGCGTACCTTTTATGATACGCAAACTGATATTTGTGCAAGTCATGTCAGCGCAATCTGAGGTTGCGCAAATCATGTCAGCTCAGTCTGAGGTTGCGCAAATCATGTCAGCGCAGTCTGAGCTTGCGCAAATCATGTTTTATGTTTAAAAACAAAATCTTTGTCTTGGACTAATTTTTATCTGTTTGTTGATGCAGTTGAAGTCAATGAAGATCCAGATTACGAACATTTTGTGGGAACCCTTACAGAGTCTGAATACAAAGAAGATCTGTCTCATGTCCATTACCCTCAGTATGATCTGCCGGCCTCCCGTCAGGCTATATTGATTTCTCAGGACAATAAAACTTTGATGTGTTTGATGAACGGATGAACCATCAAGCATTTAATGAACGGATGAACCGTCAAGCATTTAATGAACGGATGAACCGTTGGATGAATGTGATAAATGAACGGATGAACCGTCAGGTATTAATGAACGGATGAACCGTCGGATAAATGTAATGCTTTATTAATTGAGGAACTTCTGTCTATAAATATAGCAGAAATCTGACAGGAACGAACACTTCTACTCTTCAACATAAAAATGTCTTCCGGAGAAGTATCTAAGAACGTTGAGACTGTCTCGAAGGTTCAGAAGGGTATTGAAGAACACCCTGCCGATCCAGTTCAGCCAAAGGAAGCAGAAGCAGGCGAAGGTTCGTCTACACCCCAGCCACCGCGGGACATTTTGGACTTCCTGTTCGAACCAGGAAAGACTAAAGAAGAAGAAGCCATGAGGATGGCCGCCTGCAAGTTTCTTGTGGGATCAAGCAAGGAGGTTCTCGGCTCTTTTGCTGACCGCATTTTTGAGAAGGACGGCAGTGGCCCTCGTCCCAATGTAGAAAAAGATGATAGTGACCTTTAATATGTACTATCATATAATAAAATTTGAATTTATTTATGAACTTGATTCTGTCTGATAATTTACAAGTATTTACATTTATACATAATACTTCTTTAAGAATTTGCCATTGATAGGCATCATAGCAACTCGACCATCAAGTTCTGAAAGTTGATAAGCTCCGTTTGAGAAGACTTTGCTTACAACATAGGGACCTTCCCATTTCGCATCGAATTTCCCTTTGCTCACATGAGTCATAGTCATAGGACGTCTGACCGTTAGAACAAGTTCTCCTTGCTGAAAGGCTCTGACCTTCACTTTACGATTAAATGTCTTTGAGATGCGGGCTTGGTATAACTCAATATGCTGTTGAGCCATTAACCGCTTTTCATCCAATGCCTCTAACTCTTGAAGTCGAAGAAGGTCATTATTTTCTGTGGTGAGCTCATTGGCAATAGCAATCCTTAAAGAAGGAATTTGTAACTCCAAAGGAAGGACAGCTTCACAGCCATACACCAAAGAGAAAGGTGTAAAGCCTGTAGGATTGCGGACTGTAGTTCGATAGGCCCAAAGACATTCGCCAAGTTTCTCGCTCCAATTCCGTTTGTTAGTGGATACAAATTTCTTAAGGAGCTTAATAATGGTTTTGTTAAAGGCTTCAGCTAAACCATTAGCAGCAGGATTGTAGGCCGTCGAAGCAACATTGTTAATCCGATGATCATTGCAGAATCTAGTGAACTTCTGACTAATGAATTGAGGTCCATTGTCATGAATGATTCTTCGAGGTACACCGAATCTATAGATGACATGGTATTTAACGAAGTTAATGACACTGCTAGTCTTGACTTCAGCCAGAGGTATAGCTTCAGCCCACTTGGAGAAGTAATCGGTTATCGCCAATATGAACCGATGTCCTCTAGAAGAAGGAGGATTAATAGGACCTATGATGTCCATACCCCAAGCTTCAAAAGGCCAGGAAGCAGCAGTCGGGTGTAAGAATTCCGAGGGTTGATGAATGAAGTCTGCATGGATTTGACAAGCACGACATTTCCTTGCATATTCAATGGCATCTGATACCATAGAGGGCCAATAGTAACCCATGCGTCGGATGCGATCCTGTAGTTTAGGACCAGGTTGATGTGCTCCACAGACGCCATCGTGAGCTTCACGCAACACTTGTTTGGCTTCATCACCAGCTAAACAGCGTAGAAGAAGACCATCATAAGTTCGCCGATAGAGTGTTTTGGTGGTTTGATTGTAATAGAATCGTAGAGATCGACGTCGAACGCTTGTAGCCTCCTTAGGATCTTCAGGGAGTATGTCATGTACTACGAAATCGATAAAAGAGTTCTCCAATCGTCATCAATAACATTGGCTTCAGCAAGATTGCTAAATTCAATATTACGATTATTTTCAATACAGAACAGTTCTCGGTTAGAAATAACCACCACCTGATGTCTTTTGATAGGGATGTCTAAGACAGCTGCAAGATTGGCCAAAGCATCGGCTTCAGTATTGCAAGCTCGTCGAACATAGTCGATGAAGAAAGCTTTGAATGATGTAGCTATATTGATTGCCGCTTCATGATAAGGCACCAGGCCTTGATGACGGACTTCATAGGTTCCTCTAACCTGGTTCACAACCAGTTTAGAATCACCATAGACTTCGAGATATTCAACATTCAGTTGTTTAGCTAGTTGAAGGTCGACAAGTAAAGCATTGTACTCTGCCACATTGTTGGAGCAAGGTTCATCTAAAGAGTAGGCTCTTTGGATAGTTAATCCGTCTGGAGAAACGAGAACAACTCCAACACCTGCCACAATAGCACCATTTGGTCCAATTCTTGATGCACCATTAAAGAATAGACGCCAGGTTGGAAACTCTTCGGAGATCATGTTGACTTCTAATGTCTCGTCAGGAATTTCGTCATAGAGTTTAGATGTCTCAGGCACAGGATGAGCTGCTAAGAAATCCGCCAGCGCTTGACCTTTGACAGACTTTTGTGGAACATACACCATGTCATATTGAGCTAGCAGGATTGCCCATGTAGCCAACCGAGAATTAAGTGTACTAGGTTTCTTCATGAGTACCCGGAGAGGGTTAACTCGAGATATAACATGAATAGTTTGACCAATGATATAATGCCTCGTCTTTTGTACAGCAAACATGAGAGCCAGGCATTCTTTCTCGACCGGACTATAACGGTGTTCAGCACCAATCATAGTTCGGCTAAGATAGTAGATAGCTTGTTCATGGCCTTCTTTGTTCTTTTGGGCAAGTAAAGCACCCAATGAATGGTCCATAGCATAGACATACATCAAGAATGGAATACCAGAGATAGGTGGCACCAAAACTGGTGGGTTCATAAGATATTGTTTGATATCGTCGAATGCTCGTTGACACTCTTCAGTCCAAACAAAAGATACACCCTTCTTCATTAGTTGAGTGAATGGTCTGCAGCGTCCAGACAAGTTCGAAATGAATCGCCTGATGTACGCAAGTCGGCCTTGGAATCTTCGTAGCTCTTTTAGATTGCGTGGAGGACGCATCTCTTGGATGGCTTTGATCTTCTCAGGATCCACGTGTATACCCTTAGAGGTAATGACGAAGCCGAGAAATTTGCCACTAGAGACACCCAAGAATGACTTGGTGGGATTCATCTTGAGCTGATGTTGACGCATGAGATTAAATATTGTTCTCAAATCTTGGATGTGATCTTCTTTTAGACGACTTTTGACAGCAATGTCATCAACGTAGCATTCAACTGTTTTACGAAGATGTTCTCTGAAAATGGTACTCATAGCTCGCTGATAAGTTGCACCAGCGTTCTTAAGACCAAATGGCATTACTGTATAACAATAGACTCCTCGAGGAGTGCGGAAAGATGTATGCTTTTCATCTTCAGGATGCATTTTGATCTGATTATATCCGGAAAATCCATCCATAAAAGATATTCTTTCGAACCCACAAGTATTATCAATCATAACGTCTGTGATAGGAAGAGGAAATTCATCTTTCGGACATGCTTCATTGAGATCTCGGAAGTCGATGCAGACTCGAACTTTTCCAGTTTTCTTCAGGACTGGGACGACATTGGCTACCCAATCAGGATGCTGCTCTTCTCGAATAAAGCCACAAGCGATGAGCTTCTTGACTTCATCATCAATTGCGTCCATCATTTCAGGCTTAAATCGCCTTTGTTGCTGTTTGATCGGTTTAGCATTAGGAAGAATGTTCAGTTTGTGAGTAGCAATCTTGGGATCTAAACCTGGCATGTCTTCGTAACTCTAAGCAAAGACGTCAATGTATTCTTTAATGAGAAGAATCAACTCTTGCTTATCTGCTTCTGGAAGATTCTTGCTAATAAATATTGGCCGAGGTGACTCTCTTTCCCCTACATCAATTTGAATTAGTTGATCTTCAGTAGGAGGTTCTCTTTGTTCAAATCGGAGTACCCATTGGTTATCCATATATTGAATCCAAGGATCTGTTTTCGGACTTTCTTCAACGTCTTCATCACAACCTTCTGGTAGTTCAGCAGAGACCATATTAGAAGATACAATTATACGATGAACTTCACCGATGCTGGTATCAGAATCCCATGATCTGGAATCAGAAGAATTAGAACGTTCTTCACTATCTGATTCAGAAGCTGCTGGGGATAACAGTGGCGGAGAAGTATATCCGAGACCTTTCTTGGTCCTGCCATAATACATTTGTGATTTTTCGTTTGGAACTGTTGTACGAATGGGAGTTCGTCTACCTTTACCATAGTTAAGGCCGCTCTTGAAGTCGTAATCCATCTTTCGGACGATGTCTTTTGATTGTTGACTATAACGATGGAACTGGAGACGTTCCGTATCGTTAACTTTGCTATCATCCGTATAGTTAATCTTTGTTTCCGGTCTTTTATATAAAAATGCTGGACTTTCACCTTTTTTCAAAGAAGGGTGAATACGGTAAGAATCATCTGGATCTTCGAGCGAGACTTCTGTCTGAAGAGATTGTACGACTCCCAGTGTAATTGATTGGAAGCTATCTAATATATCCAAATAACTTTTAGTATAATAAATAACATCAATATACTGGAAAGTAGGTGCTTTTTCATTGATTTGTACATCAGTATTTACAACAGGACCTTTAACCTTAGCAGGTTTGGTCAAATTGATTACAAGAGGGGGAGAAGCAGAACGTGGAGGAGGCTTGTTACGACGGAGGTCGATAACAAGTGGCTCAGAAGAGGTGAGCTCCCCTTTTTCCTTGTTGTGATTTAGATCAACAACAAGTGGCTCAGAAGGAATGAGCTGCTTTTTGTCTTTGTTACGACGTAAGTCGATAACAAGTGGCTCAGAAGAGGTGAGCTCCCTTTGATTTTCATCAGCATCAACTGATTTCTTTTGAACTAGTAAGTGAATAACCAGTGGCTTGGAAGATCGAGGATGAGAAACTCGTCCCTTAACAGGTATGATAAGAGTGTCTTGAGGTACTGCTTTTTGATCTTCTTCAGTATCCATAGCCAATACCACCTTCATAAACTCATCCTTGTACATACGAGCATCGTTGCAATAAGCTTCAACACCCTTGAAAGGATAAAGGTCCGCAGCTTCCTTGTGAACTTGTCCTTTGTCATCAACGTATTTAAAGCATTGATGAAGAGTTGATGGAACAACATTGTGTTCATGGAGGAATGGCCTTCCCAGGAGAGCATTGTAAGAACAACCATGATTGTCAATGATATAAAAGGTCACCTTTGTGCGAAGATTGCCTATTTGGAGTTTTAGGTGGATCTTGCCCAAAGGTTCACTCTTTCCTTGGTTAAATCCCAGAATAGTAGTGATTGTGGTTGAAAGACTATGCACTGGTATCTTCAATGCATCTAGCATTGTCTTTGGCATAATACTAAGTGCAGACCCTGGATCTATCAGGATACGATCAACCTTCATTGAATCAACATATCCTGTATAGTAAAGAGGACGATCATGTCTATTATCTTCCATTAACATATCATCTTGAGTGAAGGTAATGTTTGGGATCAGTTCCAAAACACTATAACAGTGATGACAAGAGACTGGTTCTGATTCTGGCTTCTTGAGAAGAGTTAAACAAGTTTCAGCCTGCATCAGAGCTTTACTTAGAGTTTCTCGTGTCTCCTTGGAAAGACGCAAGAGTTCAAAGATTGACAACCTAGCTGGTGTATTGGCTAATTGAGCCAATATATCAAAATTGTAAGGCTTCTCAAGCCCAGTAGGAGATAACTTCTTTAGGGGTTTGTCAAATCGAACTTGTTGCTTGCCTTTGTCAGCCGTTGTTGGCTTAAGAGGAATTGATACTACAACTGGTGAAGATGTAGAAGGGACCTCTTCAGCAGATGCAGGTTGTGCCAGAGCAGGTTCGGAAGAAGAAGCAGGATCCTTTTGACCTTCAGAATAATCTTTCAAATAGGCTTTCCCTGATCCGGTGCCTAACAGAATCTCTTCGTCAACAATGGGATCAAAAGATACCATATTGCAAATCTTGGTTTTGCCTTTAGAACGAGTTTTCTTCTTGGAAGATATCTCAAATTCTGGAGCAAGATCAGGATGGATCCACATAATTTCACCGTTGTCAAGAGACACGGGAATAAGACCTTCATTGGATGGAAGCGGGAGATTCTCAATCTCAAGGGTTGCTTTAGGAATTGGAATGACACCGTGCTGTATCATCTGTGGAGGGAAATCTCCAAACTGGACTGAAACCATATTTGCAGTAACAGTCTTCTCATCTTGTTGCAGAGTGACTACACCAGCATTGACAAGCTCTTGAATCTTACCTTTGAGCACATAGCATGCTCGAGTAGGATGTCCAATAAATCGGTGATAGACACAATACTTGGGCTGATCAGTCTTATTGACTTCATCAAGTTTCTTTGGATCAGGGAGTTGAATTTTATTGCTTTTGAGTAGACATTCAAAGATACTTGCAGTGTCATTCTCATTAAAAGAATATTCCACTTTTGGACGAGGTTTCCTCGGTGGAGGTGTAGAAAGAGTAGGAGTAAATGTAGGTGGGGCCACATTGATAGCCAAAGATTCTTTATTTTTGTTCAAGTTAATGTTCAAAGTCTCTTTCGCTTTGCGATTGTTCTGGCGATTGCCACCACCTGAATTCTGATGCTCATCGCGATCATGGTTAGACATTTGTACCCCCAATTGTTTGAACTTGTCGGCACTTACTTCAGCAGCTTTGGCATTGACGATGAATGGGGGCCAATCTTGGAATTGGGTAGATCCCGTCCACATACTGATAATAGGTAAAAGACTTGCCTTACAAGTATCAATAGTGACAGCAGCTGGAGTCCCTGGAGGCATTTTCAAAGCTTCACGGCGGAACCGTTCAATAAAGCTCTCAACAGTTTCATTATGTTTTTGTTTGATTTTGTTGAGAGCTGACATAGTCATACCATTAAATCCTTCATAGAACCGTTCCAGAAAGATTTGTTTGAGACCTGAAAAGGATATGATGCAACCATCTAGCAAACTTCTGTACCAGTCGTATGCTACGCCGGCTAAACAACCGACGAACACTCTGGTAAGAAGAGCGTCATTTGGCTGAAGTTGAACAGTCATTACCTCAAAATGATTGATGAATTGACTCGAGGAAGTACTGCCATCGAACAGAGAGATTGTAGGGATTTTGTACTTTGGGGGAAACGGGACGTCCTTCCATTCAACCGGATAGGGCTGTTTAATCTCCAACCTTTGTAGATTGTCTTTCTCTTTAAATGCTTCAAACTGGGTTCGTAAGAGTTTGACAGCTTCATTGGCATCTTCTGATGAAGAAGAAGGAGCAGGTTGAGTTGTAGTGGTAGGAGGAGGAATAGCGTTGTAAGCACTACCCCCAGCTCCTGACTGGCTAGGCGTAGTTTGTACTTATACTTGTACAGGAGGCATTTGGGGAGGTACTACCCTCAGCCCAGTATTAGCAGGTATTGAAGATGCTATGATCTCTGAACTAGTAATAGGTGCAGTTGGTGGTGTAACATGCTGTGCTACAATGATGGAATGCATACTAGCAACCATCTCAGCCATGGTTTTTAATTTGTCTTCGAGTACAGCAATTCGCTGTTCCTGATTTGCGGAGGTTGAAGCATCTGGATCATCGGTGACAACATAAGCCGTCACTTCTCTTGGCACAGTGGAAGATACTGTTTGTTCAGAATTTTCACTGTATGCATCATAATCAGAGAACGAATCATCTCCTGACAGAGAAACAGGAAGATGACCTGAAGGGTTTTGAGGAAGATTCCTTTGACCGATTGTATCTCGGCTTCGAGAACGAATATGTTGAAATACTCCTTCGGAAGATTCTTGAAGTAATTCTAAATACCGTTGGCTTGGCTTGCAGAGTCTACCATGCTTAGAGCATTTTTTACCCTCAGAGCCTCGAAAAATCATATTAACAGAAGCATACAAAACTTCGTCTTCATCTGACATGGGTTCAGATTTAGCAAAAATTAAACGATCGAAGACAGATCGTTTTGTCGTTTGACAACAGCATTGGATGATGACTTTATGATTACAGTGATAATCAGATGGTTGAGATGGAGATATTGAGACATTATCCTATTTTTGTCTTAGATGTTCTCGAAGATCTACAACAGGACGAGGAAAGTTCCGAGGGATCTATTCTTTGATAATATTCGAAATATGATTCCGATTCTTCAAATGTTTAGTCCCTTGAGTATATAGGGAAGTGCTTACTTCATTAGCATAAGTGTCGGGATTTTTGACCTTGGAGATTTGTTTCTGATGATGTTTGACTTTCGGCATTGGCTGTTTGCGTTCTACCGAAGTGGGTCGATTAAGATAAGTTCTGAGGTCAGCAAATTCACCCCCAGGAGTTTCTGTTTGAGACACTAACAGTTTTCCCTGTCTGGAACGACAAATTTGGAGAGTCGGGAGGTCCTAGAATTCTGATATCGGAGTAGGCAGGATACCTCTTTGATTAGTACAAATACTTTTGTTATAAAGGAAAGAAGAATCCTTGTTTGCAAGAGTTCTCGAACTGATTGGTGCCGAGACACATTTAGATGGATCCTCTTCAGTAAAGACTGAAGAAGACTGAGAAAAGACCAAAGGGCATTTTTCCTTGTTTTGAGATGAAAGGTTAGCTAAAGAGCGTTTCCCTCTGTTATCTTCCAAGTCATGAGACAAGGAAGTTTGAGAAAAGACCAATGGGCCTTTTCCTTTGCTTTGAAGAGAAAGAGGAATAGTCAAAGGACTACCCTCAGTGGATTGCGCAGAGGCAATAGGGTGTTTGGGAAGAGGAGTAGAATCTCTTCTTTTATTGTGAGAAGAAGGGAATTTAGCCAGAAGGCTATTTTTCTTGGATTGCGCAGACTTGGTTTGCGCATGGGTGGAAGGTGCACTAGTCATTTGTGCATTAGAAGCTTTGGTAGGAAGTGCATCAGGAGTTCTTGTCTTAGAGTGCTTGGGATGCACTTTGGTTACTGGAGTGCTATTTTGCGCAGGAAAAGCCACTGCCAATTGCGCCAGAGTCATAGGAGTCTTCTGTTTTGACAAGGCAGCATATGAAATAGTTTGCACAACAGTTGCAGCAGACTGCGCAGTCTTGACTGCAACAGATTGTGCAGCAGTTCCTGAGACAGACTGTGCAACAGTTGACACAGCAGTTTGTGCAGTAGTCTGACTAGCAGATTGTGCAACAGTTGGTACAGCATCCTTGGTGGCAAAACTGCCAGATTGTGCAGCAGACTTGGAGACCCAAACTGAGCGCACTTTGCTCTTGGCAGAAGTGACTGCAGTACGGGGAGTGATCTTGGAGTTGAGCATCGCCTCGTAGGCTGTCTGGTTGACCTTAACAACCAGCGTCTTCTGCGTCTTCCCGATAGACGCTACGTCACATTGAGTTGCTATTTTCTCGTCGGAGGAGAAAGTTGTCCCCAGCAGAGTCGCCATTTTGTTTGCAAAAACAAAAGTATAAAACTTTATTGATACAAACTGTAATAAAGATTACAAGAATTCTGGGAAAATTACAACTATAGGAATCCAATCTTGATGACGATTGCTCTATCCCTTGGACGATGTGAACTTTGAAGACGAAGCCTTTGAAGTTGAAAACAACTCTGGAAATTGAAGGCAAAAGCCTCTGAAGTTGAAGACAAAAGTCTCGAAAGAATGCAGCAGCACTTTGGCAAGAACTCCAGAACTCTCTGATTTTTGATCTCTGATCTTGATCCCCTTTGAAATGAAGACTTGAAACTCTATTTATAGAGTTCTGAAAATAACTAACTTTCAGTTATTTTGGACTGCGCAAGCTGATTTGTGCAGCAACTGGTTTGCGCAGATATGGACTGCGCAGGCAGTTACTGGATCGTGGGCCAACTATCTGAGACACATGGCATTATTTGATTGAAATGCGCATGATCGTGCATAGACAGTTGCCACGTAATGAGCAATTGTTGGCATGAATGCCACATGTAATTTGTCAGTTATGTTGGTAGAATGCGCAAAGTGAACTGCGCAGACTTTGGTTTGCGCAGACTCAGACTGCGCAGGCTTCGTTTGCGCAACCACGGATTGCGCTGCCAACTGTCAGCCGTCCTCGAGCACTGTGCGGCGCCAAAAACGAACAGTCTCCTCGTTATTCGTGTTGTCAGCTGTCAGGAAGATCTGATTTGATTCAGTCAATGATGACTTCTGCCACATCAGCCTGCGCAGTTGGGAACATGCGCAAACCAACCTGCGCAAAGTAACGTATGCGCAATCTGTTGTCTGCGCAACTCATCAAAATGATGAATATCTTGAATTTTTGACTTTATTGATTGATGCAACTTGATTTTTTAGGACCTACAGTGATAACCCTAGTTAGTTAAAGTAGTAAGCCGTAGGATCTGTTTGGCCGTGATTGATTGAATAAGGTGTAACCAGTCTAGTCATGTCTTGATCCCATGCAAGATTGCTTCCTGTCTTGATTACTTACATTACTTATCTTGTCGATAAATGATGGGAAACCAAGCTCTGTTCAGATGAAGGGTTATAACCCCGGTCCTTGTTTGGTTTACGGGTTGTAACCTGGCTATCGAAATAGTTCCATGGTTATCTCGTCGTATATCATCCTGACATGTTTTCGTAATTTTAGTTTTAAATATTAGATTTTTTGTGCTGATTGCTGGCTTTTGTTCTTATTTCGTGGCCCCCTTGTGGCACTTGCTCTTTCTGGGGTTGACCCAGCTGGTTTTTTGTGGCCAGATTTCGGAGCAGCTCCCGAGGATCTACCAAGCTTCTAGCCCAATGGTGAACACTAGACGGAATCCGGGCCAAGAGTGGGTTTTCTATTTTGTTTCGCTCACTCTATTATAAAAATTATTCTTTTGAGGCGTTTAGCCGACGAGCACCTGTTAGCTCGAAGCACTTTTACTTACTGTCTGCCTACGGACTGTAAACATGATTGACAACTCCTAGGGTTGATCATGTATGACTAAACTCTTGCTAGTCCTAACATTTTGTAACGACTAGCTTCATGATCAGCTGAATATATAATATTTGGGACGCCTTATTATTGTATATTTAATGATCATACATCTTGCGACTTTACTTACTTGTGGTGATTGAGACACTAGGCTTGTTCATGACCATAAGAGACTGTTGGCTTGTAAAAAACCCTCACATATCTAGACAGCCATGACCGTATTTCGAGGTGGTTTCCATTTCAATATACGTAGCTGGCTATGTCTGCCCCCGCTCTCCAATATTCTGGTTCTGGGGCGTGACAGTTTCGGATCTAATTTGAGACGAGGTGGAAGAATTTGGATTTAAATGTGATTAAGTGGTTAGTATTGAGTGCTAATAAATAAAAGGGTATGCTTCATGAGTAATGTTTTGGAACTTAGGAATTGAGCCTATGATGATCATGACAAGTCCAATCTTCTTGACAAAAGGGTATAAATTCTTGGTGGTAGTCATATAAAGGTTGATTTTCATAATTGGACTTATGAGATAAAGATATGATTGGCAAATGATGATTAGATAAACTTGATGGTATCAGAGAGAGATGATTGACTTGACTTTTCTATGAAACCTTGTATTTTGTTGTCCCTATCAAAGGAGAAAATTGACTTATTCCATATCCTTGAATTATCCTTTAAAATTTTCAATATCATTGAATCCTAACTCCATTGATCACGACTAATCGACCTTGGTCATCTTTTATTATCATATTAATATCTTGGGTCGTACTCACTTGAATTAAATTTAATTGTGACCTAAATCTCCTTCCTTGGATGCTCGTGCTCAGACTTCAATGACCTTGTTCCCCATCTTGCCTAAATCTTGATTTACCTGGAGATTAATCAACTTAGATCATGCCGAGACTATATATATATATATATATATATATTTTATATATATATATATATATATATATATATATATATATTGTGATTGTATTTCAATGCTATTGACAGTCGTACTGTAAACTTTCGATTTTGATCATCTTTAAAATTGTAACCCTATATAGTTAATTTTAGTTGTTTTTTTAATAATCACCAGTTTTCATATATGATGATAGACTGCCTTACAGCCCGATAATTTATTATTTTCCTTATCTTTTCCAGAATGGCACCCACGACCAGAGTTTGTCCCAGTGCACAGCTGCAGTTCCGGATGAGATCAAGATTGTACTTCCCCCATCTATTGCTCAGGAGGTATTAGCAGCCTCACCAGTGAGTTTTTCTCCATCTCCTATCCTTCAGGAGAGGGCTGCAGTTCAGCCGAAGAATGTGGGCCTCCTGTCACGACCCGCACCCTAGAGTAAGGGCACGAGACGTGGGTACGTCCAGCCTACGCCGCAGAGTCGGCGGTAGAACGCTGTCCTAGGTCACAACATCTAACAGTTTAAGGTAAGAAGCAGTTATACTCCCCGAATGGGGGCGACATAACAGAATATATCTGAATCACAACTAAGGTAGAACAGGATAAAGATAGATAGATAAAATGATAGATAATATCCAGAACAGAATAAACCACAGAGATACAATCCAGAATTCTAAGTGTCTAAATAAGTACATATGCCAAGTAGCTCAGAATCTATATACAGTGATCCAGAAAAGTAAAGACATCCTAATCTAAGGGAGTGTCATCTACTGCTAATGGATCCTGCTGCTGGTCGAAGTCCAAACACTCATCTAGTTGTCACCCTCATTTCCCGTATTTCGTATTTATACTCGTAGTCGGATTTTGACCTGTATTTTTATTTTTCTCGGCTTGTGGAATTTTGGGTTTTCTCGTATTTTGGGTTTCGGCTTAGCTCGGTTTTAATTGGTTTGGTTGGTATAGTATGCATTGGAACACCCTTAGTTAACCTTCACCCTCATTCCACCACAACCACCCTCATTAAATCCCCACCTAACTTTCTCTCTCCTCCATAATTTCCATTAATTTCTCCATCTTTTTCTTCCTCCTTCCTCCACCAATACCATAGGCAGGTGCACCTTGCCACCAAATAAGCACCATATTTTATTTGTCCATTAGCTAGAGTAGGCCATGGAGAACAACATTAGAACTTGGCATTTTGTGATTTGGAGTCTCCATTGTTCTAGATCTAAGTTTTCCCTATTTTTGGATTTACATGGTTTTGATCTATTTAAGTTGGATTTTTGTGGGTTTTGATGTTCCTATGTTGGAGAGAATCGAATTTCACCCAAGATAGAACTTCACAAATCCGGATTTGGAGTTGTGATGACCAAGTTGTGGTATTTTGAAGTTTTTGGAGCCATTGGAGCTCCTTCTCAGCAATGGAGAAGAAGACTCGCCTGCGCCGGGCCTTTGCGCGCGCGCTGAACCCGCCTGCGCCGCGCTCTTGCGCGCGCGCTGATCTCGCGCTGGCAACGCCTTGGGCGCAGCCCAGCCACCCGCTTGCGCCTTGCCTTGCGCATGCCTAGCGGCTGCTCCCCCTTTGCGTGCCCTAGCTGCTGTGCCCCCCTTTGCGCACCCTAGTGGCTGCGCCCCCCTTTGCGCGCCCTAGCGGCTGTGCCCCCCTTGTGCGCCCTAGCGGCTGCGCCCCCTGCGCACCCTTGTGGCGGCGCCCCTGCGCCCCCTTGCACACCCTAGCGGCTGCGCCCACCTGCGCACCCTTGTGGCGGCGTCCCTGCGCCATTGGCCCCTGCGCCCTCGGCCCCTTGCGCCTCGGCTCTCTGCGCCATTGGCCCCTGCGCCCTCGGCCCCTTGTGCCCTCGGCCCCCTGTGCCCTTGGCCCCCAGCGCACTTGGACCCTGCGCCCCCGGCGCATTGGCCCCTGCGCACTTGGTCGCGCCCTTGGGCTGCCCCTTGACCTAGCACACCTTGTCCCTTGGTTTCCCTTGGTCCTTGCCTTCTCTTGTTGATTTGTGTTTTTCTGAGATTTCTTGCCCACAGCACGACTTGACTTGACCCGGCACGCCTTGACACAATTTTTCTATATTTTTAATTTATGGCTAGCATTCTCAGATTTTGGCAGTAACTTGTTGGGTGCTTGTAACTTGTGGCTTTTAACTTGTAACCTGCGACCTGTAATTAATCCCCTGTAACTTGATAACTTGATAGTGGCTCGCCGTGGCGCACTCCTGACTTGACTTGATAACTTGGTAACTCGATGCTGTTATGACAGCTAGCTTAACTAACTTGACTTGCCCCTGACACCGTGGGTGTTCTTTCTTGTTGCATGTGCAATCTACTTGTCTTGTCCTGCATCATGTCTAGGACGTGACTCCCTGGGTACCACGGCCAGGGATTCACACTAAATTGGATTAGGCTAATGATTAGATCAAACTATAGTTCATGGAGAATTTTCGGTCACAGGCAATCTCGTTATCTGGACGCTTTAATGGACTTGTAGCTTGCCGACGAGTAGAGCACATTTCCAGCACACTGTCATGTGTTGCACCACTAAGTCACCTAAGGGTATATCGTCTCCTGGGCGATGTACCCAATCATACTCTCAACCCGCGGAAGGATAACTGGTTAGTCTGCAGGGCTTGGGACTGGGAAATTCTCAATTTGCATCTTGTTAGTAACTAGGCTTGTTATAACCCTAGTTAGTTAAGTAGTAAGCCGTAGTAATTGCTTGGCCGCTTTTGAATGGATGGTGTCTAGTCTCGTCTAGTTCCTGTACCTGGTACACCGGTACATGATTGTTTTACTTATCTTAACAATAAATGGGTAGAGACAAGTGCTATTCAGGCGAAAGATTACAACCCCGGTCCCGATTTGGTTTACGGGTTGTAACCTGGCTCCCGGAATGGTTCCATGTCCCTAGTCGTTTATTGCCCTGATGTACTTTTATTACCAGTACTTTTCTTCCATTTTCTTATATTCTGATATGCTGGCTTTGTTCTTATTTCGTGGCCTCCTTTGTGGCACTTGCTCTTTCTGGGGTTTGACCCAGCTGATTTTGTGTGGCCAGATTTTAGAGAAGCACACGAGGATCTACAGAACCTCCAGCCCGATGGTGGCGACTAGAAGGAACCCGGGCTACGAGTGGGTTTTCTATTTTGTTTCGCTCACTCTATTGTAAAATTATTCTTTTGAGGCGTTTAGCCGGCGAGCACCTGTTAGCTCGATGCACATCTACTTACTGTCTGCCTACGGGCTGTAACATGATTAGCAAATCCTAGGGTTGATCATGTATGACTTAACTCTTGCTAGTCCTCGTATTTTATACGACTAGCTTCATGATCAGCTGAATATGTAATATTTGGGATGCCTCTTATTGTATATTTAATGATCTAACATCTTGTAACTATATTACTTGCTTGAGATTGAGACAATAGGCTTGACCTTAAGTGACCATTGGCTTGTAGTAAACCCTCATATCTAGACAGCCGTGACCGTATAGCGAGGTAGATTCTATTTCAATATACGTAGCTGGCTATGTTCCTCCCCGCTCTCCAGTATTCTGGTTCTGGGGCGTGACATAGTTTAAGTGGTGGCCCATGCAGGTCTTGTCAATCAAGAAATGTGAGGGTTTACCGAGTAGATGTCTCAATCAGTATTCGCCCTTGATCTCTGCTCGTATTTTCAAATCCCTCAGATTCTTGCCCTGATCATGTGCTTGTATCGTTGATCTGTCCTGGTCCTTCCTTATTATTTTTCCTGTGTCGTCTTCTTCAGCGGCACTGTACCTGACCCCGCCAATCAGCAAGGCAGAGCAACTCCCGTGGACCACCAGCAACCCGGAGATCAAGCCCAGCATTCCGGAGTTGCCTTCCGAGTTATACCTACTTGAGGAGAGCCCCCAGTTCAGCCCGTTCAGCCTGTCGAGCCAGACGATGGCACCTTGGTAGGTCTCATCAGGACCTTGATATCTTTCCAGGATCGTAGAGGAGATGCCTTGCACCAGGCAGTGGCAGATGCTTTGACCAGAGGCGGTCATCCAGGGAACAGCGCGGCCAACAGCTTTAAGCGCTTGAACCCTCCATTCTTCGACGGCAGCGAAGATGCGGTTGCCGCAGACGCTTGGCTTCAGGATACCGAGGTGATTCTGGAAGCAGCTAGAACACCTAAGAATTAGAAGGTGGTCGTGGTACGGCTACAGTTGCTGGACTTGGCTCGCAATTGGTGGGCGGCGCAGGCCGTGGGATTAGAGGTGCCAGTTGCTTGGGCGGTGTTTAGAGAAAGATTTCAGACGAAGTATTTCGATGCTGTAGCCCGGTACGACCTACAGACGAGATTTACCAACTTGAAGTAAGGAGGCAGAACGGTCGACAGTTATGCATCTGAGTTTTCTAGACTCAGTAGGTTTGCCTCCATCTTGGTCGCAACCGAGTTTGATAGGGCCCAGCGGTTCCAGCAGGGACTACATTTGGAGATCTTGTGGGCAGTTGAGCAGTTCGAGCACCAGACATTCGATGCAGTATTGAGAGGAGCCAGGAGGCATGAATATACCTCCCAAAGGATCGTGGATAGGACCGGAGGTAGGAAGCGGTCCCACAGTCAGATGCACCAATCATCAGCTCCAGTCCCGGCAGCTAGGAGTTTGACCATTGGAACTCCGAGGTGGGCGGCCTCAGTGACGTCGGTTCAGTATTCAACCCCGGCGTACCCACAACAGCAGAAGCAGAAGCAGACTTCCGCGATGGGATGTTCTCATTGCGGGAAGCCTGGCCATGTAGTGGCGGATTGTCGCAGGGTACAAAGATTGTGCCTGGCTTGTGGAGCGGCAGATCACAAGATAGGAACCTGCCCGAATAGGGGTAGTTCATCCTCTTCCAATCTAACCAGTCCATCGGTTAGGGGACCAGCACCTATGTCGCAGCAGCAGTACCCGAGGCCATTATTGCCTCAGTCCCAGGCATTTCATCAGCAGAACCAGCATCAATATACCCAAGCCCAAGTACAGAGCAGGCAGAGAGGTTTCCAACAGAGGGGACCTGCAGCTAGAGGAGAAGGTCAGGCAATGATGATGGATATGGAAGAAGAAGTTGTACCAGGTGAGGTAGTGGCAGGTACTATTCTCGTTAACTTCTTTCCAACATCGGTATTATTTGATTCTGGTGCATCGTATTTATTCATGTCTGCATGATTCGCGACACGGATAGAGTTGGACCCCGAGTCATTATCAGTAAGGCTCAATATACTTACTGGTAATGGTCTTGTGGGAGTAGATCGAGTGTTTTTCTCATGTCGGATCGTAGTTAGCGGTAGAGAGTTCCCCGCTAGATTTATAGAATTCCCTATGGTAGACTATGATGTAGTCTTAGGCATGGATTGGTTGAGGAACCAGTATGCTAGGATAGACTGCCATGTTGGCAGGGTTGTCTTTAGTATCCCAGGCGAGCCAGAGTTTTCATTTTCCAGAGGCACAGTGGAACCATCCTCTCCAGTGTTGCGGATGGCTGTAGCAGCAGTACAGTTATCCCGAATAGTTGAAGAGTTTCCAGATGTCTTCCCAGAAGAACTTCCAGGGATGCCGCCAGAGCGGGAGATCGAGTTCACTATAGACTTCATTCCCGGGACAGCCCCAGTATCAGAGCGAGTTTACAGGATGGCGCCTTCAGAGTTGGAGGTTTTGTACAAGATGATTGAAGAACTCAGGACCAAGGGATTCATTCGTGTAAGTGGATCACCTTGGGGAGCCCCGATGCTTCTTGTGAAAAAGAAGGATGGTACGTCCAGGTTATGTATAGATTATCGTACCTTGAACTCAGTAACAATCAAGAACAGATACCCTCTCCCGAGGATAGATGACTTGTTTGATCAACTCAGAGGGGCTTCAGTGTTCTCAAAGATAGACTTGCGGTCTGGATACCACCAGATCAGAGTCAGAGAGCAGGACATCCCGAAGACAGCTTTTCGATCTAGGTATGGGCATTGGGAGTTCCTTGTTATGCCATTTGGAGCGACTAATGCGCCAGCCGTATTCATGGACCTCATGAATTGCATTTTCATACCTTACTTGGATCAGTTCATGATCGTGTTCCTAGATGATATCTTGGTCTACAGCAAGTGCGAAGCAGAGCATGAGCAGCATCTCAGAATCGTCCTTCAGACGCTTAGAAAGCAACAGTTGTACGCCAAGTTCAGCAAATGTGAGTTTTGGCTCGATCGTATTTCGTACTTGGGTCACATTATTACTACAGGAGGAGTAGAAGTGGATCCCCAGAAAATTGTGGCTATCGAGTCATGGCCAGTACCTAGTTCAGCGGTAGAAGTTCGCAGCTTCCTTGGATTGGCCGGCTACTACCGGTGATTCGTATCAGATTTTGTTAGGATTTCGGCGCCGATGACCCAGTTGACCCGTAAGGATGTGCAGTTCGCTTTGACAGCAGAGTGCCAGGAATCATTTGAGAAGTTGAAGCGAGGTTTGATAACGGCTCCCATTCTCACACTTCCAGACGGGACCGGAGGATTCACAGTTTATTGCGACGCTTCAGGCAGAGGATTGGGGTGTGTCTTGATGCAGCATGGAAAGGTAATATCTTATGCATCACGTCAACTTCGTGATCATGAGAAGAATTACCCGACCCACGACTTGGAACTGGCAACAGTAGTGTTTGCACTTAAGTTGTGGATGTACTACTTGTATGGAGATAGAGTGGAGATATTTACGGATCACAAGAGCCTGAAGTATGTTTTCACCTAGAAGGACCTTAATATACGGCAGAGAAGATGGCTCGAGCTACTGGTGGACTACGATGTGGACTTGCAGTATCACCCAAGGAAGGCCAACGTTGTGGCGGATGGATTGAGCAGGAGAGCCGAAATTTATTTTCTAACGGCGCAACCAAAATTATTATCAGATCTTCAGAAGATGGGAATTGAAGTGGTTCTTCCTACCAACGTGGCGTTGATGGCCAGTCTACAGGTTCAGTCCAGCATAGTTGAGAGGATCCGGATAGCGCAGTCTACAGATTCCAAGATTCAGCAACTCAGAGCAGAGTGTGAAGCAGGGAGAAGGCCAGAGTTGTGCATTCATGAAGATGGTAAACTTCGGCACGGCACTCGTCTTTGTGTACCCAGTGGAGATATCAGACAGGAAGTCATGGCAGAAGCTCATAAATCGCAGTATTCTATTCATCCCGGTGGTACGAAGATGTACCGTGATATTTGTCAGCATTTCTGGTGGAATGGCATGAAGAGGGAGATAGCCCGGTTTGTCTCTCGGTGTTTGGTTTGCCAGCAGGTTAAAGCTGAACATCAGAGGCCCGCTGGACTTCTTCAGCCCTTGCCGATTCCAGAATGGAAGTGGGAGCATGTGACCATAGATTTTGTGACTGGATTGCCTAGATCCCCGGCTGGTCGAGATGTTATTTGGGTTATAGTGGACAGGCTCACGAAAGTGGCTTATTTTCTCCCATTCAGAGTGGGGCAGTCCACGGCTCAGTTAGCAGAAATGTACCTCAGGCAGATTGTCAGGCTTCACGGAGTGCCCGTCAGTATCACCTCGGACCAAGATTCAAGGTTTACGTCACACTTTTGGCGTAGCCTGCAAGAGAGTTTGGGAACTCGTCTCCAGTTCAGTTCAGCATATCATCCGCAGACAGATGGTCAGTCGGAACGTACAATCCAGACTCTTGAAGATATGTTCAGATCTTGTATACTTGACTTCGGTGGTTCGTGGGAAGATCACCTGCACCTGGTGGAGTTCTCGTACAACAATAGTTTCCAGGCCAGTATTCAGATGGCTCCGGTCGAGGTACTGTATGGAAAGAAGTGCAGATCCCCGTTAGCATGGGATGATGTCGGAGAGAGGCAGATACTCGGTCCAGAAATGATTGCCCAGACAGTTGAAGTGGTCAGAAGAGTCAGGGATCATCTTCGAGTTGCCTAAGACCGCCAACGACATTGGGCCGATGCCCATCGGCGTCCCTTAGAATTTGCTATCGGCGACCATATATTCCTTAGGATCTCGTATAACCGCGGCGTCATTCGCTTTGGCGTGCGAGAAAAGCTTAGTCCTAGGTATATAGGGTCGTTCGATATCCTGGAGCGAGTAGGAGATGTATCCTATCGTCTTGCTCTTCTGCCGTCGCTAAGTGAGGTGCATGATGTATTCCATGTGTCCCAATTACGACGGTACATCCCGGACCCGAGCCATATCCTAGATCATTAGGAACTGGTTGTTGGTACCAACCTTTCGTATGAGGAGAAGCCCATGTCTATTTTGGATCGGAGGGAAAAGATACTCAAGAATAAGGCTATTAGTTTAGTCCGTGTTGCTTGGGGTCATCACTCTCTAGGTGAGTCAACATGGGAGCGTGAGGATGATATCCGATCGCGATATCCCTACCTGTTTGACTCGTAAGGTATAATGTCTTCCTTATGCCTTATGCATTTCATTCCTTGCTTGCATGTATGATTGTATGATTGAACTGCTTAGTGTAGTTGTTGGTGCTTAGTGTAGCTTGCCGTGGCAGTCTCTAGCTCCTTGATTAAATTCTGAGGACGAAATTCTTTTAAGGTGGGTAGAGTTGTCACCCTCATTTTCCGTATTTCGTATTTATACTCGTAGTCGGATTTTGACCTGTATTTTTATTTTTCTCGACTTGTGAAATTTTGGGTTTTCTCGTATTTTGGGTTTCGGCTTGGCTCGATTTTAATTGGTTTGGTTTGGTTTAGTATGCATTGGAACACCCTTAGTTAACCTCCACCCTCATTCCACCACAACCACCCTCATTAAATCCCCACCTAACTTTCTCTTCCCTCCATAATTTCTATTAATTTCTCCATCTTCTTCTTCCTCCTTCCTCCACCAACACCATAGGCAAGTGCACCTTGCCACCAAATAAGCACCACATTTTATTTGTCCATTAGCTAGAGTAGGTCATGGAGAACAATATTAGAACTTGGCATTTTGTGATTTGGAGTCTCCATTGTTCTAGATCTAAGTTTTCCCTATTTTCGGATTTACATGGTTTTGATCTATTTAAGTTGGATTTTTGTGGGTTTTGATGTTCCTATGTTGGAGAGAAGGAATTTCACCCAAGATAGAACTTCACAAATCCAGATTTGGAGTTGTGATGACCATGTTGTAGTTTTTTGAAGTTTTTGGAGCCATTGGAGCTCCTTCTCAACAATGGAGAAGAAGACTCGCCGACACCGCGCCTTTGCGCCCGCGCTGATCTCGCGCTGGCAACGCCTTGCGCGCAGCCCAGCCACCCGCTTGTGCCGCGCCTTGCGCACGCCTAGCGGCTGTGCCCCCTTTGCGTGCCCCAGCGGCTGCGCCTTGCGCACCCTAGTGGCTGTGCCCCCCTTGCGCTCCCTAGCGGCTGCGCCTTGTGCACACTAGTGGCTGCGCCCCCCTTATGCTCCCTAGCGGCTGCGTCCCCCTGCGCACCCTTGTGGCGGCACCCCTGCGCCACCTTGCGCGCCCTAGCGGCTACGCCCACCTGCGCACCTTTGTGGCGGCGTCCCTCCTCCGTTGGACCCTGCGCCCTCGGTGCCTTGCGCCTCGGCTCCCAGCGCCATTGGCCCCTGCGCCCTCGGCCCCTTGCGCCCTCGGCCCCCTGCGCCCTTGGCCCCCAGCGCACTTGGACCCTGCGCCCCCGGCGCATTGGCCCCTGCGCACTTGGCCGCGCCCTTGGGCTGCCCCTTGACCTAGCATACCTTGTCCCTTGGTTTCCTTTGGTCCTTGCCTTCTCTTGTTGATTTATGTTTTTCTGAGATTTTTTGCCCACAACACGACTTGACTTGACCCGGCACGCCTTGACACAATTTTTCTGTATTTTTAATTTATGGCTAGCATTCTCAGATTTTGGCAGTAACTTGTTGGGTGCTTGTAACTTGTGGCTTTTAAATTGTAACCTGCGACCTGTAATTAATCCCCTGTAACTTGATAACTTGATAGTGGCTCGCCGTGGCGCACTCCTGACTTGACTTGACTTGATAACCTGGTAACTCGAAGCTGTTATGACAGCTAGCTTAACTAACTTGACTTGCCCCTGACACCGTGGGTGTTCTTTCTTGTTGCATGTGCAATCTACTTGTCTTGTCCTGCATCATGTCTAGGACATGACTCCCTGGATACCACGGCCAAGGATTCATACTAAATATAGATTAGGCTAATGATTAGATCAAACTATAGTTCATGGAGAATTTTCGGTCACAGGCAATCTCGTTATCTGGGCGCTTTAATGGACTTGTAGCTTGCCGACGAGTAGAGCACATTTCCAGCACACTGTCATGTGTTGCACCTCTAAGTCACCTAAGGGTATATCGTCTCCTGGGCGATGTACCCAATCATACTCTCAACCAGCGAAAGGATAACTGGATAGTCTGCAGGGCTTGGGACTGGGAAATTCTCAATTTGCATCTTGTTAGTAACTAGGCTTGTGATAACCCTAGTTAGTTAAGTAGTAAGCCGTAGTAATTGCTTGGCCGCTTGTGAATGGATGGTGTTTAGTCTCGTCTAGTTCCTGTACCTGGTACTCCGATACATTATTGTTTTACTTATCTTAACAATAAATGGGTAGAGACAAGTGCTATTCAGGCGAAAGATTACAACCCCGGTCCCGGTTTGGTTTACGGGTTGTAACCTGGCTCCCGGAATGGTTCCATGTCCCTAGTCGTTTATTGCCCTGCTGTACTTTTATTACTTGTACTTTTTTTCATTTTCTTATGTTCTGATATGCTGGCTTTGTTCTTATTTCATGGCCTCCTTTGTGGCACTTGCTCTTTCTGGGGTTTGACCATGCTGGTTTTGTGTGGCCAGATTTCAGAGCAGCACCCGAGGATCTACCAAACCTCCAGCCCGATGGTGGTGACTAGAAGGAACCCGGGCTACGAGTGGGTTATCTATTTTGTTTCGCTCACTCTATTGTAAAATTATTCTTTTGAGGCGTTTAGCCGGTGAGCACCTGTTAGCTCGATGCACATCTACTTACTGTCTGCCTACGGGCTGTAACATGATTAGCAAATTCTAGGGTTGATCATGTATGACTTAACTCTTGCTAGTCCTCGCATTTTGTACGACTAGCTTCATGATCATCTGAATATGTAATATTTGGGACGCCGCTTATTGTATATTTGATGATCTAACATCTTGTAACTATATTACTTGCTTGAGATTGAGACAATAGGCTTGACCTTAAGTGACCGTTGGCTTGTAGTAAACCCTCATATCTAGACAGCCGTGACCGTATAGCGAGGTAGATTCCATTTTAATATACGTAGCTGGCTATGTCCGCCCCCGCTCTCCAGTATTCTGGTTCTGGGGCGTGACACTAGTGTAGCACTGTAGTAGGTAGGGCAGAACGCCTCAGCCTCGTCCTCTGTAAAATTTTCAACAGGTCCAGTCAGGACAGGAGCGAGCACAGTACATCTCAACATAGTAGGTCAGGTTATATAATCATGCTAGAGAGTAAGATACAAGATACTGAAAGAATAACATGATAAAAAGAGAGAGACTGTAAAATAAATAGCTACAGTATATAGAGAACTAACAGTGCTAGTGATTCAGATCACAAGATGGTTATGTAGACGGCACGATGTTGTACACGAGTAATCTACAGAGGTTGTACACGAGTAATCTACTGGATTGAATACATAACCACTTCTACTCCCCCACCCCAATCAAGACACAAGGATCTAGTTAACTTATGTTATTGTACACGAAGGTCATGTGAATACATCATTATACACGATTTCACACGTTTTGTACACGAATGTCACAAATACAAGGAGTACACGATGTTCACGATAAAGTACACGAATACGAATACCCGATGTATCCGCTAAGGGGATAACATCGCACAACAAGATCCATATAGTACTAATCCGTGTTTCCAACGTGTCAGCATCATGTAAAGTAATCTAAAGTAGGAAATATACTCCTAATGCAGGATATGAAATGATCAGAGAATGTACTCGCCTGTAACCTGAGAATCTGTAGAATAGCTACTGTCCGAGGAGTGGTGTCTGTCTCCTATAGAACAGTACAAGTCACTATGAGTCTACAATGATAATAAGATACAAGTCAATGCATTCTACATGAATCTAGGTCAATCTAGGCCAAAGTCAACTCTTGGTCAACTCTGGTCAACATTAGAAGTCAAACTAGGTCAACTAGGTCAAACCTAAGTCAAACAAGTCCATACTTGTCTAACTAGTCCATTCTAGGTCTAACAAGACTAAACAGGTCTAATCTAGACTCCATACTAACATTCAAGCCACCCATAGGCCATAGGCTATACCATGCCTATGAACCAACCATAACCTACATACACAAGTCAATATCCATATCTAAAATAATACCCTTATTGATATATATTTATAATCTAATATAGAATTACCCAATAGCATATAGGTTACCTATATACATATCACACATACATTATATAGGATACCTTAATGGATCTCACATACTCATATACAAAGGGAAATAGGAAATGACATGTGTATGTGTGTGTGTGAAAACATGAGAGTGTGTGTAGGTGTGTTAGGCTTCGACATGTGAGTGTGGTGTCAAGTGAGGATGTGTTTGCAGGAAAACAGGAAAATGAATTAGTGTATGGCATGTGAAAGAGTGTGTTTGTGTATTCAGAAAATTAAGAAAACAGTGGCATATGTCAAATGGGAAAAACAGGAATCAATCATGGAATTAGTTCCAGTAAAGAAATGAAGAGCTACTCATGACACAGTGAAGTGTAGAAGAAATTAGGAAACAGGGATTAAATCTCAGTCTACATTAGCATGGAACCCAATCTCAGGTATTAGAAAACTATTCTCAGTCCACAGGCAATACAGTATTTTAGGAAGGAATATCCTTCAATCCAGTTTACAGGAATTCATGCTCAGGTTTAGGAATGCATAATAGTTCAGTCCATGCTCAAAAAAAAAGGAATCTAATATTGCATCTCAGTTCAAGAAAGTTTATGAAACAATCATCAGTTAAAGAGGAAAGGAATCTCAGTGAACACATTGCTAAATTTCAGAATTTGGAAAGGAAATCAATTCTCAGATCAAGGGAATGAACCTAATTCAAAGCAGTCAACAGTATGCTAATTTATCAATGTGAAATCAAACATTCATTACAATATTTTAAGAGGAAAACTCAGTTAAGAGGGAAGGAAACCAACTCAGTTGAAGAAGGGAAAAGAAACCAATTCCAGTTGACAGTTCAATAACAATCGAAACCATCACATATGTCAAAATCCTATTTATAAACCAAAAGCCCAAATTTGAATTGAAATATGAAACTAAACATGAACAATGATATGTGGGGATATTTAGCAGTGATAAAAATCAAATAAACAGGAATTAAATATTGAGGAATTAGAAGGAAAACCCAATGTATCAGGACAGTATCAGAAACATGCAGTAAACCCCAATTCGAATCCAATTTTCCACATTAAACCTAATTTAACATGTAAATTAATTCTAACAGGGATTATACATTATATTTAGATCTAATTAGCAAATTAAACACAAGTAAAACATTTAAAAAAATTGAAAGGAACAGAGAACCAAATGATCACTGTTACACGCACAGTGCACGTACAGTTGTTTGCCATTGATTGTAAAAGAACAGAACAATTATCGGAGGACTGAACTTAGACTCACAATACAAACTCGCTCGTACAAAGAAAGCCTAGGGACGAAAACCTAGGTACAGCAGACTAAGTACGATTGTTTATTTTTGATTCTGGGGGGTGACGATAGAGGCTCGGGAAAGCGACAGCCGCTCTGCCTTACTCCTTGGACGATCAGTATGCAGCCTTGGCTCGGGGAAGATCTGCTTGGCGTTGACGAAGAAAGGCTCTTCTTGCTCTCCTCGGGTGGCTCTCCTGGCTTCTCTCTCTCTGTGAGTATCAAGAAAAAAAGGGGGGAGCTCTCTCTGTGTAGATCTCTCTCTTCTTATTTTTTTATTTTTTTTTGTTGCCGACCTCTCTCTCTCTCTTCTTCTCTTTTTCCTCTCTTTTTTTTCATGGGGAGGATGCTGGCTATTTATAGGAGTGGGGTGTGATCATTAGGGTTTGCTGATGATTATCTGTTTGGAATGTCGGCGCTTCCTTCATTCTATCTGAGCCCTTGATCCTGATCATAATGAATCTCGGCCACTAATGCTGATAGCACCAAATCTCATGAGCAGTTAATGCTGACTACTTTAAATCCTCGTGATTGATTATGCCAATATTTGATTGCTCGCCACGTGTCCTATTGGCTTGATGATAAATGATATGTCCTGATCTCGGCAATTATGACAATGGTGTCAAATATTCTTATTGGGATTCGGTTGAATCTTCAATGCCACGTGTTTTAATTGAAGGTCCTGCCAGGGCCGCATAGGATGGCCAACACTTGAACCGCAGAGAGATACTCTTCATGAGCCGCATGAGTCAATGCCTCATCGAGCCGCAGGGTACGAACTTTCCGTGAGCCACATATGCGTAGTCTCTACGAGCCGCAGGGGACGAACCCTACATGAGCCGTATATGCATAGTTTCTGTGGGCCGCCTGAGTTAACATGGTATTGAGCCGCATAAACCGGGCTAATGGGTGGACCGCATATGGCGGATTCCTGTTAATCATATTAGAGTGATTCCTCACTGAGCCGCATGAAGCTGTTTTCTACCCGAGCCGCATGAGACTTTTGCCACGTGGCAATCTAGGATTTCTGACAGATCGGGTCAGAGATTGTCTTCTTTCCCCGAGGAGTCTGTCATTATGGCAGAGCCATTATGACGCTTTATGTCAGAGATGTCGCAGCCGTCGAGTCGTGTCAGAGCATTAAATGAGGCCATTACTCCCGTAGCCAGCTGTGGGGGGATTACACGTGGCGTCAATTGAGCCGCATGTTCCTGCTGAACCGCATATATGCCCGAACCGCATGAGTCTGAGGGTCTTCTTTCGGGCCGCATGGGGCAACTCCAGTTATGAGTCGCATAGGCTTGCTATCCAAAGCCGCATGGGCTATCTATGCTTTTATTCTAATATTTTCCATGCTTCTACAGGACCCCCTTCAAAGTTTTCAATTTGTAAAATTGAAACACTTTGAATAAGAAGCATGGCCCCGTTTATGCCGCATAGGATGTTCTGTTTACCTGAGCTTCCTGGCCGCATTAGCATCTCGGCCGCATAGCTCCTTCTGGCCGCATAGGCTCTTTGCCACGCGTCCTGACCTCGTGAGCAAATCTTCATTAATTGCTTTCGATTTGATTTAACGCCGTCTTTTGGGGGAGGATCCCAAGGGTCGGTTTTTGCTTTGACCGAAGCGTTCTCGCCTTTATTTTTGGAGGCGGCGCGTAATCCGAGGCGTCTTTCTACTTCATGGATCGCCTATAAATAGGAGTCTTTCAGCTCTTGGGAATTTCTTTATCTCATTTCTTTGCTTGAATTTCCTGTTGTCAGTTTTGCTCTTCGTCGTCCTCCTTCATCTATCGACCATGGCTCCTAAGAGATCTGCTGCATCGAAGGCCGCGAAGGGCAAGGCAGTTGCTGCGGCGGCGACTGCAGCGACGAATGTGGTCGCTCCTCCGTCGGCTGCTGTAGGCGTTGTCCATCCTGATGTTCACCCGCCCATCGCTGGTAAGGGGGTCACTCCGAAAAACCCTAACTGCTGCCATGGCTCTGTTGCATACTTTATGCACAAGCCACATGTACGAGATGTATCGATGTGGCCGCATAGGCACTTCGTCCATTATGGCCGCATGAGTTTGTCATATTCGATCAGTGCCGCATGTGTGTTTTCGACTTGGGCCGCATAAGCGTTGCTTACTTTTGAACCGCATGAACTTGATGGTTTGTAGCCGCAGTGGTTTATATGAGTCGGGCTTAGCCGCATTAATTTATAAACCCTTCTGAATCTGAGTCGTACGGATTTGGTTAATTCAGAGCCGCATGGAGCTATGACGCGCAGAGCCGCATGGACCTATCTGCTGATGAGCCACATGAGGCTGTGGCAACCTTAGCCGCATAGACTTCAGTAATCTTTTCTAATACTTCTGTCTTCTTTATTTGTCTTCTGACCTTGTTTCTTTTGCATGTCTTCTAGTGAATCTGCCCGTGAATCCTGCGGGGGAACTTTTGGTTGGTTCAAATCAATTCGCTTTGGGTGTGCGTCTTGACGACCTAATTAAGCATGTATTGAATCAGTTTCCTGCTGATGAGCCTTTGGAGAGGTTGAACGCCATCGAGAATCAGACCCTTCATTACCTTCGTTCCATGATGAACACTGGGAGGCTGGATGGGAAATTCCTGAAGCCTCTATTCCTCTTTGGAGATGCTCTAATCATAGGGAACTCTCGAGTGTTAGAGATTTCCGAGAACTGGGATTTCTCTTTGGACGGGGAGTCAATCCATATTCCTTTTATGGAACGCCATTATCCCTTATCGTGGTTCAACATGGTGCTATTGAACAGGAAGATGGTGTGCAACTTAACCCCTACTCAATCGGGGATGTTGATGGGCGACATCCATTACAATCCGAATATGCGGTCAGCGTACCCAGGTAAGGATCCCGTCCCTCGGTATATGATGGGTCTGGCCCCGGGCTCCTTCATGAATGCATACGGCCCCAACTTCTCATTTGCTCAGGCTGACACCTTCTTGAATCGGCTTGTCCGTAAGAAGTCCTATCCTGTTGGTAGGATAGCGTTGCCGAACTGGATAAACCCTACTTCTGCGTGGGTCCAGTTGACCACCTGGGTCCTGCAGACCTACGGAACACTGTTGCGGGAGGTGGGACTTTATCATGCTGTTCGAGGGACTTGTCACGGGCTCCCTATTAACAAGCCGCTATTCATGGCGCTCTTGGAGATGTATAGCCAGCGAACGGGGACATTCTTCTCACCAGTAGGGGAGCTGGGGCTTGCTCTTCACGAGATGTATACTGTCTCTAAACTCCCCTGGGGAAATGAGCCTTTCGAGGTGTACACCCCTTCGAATGATGAGTTTGAGGACTTGAACCGAAGATTCCCAGGTTTTGTTGCAGTATACCGGGAGTTGCTGTGCCACCATAGTGCTTGTCATCAGATGGCTATAAAGACAACGGATAGCTCCGAAGGGGCCGCTCCCCACACCACATCATGGATTAATTACCTTTTCAAAGTTGGTCCTTCTGGCGAAGTTACTCCTCGAACCCCTAGAACGCACGAGGAGGTGAAGGATTTGATGTCAGGCGTCAAAAAGTCGCGGTCCAGGAGCGACATATTTGGGAGTCAATCTGACTCTCTTAGCTACTTTTACTATGGGACCACGCAGATGTAAGAGAAGGCGCTTCTGGCTGGCTTTTTAATGATATGGCTACGGAATTGCGTTGTCTCGAGAGGAGCAGGTTCTATCGAGAGGATCGGTCGCCATTTCATTCTTTCTGCCGTTAAACTGGTGTTCGGAGTTAGGCTGGCCCTTCTCCCCGCCATGGTGTGCAGCATCCAGCACGGTCTTCGAACCTTCTCATCCAAAGTTGTTGCTCGTAAGAAAACCTTGGATTTTGAGCGCGTAGAATTGCCTTTCCATTACTTGATGGGGTGGTTGGCGATGCACTACAAGTCTTTGCTGGGACCCGGGATAGCAGAAGATGCTACGGATGAAGATGCTTTCCTCTTCAAATGCCATCGCCAGTCTTGGGAATACAATACTATGCCGGCTTGTCGGAGGGCGCTGGCGAGGGTAGATGGGTGTCACCTTTTTGTGTCCGTTCCTCCTTTTTCTGATGAAGATGTGAGTAAGGTACACCTTGATGGTACTGGACCTCCTCACTTTCTATCTCCGGATATGCTCACCTGGTTGCGTAACATCCGTCCTGCTCATTTGGTTTATCGCAACCGCGATAGGGTGTACCTGGAGCCTTACCTACCTAGTAGGTTTTCTCGGCAGTTCGGTTATAGCCAGTTATTCCTTGATCATCCCAATCCTGGTTTGGGCTTCGAAGGTAGCGTTCTTGATGGCGTCAGGGCGTGGAATTATTATGATGCTTATCATACTCGAGCCAGCTTCTCGGTCCCTGATGCTCAGGCGCCAAGGGAAATTTTATACGTGGCTGCTTTGTATCATGTCATGGCGAACAAGCCTCCTATCAATTTCGATCCGAGTACCAGTTTTATCGTGGGTACAGGCTTAGAGGAGAAGCCAAAGGGGGCTAAGGCTAGAAAGCAACTAGCGCTTCAGACTCCTCTCCCTGAATCAGAACCTTCCGAATCGGCTGGGGAGGAAGATGACAGCGAAGATTCTCTTTTTGATGGAGGCGAAGAAGTAGCAGATCAATTGCTTCCCATCCCTAACGAACTGGCGGAGGGCCCATTGCTTTCTACAGAAGGTGGAAGAGTGAGGAAAGAACAGCTTCCGGCTGTGTCTAGTTCCTCACGTAAGCGAGTCAGGCACGAATCTTCTGGCAGTGGTGCGACCTTTTCTGTGAAGAGAGCTGCCGTTAAATCTCGTGGATTGCTTATTACCGAAAGGGATGACGGTACCGATGCTACTCCGGAGGTAAGGCTAAATTGGATTTGTTTCTTTGTTGTAGTTCCCTTTCCTCTCGCAGATATGATTTAATCACTTTTCTTTGTAGGCGTCCGACGGACCGGGGTCTTCTGAACCATCTACTGCCTCCGAGGTTGATCCCGCCCTCGCTGTCTTAATCAACGATATGTGCGCCGCGGTCCTTTCTGCTGGGGCTCTCACGGAGGCGGCTGGAAGTTCCCGGGTTGCTGAAGCATCAGCTCGGGGGAACAAAGGTTCCTCTGGGCCCGCCCCTGCGGTCGTTGAGCTTCATCGAGATGACACCGTTCTCAGTACCTCTTCTCCCGGGGACGACTCTCTGATTCCTGATTCGGAGGTTATTGGTGAGGAGGCTATGGTGGCTGTAAACGAACCTCAGCCTCCGTACTCCTCCATTGGTAAGATAGGCCATATATTGACTACCGAAGGGGCTTATTCGCTCTATCAACATATCCTTTGGGTCAAGTCGATTCATGGTTGCCTTGGCCCTGCAGGTCCTGACCTTTTACCTCCCGTCGCGGATGTTCCCAGGGAGAGTTCGGTTGGCCATCATCCGGACGAAAGGAATGTTTCTTCTCCTCTCTCTCATGTTGAAGAGCCTCCTGCCGTCTCCGGGCAGACGGGGAGGGAGTTGGCAATGGTTTCCGCCTCGTCTTCCGCTGTTGACACGGCTCCGGAAGTCGACTTCTCGACCTTGTCGAGCATCCAACTCCTGCGGGCTGCTGAAGAGGAGTTGGCCGCTGTTCAAGCATCTTTTCGTGCAGATTTGGTTTCTCTGGTGGCAGGAGCGACAGACTCCGTCGCGTCTTCTTCCGTGCTACCAGCCACACTCCCGCTGACACCGGTTTCCTCGGAGGCTCTGGACGAGGTGACGTAGGATGTGGTTGACAGCTTTTATCGCCACTTAGGAAGGGGTATAAATGCTGCCGTGGACCGGGGGGTCCCTTTTTCTCTGTCTCTACGGGGAGCTCGGGGTCAAATTGACACTCTGAAGGGTCTTCCTGGCGGGCTGGGGTTAGCAGCATTCCTGGAGCCTAAGCTGACAGAGGCTGACCAGCTTGTGACCCAACTGCTGGCGGTACGGCAGGCTGGTTTGCCTGCCGCGATCGAACGAGAGCGGGGCTTCCTGGTTGCGGCTCGGGACAAGATCAAGCTCGCTCGAGAAACTGTCGGGCCGGCTGTGCAGGGGGATCTTGACAAGTTTTCCGCCTCCTATGACCGGCTGGGTCGTCGGAGTCAGGCTTGTAGGGCCCGGGAAGAGTCTGCCTCTCGTGGAATAGCTGACACGAAGGAGCGGATTCTCGCGCTCCAGGAGGAGTTAGCCTTCTTAGAGTCAGAGCGGGAGGCTGCTCATGCAGAACAGGAGTCGATTGCTCGGGAGGCCGAGCGGATTTCTCGAACTTCTGCCAACCTGGAGCGATCTTTTAAGAAGTTCGAGGACAACTGGCAGGCCCACGTTCATCTGGAGGACCCGGCGGTGTTGAACCAGGAAGCTGAGCGCCGAGCCAAACAGAGGTTTGAGCGGTCGGTCGCCTTGATAAAGGACCGCCTCACGGTGTTATGTGCCCCGGAACAGTGATCCGCCCTCTGTCTTCTTCTGCTTCTTTTTTTTTTTTTTCACATGTGTATATTTTTATTTGGAAGGGATGTGATCTCCAATGATGTAGCCCTTTGATTTCTTGGATAAATGAGCATGTTTCAACTCATCTTTTCTTCCTTGTATCGGCGTTCATGGAATCGGACTTGCTGAGGGGTTATTTGTGGACCTGTTATCCTAGGCGTACCTTGGTTTTTTGGTACGGATAACAAGTTTGATCAGGATGTCCGGGACAGCCATGACAAAATGGTCATGGATGTTCTCGGTACTGGGGAAAGGAATGCCGTAGCTGGGCTCCCGGGGCATAGTAAGATGGTGGATTTATGCCAAGAAGCTTAGCAAGGGATATTTGTGGACCTGTTACCCTAGGCGTACCTTGGTTTTAGGTACGGATAACAAGTTGGAAGGAAGCCAGTCATATTTGCTCCGAGGTTACGAGGGCGTAGCAAACATGAGGGTTTTACCGTGGAATCTTCCTACTCAGAGGTAATGCGAACATGGTAGGGGGAGACTTCACAGAAGACTTTTCTATAATCAATAGTGGTCAACAGAGGACATTTGTGGCCAACAGAGGACGTTTGTGGTCAACAGAGGACATTTGTGGTCAACAGAGGACATTTGTGGTCAACAGAGGACATTTGTGGTCAACAGAGGACGTTTGTGGTCAACAGAGGACATTTGTGGTCAACAGAGGACATTTGTGGTCAACAGAGGACATTTGTGGACCTATTATCCTTGCCGCACCCCGGTTGTGGGTGCGGACAATAGGTTGAAAGGGAACCAACATACTTGCTCAGAGGTAATGTGGATATGGCAAATATGGCAATTTCTTCGACGGAGCCTTCCCACTCAGAGGTAATGAGGACATGGCAGGAGTGGGCCCAATGAAGAAGGGGTGCATAGAATTACTCAGAGGTAGGAGGACATGGAAGTTCTATGCGAGGAGGCGGTTTGTTTTTGGTGGAAGTGAAAACGACTCAGAGGTAATGATGACATAGTCGTTTCGGAGATTAGTGGATCGATTACCCTTTTTGTGCACTGGGAGCACGGATAGTGGATCATGAGGGAGGATCTCTTTCAGAAAGAAAGTTCAGAGGTATGATTATACGTGACTTACTATCTGAGAGAGTGACCGGAATGTAAGTACATAATTTGGATTTTCTAGAATATTGAGGAAATGAGAGTCCAGTGGCACCAGCGGGTGCATGGCTCGGTAATCTAAAATGTTGTGGATGTGGGTTCAGTGGTATCAATGGATACATGACTCGATAATTTGGAAAATGGTGGGTACGAGTTCAGGGGTACTAAGAGAGTACATGACTCGATAATTTGGAGAATGTTGTCTAAACATAGTATTTCTTCAGAAACTTGCCGTTGACGGGCAACATAAGCAAGTCCCCATTCTGCTTGGCGAGGCGGTAGGCGCCGTTGGAGAACACGGTTTCGATGACAAATGGACCTTCCCATTTTGGCTGGAACTTGCCTGCGGTTTTGTGAGTCATAACCATTGGTCTCCGAACTGCCAGAACGAGATCGCCCACTTGGAATGTTCTGATTTTGACCTTCTTGTTGAAGGCTCCTGAGATACGTGCTTGGTATAGCTCGATCCTTTGCTGGGCTAGTAGGCGCTTTTCGTCTAAGGCCTCCAACTCTTGTAATCGACGTCGATAGTTATCATCCGTTGTCAATTGATAAGTGAGAGCGACGCGGAGTGAGGGAATCTGAGTTTCCAGTGGGAGGACTGCCTCACTCCCGTATACTAAAGAGAATGGTGTATTCCCAGTAGCTGTTCGAACTGTGGTACGATAAGCCCATAAGCATTCGCCGAGCTTCTCGTTCCAGTCGCGTTTGTTGGAGGAGACAAACTTCTTGAGGAGTTTGATGATTGTTTTATTGAATGCCTCTGCCAACCCGTTTGCTGCTGGGTTATATGGTGTCGAAGCGACATTCTGAATGCGGTGCTTATCGCAGAATCGGTAGAATGCATAGCTTATAAACTGTGGACCATTATCATGGATGATCCTCCGCGGTAGTCCGAAGCGGTAGATGACGTGATGCTTAAGGAAGCTGATCACGTTTGAGGTCTTAACTTCTGCGAGTGGGACGGCTTCCGACCATTTGGAGAAGTAATCGGTGATCGCAAGTATGAAGCGATGTCCTCGGGAGGAAGGTGGGGTGATTGGGCCAATGATATCCATTCCCCATGCTTCGAATGGCCAGGATGCCACCGTTGGATGTAGAAACTCGGAGGGTTGGTGAATGAAGTCTGCGTGGACTTGGCAAGCCTTGCATTTTTTGGCATAGTCTATTGCGTCTGCCACCATCGTGGGCCAGTAGTAGCCCATACGGCGAAGGCGGTCCTGTAGCTTAGGGCCAGGCTGATGGGCCCCACAGACACCATCGTGAGCTTCTCGTACAGCTTCTTTGGCTTCTGCGTTTGACAAGCACCAGAGTAATAATCCGTCGTAGGATCGTCGGTACAGCATTTTTGTCTCTGTATCGTAGAAGAATCTGAGAGAACGCCGTCTGATGGAGGTGGCTTCCTTTGGGTTCTCCGGGAGGATGTCGTATACGACGAAGTCAATGAACGGCTGTCTCCAGTCTGGTGTTTCGTCGACCGTCCGGACGGAATAGCTCGCCACGAATTGAATATTGTTATTGGGATAGACCAGTTCGTGGCCTATCACTTCAACCGAGTGATGCGCTTGGTTCGGCACTGCTAAGGAAGCGGCAAGGCCTGCTAGGGCATCGGCTTCGATATTTTGAAGTCTGGGGACGTGTTCGATGAAGAATCCCTCGAAAGAGGAGATAATGTTGATTGCTATTTGGTGGTAGGGGATCATGTCTTCATGGCGGACTTCGTACGACCCCCGAATCTGATTGACGATTAATTGTGAATCGCCGTATGCTTCGAGATGTTCTACACCCAGCTCCTTTGCGAGTTGGAGGCCAATGACCAAAGCGTTGTACTCGGCCACATTGTTGGAACAGGGTTCCGTGAGAGAGTAGGCACGATTGATCACTAGTCCGGTAGGAGAGATCAATACCACTCCGACCCCCACGACGATATTTCCCTTTGGTCCGGTTCTTGATGCGCCATCGAAGAACATTCGCCATATGTTATCGTGAGTGGCTGTATTCGAATCGGCGACCTCGTCTGGGATCTCTTCATAGATTCTGGATGACTCCGATCCTGGGTGGGCTGCCAAAAAGTCTGCTAGGGCTTGACCCTTGACAGCCTTCTGTGGGACGAAGATCATATGATATGGGGATAGCAGTATTGCCCAGGTAGCGAGGCGAGAGCTGAGCGCCCCTGGTTTAGTCATGAGGACTCTGAGGGGATTTACCCGTGAGATCACATGTATGGTTTGTCCTGTAACATAGTGCCGCGTCTTTTGAATAGCGAACACCAAGGCGAGGCATTCTTTCTCCACGGCAGTGTATCGGTGTTCGGGCCCGACCATCATTCGGCTGAGGTAGTATATGGCCTGTTCGTGTCCTGCGTCGTTATTTTGTGCCAGCAGGGCACCGAAGGAGTGTTCCATTGCTCGTACATAGAGCAAGAATGGTTTTCTAGGGACCGGGGCCACCAGGACTGGAGGATTTGACAAATATTCTTTGATGTCGTCGAAAGCGCGTTGGCATTCTTCGTCCCATGCGAATGAGACTCCCTTCTTCATGAGGTGTGTGAACGGCCGACATCATCCGAAGAGATTGGAAATGAACCTTCTGATATAGGCTAGCCTCCCTTGGAGGCCTCTGAGTTCGCGGAGATTTTTCGGGGGACCCATCTCCATTATTGCCTTGGTCTTCTCAGGGTCTACATGGATACCCCGTGCAGTGATGATGAAACCTAAGAACTTTCCGCTGGATACGCCCAAAAATGACTTTATAGGGTTCATCTTTAGGTTGTGGGCTCGCATCAGGTCGAATACCGTCTTTAGATCTTGCAGATGATCCTCCTTGCGGCGACTCTTGACAGCGATGTCGTCGACGTAGCATTCCACTGTTTTGCGCAAATGTTCTCTGAAAATGATACTCATAGCCCGCTGATATGTAGCGCCAGCATTCTTCAGACCGAAAGGCATGACTGTGTAGCAGTATGTGCCGATCGGTGTTCTAAATGATGTGTGCTTCTCATCGTCGGGGGACATCTTGATTTGATTGTATCCCGAGAATCCTTCCATGAATGACATACGTTCGAAGCCGCATGTGTTGTCAATCATGATGTCCGTGATCGGGAGGGGAAATTCATCTTTCGGACATGCCTCATTTAGATTACGGAAGTCGATGCAGATTCGGATCTTCCCGTTCTTCTTAAGGACCGGGACTATATTGGCGACCCAGTCAGGGTGTTGCTCCTCACGGATGAAGCCGCTGGCTATCAGTTTGTTGACTTCGGCTTCGATCGCGTCCATGACGCCCGGGCGGAAGCGTCGTTGCTGCTGCTTTACTGGCTTTGCATCCGGCCGTATATTGAGTTTATGGAGAGCAATGTCGGGATCTAATCCCGGCATGTCTTCGTAACTCCATACAAATACGTCAATGTATTCTCGGATGAGTTCCAGCAGTGATTCTCGTTCCTTGTCTGTTAGGCTTTTACTGACGAAGATTGGCTTCGAAGAGGATTCGGTGCCGAGGTTGACCTGCATAACTTCGTCCTCCGTAGGAGGTTCTCTTAGCTCGAACCGCTTTTTCCATTGTGCGTCTAACTGTTGGGCCTACGGCTCAAGCTCGAGAATTTCAGGAATGTCCTCGTCTTCTTCGTAAGCGTCGGCAAATGCCGTGTTGACTGATAGGACTTGTCTGAATACGTCCCCAATGCTTGTGTCTGAGTCAGAAGTTGGTGACCCGGTTGAGTGTGACTGCCAGTCGCATTCTTTATCTGAGCTTTCAGGGGTCGTAGTTGGCGTTACATACCCTAAACCGTATCGGGTTTTGTTATAGTAGTCCGTGGTTTGCCCGCCGGGGCTGGCGTCTTCAAAGGTAATCGTCGTCCAGTGCCGTACTTCAGTCCTGGCGTTGTCTCTAGATCATACCCCTGTTTCTGCATGAGATATTTGGATTGAGGGCTATAGAGATACAGAGGCAGTCTTCCGTTAGCTGACCCGAAGTCGACTTCTTCCATGGCGAGGGGATGCGGGTTGTTTGTCCGGCCGAAGATGATTGGGTGGTCCCCTCCTTCGATTACTCGGTAAGCGTCTTCTACTGGAGTAAGTTGGATAGCGGTGTACACATTTGTCACCTGTGTGTGTAGGTGAGTGCCTATACCGTGTTCCATAGCATACATTGTACATAGCTTATTGAGCTCGGTGTAGTTCAAAGATAACCCTTTATTGATGAAGTAAGGTATCTTTTCTAGAGGGATTACATCGTCTGCGGAGGGAACATCAGTGTGGGCAGCCACATACTTGGCTAGCTCTGGTTCCTCTTCGGCTACCCCCTGTGTGAATGAAGATTGAGAGGACGTCCTAGTCAGCTTGATCTTCAGAGGTTCAACTGACGGAGCGGAGCGTGGGGTTGTCGGTAGACTAGCAACCCCCAGTCTGGCACTCGATGTGGAGCGAGGGGTAGCTGGTTTGCTAGAAGTGTCAGACCTTGTATCGGGATGATGACCTTTCTTGGGAAGGCATATTGTCAGTGGCCCATCGGAGGGATTGAGTTTCTCCGTTTGCGGTTGAATGACTCTCGGCAGTCTGATGGTAAGTGGCCCTGTTGTGGGTCTCGGCACCTGGCCGGACCTTGGCAGCCGGATTCTCAGCTGCTCTTCCTGTGCCGAGAGACTGATTGCGTCCTTACGCAGAGTAGCCGTAAGGGGTGCAGAACTGCCCGGTTTGCGAGCCTGGAGATGGATTGTCAGGGGTTCTTCTGATCTTGTGGTCGTCTTGGTGTGAGCTTGCACCTCCTCTTCGACCAGATGCTTCTTTGATTTTTCGTAAAGACAGGAGTCTGAGTAATAAGATTCGACCCCCTTGAAGGGATCGATATCAGCAAACTCTGTCCTCACGAAGCCGTGCTTATCGACATATTTGAAGCACTGGTGTAGCGTGGAAGGCACGATCATGTAATCGTGTATCCAAGGCCGCCCCAGAAGGATATTGTAAGAAGTGTCGGCATCTATGATGTAGCAGGTGACTTCTGATTGGAGATCGCCAATCTGACATTTCAAGCGAATCTTCCCTATTGGGTAGCTCCTGCCCGAATTGAAACTGCTAATGGCGGTGCTTGTAGGCGTCAGGCGATGCATTGGAATGTGAAGATGATGTAGTAGACCCTTCGGAATGATGCTTATGGAGGACCCGGGGTCGATGTGCATTCGGTCTACCTTTACGTCGCCGATGTATCCAGTGTAGTACAATGGGCGATCGTGCAGGTTAGTTTTGATGAGCATATCCTGCGGAGAGAATACGATATTGGGCATTGCACCTGTACACGCACTATCTCGGAGATCTGTAGGCTGATTATCTCCCGTGAGGTTGACCTGAGCCAAGTATGCGTCGGCATTTTGGAGCGCCTCACTTAGAGCTGTGCGGACATCTTTTGAGAGTCTCAGGAGTTCGTATAAGGACAATTTGGCCGGTGTGTTAGCCAATTGCGCCAAGATGTCGAAGTTATAGGGCCTCTCCAGCCCCTGAGGTGTCTCCTTTCGGAGAGATTTGTCGAAGCGAGTCTCCTTCGGCCTAGGCTTGTCGGTCGTCGAAGGCTGAGCCGGTCCCGGAGTATCAGCGTTTGTGGGCTGCTGATCATTAGTCGGATTCTCGGCCACTGGTTGGGCTTGTGCTCCAGATCGGGTAGCGACGGCTGAGACTTCCCCCTCCTCTGCCGAGGCGGTGCGGCATGATCTGACCTTTCCACTTTTCTTTTTAGAGGATAAAGTGGGCTGAGTCACCTCATGGACTAGGTCCGGATGGACCCACATGATCTCCCCTCGTGATGTGGTGAGGGGTATTAGGCCGGGAGTTTGATCACGGGCAGGCGGAAGGTTAGTGATTTCCATTGTTGCCAGAGGGATGGGCATGACACCGTCTTGAGTCTCTGTTGGAGGGAAATTGCCGAATTGTACGGACACCATGTTGGCTGCTACGGTTACCTCCTCGAAGTCGATAGCCAGAGCGTTTGAATCGATGAGGTTCTGGATATAGCGTTTCAGTTGGTAGCAGTCGTGTGTAGCATGGTGGACGTAGCGGTGGTAATGGCAGAACTTCGAATTTTCCAAATCAGCAGGCCGAGGTTCCCGCCTTGGTGGAGGAAGCTAAATTCTATCTCCTTGTATAAGCATGTCCAAGATAGGCTTGACGTGGCCGTCTTCGAAAGAATAAGTGATTTGAGGCCATTGTTTGTCCGCTGGCTGTTGCTCGGGCTTCTGGGCTGTATCGGTCACCATGGCCTGCTTGCCTTTGTTGTCTCGGTTGGAGGGGCTACCCCCATTGTCGTTGCTGGCGTTGGGACGCTTCCCCTTGTTCTCTCCCTCTGAGATATGCAACCCCAGTTGGCGAGCTTTCTTCAATCGTTCCTCGGCACTTGTAGCGCTGATAATAAAGGCCTTCCAGTCCTTGAATTGACTTTCGCCCATCCAGAGACTAATTGTTGGGAGTAGTCTCTTTTGGCAAATTTCAATCAAGGAAGAGTCCGGGTTGCCAGATGGTAACTTCATTGTGGTTTGACGAAACCGCTCTATGTAATTCCTTGTCAGCTCTTTCTCTCCTTGGACGACGTCCTTGAGAGTAGACATCGTGACGTCCTGCCCTACCTCATAGAACCTCTCCAAGAATAAGCGCTTGAAGCCAGCGAAGGAGTGGATGCAATTATCTGGCAGGTTGCGGTACCAATCAAAGGCGACCCCTTCCAGTGCCCCAATGAATAACCGAGTGAGGATGGCGTCCTCATGGGGCAGATGGTCGATAGTGACCTCAAAGTAAGTGATGTACCGGCTTGCTGAAGTCTTACCATCATATGGGTTGATATTGAACGGCTTATATCTTGGGGGAAAGGGCACATCCCTCCATTCAGCTGGGTATGGTTGCCGTATTCTGAGGTCTTGAGAGTTTTCTCGGGCGTGGAACATTGCTCGGAGCTCCTGAACCTCTCTTCTTACTTCTCGGGCCTCATCTGTCGCGGTAGGGGCCGTTATCTCGGGAGGATTATTACCCTGATTTGGCGCCGCTGAATTTGAATCTACGTTGATTGTGGGACCCGTGCTTGTCTGGCCAGGTGTCACTCCCTGCAGAGTAGGAAGTGCCGCTTTGATCTCGTCTACAGACTTGACCAAGGCATGCAATATGGCCTCCAACGTGTCAATGCGCTGGCGATCGCTGGAACCGCCTTGATTGCTGTCTGTCATGAATACCGTCTTCACATGAGGAGTGACGGAGGGAGTGGTGGAGGATGTACCCTCCGAGTCGTACCCATGCGTCGAGAAATCATCTGGATATGTGGGGATGTTCTCTTCAGGTTCGGACTCGGAAGGAACACTATTCCCAGCTTCGGAGCTTGCTTCGTCTAGAGAATCATGGGTGTCCTCGGAGATATCAGCATCTGTTGTACCCGATGGGAGGGTTATTTCTCAGGGTTCATCTCCTTGAAACATTGGATTATTGTGGATGTTCGGAGGAGTACTACCCCCAGCTCCTACGACCCCCAGGGTCGGGGACGATGAGCCTCCTATTGCAGCAGATTTTGTCTTCGAACGGGTGTGTTGGTATACTCCAGTGGATGGCAACCGTTTAGCCGACAATTTCTTAGCTGTAGTGGCCGATATCTTTGGACTGGAGATGCTCGTCTTCTTCCCTCTCCCCTCCACGGGGACTTTCCGCACGGAATTGCAGGAGGCAATGGGAGGTGCCTCGTCTTCCGAGCTCGGATGTTGTAATCTTTGGAAGACGGATGGCCGGTCTTCCGCTACTGCCGTGTTGTTGCAACAGCAGTTGACGATAATCTGGGTGCAGTGACGTCCCTGTGAGGACTCTCTGCACGCTGAGGCTCCTTCTCTTTCCTTGCGTTTGTGGAGGATAGCTTCACGCAGGTCAGAGGAACCACTTTGTCCGTTTGCCGCCGGGGGCTGGACTCGAGTGGTTTTATACAACTTTCCGTCAGAGGCCCGAGTGATACTCAGCGGGACGCCCCGATAGTCAGAGGTTGGGGCAGCTGTCTGGACTTGATGAGCCCGCGCTGCCCTAGACTTTTTATTTTTAGCACTTGTGGGTGCGTAATAGGAAGAGTCCACATTAGGTATCACAGAGTCTGGATTTTCATCCAGAAAGTGACCAGAGTTAGGACCGCATGAGAGTCGGTCGAAAACTGATCGAGAGAAGCGCGGTAGAGACGCTATGCGGCTAGCGTTGGGTGTCGTGCAGGCTATCTGCATGCGACTGTCTTCTGTTGTGGGACAAGTTCTTATGCGGTTAGGAGTCACGACCGTGCAGGCTGGCCGCATGCGGTTGGCATCTGTGGCCGCATGGGTTTTCTGTAAACGATTGACTTTACTGGCCACATGAGTCTCATCCATGCTGTCGGAAACTGTAGTCGCATAAGTTATGCGGCTGACAGAAGTAGCCGCATGAGTTTTCTTCATGCGGTTGGCAGATGTAGCCGCATGGGCTTTCTCCTTGCGGCTAATATTCTTCTACGGTTTGGTCCGCGTAGAGTCCCTCTTTGTCCCTGCAAGTCCAGCATCATAATGTTTTCTTCTGCCGAACTTGGGGACAGCAGAGTTGTCTACGACCTGAAGTGGGACCGCAGGAGAATCCTTCTCGCCGTCTTGAGCAGCAGAGGGCATCCCATCGAGGGCTTGAAGAGGAGCAAATGACTTCGGTCTCCATTCTTTGCGAGCCTTCGTGGTGCGGGTGCGCTTCTGAGCCGGGCCAGCGCTGCCTTCAGAGAGCATCTCTTCGAACGCCTGTTGGTCGAAGCGGACGACCATCTTCTTTTGTGTGGAGCCAAGTTTGGCTGCATCTGATTGCGTCACCAACTCCTCAGCCGTGGAGAAGTTAGTCCCCAGCAGAGTCGCCATCGTGTTTGCCATTGATTGTAAAAGAACAGAACAATTATCGGAGGACTGAACTTAGACTCACAATACAAACTCGCTCGTACAAAGAAAGCCTAGGGGCAAAAACCTAGGTACAGCAGACTAAGTACGATTGTTTATTTTTGATTCTGGGGGGTGACGATAGAGGCTCGGGAAAGCGACAGCCGCTCTGCCTTACTCCTTGGACGATCAGTATGCAGCCTTGGCTCGGGGAAGATCTGCTTGGCGTTGACGAAGAAAGGCTCTTCTTACTCTCCTCGGGTGGCTCTCCTGGCTTCTCTCTCTCTGTGAGTATCAAGAAAAAAAGGGGGGAGCTCTCTCTGTGTAGATCTCTCTCTTCTTATTTTTTTATTTTTTTTTGTTGCCGACCTCTCTCTCTCTTCTTCTCTTTTTCCTCTCTTTTTTTTCATGGGGAGGATGCTGGCTATTTATAGGAGTGGGGTGTGATCATTAGGGTTTGCTGATGATTATCTGTTTGGAATGTCGGCACTTCCTTTATTCTATCTGAGCCCTTGATCCTGATCATAATGAATCTCGGCCACTAATGCTGATAGCACCAAATCTCATGAGCAGTTAATGCTGACTACTTTAAATCCTCGTGATTGATTATGCCAATATTTGATTGCTCGCCACGTGTCCTATTGGCTTGATGATAAATGATATGCCCTGATCTCGGCAATTATGACAATGGTGTCAAATATTCTTATTGGGATTCGGTTGAATCTTCAATGCCACGTGTTTTAATTGAAGGTCCTGCCAGGACCGCATAGGATGGCCAACACTTGAACCGCAGAGAGATACTCTTCATGAGCCGCATGAGTCAATGCCTCATCGAGCCGCAGGGGACAAACTTTCCGTGAGCCGCATATGCGTAGTCTCTGCGAGCCGCAGGGGACGAACCCTACATGAGCCGCATATGCATAGTTTCTGTGGGCCGCCTGAGTTAACATGGTATTGAGCCGCATAAACCGGGCTAATGGGTGGACCGCATATGGCGGATTCCTGTTAATCATATTAGAGTGATTCCTCGCTGAGCCGCATGAAGCTGTTTTCTACCCGAGCCGCATGAGACTTTTGCCACGTGGCAATCTAGGATTTATGACAGATCGGGTCAGAGATTGTCTTCTTTCCTCGAGGAGTCTGTCATTATGGCAGAGCCATTATGATGCTTTATGTCAGAGACGTCGCAGCCGTCGAGTCGTGTCAGAGCACTAAATGAGGCCATTACTCCCGTAGCCAGCTGTGGGGGGATTACACGTGGCGTCAATTGAGCCGCATGTTCCTGCTGAACCGCATATATGCCCGAACCGCATGAGTCTGAGGGTCTTCTTTCGGGCCGCATGGGGCAACTCCAGTTATGAGCCGCATAGGCTTGCTATCCAAAGCCGCATGGGCTATCTATGCTTTTATTCTAATATTTTCCATGCTTCTACAACAGTACACGTGCGAATCCGTGTCCGACACGGCACGAGAGTTCGTGTCACTCCAGGAATCTTGTGTCAGTCATGGATACAACATGTGTGTCAAGTTATAGGTGTCCTAGTGTCGCGTGCTGTGCGCAGGAAGCCCCGAGTAGCAGGGCATGCAACCTGCCCGCGCACGCGCATGTGTGCCCGCGTGTACGTGTCCACAATCTGACACGATATGACACAAAAACCACATCAGGACACTGGAAATCCATAAGCAACACTAAACCCTTGATTCTTATTCAAAAGCATTTCAGAAATTCAACCGAAATGCCCTTTGGGGCATTTCACCAAGCACCTATACACATAGGCTGATACGTGTCCGATACGGACACGTATCGAACACGAATTTTAGGGTTAGCTACACCTACAGCTAGGGTAGGCCTAGGGCATCCTAGATATGCAATAAAATAACAATTACATGGAACATATTAGAATTTACCTATGGTTGTACAAAGCTCAAAAAGCCTCCAAAGAGGGGTATTCCTCTTGATAGCCAAACTTCCCCAAATTGTTCAAACTCTGAAACATTCCTCCATAAGCAATAAGAACAGATGGATTAGGACCTATTGCAATTGGTTTGGGGGAAAAATGAATTGAAATAGAATTTCTATGGATTAAAGAAGATGGAGACTCACCTCTTTCTAAACTTGCAAAATATTCCTAATGGAGGCTAGCCCTAATTTCTAGGAGCATTAAATAGGGAAGGAGGACCTAAGTGTGGCCGGCCATGGGCTGGAATGGGCTAGGGTTAGGTTCCACTAGGTTGGGTTGGGCCTCTAAGGCTAAAATCACAAGTCATGACTTGTGAAACCACAAGCCATTTACTATTCAAATAAATTCCTAATTTCCCCAAAATAATTCTAATGGATTTGATGTCACTAACTTAGGTCAAGCTAGGGTTCCATAACCTAACCAAATAGTCATAACCTAGGTTAGCCTCTAGGACAGTCTCCAAGTCAACACTAGTCAAAGTCAAAACTAGCACCAAATCAATTATACTAAAAATTACTAAAAATTCTAATAAATATAATTAATACTAATAATTCCAAAATAATTCCAAAATTTTAAAAATGACCAAAATACCCTCAAGCTAGAAAAGTGGTAGTGACAAATCTACCCTCCTTAAAATTATTTCGCCCTCGAAATTAAAGGCGAAACTAAACTGCTGAGAAGGATAGAAAAGTATACCTCAAGGTCCAAAAAGATTGGGGTACCGCTCGCGCATCTCATCCTCCCGCTCCCAGGTAGACTCTCCTGGAGAATGATGCCTCCATGCGACACGTACCAAGGATATCACCTGGTTCCTCAGTACCTTCTTCCGGCGATCCAGAATCTCCACAGGCTGCTCTGGATAACTGAGAGTAGGTCCAACCTCAATCTCCGAATGATCGAGCACATGGCTAGGGTCAGCCACGTACCACCTCAACTGTGATACGTAGAATACGTTGTGAACTCCCACTAGTGCAGGTGGCAAGTCTAGCCTGTATGCCACGTCATCGACTCTTCCGCTGATAACGAAAGGGCCGATGAAGCGCGGGCCAAGCTTTCCACCTCCACCAAAACGTATCGTACCACGAGTCGGAGATGTCCGCAGAAAAACCATGTCTCCAAGCTAATCACAAGCAAGGTCTCAAGTTACTAAAAATTAAACACGATCAATCAAACAAAACAAAATACAACCCACTTCAAATCCTATCTCTAAACCTGTACCTCAAACTCCAATGGCCTCCGGTGGCTATCGGCCCAGTGCCGATGTCTGTCCTGCGCCACGCGAAGTCTATCCCTGATGAGCTTTACCTTCTCGGCTGCATCAACAACCATCTCTGGTTCTAGTAAAGCTCGCTCTCCAACATCATCCCAAGATAAGGGTGTATGACACCTACGCCCGTATAGAGCCTCAAACGGTGACATCTCAATGCTGGCCTGATAACTGTTGTTGTAAGCAAACTCCACCAAATGTTGATGATCCTCACAGGAACCTCCAAAATCCAGGACGCACATCTGCAGCACGTCCTCAAGCGTCTGAATAGTCCTCTCTGACTGTCCGTCCGTCTGGGGGTGGTATGCAGTACTAAACTTTAGCTGAGTACCCAAACTAGTCTGCAGACTCCTCCAAAAATGGAAAGTAAAACGACTATCCCGATCTAAGACAATGCTGACGGAAACTCCGTGAATCCTGACTATCTGCCTCATATACAACTCCGCAAGCCTCTCTGTAGACGTACCCACCTTGAATGGCAAGAAGTGGGCCGATTTGGTCAACCTGTCAACGATGATCCAAATCGTGTCTTTCCCTCCTGGTGTACGCGGAAACCTAGATACAAAATCCATGGTGATATGTTCCCACTTCCACTCTGGAATGGGTAACGACTGCAATAATCCTCCGAGCCTCTGCCTCTCTGCCTTGACCTACTGACAGACCAAGCATCTAGCCATGAAGCGAGCTACCTTCCGCTTTATTCCGTACCACCAGACATGCTCTTGCAGATCCCTATACATCTTGTTGGCACCAGGATGTATAGATTACTGCGATCTGTGAGCCTCCTGCATGATATGCTCCCTGAGCTCCCCGCTAGGCACACATAACCTGGAACCGTGCCTCAAGACACCATCCTCTACAAGTGAAAACTCGCCATCCACCAACCCTGTACGAACTTGCTCTCGGATACACCATAGAGCCACATCCTCAAACTGCGTCGCCTTGATCCTCTCCATCAAGTCCGACTGTATCTGAAGGCCCCATAACTGTATCTGCACCCCTGGCACAATCACCTCAATCCCAAGGCTCTCCAAGTCTGCAAGTAAGTGCCGATCCATAGTCAAACACATGGCTGTCGGATACCTACTCAAGGCATCGGCAACCACGTTGGCCTTCCCCGGGTGATACTGAAGTGAGATGTCAAAGTCCCTCATCAACTCTAGCCATCTGCGCTGCCTCATGTTGAGCTCTTTCTGTGTAAACATATACTTCAAGCTCTTGTGATTAGTGAAAATCTCCACCCTCTCGCCATACAGATAGTGCTTCCACAACTTCAGAGCAAAAATTACCGCTGCCAACTCCAGGTCATGGGTAGGGTAGTTCTTCTTATGGGGACATAATTGCCTGGAAGCATAGGCAATCACATTCCTATGCTGCTACAAGACACAACCCAGCCCCTTCCCTGAAGCATCACTATAAATAGTGAATCCACCCGATCCTGAAGGCAATGTCAGAATCGGAGCTGTCGTAAGCCACTTCTTCAACTCATCAAAAGCCGCATGATACTCCTCTGACCAAACAAACTCAGTATCCTTCCGGGTCAACCGAGTCAACGGCTCTGCAACCCGGGAGAAATTCTGCACAAATCTCCTATAGTATCATGCCAGTCCCAGAAAACTCCTGATCTCTGCCACTGAAGTCGGCGCTGTCCATGCCTCAACTGCTGTGATCTTCTTCGGGTCCACTGAGATACCATCTCCAGTCACCACATGACCCAAGAAGTCAACTTTGTCTAGGAAGAACTCGTACTTCGAGAGCTTGCCGTACAGCCTCTCTCTTCTGAGTGTCTCCAGCACCACTCTCAAGTGCTCCTCGTGCTCTTCCTCTGTCTTCGAATACACCAGGATATTATCAATGAATACCACCACGAACTTGTCCAAGTACTTGTGGAACACCTTGTTCATTAGGTTCATAAACACTGTTGGTGCATTGGTCAGCCTAAACGGCATAACCAAAAACTCAAACTGCCCGTACCGCGTCCTAAAAGCGGTCTTGGGAATATCCTCCCTCTTCACCTTCACCTGGTGATAACCTGACCTCAAATCAATCTTAGAGAACACCCGAGCTCCGCTCAACCGATCAAAAAGATCATCGATCCGCGGCAGTGGGTATCTGTTCTTAATCGTCAAGTCGTTAAGTGCCCTGTAGTTGATACACATCCGTACCGACCCATCCTTCTTGGATACGAAAAGTACCGGTGCACCCCAAGGTGAAGAACTTGATCGGATGAAGCCCTTGTCCTGCAGCTCATCCACCTGCTTCTTCAGTTCTAGCAATTTACTGTTGTTCACTCGATAGACATGCTGAGAAATCGGTTTCGTGCCGGGAACCAAGTCTATCGAGAACTCTACATCCCTGTCCGATGGAAGCCCGGGCAACTCCTCTAGAAATACGTCAATAAACTCTACGATCAAGGGATACGGAGCCACCTGCTCCTCAAATGATGCTCCATAGAAGACTCTGCCGTCCTGCTCTGCCTGCCGCTGGTGTACTCAAACTCTGGCTCTCCTGGCGCCCCAAACAAAACTCTACCCCCTCGGCAATCAATGCGGGCATGGTGTCTACTCAGCCAATCCATACCTAATACAATGTCGTCGGTAATGGCATGATAAGTAAACTCACTCCTAACTCTCAGCCTCCCAATATGACCCTCCGCCCTCTGCAAACATCACTCACGAGGATGACCCCACCCCCGGTCGTGATCTTGCAGGTCCTAGGCAATGGTTCAGAAACCAGATTGTGTCTAATAGCATACGATACTGACACAAAGCTGTGGGAAACCCCAGAATCAAAGAGTACAAATACTGGAAGGGTGTCGAGAAGAACCGAACCTACTATCAGCTTTTCGATAGCCTCTGCATCCTCAGCCGCCATGGCGAATGCTCACCCCTGCTGTCCACTTCGTGCCTGCTGCTGGTGCTGCTGGAACCTCTGCTGCTGGGTCTGCAGGGCTGGTCCCCTCGGCTGACCTACTGGAGCCTTGGCTGCCCCAGCTCCTCCTGGTATCGGACGCATCGACGCAACTGGACAATCTCGTATCTGGTGGTCCGCAGATCCATACATCAAGCATCTGCCAAGTCTCTTCCTGCACTCCTCCCACTTGTGCCCAGGCTTCTTGCAGAAAGTACAACTGATAGCCTGCTGCTTGGGTGCCTGCTGCCCTCTCTGCTGCTGATGCTGCACCTGCTGAAAAGGTGTACGACCCTGATGCTGATATTGCTGAACTGGCCTCTGTGGCTGTTGATGCTGGAAGTGAGGCCTCTTGGCCTGCCCCTGACTGCTGTTACCACCATGGAAGTCACGACCCCTCTTCTGCTTCAACCCTAGGTCGTCTTCCGTCGTCGTAGCCCCAGAAAATATCTCAACAAATGTAGCGTTTCGGTCGCTCTTAGTCAGCGACCGAACCTCTCTAATCAGACCTCGGCGAAACTTCTTCGCCTTCGTCTTCTCAGTCAAGTCATCAATAAAATGGGCCAGTCTACAAAACTCTGCAGCATACTCAGCTATCGTCTGGTTTCCCTGAACCAGACCCTCGAACTGTGTCTCGATACCTTCCAAGGCCACATCAGGAAAGAACTGCTCCTTAAACAGCTCCTTGAACTGGGCCCAAGTCTGGCCTTCAACTCCCACCCTGGGATCTGTTTGATACCACACACGGGCCAAGTCCTGCATATGACTGCCCGCCGCCTCGATCTGGAGTCGAGCTGGTATCTCTGTCAGCCTGAATATCTCCTCGATATGCTCTATCCAGTCGTCGGCATAGTGGATGCCCTCTGTGCCGAAGAACTCCCGAGGGTGTATCTTCTGGAAGTCCTGAATGTCCTTCTCCCTCCAATGGGGCTGCTGCTGGGTCCCCTGAGCTGTAATCATCTCGACTGTAGTGCGAACCAGCTGGTGTGCCTCATCGATCCCCTGACGAAAATCTGCAGTCTGCCTCGTCTACTGCTGCTGGTGGGACTCAAGAATCCTCTCCACAAATGAGAAAAAATATGCAGCATCTACCATTCCCGCAGGCGGAGGCGGCTGCGGTGGAAGGATCTCAGGAATCACTACGCTCGGCCTCCTGACTGGTGGAGGTGCTCCTCCAAAAGCTGCAAAGACACCGACTCCTGATGGCTGCACTGGCCCTGTGGCACCGGGAGCTGGCTGCTGCTGAGGTCGAGAGGTGCTAGACCCCTCTCCAGCGTCTCCCAGTCCAGGGCGATGCGATCTCGTCTTAACCATCCTGGAGACATAGATCAAACAAGAGACAATTACTGAGAATGAATCGAAATATCAAAGGAGGACAGTTTAAAAACTTCTAAGGAAGACAATAAGCAGCAAAAGTAGTTATACGGAATCTGATAAGGAGTTTTCCTAGTGTGATTGAGTACCTTAAAAAATATACTAATTCCTACTGCTGGCTGCAGTGATATTCTAGTTCGAATACCACTACACTTCTAATCTTGGACTTCATGGGCTACCACTAAAAACGTGTCACAACCCGCACCCTAGATTAAGGGCACGAGACTTGGGTACGTCCCGCCTACGTCGCAGTGTCGGCAGTAGAACGCTATCCTAGGTCACAACATCTAACAGTTTAAGGTAATAAGCAGTTATACTCTCCGAATGGGGGTGACATAACAGAATATGTCTCAATCACAATTAAGGTAGAACATGATAAAGATAGATAGATAAAATGATAGATAATATCCAAAACAGAATAAACCACAGAGATACAATCCAGAATTCTAAGTGTCTAAATAAGTACATATCCCAAGTATCTCAGAATCTATATACAGTGATCCAGAAAAGTAAAGGCTTCCTAATCTAAGGGAGTGTCATCTACTGCTAGTAGATCCTGCTGCTGGTCCAAGTCCAAACACTCATCTAGTGTAGCACCGTAGTAGGTAGGGCAGAACGCCTCAGCCTCGTCCTTTGTAAAATTTTCAACAGGTCCAGTCAGGACAGGAGCGAGCACAGTACATCTCAACAAATCATAGCAGGTCAGGTTATATAATCATGCTAGAGAGTAAGATACAAGATACTGAAAGAATAACATGATAAAAAGAGAGATACTGTAAATAAATAGCTACAGTATATAGAGAACTAATAGTGCTAGTGATTCAGAGCACAAGATGGTTATGTAGACGGCACGATGTTGTACACGAGTAATGTACATAGGTTGTACACGAGTAATCTACTGGATTAAATACATAACCACTTCTACTCCCCCGCCTCAATCAATACACAAGGATCTAGTTAAGTTATGTTATTGTACACGAAGGTCATGTGAATACATGATTATACACAATTTCACACGTTTCGTACACCAATGTCACAAATACAAGGAGTACACGATGTTCACGATAAAGTACACGAACGCGAATACCCGATGTATCCGCTAAGGGGATAACATCGCACAACAAGATTCATATAGTACTAATCCATGTTTTCAACGTGTCAGCATCATATAAAGTAATCTAAAGCAGGAAATATACTCCTAATGCAGGATATGAAATGATCAGAGAATGTACTCGCTTGTAACCTGAGAAACTGGAGAATATCTACTGTCCGAGGAGTGGTGTCTGTCTCCTATAGAACAGTACAAGTCACTATGAGTGTACAATGATAATAAGATGCAAGTCAATGCATTCTACATGAATCTAGGTCAATCTAGGCCAAAGTCAACTCTTGGTCAGCTCTGGTCAACCCTAGAAGTCAAACTAGTTCAACTAGGTCAAACCTAAGTCAAACAAGTCTATACTAGTCTAACTATTCCATTGTAGGTCTAACAAGACTGAACAAGTCTAATCTAGACTCCATACTAGCATTCAAGCCACCCATAGGCCATAGGCTATACCATGCCTATGAACCAACCATAACCTACATACACAAGTCAATATCTATATCTAAAATAATACCCTTATTGATATATATTTATAATCTAATATAGAATTACCCAATAGCATATAGGTTACCTATATACATATCACACATACATTATATGGGATACCTTAATGGATCTCACATACTCATATACAAAGGGAAATAGGAAATTACATGTGTATGTGTGTGTGTGAAAACATGAGAGTGTGTGTAGGTGTGTTAGGCTGAGACATGTGAGTGTGGTGTCAAGTGAGGATGTATTTGCAGGAAAACAGGAAAATGAATTAGTGTAAGACATGTGAAAGAGTGTGTTTGTGTATTCAGAAAATTAAGAAAACAGTGGCATGTGTCAAATGGGAAAAACAGGAATCAATCATGGAATTAGTTCTAGTAAAGAAAGGAAGAGCTACTCAGCTTATAAGCTATCAGTCCAGGTATTCAATGAACATATCATGACGTGGTGAAGTGTAGAAGAAATTAGGAAATAGGGATTAAATCTCAGTCTACATTAGCATGGAACCCAATCTCAGGTATTAGAAAACCATTCTCAGTCCACAGGCAATACAGTATTTTAGGAAGGAATATCCTTCAATCCAGTTTACAGGAATTCATGCTCATGTTTAGGAATGCATAATAGTTTAGTCCATGCTCAAAAAAAAGGAACCTAATTTTGCATCTCAGTTCAAGACAGTTTATGAAACAATCATCAGTTAAAGAGGAAAGGAATCTCAGTAAACACATTGCTAAATTTCAGAATTTGAAAAGGGAATCAATTCTCAAATCAAGGGAATAAACCTAATTCAAAGCAGTCAACAGTGTGCTAATTTAACAATGAGAAATCAAACATTTATTACAGTATTTTAAGAGGGAAACTCAGTTAAGAGGGAAGGAAACCAACTCAGTTGAAGAAGGAAAAAGAAACTAATTCCAGTTGACAGTTCAATAACAATCGAAACCATCACATATGTCAAAATCCCATTTACAAAACAAAAGGCCAAATTTGAATTAAAATATGAAACTAAACATGAACAATGATATGTGGGGATATTTAGCAGTGATAAAAATCAAATAAACAGGAATTAAATGTTGAGGAATTAGAAGGAAAACCCAATGTATCAGGACAGTATCAGAAACATGCAGTAAACCCCAATTCGAATCCAATTTTCCACATTAAACCTAATTTAACATGTAAATTAATTCTAACAGGGATTATATATTATATTTAGATCTAATTAGCAAATTAAACACAATTAAAACATTAAAAAATGAAAGGAACAGAGAACCAAATGACTACTGATACACGTACAGTGCAAGCACAGTACACGCACGATTCCGTGTCCGACACGATACGAGAGTTCGTGTCACTCCAGGAATCTCGTGTCAGTTATGGATATAATGTGTGTGTCAAGTTATACGTGTCCTAGTGTTGCATGCTGTGCGTAGGAAGCCCCAAGTAGCAGGGCATGCAACCTACCCGCGCGTGCGCGTGTGTACCCGCGTGTACGTGTCCATAATCCGACACGACGCGACACAAAAACTACATCAGGACACTGGAAATCTATAAGCAATACTAAACCCTAGATTCTTATTCAAAAACATTTCAGAAATTCAACCGAAATGCCCTTCGGGGCATTTCACCAAACACCTATACACATAGGCTGATACGTGTCCGATACGGACACGTATCGGGTATGAATTCTAGGGTTAGCTACACCTATAGCTAGGGTAGGCCTAGGGCATCCTAGATATGCAATAAAACATCAATTACATGGAGTATATTAGAATTTACCTATGGTTGTGCAAAACTCAAAAAGCCTCCAAAGAGGGGTGTTCCTCATGATAGCCAAACTTCCCCAAATTGTTCAAACTATGAAATATTCCTCCACAAACAGTAAGAACATATGGATTAGGACCTATTGCAATTGGTTTGGGGGGAAAATGAATTGAAATGGAATTTTTATGGATTAAAGAAGATGGAGACTCACCTCTTTCTAAACTTGCAAAATATTTCTAATGGCGGCAAGCCCTAATTTCTAGGAGCATTAAATAGGGAAGGAGGACCTAAGTGTGGCCGGCCATGGGCTGGAATGTGCTAGGGTTAGGTTCCACTAGGTTGGATTGGGCCTCTAAGGCTAAAATCACAAGTCATGACTTGTGAAACCACAAGCCATTTACTATTCAAATAAATTCCTAATTTCCCCAAAATAATTCTAATGGATTTGATGTCACTAACTTAGGTCAAGCTAGGGTTCCATAACCTAACCAAATAGTCATGACCTAGGTTAGCCTCTAGGACAGTCTCCAAGTCAAAACTAGTCAAAACTAGCACCAAATTAATTATACTAAAAATCACTAAAAAAATCTAATAAATATAATTAATACTAATAATTCCAAAATAATTCTAAAATTTTAAAAATGACCAAAATACCCTCAAGCTAGAAAAGTGGTAGTGACACCTCCCTTGCCTCTTGGAGTGGTACTCCATGCCATTCCTGATGGGGCTCATATTTATATACTTCTTCAGGATGTGTGGGAGGTACAGAAACTTCATGCTAAGCTTATGAGAGAGCAGAGTCTCAGTATCCAACTGCTGTGGGATTACATGCATTCGAGGGGAGAGCCTAGTCCTAAGAGGGCGAGGAGAAGTATATACCCAGAGCCTCAGGAGTACCCCGACTTCCAGCCTAGACCACCCTATCCAATTCAGATTCCTGTCCAGCAGAGGCCAATTGAGGAAGTGCCTACTTGTGCCGTCTATAAGAAGCCTGGGAACGTATGGAAGGACTGCAGGGAGAGGCTAGGATTGTGCCTATTTTGTGGGTCATCTGTACACAAGATACGAGACTGTCCTACTACACCTGCCCCCAGTCGAGGCCTACCTCCAGGAGAGAGTTCCAGCTACCAGACTTTGTAGAGGTGAGTTCTTGACCTATACCTTATCCTGTCTTGATGATTATTGTACCCTGCCATATTGTTGTATGTTTTGATACCTTATGATACTTTTGATCTAGTATGACTATAATGGCTAGATGATGAGACCCCAGACTGATATTACATGCCATAACCCTGTATGATATCTTTCCAACTGCATGATTTAGATAAGTTTTCTTAAGACCATGATTGTTGGGGATTTGACCTAGAAGGAGTAGGATCATCTTAATTTCGAGGACAAAATTATTTTTAAGGAAGGTAGATTTGTAACCACCACTTTTCTGAAATAAGGATAATTTTGAACTTTTGTAATTTTTATCATTTAATAATAATATTTAAATTATATTATGATTTTTGGTAATTTTTTATTTATTTTATATTATTTAGATGGAGTGACTTGTGATTTTGGTTGTTGCTAGCTTAACCCTATAGACTGCTTGGCTTAGAGACTAACCATGACCAAGGAGACTCGACCATGTGACTAGATTGGCTAATTACCTATTTTTAGGCTAAAGGAATTTTAGTCATTGTGCATCACTTTGAATTTTATTAATTTATTAATTAAATTAATTGTTATGTGGTTTGGATTGGTGTTTTGGTAGGACCAAGATGGTATAACCTTAGTCAGCCTTGACTAGAAGCCTAATAATGTAATTAGAAGTATTATTGGCCTTTTAAATTTTAAATTAGAATTTTTGTTTATTTTTAGAATCATTTATTTCATATTTAAGCTATTTTCTCTTAAAGCCTTTTTAGCCTTTTTGACATGGCCTTTTTAGCAACTCATAGAGTGCTTGGCCCATGTGCAAAACCTAACCCTATGTAATGCCTGTGGTTCGTATTGCGTATCATGGTATACGTATACGTAATTTGACCCGTATTATATGTCTTCCTGCTTAATTTATTCTAGCATTTCATTAGCTGGTTTATTCTTGGGTTGGTTTGGCCGGCTTGGTTTACTTTGGTTCATCATGAGCCAAGGTGAACCCTCCTACCTACCACCACCCTTCTTATTTAATCTTTTCCCTTCATTCTCTCTCTTCATTTACTTCTTCTTCTCCACCATTACTTCTTCAACCACCAGGAGAGTGAGAGAGAGAGAGAGCTTAGGCAAGTGCATCTTGCTTTATGGAGGAACACAAATTTTATTGTTCCATTCTCTTGTTCACACCATTCTAAAACACTTTAGTACTTGGCATTTTTAATTTCCATGGCTCAATTTGTGTAGATCTAAGTTTATAGTATTTTCGGATTTCTTGGGTATTGATCTACTTAACATTGTTATTTCCAAGTTTTGATGGTTCCATGTTGTAGAGAATTTTGTTCTACCCCATTTTGACCAATGGAAGTCCAAATTTGGACTTACGGTGAAGGTTTTATGGAGCTTGGAAGCTAAGGGTTCCATGGCCATCCTTCTCAGATTTTCTGAGAAGATGGGTCCCCACTTACTCAGCCGCATAGATGGGTACCCACTTACCCAGCCGCATGAGATTCATTCACTCTGCCGCATGAGATTCATTCATCCAGCCGCATGAGATTCATTCACTCAGCCGTATTGATGGGTACCCACTTACTCAGTCGCATAGATGGGTATCCACTTACCCAGCCGCATGAGATTCATTCACTCAGCCGCATGAGATTCATTCACCCAGCCGCATGAGTTTTATTCACTCAGCCGCATAGATGGGTACCCACTTACTCAGCCGCATAGATGGGTCCCCACTTACCCAGCCGCATGAGATTCATTCACGCAGTCGCATAGATGGTTACCTACTTACTCTGCCGCATAGATGGGTACCCACTTGCTCAGCCGCATAGATGAGTACCCATCTACTCAGCCGCATAGATAAGTACCCATCTACTGCCACATGAGCTCCCAATTCACCCTTGGTCGCATAGTATCTAATTGGGTTGTTTTTCTTGTCCTATTTGGCTGATTTATGGCCAGAATTTCTCCCAACTCCCAACATGAAAGTTGTAGATCTTTACCTTGGCTTCCAAAATATGTTATTAACTATTTATGCAACTATTTTCATTTATAATGATGTAAGGATAGAACATGATAGTGGCCCGTCATGGCGCACTCTTGATAAGTAACCCTGACATGATACACCTCGATATGCTGTTACGACAGCTAGCACGGCCTAACAAGTATGAAAGACCTGGACACCGTAGGTGATTGTGTTTCTATAAATAAACTGGTACTATCTTGCATCATGTCTAGCATGGGGATCCCTGAGTACCACGGTCAGGGGTACCTACTGAAATTGACTAAGGCTGATTAACTAGAATGATTCAGTAGTCATGAAGAGATTTCCAGCTACAGGCAATCCCATTATTTGGGTGCATTCAGTGGACTTGTAGCCTACCGATGAGTAGGGCACATTTCCAGCACACAGTTATGTGGTGCACCCTTCATAAACGAACATTCGACCAGGATAACCGGATGGTCTACAGGGCTTGTGGCAGCTGGGATAATCTCATTGCATCTTGCATGTAACTAGGCTGTGATAACCCTAGTTAGTTAAAAGTATCAAGCCGTTCTCTTGATTGGCCGTGATTGATTGGATGGAGTTAATACCAGCTTAGTCTTATCCTGATCCTGTACAAGATTGTGACATGACATGATTAATGATGCTTGCCTTAACAATAACGATCGGGGGTCCAGTTCTGTTCAGACGAAGGGTTACAACCTCGGTCCTTATTTGGTTTAAGGGTTGTAACCTAGCTCCCGGAGCAGTTCTGTGTCCTCTCTTCGTTTATTGTCTTGTTACCTTATCAATGATTATTTATGCTGGCCTTAGCAATAAAGATCAGGGGTCCAGTTCTGTTCAGGCGAAGGGTTACAACCCTGGTCCTTGTTTGGTTTAAGGGTTGTAATATGGCTCCCGGAGCAGTTCTGTGTCCTCTCTTCGTTTATTGTCTTCACTGTACCAAAAGTATTTGAGATGGGTTTCTATTCAGGTGAAGGGTTACAACCCCGGTCCTTGTTTGGTTTAAGGGTTGTGACCTGGCTACTTGAATGATTTCCTCGTACTCAGTTTACTGTTGTTATCTCTATTATTATCAGTTCTTAATTTATTATCTTTAATATTCTATTATGATATGCTGGTTTTAGTTCCTAAGTGAAGCCTCCTTTGTGGTACTTGCTCTTTCTGGGGTTTGACCCAGCTGTTTTGTGTGGCCAGATATCGGAGCAGCACCAGAGGATCCACCTGTCTTCCAGCCTGTTGGTGACCACCAGGCGTAACCCTGGAAACGAGTGGGTTTCTTTTTGTCCTTCCACTTTATTGTAAAATTATTCTTTTGAGGCGTTTAGCCGGTGAACAGGTGTTAGCTCGTATTGTACCTTATTTACTGTCTGCCTATGGGCTGTAACATGATTGACGGATCCTAGTGTTTATCATGTATGACTAAACTCTTGCTAGTCCTGATATTTTGTAACAACTAGCTTCATGATCTGCTTAATATGTAATGTTTGGCACGCCTTACCATTGTATATTTGGTGATCTTACATCTTGTAACACTTACTTACTTGCTTGTGATTGAGACAATCGGCTTGTTCATGACCATAGGAGACTGTTGGCTTGTAGTTAAACCCTCATGTATCTAGACAGCCGTGACCGTATAGCGAGGTGGATTGCACTTCAATATACGTAGCTGGCTATGTACGCCCCCGCTCTCCAGTATTCTGGTTCTGGGGCGTTACATGGTTTAAGTGGTGGCCTATGTAGGTCTTGTAAATCAAGATATGTGAGGGTTTGCCGAATAGATGTCTCAATCAGTACTCGCCCTTGATCTCTGCTCGTATCTTCTAATCCCTGAGAATCTTCATCCGATCACATGCTTGTATCGTTGATCTGTTCTGGTCCTTCCTTATTGTTCCCTATGTCGTCTTCTTCAGCGGTATTGTTCCTGGACCTACCAATTAGCAAGGCGGAGCACCTCCCGCGGACCAGCAGCAACCTGGAGATCAAGCCCATCATTCAGGAGTAGCCTCCATAGTCATGCCAACTGGAGGAGAGTGTAAAACCCCTAAATTTCTACTATATTTTTTATATATATTAAATTTGGTACTGATTTAAAATTTTTGTATTGTACGTCGCATAGTCGTATTGTACGTCGTGCACAAAATTTTATTTTTCGTATTTGCTCGACGAGTGCGAATATGTGCGAGCGTATATATTTTGAGAAAAACATTTTTTATTTTTATAGTTTGAAAATAATATATGTAATATTTATTTTAGATATCAAAATTTCCTAAATTTATGATTTTATTTATGAAAGGCCTTTTATTTGGAATAAATAATATTATTCATGCATACATATATTTCATAAATATTTGCTAGTTTAATTTAAATAAAAATATAATTTTTGAGATTTATTATTCAAAAAGATATTTAAAAATATTTATTATTTTTGAAATTATTATTATTGGTATTTTGAAAAATATATTTGAAAATTATGGTGGCCATTTAAATCTTGATTTGATTTTTAGATTTATTTAAATAGTTAAATATTCAAAATTTATTTATCCCATTTAATTTTGAGCTAAAAATTTCAATAGATTTAAATTGGATTTAATTGATTTGATTTTAAACTAAGAGAATTTGATTTGATTTAAATTAGATTTGGATTTGGATTTGGATTTGGATTTGATTGCTTTTATATTAAATTAGAAAATATTTAAATTGGGTTTAAAGGAATCCTAATTCTTATCTAATTGGGAATTTCCACATCCTATAAATAGGCAGGTACTCCTCCATATTATTTTCACCACAAATCATCTTTCAAACCATCCTTGTCAAAATTTCTCTCTTTTTTCGTCATAAATTCAGCCTCCATTTTCAAAGGTTGTAGCAACTTCGAATGACCATAACTCCCAACTCCGGACTCCTTTTGACCTCCAGTTTTTTTTGTTGGAATCGTATTGAGGTATATTTTCTGAATGTAAATTTTATTTTCAAAAATTCGGAACTTAATTTTCTGGAAAATTTGTGGAGTGTCAGTGGTCCAAAATCTGACACATTTTAGTGTTTTTGAGATTCTGGGAGAACCAGGAATCAGAATCACGATCCGTTTGAAGTTTCGGAATACTGACAGAAAAATACATATCATATATTTTTTCCAAAAATTTTCCAAAATATTTTATTTTTGGTTTTTATTTTAGAAGTTTGTCACATCGTTTGAGTTATCTTGTGTAGCCCTGTGACTATTCTGTACCCAACGGGATTGTCGATTTCACCAGCAAGGACCTCAGGCAAGACACCTTGCCATTTGATATTTATTATTTTAGCTCATATTTTATGCATTATTTATTTTCTTTATGCAAAATAAACTGTGATACATGGCATAACCTTTTAGAACTTACTGTTCATTTATATTTCCTGCTATGTATTATTTTCTTACACATTAAACCTAGATTTAAGGGACCACCTTGTGTGTTGCATTCATTGGCCTTGACATGTTGTACCACGAAGTTGTGTGTCGCATGTAGAACACGAAATTGCGTGATTGGCTGGCCAACAGTACGTACAAGTCGTGCGATAGGAATAACCGCTAATAGAGATTGCATGCTAGTTTGACTTAGCGGTTATAGTGGTTTGTGTTGTGGATACAACACAGTAGGCATTGGACGGGGAGGATAATTCCTTAGCGTATGGGCTTCGATGCACTTCCCTTGTAACCCGGACTCTCCGCTGGAGATACGGTATTGATGACCCATGATTACTGACGGCCACTGACGATTCTGTGGAACGTCATGCTCTTACTGATGGGGCCTCAGGTGCCCAAGGGGGGACCATGCCGATCCTATTCAGCAAGGGACCATGCGTAGGAAGGATTGTTCTTAACTACATTTCACTTAGAACGGTAGGCACCTTTATCCGTTAGGTACGAGTACTTTTGGTTTGGGTACTTGTATCTGACCGTGGCTTGGAATAATAACTTGTCACGGATTAGTTCGTCACATCTTGTCCTTGTTTGGTTGTAGGTGTGACTTACTACTTCGATGAAAAGGTATTAAACCTTGTTGGGGTCCGGATACCATATTGGATTCATAGCATGGAAAGATACGTCGCCGTGAATTAGTTTACCATCTCCTGTCCTTGTTTGGTTGGGGGGATGGTACGCTCGTTCAGTAGGTACGTATTGGACCATGTTATAATTTGATTTACTTATTTATTTGAGCAATATTTATTCAGTTTATATGGCATGATATTATGTGTCTTGTTACGTCCCTCTGAGGACCTGGTTATCTCTCTCCAGGTGTGTGCTATTGTCTTTCGCAGGTGTTCTAGCTCTAGCCGTGATCATCGTTATTTCTTCGAGGATGATTGCATTTGGATCGTCTTCGCTTCGCTCGCCAAATTCATATCTTTTCTTATGTATTTTTTCTTTACTTGTTGGTAGTGGATTTGTCTCCGCCCAACATATTGTATCAAGACAATTCATTATCTTTATATGATGTCTTTTATTCATTTATTTTATGTGGATGAGATTAGTTATGGTTCTACTGCATTTTACAGCTTATGTATTTATACGAGGCTTCCATATATTGGAGTATACTTCGGATGAATACAGCTGGCATGTCTACATTCCTAGTCCTACATATTTTGGGACTGGGGCGTTACATGTTTTTGTGGTGGCCCATGCAGGTCGAGTTTGTCAGTTCGGTTACGTTACTGTACCGATGTGAACCTGCAACATAGGATTAGAATTATAGAAATCTCATCTATATAGCTTGACCTCTTCCCTTGGCTTCAAATTCCGAACTCTCGTTCGACTTCCTTGAATTGTATCTTGCTTGATTCCTTTCTACCGTTGATTCTTATTTTCGTGCTTAGTGTCAACTAGGAAGATGACTACACTAGTATATGCTCATAGGTCAAACACATGGCTAGAATGGTTATATTGACAATTGGAATACATTTAAGACTCTAATTGAGTTAAAGGGTTTTTTTTAGTGTGATTTAATGATTAGTAATTTGTAAAGTAGGATATTACCATGAAAATTTTTAACCTTGAAATTTCTAAATAATAAACACCAGAGGATTTATAGAATTTCGTACTTGGTTTAAGAAATTGATTGATTTTCAAAGATTTGATATTTATGATTTATTGGATTATAGTTATACATCCTTGCACAAGTATAAAATTGATTTGCTTTTCGAGTTGTGATAATTATGAGTTTGGGTGATAGATATACATCTTTGAACAAATATAAAATTTATTTGATTTTCGAGTTTTAATGTTCATGATTTATTATATTATAGTTATGCACCTTGAACAGTTATAGATTTGGTTTGAAAATGATCTTAGCTTTTAAAAATGGTCGTAGGAATTATTTAAACGGAGTTGTACAACTTGCGGTTTTCGTGTTTATAAAATTTTAAATTTTAAGGAGAAGTAATGACGGTGAATTTTGGTTTAAAATATTTGCAAGTTATGAAAACGATTTTTGAGAATTTTTTCTTTATTTTAAATTGTGTCCTATGATTGAGGATTTACAAATCTATTTAGATTTTTGGTAAAAAAAATAGATTTTGACTGATAAGATTATTTGAAAATTTAGTTTAATGTGGGATTGCTAATATTAAATTTTTTTTTGAAGAATTTCGAGGGATGTGATGGAAAGTTATTTTGATTGATTAAAGGAAGTTACCATTTAAAAGTTGTGAGTTTGTTGGAATAACATAGCATAAATAGAAGTTAAAATTGATTAGAGCATTGAGCTTAATTTTTTTTTTTTTGAGATTGCTTTTAATATGCTAAGAGTTTTATTATAAATTAATTGAAAATTTTAGAGTGTTAAATTTTTGATAGATTGTGAAATTTTTTTGGATTCGTAAATTATGAACTCTTGAGTTAAATAGTTGAATTTAAACGTTAATTTTGGAAAAGGTTAGTAGTAACGTGATAAAATTTTGCTTTGAGATTTTTGAGAGTGATTTAAATTTTTTGATGAATTTGAACGGCTTGGAGTAAATACAAATTTTGGTGGTATATTTTTGAAAGTTTATTTTTTAAAACTTTTGGAGGAAACTTGAGTTAAAATATTAATGATAGGCCACAAAGGTAGCCCTAATGAGTTAGAAGTATTCCACACTAATTTCCATGTCACTCATGACCATGATAGTAGTATATACACAAGTGTTGTTATTCATCTACCCAGCTATGTGACTGTATTTTTACCTCGACTTACTCGACCTTCCTTCAATTCTAGATCTTTTAATTGCGACCTTCTAACCCATTTGTAATTTGAATAATGAGTTAATGGTTCCTTAATTATATTCATCTAGGAGACTATCTTCTCTACGGAATTATGTTTCTAAATTATTTTTAATGGATTCTTTAATTAATTTTATTTCACGCTTTAACTTGATCTTCTTTATTTTGTGCATTAATTATCATCTCGTGAACTCCCACTTTCTATTTTTGATCTTCTGGCGTCCCCTACCGTGACTTGTATATTTGGAGTACAACACTACACTTTTCCTTCCAACAAATTTCATATGTAAGACCTAGACAAGTCCACCTTCATGTAGATGTATCATGTCCCACTAAAACACGTCTCCTTGTACACTATTTTCATGATAGGACCTTCTGGTCAAAATGGCCAAACTATAACCTCTACCATGACACCAAAATACTTTCCGACTTCAATTAAGAGATCCAACCTTGACTCAATCCCTTAACCCGATAGGTGAATTTTGTTCTACTTAGTTCCTTAAATGCTTAAATTTGTGCTTTATCTTGATTGCTTAACCCATTGTCTCATCCCATTACTAGTTTAACTCTTGTAAGTTGGGTATAATACCTCACGGCCCAACAAAGCCTTTGTCCTTGTGACCCATGTGGATAAATTTGCTTAGCCTATAAGTTCAGAGGACCCTAACTTAGCTAGTCAACCAAGACAACTGTATAGGTCCGAACTTCGGGCGAGCCTTGATCTTAAAAGATCTGGGACTATTTAAAATTTCCTTCATCAGTACCTCCCTTGCTCATATTTTGACTATCTCGCGCTGCTAACGTAGCTTCAGTTTTGCAAGCTTATTTCGTTATCAAGCTTGATCATGACATATTTTATTGGGTGCACCCACTAACATATTGTCTAATCAGAACCGGTGCATGATGGTCTGATCAACCTATTGCACTTTGGTTCGCTTATCACATATTATCCTACGTGGATGGGGACATAGCTAAACTTGTCCTCTAGAGTCCCATCCGCGACTGCCTTGACAACTCCTTTTGAATTATTCGGTCGCCTTTGAACCACGTATTCGTATTCGATAACGCCTCCTTCGAACTCTATATTGCGTTCGCCTTCACCTATTTTAGAAGGACGAAAGCGTCGTACTAAAACTCCTCTAACTGTCCTATCACCATGACCATTACCACCCAATGTAACCATATCTTTGTCTTGAACTACTCGACCTTTCCCTCGACACTAAATTTACAATCTTGACTTTCTAATCACTTGAATTTAAGAGTTATTACAATCGTCTCTTAATCATACCCTCAACCTAGACTACGACCATATAAACTTCCTTAAACCCTCCTATCTACCGTTGTGCCTTCTCACCCCCTCCTAATTCTTAATTTCGAGGACGAAATTCTTTTAAGTTGGGTATGATGTAAAACCCTAAAATTCTACTATATTTTTTATATATATTAAATTTGGTACTGATTTAAAAATTTTGTATTGTACGTCGCATAGTCGTATTGTACGTCGCGCACGAAATTTTATTTTTCGTAGTTGCTCGACGAGTGCGAATATGTGCGAGCCTATATATTTGAGAAAAACATTTTTATTTTTATAGTTTGAAAATAATATATGTAATATTTAATTTAGATATCAATATTTCCTAAATTTATGATTTTATTTATGAAAGGCCTTTTATTTGGAATAAATAATATTATTCATGCATACATATATTTCATAAATATTTGCTAGTTTAATTTAAATAAAAATATAATTTTTGAGATTTATTATTCAAAAAGATATTTAAAAATATTTATTATTTTCGAAATTATTATTATTGGTATTTTGAAAAATATATTTGAAAATTATGGTGGCCATTTAAATCTTGATTTGATTTTTAGATTTATTTAAATAGTTAAATATTCAAAATTTATTTATCCCATTTGATTTTGAGCTAAAAATTTAAATAGATTTAAATTAGATTTAATTGATTTGATTTTAAACTAAGAGAATTTGATTTGATTTGATTTAAATTAGATTTGGATTTGGATTTGGATTTGATTGCTTTTAAATTAAATTAGAAAATATTTAAATTGGGTTTAAAGGAATCCTAATTCTTATCTAATTGGGAATTCCCACATCCTATAAATAGACAGGTACTCCTCCATATTATTTTCACCACAAATCATCTTTCAAACCATCCTTGTCAAAATTTCTCTCTTTTTTCGTCATAAATTCAGCCTCAATTTTCAAAGGTTGTAGCAACTTCGAATGACCATAACTCCCAACTCCGGACTCCTTTTGACCTCCAATTTTTTTTGTTGGAATCGTATTGATTTATATTTTCTGAATGTAAATTTTATTTTCATAAATTTGGAACTTAATTTTCTGGAAAATTTGTGGAGTGTCAATGGTCCGAAATCTGACACGTTTTAGTGTTTTTTAGATTCTGGAAGAACCAGGAATCAGAATCACGATCCGTTTGAAGTTTCGGAATACTGACAGAAAAATACATTTTATATATTTTTTCCAAAAAATTTCCAAAATATTTTATTTTTGGTTTTTATTTTAGAAGTTTGTCACATCGTCTGAGTTATCTTGTGTAGCCCTGTGACTATTCTGTACCCAACGGGATTGTCGGTTTCACTAGCAAGGACCTCAGGCAAGACACCTTGTCATTTGATGTTTAATTATTTTAGCTCATATTTCATGCATTATTTATTTTCTTTATGCAAAATAAACTGTGATACATGGCATAACCTGTTAGAACTTACTGTTCATTTATATTTCCTGCTATGTATTATTTTCTTACACATTAAACCTAGATTTAAGGGACCACCTTGTGTGTTGCATTCATTGGCCTTGACACGTTGTACCACGAAGTTGTGTGTCGCATGTAGAACATGAAATTACGTGATTGGCTGGCCACCAGTACGTACAAGCCGTGCGATAGGAATAACCGCTAATAGAGATTGCATGCTAGTTTGACTTAGCGGTTATAGTGGTTTGTGTTGTGGATACAACACAGTAGGCATTGGACGGGGAGGACAATTACTTAGAGTATGGGCTTCGATGCACTTCCCTTGTGACCCGGACTCTCCGCTGGAGATACGGGGTTGATGACCCATGATTACTGACGGCCACTGACGATTCTGCGGAACGTCATGCTCTTACTGATGGGGCCTCTGGTGTCCAAGGGGGGACCATGCCGATCCTATTCAGCCAGGGCCCATGCGTAGGAAGGATTGTTCTTAACTACATTTCACTTAGAACGGTAGGCACCTTTATCCGTTAGGTACGAGTACTTTTGGTTTGGGTACTTGTATCTGACCGTGGCTTGGAACAATAACTTGTCGCAGATTAGTTCGTCACATCTTGTCCTTGTTTGGTTGTAGGTGTGACTTACTACTTCGATGAGAAGGTATTGAACCTTGTTGGGGTCCGGATACCATATTGGATTCATAGCATGGAAAGATACGTCGCCGTGAATTAGTTTATCATCTCCTGTCCTTGTTTAGTTGGGGGGATGGTACGCTCGTTCAGTAGGTGCGTATTGGACCATGTTATAATTCGATTTACTTATTTATTTGAGCAATATTTATTCAGTTTATATGGCATAATATTATGTGTCTTGTTACGTCCCTCTGAGGACCTGGTTATCTCTTCAGGTGTGTGCTATTGTCTTTCGCAGGTATTCTAGCTCTAGCCGTGATCATCGTTATTTCTTCCAAGATGATTGCATTTGGATCGTCTTCGCTTCGCTCGCCAAATTCATATCTGTTCTTATGTATTTTTCCTTTATTTGTTGGTAGTGGATTTGTCTCCGCCCAACATATTGTATCAAGACAATTCATTATCTTTAAATGATGTCTTTTATTCATTTATTTTGTGTGGATGAGATTAGTTATGGTTCTACTGTATTTTACAGCTTATGTATTTATACGAGGCTTCCATATATTAGAGTATACTTCGTATGAATACAGCTGGCATGTCTACGTTCCTAGTCCTACGTATTTTGGGACTGGGGCATTACAGAGAGCCACCAGTACAGCCTGTCCAGCTTGTAGAGCCTGATGATGGCACTTTGGTGGTTCTCATCAGGTCACTATTAGCCTCCCAAGATCGTCGAGGAGATGCCTTACACCAGGCGGTGGCAGACGCTTTGACCAGAGGAGGTCATCAGGGTAATAGCGCGGCCAACAGCTTCAAGCGCTTGAACCCTCCCTTCTTCGACGGCAGTGAAGATGCGATCGCCGTAGATGCTTGGCTTCAGGACACAGAGGTGATTCTAGAAGCAGCCAGGACTCCAGAGAACGAGAAGGTGGCCGTAGTGCGCCTGCAGCTACTAGATCTTGCCCGTAGTTGGTGGGCTACGCAGGCCGATGGATTAGTGGCCCCTATTTCATGGGCAGTATTCAGAGAGAGATTCCAGACCAAGTATTTTGATGCTGTAGCTCGGTATGACCTATAGACGAGGTTCACCAATCTGAAGCCGATGGGAAGAACGGTCGATAGATATGCGGCCGAGTTCTCCAGGCTTAGTCGGTTTGTTTCCACCTTAGTGGCGACCGAGTTTGATAGAGCCCAGCGGTTCCTGCATGGGCTCCACCTAGAGATTGTATTGGCAGTAGAGCAGTTTGAGCATCAGACTTTTGATGCAGTATTGAGAGCAGCTAGGAGCCATGAGTATACCTTCCAAGGGATCGTGGATAGGTCCGGAGGTCGGATGCGATCCCACGGTCAGATGAATCAGTCTTCGGCACCAGCCCCGGCAGCCAGTGCTTTGACTATTGGAGCTCCGAGGCGGGCGGCCTCAGTGACGTCGGTTCAGCATTCCACTCCGATGCACCCTCAGCAGCAGAAGCAGAAGCAGTCTTCCGCAGTGGGATGTTCATACTGCGGGAATCCAGGACATGTGGTATCAGAGTGTCGCAGAGCACAGGGTTTGTGCTTGGTTTGTGGTGCCCGGACCACAGGGTTGGGAACTGCCCGAACAGGGGGAGTTCATCGGCCTTCTCTAGTCCTTCAGTTAGAGGACCAGCACCAGTCCAGCAACAGCTGCAGTACCCATTTCCGAGGCTATTGCCGACGCAGGCCCAGGCATTCCAGCAGCAGAGACCGCAATAGTATGCCCAAGCCCAAGCCCTGATCCAGAGCAGGCAGAAGAATTTTCAGCAGAGGGGACCCGCACCTAGAGGACATGGTCAAGTGCTGGCCTTGACCATGGGAGAAGAAGGATTAGCACCAGGTGAGGTAGTGGCAGGTACTATTCTCGTCAACACCTTTCCAGCTTCAGTATTATTTGATTCTGGTGCCTCGCATTCATTTATGTCTGCACGATTCACGATACGGATAGGACTAGAGCCCGAGTCATTATCAGTAAGGCTCAATATACTTACTGGTAACGGACTTGTGGGAGTAGATAGGGTATGTTCCTCGTGTCGGGTCATAGTTAGCGGTAGAGAATTCTCCGCTAGATTGATAGAGTTCCCAATGGCCGATTATGATGTGATCTTAGGGATGGATTGGTTGAGGGACCAGTATGCTAGGATAGACTGCCACATTGGCAGGATTGTTTTTAGCATTCCAGGCGAGCCAGAGTTTTCCTTATCCCGAGGCGAAGTTGAACCTTCTCCTCCAGTGTTGCGGATGGCAGTAGCAGCAATGCAGTTACTCCGGATAGTTAAAGAGTTTTCAGATGTTTTTCCAGAAGAGGTTCCAAGGATGCCTCCAGAGCGGGAGATCGAGTTCACTATCGATTTGATTCTCGGATCAGCCCCAGTGTCAGAGAGAGTCTACAGGATGGCGCCGTCAGAGCTAGAGATATTGTACAAGATGATTGAAGAACTTAGAACCAAGGGATTCATTCGTGCTAGTGGATCACCTTGGGGAGGCCCGATGCTTCTTGTGAAAAAGAAGGATGGTACGTCCAGGTTATGTGTAGAATATCGTACCTTGAACTCAGTGACAATCAAGAATAGATACCCTCTCCTGAGGATAGATGACTTGTCTGATCAACTCCAAGGGGCAGCAGTGTTTTCGAAGATCGACTTACGATCAGGATATCATCAGATCAGAGTCAGAGAGCAGGACATCCCGAAGACAACTTTCAGATCCCGGTATGGGCATTGGAAGTTCCTTGTTATGCCCTTTGGAGCAACCAATGCGCCGACAGTATTCATGGACCTCATGAATCGTATCGTTATATCTTATTTGGACCAGTTCGCGATTGTGTTCCTAGATGACATCCTGGTCTACAGCAAGAGTGAGGCAGAGCATGAGCAACATCTCAAAATTGTCCTCCAGATTCTCAGGGAGCACCAGTTGTATGCCAAGTTCAGTAAATACGAGTTCTGGCTCGATCGCATTTCGTACTTGGGTCATATCATCACCAGAGGAGGAGTGGAAGTGGATCCCCAGAAGATCGTGGCTATTGAGTCGTGGCCAGTGCCCAGTACAGTCGCAGAAGTTTGCAGTTTTCTTGGATTGGCCGGCTACTACCGGCGATTTATTTCGGACTTTGCTCGCATTTCAGCGCCATTGACCCAGTTGACCCACAAGGATGTACAGTTTGCTTGGACATCAGAGTGTCAGGATTCTTTTGAGAAGTTGAAGCGAGGTTTGATGACGGCTCCTATTCTCACGCTTCCAGATGGAACCAGAGGATTCTCAGTATATTGTGATGCTTCAGGCAGAGGCTTAGGATGTGTTCTGATGCAGCATGGGAAGGTACTAGCTTATGCGTCACGACAACTTCGTGATCATGAAAGGAATTACCCAACCCATGACTTGGAGCTGGCAGCAGTAGTGTTTGCACTTAAGTTGTGGAGGCACTACTTGTACGGAGATAGGGTGGAGATCTTCACTGACCACAAGAGCCTGAAGTATGTTTTCACCCAGAAGGATCTTAACATGCGTCAGAGGAGGTGGCTTGAGCTACTTATGGATTATGATGTCAACCTGCAGTATCATCCTGGGAACGCCAACGTTGTTACGGATGTATTGAACAGGAGAGCCGGAGTTTATTTCCTAACAGCGCAACCAGAGATGTTAGCCGATCTTTAGAAGATGGGTATAGAAGTTGTCCTCCCATCCAGTGTGGCATTGATGGCCAGCCTTCAAGTTTAGTCCACTATCGTCGAGAGGATCCGAATGGCGCAGTCAGCAGATTTCAAGCTTCAGCGACTCAGAGCAGAGTGTGAAGCAGGACGAAGACCAGAGTTATGTATCCATGAAGACGGTACCCTTCGATATGGGAAGCGTCTTTGTGTACCCAGTAGAGATATCAGACAGAAGATCATGGCAGAGGCCCACAGTTCACAGTGTTCCATTCATCCCGGCGGTACTAAGATGTACCGTAATATTTGCCAGCACTTTTGATGGAATGGCATGAAGAGGGAGATAGCCTGGTTTGTCTCTCGTTGTTTAGTCTGCCAACTAGTTAAGGCTGAACATCAGAGACCAGCTGGACTACTTCGACCATTGCCAATTCCAGAGTGGAAATGGGAGCATATAACCATGGATTTTGTGACTGGATTGCCTAGATCTCCGGCTGGCAGAGATGCTATTTGGGTTGTCATAGACAGGCTCACGAAGGTGGCTCACTTTCTTCCGTTCAGAGTCGGTCAGTCGACGGCTCAGCTAGCGGATATGTATCTCCGGCAGATTGTCAGATTGTACGGTGTACCAGTCAGTATCACCTCGGACAGAGATTCCAGATTTATATCGCACTTTTGGCACAGCTTGCAAGAGAGTTTGGGGACTCACCTCCAGTTCAGCTCAGCGTATCACCTACAGACAGATGGCCAGTCGGAACGTACGATCCAGACTCTTGAAGACATGTTGAGATCTTGTATACTCGACTTTGGTGGTTCGTGGGAAGATCACCTGTACCTGGTAGAGTTCTCGTACAACAACAGTTTCCAAGCTAGTATCCAGATGGCACCGTTCGAGGCACTGTATGGTAGGAAGTGCCGATCCCCGCTAGCATGGGACGATATCGGAGAGAGACAGATGCTCGGTCCAGAAATGATTGCTCAGACAGTTGAGGTGGTCAGAAGAGTCCGTGATCATCTTCGAGTTGCACAAGATCGCCAGCGTCATTGGGCCGATTCTCATCAGCGACCCCTTGAATTTTCTGTCGGCGACCATATATTCCTTAGGATCTCGCCTACCCGTGGCGTCATTCGTTTCGGCGTACGGAGAAAGGTTAGTCCTAGGTATATAGGACCGTTCGATATTCTGGAACGAGTAGGAGATGTATCCTATCGTCTCGCTCTTCCACCATCGCTACGTGAGGTGCATAACGTATTCCATGTATCCCAACTGCGACGGTATATCCCAGACCCGAGCCACATCCTGGATCATTCGGAATTGGTTGTTGGTACCAACCTTTCGTATGAGGAGAGGCCCGTGTCTATATTGTACCGAAGAGAGAAGACACTCAAGAACAAGACTATCAAGTTAGTCCGAGTTGCTTGGGGTCATCACTCTTTGGGTGAGTCAACGTGGGAGCGTGAGGATGATATCCGATCGCGATATCCCGACCTGTTTGACTCGTGAGGTATAATGTCTTACTTATGCTCATGTCTTCGATTCCTTGCTTGCATGATTGATTGGTTGATTGATTGATTGCCTAGTATAGCTTGTCTGTGATAGGATAGCTTGTTCTTGTCCCTCTAGCCTCTTAATTAAATTCCGAGGACGGAATTCTTTTAAGGTGGGTAGAGTTGTAATGCCTGTGGTTCGTATTGCGTATCTTGGTATGCGTATACGTAATTTGACCCGTATTGCATGTCTCCCTGCTTAATTTATTCTAGCATTTCATTAGCTGGTTTATTCTTGGGTTGGTTCGGCCGGCTTGGTTTACTTTTGTTTATCATGAGCCAAGGTGAACCCTCCTACCTACCACCACCCTTCTTATTTAATCCTTTCCCCTCATTCTCTCTTTTCATTTACTTCTTCTCCACCATTACTTCTTCAACCACCAGGAGAGTGAGAGAGAGAGCTTAGGCAAGTGCATCTTACTTCATGGAGGAACACAAATTTTATTGTTCCATTCTCTTGTTCACAGCATTCTAAAACACTTTAGTACTTGGCATTTTTAATTTGCATGGCTCAATTTGTGTAGATATAAGTTTATAGTATTTTTGGATTTTTTGGGTATTGATCTACTTAACATTGTTATTTCCAAGTTTTGATGGTTCCAAGTTGTAGAGAATTTTGTTCTACCCTATTTTGACCTATGAAAGTCCAAATTTGGACTTACGGTGAAGGTTTTATGGAGCTTGGAAGCTAAGGGTTCCATGGCCATCATTCTCAGGTTTTCTGAGAAGATGGGTCCCCACTTACTCAGCCGCATAGATGGGTACCCACTTACCTAGCCGCATGAGATTCATTCACTCAGCCGCATGAGATTCATTCACCCAGCCGCATGATATTCATTCAATCAGCCGCATAGATGGGTACCTACTTACTCAGCCGCATAGACGGGTACCCACTTACCCAGCCGCATGAGATTCATTCACTCAGCCGCATAGATGGGTACCCACTTACTCAGTCGCATAGATGGTTCCCCACTTACCCAGCCGCATGAGATTCATTCACTCAGCCGCATAGATGGGTACCCACTTACTCAGCCGCATAGATGGGTACCCACTTACTCAGCCGCGTAGATGAGTACCTATCTACTCAGCCGCATAGATGAGTACCCATCTACTGCCGCATGAGCGCCCAATTCACCCTTGGCCGCATAGTGTCTAATTGGGTTATTTTTTTGTCCTATTTGGCTGATTTATGGCCAGAATTTCTTCCAACTCCCAACATGAAAGTTGTAGATCTTTTCCTTGGCTTCCAGAATATGTTATTAACTATTTGTGCAACTTTTATCATTTATAATGATGTAAGGATAGAACATGATAGTGGCCCGTCATGGCGCACTCTTGATAAGTAACCCTGACATGATACACCTCGATATACTGTTGCGACAGCTAGCACGACATGACAAGTATGAAAGACCTGGACACCGTGGGCGATTGTGTTTGTACAAATAAACTGGTACTGTCTTGCATCATGTCTAGGATGGGGATTCCTGAGTACCACGGTCAGGGGTACCTACTGAAATTGACTAAGGCTAATTAACTAGAATGATTCAGTAGTCATGAAGAGATTCCCAGCTACAGAAAATCCCATTATCTGGGCGCATTCAGTGGACTTGTAGCCTACCGACGAGTAGGGCACATTTCCAGCACACAGTCATGTGGTGCACCCTTCATAAACGGACATTCGACCCGAATAACCGGATGGTCTGCAGGACTTGTGGCTGTTAGGATAATCTCATTGCATCTTACTAGTAACTAGGCTGTGATAACCCTAGTTAGTTAAAAGTATCAAGCCGTACTCTTGATTGGCCGTGATTGATTAGATGGAGTTAATTCCAGCTTAGTCTTATCCTGACCTGTGCAAGATTGTGACATGACATGTGTAGAAGCATGGAAAATACTAAAGAAATTAACTCATGCGGCCAAGAAAGACCCATGCGGCTCAGAAAACGCATGCGGCTCAGGGAGTCATGTGGCATAAGGCGCTATGCGGCCGGAGGCATTCCATGCGGTTCAGAAGACATGTGGCGTGACAGTGCTCCCCTCCGATCCATGCTGTATTAATTGTTTTGACGGCTGACCCCTCTGAAAAGTTGACAGACCTGACACCAAAGCAGGTAATTATGACTCTGTCATGATGATGAATCTCTAGGGAAGAGAAAGAAATCTCTGACACGATCCCCCGAAAGCAACAAAATGCCACGTGGCCCTGCCACGTGGGTGTGCTTATGCGGCTCGAAGTGAAGACTTCCCATGCGGTTCAAAGTGAAGCTGTCCCATGCGGCTCGAGTGGAATCATCCTGATGCGGCTCAAGAAGATCATGCCCATGCGGCTCAAGCAGACACACCATTATGCGGTTCATGCGGCTCATCATATGGTTCAGAAGTCTGAAGGAAGGGGCCACTGCCCAGACAGCCCTGACACGTGTCCCAAGTCTTATGCGGCCCAAAATTCAGGCGGCCCAAATCTCATGCGGCCCAATCTGCATGCGGTTCCAGTCTCACCATTGGCGTTCAGGACACGTGTCCTCAGCCGATCAATCTCCCAGATTTATGGCAATCCAAGATCGGGTCGAATCCCAATGATCTGGGGGCACGTGGCAGGAGAATAAATTTGATTTATTCGCAGATATTAGAGAATCATTATAAGGAAGATTTATGCCAATCAGCATTAATTGCTAATGGGGATTTGGTGTAATCTACCCTTAATGGTTCTGATTCGTCACAATCAGAAACGAACGGCCTGGATTGATCAATCCCCAGGCCGCCGCCATCTCCAAGAGCTAATCATTGGCAACCCTAGTGATCACATCCCACTATTATAAATAGCATGGTGCCATTCCCTTATGAGATATAGAGAGATATACAAAAAAAGCAGAGAAGAATACGTATACACAGAGAGACTTCCCCGATAGTCAGGGAAAGAATATACACAGAGAGAGAGAAGCCAGGAGAGCAATCAGAGAGAGAGCAAGAAGGTATTTCTTCGTCAACGACCAAGCAGATCTTCTCCGAGTCAAGGCTGCGTACCGATCGTCCAAGGAGTAAGGCAGAGCGGCCGTCGCTTTCCCGAGCCTCTATCGTCACCCCCCAGAATCTAAAATAAACAATCGTACTTAGACTGCTATACCTAGGTTTTCGTCCCTAGGCTTTCTTTGTACGAGCGAGTTTGTATTGTGAGTCTAAGTTCAGTCCTCCGATAATTGTTCTATACTTTTACAATCAATGGCAAACACGATGGCGACTCTGCTGGGGACTAACTTTTCCACGGCTGAGGAGTTGGTGACGCAATCGGACGCAGCCAAACTTGGCTCTATACAACAGAAGATGGTCGTACGCTTCGACCAACAGGCATTCGAAGAGATGCTCTCTGAAGGTAGCACTGGCCCGGTCCAGAAGCGCACCCGCACCATAAAGGCTCGCAAAGAGTGGAGGCCAAAATCATTTGCTCATCCGCAAGCCCTTGATGGGGTGCTTTCTATTGCTCAAGATGGCGAGAAAGACTCCCCTGCGGCCCCACTTCAGACCGTAGACAACTCTGCTGTCCCCAAGTCCGACAGAAGTAAACACTATGATGCTGGACTTGCAGGGGCAAAGAGGAATTCTACGCGATCCGAGCCGCAGAAGAGTATTAGCCGCAGGGAGAAAGCCCATGCGGCTACAACCGCCGACCGCATAAAGAAAACTCATGCGGCCACATCTGTCAGCCGCATAACTTATGCGGCTACAGTTGCCAACCGTACGGATGAGACTCATACGGCTATTAAAGTCTATCGCTTGCAGAAAACCCATGCGGCCACAGATGCCAACCGCATGCGGTCAGCCTGCACGGTCGTGACTCCTAGCCGCATAAAGACTCATCCTACAACAAAAGACAGCCGCATGCAGACAGCCTGCACGGTACCCAATGCTAGCCGCATAGCATCCGTCCCACGCTTCTCTCGATCAGTCTTCGACCGGCTTTTATGCGGTCCTGACGCTGATCATTCTCTGGATGATAATCCAGACTCTGTGGTATTCGACTTAGACTCCTCCTATTACGCACCCACAAGTGCTAAAAGGAGGAAGTCTAAGGCAGCGCGGGCTCATCAAGTCCAGACGACTGCCCCAACCTCTGACTATCGGGGCGTCCCGCTAATTATCACGCGGGCCTCTGATGGGAAGTTGTATAAAAAACTCAAGTCCAGTCCCCGGCGGCAGACAGACAAAGTGGTTCCTCTGACCTGCGTGAGGTTATCCTCCACAAACGCAAGGAAAGAGAAGGAGCTTCGGGGTGTAAAGAGCCCTCACACGGACATCAATGCACCCAGATCATCGTCAACTGCTGTTGCAGCAACGCGGCGGTGACGGAAGACCGGCCATCCGTCTTCCAAAGACTACATCACCCGAGCTCAGAAGACGAGGCACCTCCTGTTGTCTCCTGCAAGTCCGCGCAGAAAGTTCTCGCCAAGGGAAGAGGGAAGAAAACGAGCATCTCCAGCCCAAAGGTGTCAACTACTGCAGCTAAGAAACCATCGTCTAAAGGGTTATCCTCCACTGGAGTATTTCAACACACCCGTTCGAAGACGAAAACTGCTGCAGTAGGAAGTTCGTCGTCTGCAACATTAGGGGTCGTCGGAACTGGGGGTAGCACTCCTCCAAACATCCACGACAATCCGACATTCCAGGAATACGGACTGGAGGAAGCAAATCCTCCGACGGATACAACAGATACCGACGTCCCCAAGGACATCCTAGACGAAGCAAGCTCCGAAGCTGGGGGTAGTGTTCCTTCCGAGTCCGAACCTGAAGAGAACATCCCCACATATCCTGATGATTTCTCGATGCACGGGTACGACTCGGAGGGTACATCCTCCACCACTCCTTCCGTCACTCCTCATGTGAAGACGGTGTTCATGACAGACAGCAATCAAGGCGGTTCCGGTGATCGCCAGCGCATCGACACTTTGGAGGCCATATTGCACGCCTTGGTCAAGTCTGTAGACGAGATCAAAGCGGCGCTTCCTAATCTGCAAGGGGTGACACCTGGCCAGACAAGCACGGGTCCCGCAATCAACGTAGATTCAAATTCAGCGGCACCGAACCCGGGCAACAATTCTCCCGAGATAACGGCCCCTACCGCGACAGATGAGGCCCGAGAAGTAAGAAGAGAGGTTCAGGAGCTCCGAGCAATGTTCCATGCCCGAGAAAACTCTCAAGACCTCAGGATACGGCAACCATATCCTGCTGAATGGAGGGATGTTCCCTTTCCACCAAGATATAAGCCGTTCAATATCAACCCATATGATGGCAAGACGTCAGCAAGTCGGTACATCACTTACTTTGAGGTCACTACCGACCATCTGCCCCATGATGACGCTATCCTCACGCGGTTATTCATTGGGGCATTGGAAGAAGTCACCTTCGATTGGTACCGCAACCTGCCGGACAATTGCATCCATTCCTTCGCTAGCTTCAAACGCCTGTTCTTGGAGAGGTTCTATGAGGTAGGACAGGACGTCACGATGTCTACCCTCATGGACGTCATTCAAGAAGAGAAAGAGCTGACGAGGAATTACATTGAGCGGTTTCGTTAAACCGCAATGAAGTTACCATCTGGCAACCCGGACTCTTTCTTGATCGAAATTTGCCAAAAGAGACTACTCCCAACAATCAGTCTCTGGATGGGCGAGAGTCAATTCAAGGACTGGAAGGCTTTTATCATTAGTGCTACAAGTGTCGAAGAACGATTAAAGAAGGCTCGCCAACTGGGATTACATATCTCAGAGGAAGAGAACAAGGGCAAGCGTCCCAGCACCACCAATGACAATGGGGGTAGCCCCTCCAACAACCGGGACAATAGAGGCAAACAGGCTATGGTGGCCGATACAGCCCAGAAGCCTGAGTCGCAACCTGCGGACAAATAATGGCCTCAAATCACTTACTCTTTTGAAGACGGTCACGTCAAGCCTATCTTGGACATGCTCATACAAGGAGATAGGATTCAGCTTTCTCCACCAAGACGGGAGCCTCGGCCGGCTGATCTGGAGAACTCAAAGTTCTGCCATTACCACCGCTACGTCCACCATGCTACGCACGACTGCTACCAACTGAAACGATATATCCAAAACCTCATCGATTCGAACGCTCTGGCCATCGATTTCGAGGAGGTAACCGTGGCAGCCAACATGGTGTCCGTACAATTCGGCAGCTTCCCTCCAACAGAGACCCAGGACGGGGTTATACCCATCCCTCTGGCAACGATGGAGATTGCTAATCTCCTGCCTGCTCAAGCTGCTGGTCTAGTCCCCCTCACCACATCACGAGGGGAAATCATGTGGGTACATCCGGACCTAGTCCACGAGGTAACTCAGTCCACTCCATCTTCTAAAAAAAAGTAGAAAAGTCAGATCCTGCCGTACCACCTCAGCAGATGAAGAGGAAGTCACGACCGTTGTTACTCGATCCGGAGCACAATCTCAACCTGTGGCTGAAAACTCGACTGATGATCATCCGCCCTCTACCACGGATGCTCCGGGACCAGCTCAGCCTTCGACGACCGACAAGCCTAGGCCGAAGGAGACTCACTTCGACAAATCCCTCCGAAAGGAAACATCTCAGGGGCTGGAGAGGCCCTACAACTTCGACATCTTGGCACAATTGGCCAATACACCGACCAAATTGTCCTTATATGAACTCCTGAGGCTCTCGAAGGATGTCCGTACAGCTTTGAGCGATGCACTTCAAAATGCCGATGCGTACCTGGCTCAGGTCAACCTCACGGAAGAAAATCAGCCCGCAGACCTCCAAGACAGTGCCTGTACGGAAGCAATGCCCAACATCGTCTTCACTCCACAAGACATGCTCATCAAGACTAATCTACATGATCGCCCATTATACTACACAGGCTACATCGGCGACATAAAGGTGGACCGGATGCATATTGACCTTGGGTCTTCCATAAGCGTCATTCCAGAAGGACTACTGCATCATCTTCGCATCCCGATGCATCGCCTGACCCCTACAAACACCGCCATCAGCGGATTCAATTCGGGCAGTAGCTACCCAATCGGGAAGATCCGTCTAAAATATCAGATTGGCGATCTCCAATCAGAAGTCACTTGCTACGTTATAGATGCCGACACTTCATACAACATCCTTTTGGGGCGCCCTTGGATACACGATTACATGATCGTGCCTTCCACGCTACACCAATGCTTCAAATATGTCGACAAGCACGGCTTCGTGAGGACAGAATTTGCTGACATCGATCCCTTCAAAGGGGTCGAATCTTATTACTCGGACTCCTGCATATACGAAAAGTCGAAGAGGCACCTTGAAGGAGGAAATAAACAAACTGATGTTGAAGCAACCACGGGATCAGAAGAACCTCTGACAATCCACCTCCAGGCTCGCAAACCAGGCAATTCCGTACCCCTCACCGCCACTCTGCGGAAGGACGCGATCAGCCTCTCGGCACAGGAAGAGCAGTTAAAAATCCGGCTGCCAAGGTCCGGCCAGGTACCGAGACCCACGACAGGGCCACTTACCATCAGATTGCCGAGAGTCGGTCAATCCCAAACAGAGAAGCTCAATCCCTCCGATAGACCTCTGACGATACGCCTGCCTAAGAAAGGTCGTCACCCCGATACGAGGTCTGACACTTCAAGCGAACCAGCCACCCCTCGCTCCACATCAAGTGCCAGACTGGGGGTGGCTAGTCTACCGACAACCCTACGCTCCGTTCCGTCAGTTGAACCTCTGAAGATCAAGCTGACTAGGACGCCCTCTCAATCTTCATTCACACAGGGGGTAGCCGAAGAGGAACCAGAGCTAGCCAAGTATGTGGCTGTCCACACTGACGCTCCCTCCGCAGATGATGTAATCCCTCTAGAAAAGATACCTTACTTCATCAATAAAGGGTTATCTTTGAACTACATCGAGCTCAATAAGCAATGTACAATATATGCTATGGAACACGGTATAGGCACTCACCTACATACACAGGTGACAAATGTGTACACCGCTATCCAACTTACTCCAGTAGAAGACGCTTACCGAATAATCGAGGGAGGGGACCACCCAAACATCTTCGGCCGGACGAACAACCCGCATCCCCTCGCCATAGAAGAAGTCGACTTCGGGTCAGATGCTGGAAGACTGCCTCTGTATCTCTATAGCCCTCAATCCAAATATCTCATGCAGAAACAGGGGTATGATCTAGAGACAACGCCAGGACTGAACTACGGCACTGGACGACGATTACCTTTGAAGACGCCAGCCCCGGTGGGCAAACCACGGAACTACTATAACAAAACCCGATGCGATTTAGGGTATGTAACGCCTACTACGACCCCTGAAAGCTCAGATGAAGAATGCGACTGGCAGTCACATTCAACCGGATCACCGACTTCCGACTCAGATACCAGCATCGGAGATGTGTTCAGACAAGTCATGTCAGTCAACATGGCATTCACCGACGCTTACGAGGAAGACGAAGACATCCTCGAAATACTTGAGCTAGAGCCATGGGCCCAGCAATTAGACGTACAATGGAAAAAGCAGTTCGAACTGAAAGAACCTCCTACTGAAGATGAGGTCATACAAGTGGATCTCGGCAGCGAATCTTCTCCAAAATCGATCTTTATCAGTAAAAGCCTAACTGACGAAGAACGAGAGTCACTGTTAGAACTTGTCAGAGAATACATTGATATGTTCGCCTGGAGCTATGAAGACATGCCGGGGTTAAATCCTGACATCGCTCTCCACAAACTCAATATACGGCCAGATGCAAAGCCAGTCAAGCAGCAACAACGACGCTTCCGCCCGGGCATCATGGATGCGATCGAAGCCGAGGTCAACAAACTGATAGCCAGCGGCTTCATTCGTGAAAAGCAACATCCAGACTGGGTCGCCAATATAGTACCCGTCCTCAAGAAGAATGGGAAGATTCGAATCTACATCGACTTCCGCAACCTGAACGAGGCATGCCCCAAAGATGAATTTCCCCTTCCTATCACAGACATCATGATCGATAATACATGCGACTTTGAACGTATGTCATTCATGGATGGATTCTCGGGGTACAATCAAATCAAGATGTCTTCCGACGACGAAAAGCACACCTCATTCCGAACCCCGATTGGCACATACTGCTACCCAATCATGCCATTCGGCCTAAAGAATGCTGGTGCTACATATCAGCGAGCCATGAGTATCATTTTCAGAGAACATTTGCGCAAGACAGTGGAATGCTATGTCGACGACATCGCCATCAAGAGTCGCCGTAAGGAAGATCATCTACAAGACCTGAGAACGGTGTTCAACTTAATGCGAGCCCATAATCTGAAGATGAACCCTACAAAATTGTTCTTGGGCGTATCCAGCGAGAAGTTCTTGGGCTTATCATCACTGCACGGGGTATCCATATAGACCCCGAGAAAACGAGGGTAATCATGGAGATGGGTCCCCCGAGAAATCTCCGTGAACTTAGAGGCCTCCAAGGGAGGCTAGCTTATATCAGGAGGTTCATTTCCAACCTCTCTGGGCGATGCCGACCGTTCACCCACCTCATGAAGAAGGGAGTCTCATTCGTATGGGACGAGGAATGCCAGCGCGCTTTCGATGACATCAAAGAATATTTATCAAATCCTCCAGTCCTGGTGGCCCCGGTCCCTGGAAAACCATTCCTGCTCTATGTACGAGCAATGGAACACTCCCTCGGTGCCCTGCTGGCATAAAACAATGACGCAGGCCACGAGCAGGCCATTTACTATCTCAGTCGAATGATGGTCGGGCCCGAACACCGATACACCGCTGTGGAGAAAGAATGCCTCGCCCTGGTATTCGTCATTCAAAAGACGCTGCACTATGTCACGGGGCAAACCATACATGTGATCTCACGAATCAACCCTCTCAGGGTCCTCATGACCAAACCAGGGGCACTCAGCTCCCGTCTCGCTACATGGACGATATTGCTGTCCCCCTATCATATGATCTTCGTCCCGCAGAAGGCTGTCAAAGGTCAAGCCCTGGCAGACTTTTTGGCGGCCCATTCAAGATCGAAATCATCCAGAATATACGAAGAAATCCCAGATGAGGTCGCCGATTCAAATACAACCACCCACGATAACATATGGCGAATGTTCTTCGATGGCACTTCAAGAACCGGACCCAAAGGAAATATCGTCGTTGGAGTCGGAGTAGTATTGGTCTCTCCTACCGGGCTAGTGATCAATCGCGCCTACTCTCTCACGGAACCCTGCTCTAACAATGTGGCCGAGTACAACGCTTTGGTCATTGGCCTCCAACTCGTAAGAGAACTGGGTGTAGAATTGTAATGCCTGTTGTTCGTATTACGTATTTGGAATATGTATACGTATTTTATCTTGTAATTGCATATCTCCTTGGTTTGGCTTGGCTTGTTAACTCTCGGTTTGGGTTGGCTTGGTTCGGCCGGCCCAATGCTTGGTTCATCATGGGCCAAGGGTGGAACACCTTAGCCTATGCTTCTCCTTCATTTCCACCACAACCCCCCTACCTACCACAACCTTTGATATTTATTGCCATTTCTTCTTTCTCTCTCTCCATAATTCTCATTTACTTCTCCTTCCCCTACCATTACTCTTCTCCACCAACCAAGAACACCATAGGCAAGTGCAACTTGCTTCCACAAGAGAACTCATTTTTATGGTTCCATTAGCTTCTTCTCATGATTCTAAACCACATTAGAACTTGTCATTTTCCATTTCGAGGCTTTATTTCTTGTAGATCTAGAGTTTTGTTACTTTCGGAATTTGGTGGTTTTGATCTATCAAACTTGCTTCTTTTCAAGTTTTGATGGTTCCATGTTTTAGAGAATTTCATTCTACCCAATTTTGACCTTTAGAAAGTTGGATTCGGACTTGTTTTGACCAAGATATGGACAATGGAAGCTTGATTCAACTTTAGAGTTCTTGCTGTTCTTGCCATTTGGAGAAGACAGTGAACAGTGAGCTAGCTTTTTAGCTTATGCCGCTGAGTCGTACGTTGCTCTTTAGCGAGCGTACGCTAGCCTTCGTACGCTGCTCTTTAGCGAGCGTACGCTAGCCTTCGTACGCTGCTCTTTAGTGAGCGTACGCTCACCTTGATACGCTGCCTGTTGGCAGCATGTCTTGAGCGTATGCGTGCCTTGGTACGCTAGCTTGAGCGAGCAAGGCCTACGCTGGCTTTGAGCGTACGCTGGCTTGAGCGTACGCTTGCCTATCTTGTCACCCTGGTTCAACCCGAGAGCCTTGTGACCCCCATACGCTACCTTTTATGCTGCCCTTTGGGAGCGTATGCTTACCTGAGCGTATGCCTACCTGAACGTATGGCCTTTGGCAGACTTGATCTTATATTAGCATGTCAGTTTGGTTTTATTTTCCTTATCCTGGATTTATAGCCCTGTATATTGATATTTTATTAGATATTTAACGTCCATTTTGTATCCTTACGCCTTTTGACCTGAACTTGATAATTCCCGAAATTACTTGATATGTTTAGAAATGATACCTGAGCATGACCTGATAGTGGCCCGTCGTGGCGCACTCCTGACAAGTACACTTGACCTGATAAACCTGACATATTATATTTTGATAAGCTGTTGCGACGGCAACCTGACATGACATGACTTGACAAGAATGAACATCCTGGACACCGTGGGTGATTGTGCTTATACAAATAAACCAGTCCTGTCTTGCATCATGTCTAGGATGGGACTCCTGAGTACCACGGTCAGGAGTACCTACTAAAATGGACTAAGGTTAACAACTAGATTAATACATTAGTCATGAAGAGATCTCCCAGCTACAGGCAATTCCGTTACCTGGGCGCGCTTGGGATCTGTAGCCTGCCGTCGAGTAGGGCACATTTCCAGCACACTGTCATGTGTTGCACCCTTCAAGCTACTTAAGGGTACATGCATTTCCTGGACGATGTACCCACCTGAATTCAACCCTAATCTTTCGACCTGGGTAGCCTGGATGGTCTGCAGGGCTTGTGGCTGTGGAATAATCTCACTGCATCTTGTTAGTAACTAGGACTGTGATAACCCTAGTTAGTTAAAGTATCAAGCCGTAGATCTTGCTTGGCCGTAAAATGATTGGATGGAGCCTAACAAGTCTAGTCTTGCCCTGATCTTGTTCCAGACTGTTACATGACCAGCATGCTTGTATTTATTTTCTCGATAAATGGTGAGAAATTAAGCTCCGTTCAGACGAAGGGTTACAACCCCGGTCCTTGTTTGGTTTACGGGTTGTAACCTAGCTATCTGAATAGTTCCATGGTTATCTCGTCATATATCATCCTGGCATATTTTTCTTATTTCCAGTTTTACCAGTTATTTATATTTTCTGTCTTTTATTATATTATTTATATCTTGTGCTGATTGCTGGTTTTAGTTCTTAAGTGAAGCCTCCTTTGTGGCACTTGCTCTTTCTGGGGTCTGACCCAGCTGGTTTTGTATGGCCAGATTTCGGAGCAGCTCCAGAGGATCTACCGACCTTCCAGCCAGATGGTGGCCACTAGACGGAACCCTGGCAACGAGTGGGTTATTTTTGGCTCTCCCGCTCTATTGTAAAAATATTCTTTTGAGGCGTTTAGCCGACGAGCACCTGTTTAGCTCGATTGCACTTACTTACTGTCTGCCTACGGGCTGTAACATGATTAACAGATCCTAGGGTTGATCATGTATGACTAAACTCTTGCTAGTCCTAACATTTTGTAACGACTAGCTTCATGATCAGCTGAATATGTAATATTTGGGACGCCTTATCATTGTATATTTAATGATCATACATCTTGTAACATTTACTTACTTGCTTGTGATTGAGACACTAGGCTTGTTCATGACCATAGGAGACTGTTGGCTTGTAGTAAACCCTCATGTATCTAGACAGCCGTGACCGTATAGCGAGATGGAATCCATTTCATATACGTAGCTGGCTATGTCTGCCCCCGCTCTCCAGTATTCTGGTTCTGGGGCGTGACAAGAATACCTTGAAGCATACGGCGATTCGCAATTAATCGTCAACCAGATTCGGGGGACGTACGAAGTCTGCCATGAAGACATGATCCCCTACCACCAAATAGCGATCAACATTATCTCATCATTCGAGGGATTCTTCATCGAACACGTCCCCAGACTCCAAAATATCGAAGCTGATGTCCTAGCAGGCCTGGTTGCTTCCCTAGCAGTGCCAAACCACTCTCATCATTCGGTCGATGTAATCGGCCATGAGCTGGTCTGTCCCAAGAACAACGTTCAAGCCATGGCGAGTTATTCTGCTCAGATGATCGATGAAGCGCCAGACTGGAGACAACCATTCATAGACTTCGTGGTCTACGACATCCTGCCCGAGAACCCGAAGGAGGCTACTTCTATCAGACGGCGTTCTCTCAGATTCTTCTACGATACAGAGACAAAAATGCTGTATCGCCGCTCCTACGACGGATTACTACTTCGGAGCTTGTCGAATGCAGAAGCCAAAGAAACCGTACGAGAGGCTCATGACGGTGTCTGCGGGGCCCATCAGCCTGGCCCTAAGCTGCAAGACCGCCTTCGCCGGATGGTTTAACGCCCCAGTCCCAAAATACGTAGGACTAGGAACGTAGACATGCCAGCTGTATTCATACGAAATACATGAACCTCGTATGTATACATAAGCAGTAAATGTAGTAATCCAAGACAACTAAATCTCATCCACAATGAAAGGAATAAAAATAATATAGAAATCAACTTGAATATTTATGATACAATCGTTGGGCGGAGACAAAGTCCACTACCAACTAATTTAAATAGAGAAGAAATATACAAAGAAAGTGATTGGTCGAGCGAAGCAATGACAAGTCCAAAGGCAGTCATCACGAAGGAAGGAATGGCCTTAGCTATAGCACCTGCAAGAAATCATGAAGCACACACCTGGGGAAAAACCAGGTCCTCAGAGGGACGTAACAAGACACATAATATCATGCCGATAAACTGAATAAATAAGCTCAACAGAAAAGTATGCATGAGTAAAGGTTCCTATCCATTCTAGGTGATATGCACTTTGAGGACAACGTTCTACGCAGGGGCTGTAAGATCAGCAGAGTAATAAGAGAGGCAGTAAGTAGCGCTCATCCGAGACACTATCGCCCGGGGACAGAAAGTGATACTCATATGAGTCACTCTCGGCCCCAAAAGTGTGTAAAAAATAAATGTAGCCCATATGCTAGTAGCTGTCCCCTCCCCCCCAATGATACTATACAAGCATCGTCTCCACGACACTGTTTAATCCTTAATAACCGCCAAGTCTTCTACACAATCTATTGACAGTTATATCCTAACGTACGGCCTGTACGCACCGATGTACGGTCGGTACGCAAGTCCGAAGCTATATGCGACTCACCACTCACACACAATCCGTGGCACATCGTGACAGTTTATGAGATGCACATACGGTGGTCCCTTAACTCTAAGTCAATTGTATAAAATATAGTAAATTGCACTTACATATAATTTAAAAGAAACAACTAAAACATGCATGATATTGAGCAGAAAATTTAAGCAGTAAAGGCAAGGTGTCTTGCCTGGTATGTCGCCTGGTGTGGTACCGTGACCCTGACATGTCTCGAATAGTCTGATAGCCAAGCCCGATATGAGCAAGTCCGAAAGAAATAAGGATATGATTAGTCCTAGTCGAAAGTCATCTATTCTACGAGGAAAACTTGATTTAGATTTGCCTTGTGTAAAAGATAGCTCTTAATTAAAAATATGTTTACTAGTTTGGAAAATATTCATAACTATCTAAGAAAAATATATTCTTGTTTTATTTGAAATATTAAGAAAATCTTTTACCTAAATATCTAAAATTTAAGAAGATTATTTGAGGCTTAAAACAAAAAACTTCAACCCTAACTTTAGAAATAACTTTACTTGAAAATATAAATATAAATATACACTATGATATACACTTTGGAAATAAGTACTTATCTATATACAAAATATTTTCTAACTAAATAAAATATGTACTAGTTATATATTCACCTATTTTGTTTCCTTCTAAAAATATAATAATAATAATAATAATAATAATAATAATAATAATAATAATAATAATAACAATATTTATACTAATAATGGTAATAAGAATCATAATAATACTAATAATGTTAATAATATTACTAATTTATATAATAAGAGCTACTGAGCTCTTAAGAGCTACTGGGCTCTTATTCCAGGGAAGTGAGAGAGAGAGAGAAAAGAAAAGGGGGAAGAGCAGAGGGTTTTACCAGCAGGCTCGGCCGGGTGGCCGGCGGACAGGGCGCGGAGGCACCGGAGACCCAAGCGTGGTCGGGCGGCTAGGCGCTGGGGGAGATGAGCGCCGCGGCGGAGAAGATCGGCGCGGGGGCGGCGGAAGATGTTCGGTCGGCTGGAGGAAGTACGGGCGACCTCGAGCGGTGGACGGCCTGGAGAGGAACACCGGCGTGGCGCTGGTCTCCCGGCAACTCGATCGGGCGTGGACTCCGGAGCTCGGCCACGGCAGTGCGCTCGTATGGGTGGTTCTCCCAATCCGGGGTCTGTCGAGGCGGAGAGACGGGTCGGGACTACTGCGAGTTCAGCGAAGGCTCAGGTGAGGTTCTATGCTTCTTCTTCTCTTTGCTGTAGATGGTGGTATAGGGCCACGGTGGTGGCGGTGTTGGTTTGGCCGTCCTCGGGACGAGGCCGGAGGCTGTGGCGAGTCTGGTGATGGCGGGTGGTGATACGGGTAGGGTGAGTTGGGGTGATGGCGATGACGATGGTGTTGGTTGTGGTTGTCGGAACGACCGAGGTGGGCGAGGGATCGCGGAGGGGTACGGTGCAGGCAGCAGGGTTCGGGGCGAGCCATGGTGAGGCTGATGGCTACGGAGTCATTGCTAGGTTTAGGGTTTAGGGTTGGGTTTTGGAAATCGGAATCTGCGATTTGTATTGTGTCATGTTTGGGGGATGACGTGTCCGTGTGTGGACACGAAGATGGTGAAGATGTAATTGTAATGGAGGAAAAATAGTGGAAAAGATGGAGACACGGACACGATGCACATATTTCTGGTTGTGGAGAATTTTGGAGAAAATTTGTGGATGACAAATAATAGGGAGGAGTACCTACCTATTTATAGGATGTGGGAATTCCCCTTTGGATAGGATTGTGGGGTTTTTAAATCCCCATTAGATAAATCAGAATTTAATTTAAAATCAAAATCCAAATCAAAATACAAATACAAATTCAATTTAAAATCAAATTTAATTCTGTTAGTTTAAAAATCAAATCAATATCAAATATGGATATTACTCTATTTATTTAAATCATTCCATAAAATTAAATCGAGATTTAAAATGGCCAAAATATTTTCCAAATATATTTTTCAAAAATACCAATAAATATAATTTCGAAAATAATAAAATAATAAATATTTTTAAATAACTTTTCGAATAATAAAATATCAATATTAAATAATTTCGAAAATCATAATATATATTTAAGTATTAATAGGAAATATTTCCAAATTACATTTCTACTAATTTGGATAAAACATATTTCGAAAGTAATCATAAAATTCAAATCTTTAAATACCTTCTTGCTAAATTATTTTTAATAAAAATAATTATTTATATATTATTTTGAAACCACCATTGATAATAAAATCAAAAATTATTTTTCTAAAAATATGTTACTCGCACATATTCGCTCTCGACGAGAAAATACGAAAATCGTAAATTCGCGCGCGACGTACAATACAACTACGCGACGTAAAATACAAAAATTTTAAATCAGTACCAAAAATAATAAAAATACAGTAGAAATTTAGGGGTTTTACATCCTACCCAACTTAAAAGAATTTCGTCCTCGAAATTAAGAATTTGTAGGGGGTGAGAAGACATAAGGGGGTATCGGTGGGGAACAATCAATTATAAGGCTCAACAAAATCATGTCGCAAGAAGTTGCGATTTAGATCATAGAAAAATAATACAAGTATGGTCGTGGTCGTGAATGAGGGTCATAGTAGGGCCGAAAAGAAGGACGAGTAGTTTAGCACGAAGGTATAGCAACATCGAGTGAGAATGGTCCTAGCCGATAGGTAGGCTGGAGAAAGTTCTAGTATAACGCTTTCGCCGTCCTAAATAGGTGAAGGCGAAAGAATATAGGAGTTCGAAGGAGGCGTTTATCGAATGCGAATACGTGATTCAAAGACGATTGAATAATTTCAAAAGAATTGTCAAGGCAATCGCGGATGAGATTCTAGGGCCAAGTTAACTACGTCTCCATCCACGTTGAGCAATATACAAAAGGCGAACCAAGGGCACTATGGTTGATCAGACCATCATGCACCGGTTCTGACTTGACAGTACGTTAGTGGGAGCGACCCAATAAGATACGTCATGATCAAGCTTTGATAAGAAAATAAGCTTGCAAAATTTATGCTAAGTTGGCATTAAAAATAGTCAAAGTAATAGTAAGGAACCATGATAAAGGAGAATTAAATGGTTCTAGATTCCTTAAAATCAAGTCTAGTCCAAGTCCTTGGTTGGCTAGACGGGTTAAGTCCTCTAGATTCTAGGATAAGCTTGCTAATAGAGGTCACTAGGTCAAGAGGGGTTGCTAGTTCATAAGGTATTCTACCCAACTTAAAGAATTAAACTAATGGTGTGATAGGTCCAACAATCAAGATAAAATGCAAGGTGAAGCATGTAAGGAATTAGGTAGGACAAAATTGTATATTGGGTCGAAAGAATGGAGTCGAGGTCGAGTCCCATCTCAAGTTTAAAAAGTATATTGGTTTCACGGTAGGAATTAGGGTCCAGTCATTTTGACCCGAAAGTCGCAACATGGAATTAGAGTACAAGGAGACGTATTTTAGTGGCACGTGATATACCTACATGAAGGTGGACTCGTGTAGGTCTTGCTTGTGAAAGTTGTTGGAAGGAAAAGTCTAGTGTTGTGCTCCAAATATTCAAGTCACGATAAGGGATGCCAAAATATTTAAAATAGAAAGTGGGAGTTCACGAGGTGAATAGTAATACTCAAAAATAAAGGCGATCAAGTTAAAACATGCAACAAAACTAATTAGAAATTCAGCAAAATAATTTAGGATCACAATTCTAGAGAGAGAAAAAGCCTCCTAAATGAATACAGTCAATTGAACAATTAACCATCATTCGAATTGCAACTGGGTTAGAAGGTTACCAATAAGGATCGAGATTCGAGGGAAAATCGAGTGTGTCAAGATAGAGATACAGTCATGTAAATTTGGTAGATGATTGACAACACTTGTGTATATACTATTACCATGGTCTTACCATGGTCATGAGGGATATGGCAATTAGTATGGAATACTCCTAACTCCTTAAAGTTATCTTAGTGGCCTACAATAAAAAATTTAACTCAAGTATCCTCCAAAAGTTTCAAGAATAAACTTTCAAAAATAAACCACCAAAAATTTGTATTCACTCCACGCAGTTCAAATTCATAAAAATTTAATTTACTCTCATAAATCTCAAAGCAAAATTTTATCACGTTACTACTAACCCTTTCCAAAATTAACGTTTAAAATCAACTATTTAACTCAAGAGTTCATAATTTACGAATCCATAAAATTTCACAATCAATCAAAAATTTAACACTCTAAAATTTTCAAATAACTCATAATAAATCTCTTAGCATATTAAAAGCAATCTCAAAAATTAAGCTCAATGCTCTCATAAATTTTAACTTATATTCATGCTAAGTTATTCCAACAAAACCACAACTTTTAAATGGTAACTTCATTTAATCAATCAAAATAACTTTCCATCACATCCTTCGAAATTATCAAAAAAAAAATTAATATTAGCAATTCCTCATTAAACTAAATTTTCAAATAATCTTATCAGTCAAAATCTCTTTATTTTTTTTTATTTTTTTTTCCAAAAGTCTAAATAGATCTGTAAATCCTCAATCAAAGGACACAATTTAAAATAAAGAAAAATTCTCAAAAATTGTTTTCATAACTTTCAAATATTTAAACCAAAATTCGCCATCATTACTTCCACTTAAAATTTAAAATTTACTAAACACGAAAATCGCAAGTAGTACATGTCAATTTAAACAATTCCTACGGCCATTTTTAAAAGATAAGATCATTCTCAAACCAAATTTATAATCGTGCAAAGGTGTATAACTGTATTCCAATAAATCATAAATATCACAACTCGAAAATCAAATAAATTTTGTATTTGTTTAAAGATGTATATCTATCACCCAAAACTCATAATATCGCAATTCGAAAAGCAAATCAATTTTACACTTGTGCAAAGATGTATAACTATAACTCAATAAATCACAATTATCAAATCTCAAAAAGCCGATCAATTTCTTAAATCAATGGTATAAAGATTTTAGCTATATATATATTTTTTTTTTCTTCCTGCAGTATCAATCCTACGGTGTTTACTATTTAGAAATCTCAAGATTAAAACATTCTTTGGTAGTATCCTACTTTACAATTTATTAATCATTAATTCATAAAAAGCCTTTTTAACTCAATTAGAGTCTTTAATGTATTCCAATTGCCAATATAACCAATCTAGCCATGTGTTTGACCTATGAGTATACATTAGTGTAGTCATCTTCCTAGTTGACACTAAGCACGAAGTAAGAATCAATGGTAGAAAGGAATCAAGCTAGATGCAATTCAAGGAAGTCGCACGAGAGTCCAAAATTTGAAGTCAAGGGAAGAGGTCAAGCTGTATGGATGAGATTCCTAGATTCTAATCCTAGTTGCAGGCTCACATCGGTACGGTAAAGTAACCGAAGTGATAAACTCGACCTGCATGGGCCACCACAAAAACATGTAACGCCCCAGTCCCAAAATACGTAGGACTAGGAACGTAGACATGCCAGCTGTATTCATACGAAATACATGGACCTCGTATGTATACATAAGCTGTAAATGTAGTAATCCAAGACAACTAAATCTCATCCACAATGAAAGGAATAAAAATAATATAGAAATCAACTTGAATATTTATGATACAATCGTTGGACGGAGACAAAGTCCACTACCAACTAATTTAAATAGAGAAGAAATATACAAAGAAAGTGATTGGTCGAGCGAAGCAATGACAAGTCCAAAGGCAGTCATCACGAAGGAAGGAATGGCCTTAGCTATAGCACCTGCAAGAAATCATGAAACACACACCTGGGAAAAACCAGGTCCTCAGAGGGACGTAACAAGACACATAATATCATGCCGATAAACTGAATAAATAAGCTCAACAGAAAAGTATGCATGAGTAAAGGTTCCTATCCATTCTAGGTGATATGCACTTTGAGGACAACGTTCTACGCAGGGGCTGTAAGATCAGCAGAGTAATAAGAGAGGCAGTAAGTAGCGCTCATCCGAGACACTATCGCCCGGGGACAGAAAGTGATACTCATATGAGTCACTCTCGGCCCCAAAAGTGTGTAAAAAATAAATGTAGCCCCTACGCTAGTAGCTGTCCCCTCCCCCCCAATGATACTATACAAGCGTCGTCTCCACGACACTGTTTAATCCTTAATAACCGCCAAGTCTTCTACACAATCTATTGACAGTTATATCCTAACGCACGGCCTGTACGCACCGATGTACGGTCGGTACGCAAGTCCGAAGCTATATGCGACTCACCACTCACACACAATCCGTGGCACATCGTGACAGTTTATGAGATGCACATACGGTGGTCCCTTAACTCTAAGTCAATTGTATAAAATATAGTAAATTGCACTTACATATAATTTAAAAGAAACAACTAAAACATGCATGATATTGAGCAGGAAATTTAAGCAGTAAAGGCAAGGTGTCTTGCCTGGTATGTCGCCTGGTGTGGTACGGTGACCCTGACATGTCTCGAATAGTCTGATAGCCAAGCCCGATATGAGCAAGTCCGAAAGAAATAAGGATATGATTAGTCCTAGTCGAAAGTCATCTATTCTACGAGGAAAACTTGATTTAGATTTGCCTTGTGTAAAAGATAGCTCTTAATTAAAAATATGTTTACTAGTTTGGAAAATATTCATAACTATCTAAGAAAAATATATTCTTGTTTTATTTGAAATATTAAGAAAATCCTTTACCTAAATATCTAAAATTTAAGAAGATTATTTGAGGCTTAAAACAAAAAACTTCAACCCTAACTTTAGAAATAACTTTACTTGAAAATATAAATATAAATATACACTATGATATACACTTTGGAAATAAGTACTTATCTATATACAAAATATTTTCTAACTAAATAAAATATGTACTAGTTATATATTCACCTATTTTGTTTCCTTCTAAAAATATAATAATAATAATAATAATAATAATAATAATAATAATAATAATAATAACAATATTTATACTAATAATGGTAATAAGAATCATAATAATACTAATAATGTTAATAATATTACTAATTTATATAATAAGAGCTACTGAGCTCTTAAGAGCTACTGGGCTCTTATTCCAGGGAAGTGAGAGAGAGAGAGAAAAGAAAAGGGGGAAGAGCAGAGGGTTTTACCAGCAGGCTCGGCCGGGTGGCCGGCGGACAGGGCGCGGAGGCGCCGGAGACCCAAGCGTGGTCGGGCGGCTAGGCGCTGGGGGAGATGAGCGCCGCGGCGGAGAAGATCGGCGCGGGGGCGGCGGAAGATGTTCGGTCGGCCGGAGGAAGTACGGGCGACCTCGAGCGGCGGACGGCCTGTTGAGGAACACCGGCGTGGCGCTGGTCTCCCGGCAACTCGATCGGGCGTGGACTCCGGAGCTCGGCCACGGCAGTGCGCTCGTATGGGTGGTTCTCCCAATCCGGGGTCTGTCGAGGCGGAGAGACGGGTCGGGACTACTGCGAGTTCGGCGAAGGCTCAGGTGAGGTTCTATGCTTCTTCTTCTCTTTGCTGTAGATGGTGGTATGGGGCCACGGTGGTGGCGGTGTTGGTTTGGCCGTCCTCGGGACGAGGCCGGAGGCTGTGGCGAGTCTGGTGATGGCGGGTGGTGATGCGGGTAGGGTGAGTTGGGGTGATGGCGATGACGATGGTGTTGGTTGTGGTTGTCGGAACGACCGAGGTGGGCGAGGGATCGCGGAGGGGTACGGTACAGGCAGCAGGGTTCGGGGCGAGCCATGGTGAGGCTGATGGCTACGGAGTCTTTGCTAGGTTTAGGGTTTAGGGTTGGGTTTTGGAAATCGGAATCTGCGATTTGTATTGTGTCATGTTTGGGGGATGACGTGTCCGTGTGTGGACACGAAGATGGTGAAGATGTAATTGTAATGGAGGAAAAATAGTGGAAAAGATGGAGACACGGACACGATGCACATATTTCTGGTTGTGGAGAATTTTGGAGAAAATTTGTGGATGACAAATAATAAGGAGGAGTACCTGCCTATTTATAGGATGTGGGAATTCCCCTTTGGATAGGATTGTGGGGGTTTTAAATCCCCATTAGATAAATCAGAATTTAATTTAAAATCAAAATCCAAATCAAAATACAAATACAAATTCAATTTAAAATCAAATTTAATTCTGTTAGTTTAAAAATCAAATCAATATCAAATATGGATATTACTCTATTTATTTAAATCATTCCATAAAATTAAATCGAGATTTAAAATGGCCAAAATATTTTCCAAATATATTTTTCAAAAATACCAATAAATATAATTTCGAAAATAATAAAATAATAAATATTTTTAAATAACTTTTCGAATAATAAAATATCAATATTAAATAATTTCGAAAATCATAATATATATTTAAGTATTAATAGGAAATATTTCCAATTTACATTTCTACTAATTTGGATAAAACATATTTCGAAAGTAATCATAAAATTCAAATCTTTAAATACCTTCTTGCTAAATTATTTTTAATAAAAATAATTATTTATATATTATTTTGAAACCACCATTGATAATAAAATCAAAAATTATTTTTCTAAAAATATGTTACTCGCACATATTCGCTCTCGACGAGAAAATACGAAAATCGTAAATTCGCGCGCGACGTACAATACAACTACGCGACGTAAAATACAAAAATTTTAAATCAGTACCAAAAATAATAAAAATACAGTAAAAATTTAGGGGTTTTACAGATGGGCTACTACTGGCCCACGATGGTGGCTGATGCAATAGATTATGCCCGAAAATGTAAGGCCTGCCAAGTCCACGCAGACTTCATTCACCAACCATCCGAATTTCTACATCCGACAGTGGCGTCCTGGCCATTCGAAGCATGGGAAATGGATATCATTGGTCCAATCACCCTACCTTCCTCCTGAGGACATCGCTTCATACTTGCGATCACTGATTACTTCTCAAAGTGGGCAGAAGCTGTCCCACTCGTCGAAGTCAAGACTTCGAACGTAATCAGCTTCCTGAAGCACCACGTCATCTACCGCTTTGGACTGCCCCGAAGGATTATCCATGATAATGGTCCGCAGTTTATAAGCCACGCATTCTACCGATTCTGCGACAAACACCGCATTCAGAATGTCGCTTCGACACCATACAACCCGGCAGCAAACGGGTTAGCAGAGGCATTCAACAAAACAATCATCAAACTCCTCAAGAAATTTGTTTCCTCTAACAAACGCGACTGGAACGAGAAGCTCGACGAGTGCTTATGGGCTTATCGCACCGCGGTTCGAACAGCCACCGGGAATACACCATTCTCTCTGGTGTACGGGAGTGAGGCAGTTCTCCTATTAGAGACTCAGATTCCCTCACTCCGAGTCGCCCTCACTTATCAATTGACAACGGATGATAACTACCGACGTCGACTATAAGAGTTAGAGGTCTTAGATGAAAAATGCCTCCTAGCTCAGCAAAGGATCGAATTATACCAAGCACGCATCTCAGGAGCCTTCAACAAAAAGGTCAAAGTCAGAACATTACAAGTGGGCGATCTTGTTTTGGCAGTCAGGAGGCCAATGGTCATGACTCACAAGACCACCGGCAAGTTCCAGCCAAAATGGGAAGGCCTATTTATCATCGAGGCCGTGTTCTCCAATGGTGCTTACCGCCTCGCCAAGCAGAACGAAGACTTGCTCATGTTGCCCGTCAACGGCAAGTTCCTGAAGAAATACTATGTTTAAACAACATTTTTCAGAGTTTCGAGTTATGTGCCCGCTGGTACCTCTGAACTCGACCCCCTAATTTTCCAACTTATCGAGTCACGTACCCTCTTGTACCGCTGAACTCATATCCTAAATTCCCAAGTCATGTACCTGCTGGTACCTCTGAACTTACACTTTGATTCCAACATTCACAGATTTTCGAGTCACATACCCGCGTGTACCGCTGAACTCATGCCCTTCTTCCATAAGGATATCCCAAATTTCTAAGTCATGTACCTGCTGGTACCTCTGAACTTACACTTTGATTCCAACATTCATGGATCTTCGAGTCATGTATCCGCTGATACCAATGAACTCACCCTCATAGTTTTTCAAATTTTCGAGTCATGTACCCGCTGGTACCGCTGAACTCACACTCACCATTCTCCAGATTCTCGAGTCATGTACCCGATGGTGCCTCTGAACTCACATCCTGGTCACTCTTTCAGGTAGAAAGTTATGTATGATCATACCGCTGAACTTTCTTCCTACAAGAGATCCTCCCTCATGATCTAATACCTGCACTCCCAGTGCACAACAAAGGTAACGGATCCACAAATTTCCAAGACGACCATATCCTCATCACCTCTGAGTCGTCCTATTTCCGCCAAAAACAAATCACCCCTACATAGAACTTCCATGTCCTTATTACCTCTGAGTTGTTCTATGTACCCCCCCTGTCAAAGAGACCCTCATGCTCACCATGTCCTCAACACCTCTGAGTCAGTATGATTGGTTCCTTTCTTTTAAACTTATTGTCCGTATCCAAAACCAGGGTATGATAGGGACAATGGGTCCACGCAAAATGACCCGATAAAAGGATTATTACAAAGCAAAAGAGTGAAGCAAATATATATTCCATTCAGTCAGAAATTAGTTACATCCACACGGTTACAGGAAAGTTCTTCATTACAGACAGGACACCTCAAACCCCTAGTTACAAAAATACGTATACAACTCCTTCAACCACAATACGTATGAAGGGTGCAACTGAGGAAGATCCTCGTCCAGAATGGGAGAATCAGGATTCCCAGTGGTGTCACCCTCAGCAGTCTCGACAGTGGAGAGGACGTCGTCCCTCTCAGGCTCCGATTCTTCTTTCATTGTCTCCTTTTTAACAGAGGAAGGCCCCTGATTGACGCCAGGGAGCGACGGATCCTCTACCACTACAATATCAGCACTCGATGGAGACACTATAAGAACCAAAAGATGGAAAAAAATAATCAGAAATGATGAAAATAGTCAGAAGATATTCAGAAGTGTTCATGCGGCTCGTTTAAAGACAACTCTTATGCGGCTTAGGCATGGAATATATTCCATGCGGCTCATAGGATGTGTATGCGGACCACGTAATCTAAAAAGCTCGCATCAAAATGATTATACACGAAGCAATGCAACAGAGCAGCATCTTTTAGGGTTTCAGAGCACCCAATCTTTCGCACAGTCCTTACCTTCGACGACAACATGAACATCAAGACGAACGGGGGGTGCGGCAATTGAAGACGAAGCCGACTTCCTGTTCCTAGCCACAACCTTCTTCACTGCCTTGAAAGCCCTAGGTGCCATCGTGGTTTGTCAGTTGGAAGAAGAAAGCAAGACAGAAATCTTAATCAGAAAGAGTCTAGGAGAGAAATCCTTCAAAATACCCTTCCATTTATAGAGAAAGGAGGACCAAGACCGACGCTTCGTACAAAGTAGTCGACTCTTCGGCTATCGATACTGACTAGTTAATTAGAGGTCAAAAACTCCTAGAATCCTGCCCCAAAAAGGTTTGCATGCATGACATAATGGCGTGGTGAGAAGCTATGCGGTTGAACAATCTATGCGGCCAAGATCTCTATGCGGTCAGGGTTTCATATGCGGTTAGAAGAGCACGGCCATGCTTCTTATTCAAAGTATTTCAATTTTACAAATTGAAAACTTTGAAGGGGGTCCTGTAGAAGCATGGAAAATACTAAAGAAATTAACTCATGCGGCCAAGAAAGACCCATGCGGCTCAGAAAACGCATGCGGCTCAGGGAGTCATATGGCATAAGGAGCTATGCGGCCGGAGGCATTCCATGCGGTTCAGAAGACATGTGGCGTGACAGTGCTCCCCTTCGATCCATGCTGCATTAATTGCTTTGACGGCCGACCCCTCTAAAAAGTTGACAGACCTGACATCAAAGCAGGTAATTATGACTCTGTCATAATGATGAATCTCTAGGGAAGAAAAAGAAATCTCTGACACGATCCCCCGAGTGCAACAAAATGCCACGTGGCCCTGCCACGTGGGTGTACTTATGCGGCTCGAAGTGAAGACTTCCCATGCGGTTCAAAGTGAATCTGTCCCATGCAGCTCGAGTGGAATCATCCCTATGCGGCTCAAGAAGATCATGCCCATGCGGCTCAAGCAGACACACCATTATGCGGTTCATGCGGCTCATCATATGGTTCAGAAGTCTGAAGGAAGGGGCCACTGTCCAGATAGCCCTGACACGTGTCCCAAGTCTTATGCGGCCCAAAATTCAGGCAGCCCAAATCTCATGCGGCCCAATCTGCATGCGGTTCCAGTCTCACCATTGGCTTTCAGGACACGTGTCCTCAGCCGATCAATCTCCCAGATTTATGGCAATCCAAGATCGGATCGAATCCCAATGATCTGGGGCACGTGGCAGGAGAATAAATTTGATTTATTCGTAGATATTAGAGAATCATTATAAGGAAGATTTATGCCAATCAGCATTAATTGCTAATGGAGATTTGGTGTAATCTACCCTTAATGGTTCTGATTCATCACAATCAAAAACGAACGGCCTGGATTGATCAATCCCCAGGCCGCCGCCATCTCCAAGAGCTAATCATTAGCAACCCTAGTGATCACATCCCACTATTATAAATAGCAAGGTGCCATTCCCTTGTGAGATATAGAGAGATATACAAAAAAAAGCAGAGAAGAATACGTATACACAGAGAGACTTCCCCCATAGTCAGGGAGAGAATATACACACAGAGAGAGAAGCCAGGAGAGCAATCAGAGAGAGAGCAAGAAGGCATTTCTTCGTCAACGACCAAGCAGATCTTTCCCGAGTCAAGGCTGCATACCGATCGTCCAAGGAGTAAGGCAGAGCGGCCGTCGCTTTCCCGAGCCTCTATCGTTACCCCCCAGAATCTAAAATAAATAATCGTACTTAGACTGCTGTACCTAGGTTTTCGTCCCTAGGCTTTCTTTGTACGAGCGAGTTTGTATTGTGAGTCTAAGTTCAGTCCTCCGATAATTATTCTGTACTTTTACAATCAATGGCAAATAACATGATTATTGATGCTTGCCTTAACAATAACGATCGGGGGTCCAGTTCTGTTCAGACGAAGGATTACAAACTCGGTCCTTGTTTGGTTTAAGGGTTGTAACCTGGTTCCCGGAGCAGTTCTGTGTCCTCTCTTCGTTTATTGTCTTATTACCTTAGCAATGATTATTTATGCTGGCCTTAGCAATAAAGATCAGGGGTCCAGTTCTGTTCAGGCGAAGGGTTACAACCCATTCCTTGTTTGATTTAAGGGTTGTAACCTGGCTCCCGGAGCAGTTCTGTGTCCTCTCTTCGTTTATTGTCTTTACTGTACCAATAGTATTTGAAATGGATTTCTATTCAGGTGAAGGATTACAACCCCGGTCCTTGTTTGGTTTAAGGGTTGTGACCTGGCTACTTGAATGGTTTCTTCGTACTTAGTTTACTGTTGTTATCTCTATTATTATCAGTTCTTTATTTATTATCTTTAATATTCTATTGTGATATACTGGTTTTAGTTCCTAAGTGAAGCCTCCTTTGTGGCACTTGCTCTTTTTAGGGTTTGACCCAGCTGGTTTTGTGTGGCCAGATATTGGAGCAGCACCAGAGGATCCACCTGTCTTCCAGCTAGATGGTGACCATCAGGCGTAACCCTGGCAACGAGTGGGTTTCTTTTTGTCCTCCCACTTTATTGTAAAATTATTCTTTTGAGACGTTTAGCCGACGAGCACGTGTTAGCTCGTATTGTACCTTATTTACTGTCTGCCTATGGGCTGTAACATGATTGACGAATCCTAGGGTTGATCATGTATGACTAAACTCTTGCTAGTACTGACATTTTGTAACGACTAGCTTCATGATCAGCTGAATATGTAATGTTTGGGATGCCTTACCATTGTATATTTGGTAATCTTACATCTTGTAACACTTACTTGCTTGTGATTGAGACAATAGGCTTGTTCATGACCATAGAAGACTGTTGGCTTGTAGTTAAACCCCCGTGTATCTAGACAGCCGTGATCGTATAGCGAGGTGGGTTGCACTTCAATATACGTAGCTGGCTATGTACGCTCCCGCTCTGTAGTATTCTGGTTCTGGGTCTTTACACCCTAACATCCCCTATCATGGTCGGCCACTAGCAGCCTCCCTCTTTTATTTGTAGAAACTCATAGCCTCCATAGAGTAAACCCTAATTCCCTTTTCTCCAAAAAACCCTAGATTTCTCATGCGAAATCCATTTCACCTCAAACAAATTCTATTGCGCTCGTTGGGAAGAGGAGGATTCGCTGGAGTACTTCTAGCTAGGAGGAGGAGGCATTTGTTTGGGAGAAATCGGCCAACAAAGCGCTTGGGAAATTTCTTTTATTATGATTCTGACTCTCAATAAGTAAATCCTGATCTACCTTTGTTTCTCCTAAATTTTCTTCATTATTGCATCAATATGGGCACCCTTGATCTGTGTATGAAGTTTGGTAGGATTTCAGTTTCGTTTGATAGCGGTATCGGACACGTATCGGTCTCACGTTGCCCGTGTTCGGCAAAAAGCCACTTAGAAATAAAAAAGTGTTAATTTTTTATTCTGTTTTCATGAATTGCTTTCTTATATGATTTGTAACAACTTTCGTAAAGACGGATCGAAAATCGACACGATTTTGGCATCCGAACGGACACGGACACGCGTGCACGAGATCCTATGCACGGTCCCGTGAACGTCGTGCTGTCTGTGCATCATAACTCGACGCACATAGCTCCGTCTCGTGTGAAATTTTATGAGAACGATGGGGCAACCTCTTCCCACATGCCCGTAAATTTTCACGACGTTTGTCGAGCGAGCGTGGAGAAATCCATCGTGCACTGGTCGGCTGAACTGTGCACTCAGGCTAAAATTTGCCGCTGACACGGCCGTCGTACGCGAACACGGCGCATTGAGGACCAGTACCAGGAGTTGGAACAGTAGCCGTATACCTAGACTACCTAAGGACTCGATCTCGAGTCGTGGCATGGCCCGACGCGCGAGCCACGAGCGACGACCCGCACGCACGAGCACGCACGCACGCGCGCGCACGTGCAGGCCGCGCGCTGTTGCGCGAGCCACTTTGTCACGTCGCTACGACTTCGTGTCATGTCGATGTGTCCTAGACCTACCCCGTGACCCTACTTAGCCATGTGCACGAGCATAAGGCTTCTTGTTGTGCGTGTGACGCACAATTGAGCGAGAACACCCTATTCGACACGCGGCATCGATTTTTGATACGCACTCCGTGGACACGACATGGACACGATTTCGACTCCGTGAGTGCCCGAGCACGTCACGTATGTCAAGACTAACATGCTTGCCAAGTTTTGTGATTTATTGTTGAGTATTTTTTGATTTGGGTCGTTTTGCCGAAATTAGATTTTTCGGGTTCAATATTTTGAATAGAAATGTGATATTTTGATTCTTCGACTTTTAATCGATATTTTATGACTTGCTAACTTATATATGATATTTTGGACTTGCGGGAAGTGATCCGCGGGTTTATTACCTATTTGTTTGCCTTTTTCAAGTATAATTGAGTTTTTCCTTCAATATAAAATTGAATAGTTTTATAGTATTTTGATTTTCTGGATTTTATTTATCAAATTATGAGTTTATGATTCATAGATGACATTTTGAGTTTGTGGGAATTGATCTTGGTTTTATATTCTATTTAATTACCATTTACATATACAATTTGGAATTTTCCTTTATGTATATATATGTATATATGAGTAGATATATGTATTTATATATAAATGACTTGTATATATGTAAATATGTTGGAATGAGAGTTTAAGGTTCTGATTTCCAGGTTTGAGACCACTTCTCGGATTCGAGTAATCTATTCTCTTTACCTATACGAGTATATATATGTATATTATGCATATGTCTATATATATATATATATATATATATATATATATATATATATATATATATATATATATATATATATATTACCTTAATGAATGTGAATATACCTATATGTATGTGGATTAATTAGAAATGTAACCATAGGGTATTGGGACAGATTAAGATCGACCCAATGAGCTTAGTTTAGCCGAGTTGACCGACAAATTGACCAAGTTGACAAAAGTCAACTTTGGGTCAAACTTGTTCCAAATCGACTCAAACAAACTCGGAATGACTTGTAAGCTTGTGTGTGACCTAAAAATTAGTAAACAGACTAGTTGATTTAGTGTTGACCAGGTTTGACCAGAGTTGACCAGGTTTGACTAGAGTTGACTAACGTTGACTTTGACCTAGAAGGACTTAGAAGCATGTAGAATTGCATTGTCACCTTTTCTTATGATATGTTTGACTATGTGGTGACTTGTGGTTACTTTAAATAGCTTTACATCACTCCAGTTCAGTTACACATCCTCATCTGCAGCTTAGATTGTCAGGCGAGTACATTCTCTAACCGTTTCATTCTTGCTTGGACATATTTACTTGTTATAGACTAGTTTACTTGTTGCTGTCACGACATTATCACGAATTAGTACTATATGGATCTCTTCATGCGATGTTATCCCCTCGGATACATCGGGTATATTATGCTCATGTACATTATCATGTGCATTGTCTAGTCATTGTATTCGTATTTATTCATGTATACTCATGTGACATTCATGTACACTCATGATCATGTGAGCCTTAATGTATAACCCAGTGTGCATCTGGACTAGCTATCCATGTGACACACTACCTTCATATGAAATAACATAACCTGGACAGATCCTTGTGTACTGATTGGGACAGGGGGAGTATTTATTTGGTTATGTGATCTACACCATTTCATGTATAACTCCAAACTAGATTTAAGTCATGTATAACCTAAGCCTGTTTACAAAACCAAACATGTGCTCTAAATCACGTAGTTAGCTCAGTTTTCTTATCTATATCACGTATATCTATTTCCACTATATCATGTTCTTCTTTTTACAGTCTCTCTACTATTTCTTTACAGCAGTTCATGTATATTATTCTATAGCATATTTTATATTTCCTTTCATGTTATGAACTGTGTGGGAGATATGTATTCGTTTCTGTCCTGATTGGACCCGTTGAAAATATTACAGATGATGAGGATTGCTACGACACTTACTATGGAGCAAGCCTAGTTGACACAGGTGACCTGGACCCTCAGCAGGATCCAGTAGTCGCTGAGGACTTACCATGAGTTAGATTAGACTTATATTATTATCTAGTTACGAGACTTTGTGATTGTATTGAAATTTATTATGGTGTGGTTTACACCGGGATTATTCTTCATGTTGTGACTCTCTGTTGAGATTATCTTTCTTCTATTCCATCTTAGTTATTGCGATTGAGTTGTACCATATATATTATTCTTCAATTGGAGCATATTCTAGATTGTATTAGATGTTGGATCTAGGATAGCGTTCTACCGCCGACACTGTGACGTAGGCTGGACGTACCCACGTCTCGGGCCCTTACACCGGGTACGGGTCGTGACAGTATTTGGACATGTGCACTACAAGTGTCGGAGGCCAGAACCCTCCAAATTGACCTTGTGTCGTACCTATCATGACACGACCTATACGTATCCATTTGTGGATACGAATTTAGATATACACAACTAAATCTACACTATATAGGTCTAACAAACCTAATAAAAATACTTGGTGCACCATTCTCGGTATGCCTCCAAAAATGGCACAAAATCCTATATAACTTTCAAATAAAGAATCATTAGGGTCTCAAAACTCTTCCTATGTGTAGTACTAGTCCGTGGGTGAATTTCTAAGGGTTTAATAACACAGATAAAGTCTAAAACAAGGAAAATGAGGTGTATACCTATTGAGAGATGGATTCCCAATGGAAAGCCAGATAGACATGACTCGGACACGTAGCTCCTAATAAATGGACTCCTCCTCTTTTGCTCCTAGTCTCCAAGCTTACCAAGCTTATATAGCCTCCTTCTAGTATAGAGAATGAAAGAGATTGATGAGAGAATGAGTGAGATTTGAGATAAAATGTTGGAGGAATGGCTTTACTTGGAAGAGAACACCAAAACGAAAGAAAATGAGCAGTGAAATAAAATGAAGAATGGCTTTCTCTCCATATATGGCTGGTAATCTAATTCACCTATTGAAATATCCAAATGCCCTCTCAAGTTGTCATGAATGTTTGGTTAACCTATGGATGTTTTTAGCCTAAGTGATAGGTTAGTTCTAATCCTATTCATGACCCATTATGACTTAAATGAGTCTAATTGTGTCTAACCTAAAATGTAGGTCCAAGTGTCATAACAAGTCCATATAGGTTCACTAACCAAGGGTCTAATAAATAGACCGGTCTACTAATAAATGCAATCATCACATTTAATTAATAAAAAATATGCATACTATATAAATAGTGTAAAATGACAAAAATAGCCATGTCTAGGAATGTGGTATTGATACATTAGGACTGCCAACTTCGTTGACAGTCCTAAATAATTTTATATAAAAATTCTCCAGGCAGAGAGTTTTGTTTAGGACTGTCAGCTAGTTGGTAGTCCTGGCTTCATGTTGGACTGCCAACTTTATTGCCTGTCTTACTTAACATTAGGATTGCCAACTCCTTTGACAGTCCTAAACAATTTTATATAAAAATTCTCTAGACAGAGAGTTTTGTTTAGGAATGTTAGCTAGTTGTCGGTCCTAGCATCATGTAGGACTGCCATCTTTGTTGGTAATCCTACTTAACACTAGGACTATCAGCTAGTTGGCAGTCTTGAGTTCATGTAGGACTGTCATATTTGTTGGCTGTCCTGCTTAAGTTGTTGACAATCCTAAATAATTTTATATAAAAATTCTCCAGACCGAGAGTTTTATTTAGGACTGTCAGCTAGTAGGTAGTCCTGGCTTCATGTAGGAATTCTAACTTTGTTGGCAGTCTTACTTTATACAAAAAATACTGATACCAAATGATACACTTCGGATACTAGGATACCATGTAACTTAATCACATATAGTGATACGACTACAAGAATTTAGAACCAATCTAACCCACTTTTCATAAAATCATATGTCCACATATCTAAGAACATAAAATCACATATCCAGACATATTGAAAACATATCCAAACATATCCAAAACATATCTACATATCCACATATCCAAATATGGAAAATAAGATCACATGTCCACATAACCACACAAAAAACTAATTATCATGTCGGACCTTCGTATACTTCTCTCTATTTTTCTATTAGAAAAAAAAATCTAGAGGGTTGTCGACATGCTTCATTGCAGATTTCAACATAGGTTTTACCTTGCGTTGACGGAGACTTTTGCCAACCCCTTAACTTTTTTAGCCTGCAAATGACACGACATAAATCAAGTCTACAAATTTGAAAATCTTTCAAGGCTACAAATTTGGTCCTCACCATCTTCAGCAGTGTAGCTTAGAGGACATTTTTAGCGGGAAGAGGTTCCAGAACTCCCAAATTATTGGGCCTTGGCATGTGAGGGTTCAACAACGTAGTATCTCTGACACGAGCATAGTACGCCATGTAGTTGTCGCTGCAATCTGGCATCTCAACCACCGGTTGTCTTTCAGATTCCCTAAGCATATGTCGTTCCACTCGGAGTAGAAGTCTGTGACCTAGTCGAATTTGGCCGAGACATAATTCATGGGTTTCGTCCCTTCCGGAGCACTTGCTAATTTCAATGTGCGTGTCAGTACCGTTTATACGAAGCCAAATTGACAAAGGACTTTATCAAGCATGTAAGGCTCCTTGATATCATAACAAATTATCATACAATAAAATAAAGCTATTGGTTGCATTGGGGGACTACTCCCTCGTAAATCCCATTATGAGTGCTAAATTATCTGTAAGAAAAGTAAATTGTGCGTGCATAATTTAATTTAGTAAGTTAGTATCACCAAAAGAATCTAACAAGAAATATGCTACCTTCTCACCTCTTCTGCCACCAAAATTTCAAGTGCATTACAAATGGTGTCCAGTATTTACGAATGTTCAGTATCAGCCACAGTTGGCCACCATCAAAATATTCTAGGAAGGTGCTTGGTATAGTCTCTGTTCTCCTCAGCCGCTTCAGCATCGGAAAGTAATTGTATATCCATGCCTATAAAATTATTAAAAAAATACTCAACAATTTAACGATGAAATTTCATATATTAGTGTCACGACCCGATCCCAAAATTATTTGGGTCGAACCGGATCATTACCAGCCTGCACCGTTGTGAGACGGCGGCAGTAAGTTGTTGTCACGACCTGCACCCGCTTTTCGGGTACGAAAGGTGTCCAAGCCAGCCTACGCCGCAGAGTCGGCGGTAGAACGTTGTCAAGCCCGCAAGAAATAAATGCTCAAGAAATAACATTTGCTGCTCATTCACATTTCTACATTTATTACAACAGTTACAAGATTTATATTTAAAGAAAATACAAGGTTCTCACAATAATGAAAATGACAACTAGTTCCACTATCTAGGTCGGCCTCTGCATACCCATGTCTTCCCAGTGCTAAGAGTGATCGCGGCTAAACCTGAAAAATGTTGGTTTTCAGTCAGGAATAGAACAAGTACACAAATTGACGGCAATGCAAAAACACAATAGAATTAACAAGACATGAAAATAACATAAGAGGTACGAAAACTGGAAGATAACTGATGACATAGCACGATAGAGAAGTAAAAGAAAAATAAAAGACATCTACCTATGTGGTGTGAAATATCTTTTTCAACATGTGAACGGCTAGGGGTAAATAAGGTACACTGCACGGGTCGTGTGCAGCTGCTAGCATTCACGAAAAGACACGTGGTATAGTTCTGGGTAGTCCTCATGTCTACTAAGATATTTCCCCTCCCGACTACTCCGTGTGACGAGCGTGTCAACAAGCAGCAAGATATATGTATAGACATGAAATGAGAAAACTACTATGAATCGAAAGCAATCAGAAAGTGCACTTGTCTGTCGTCCTGAGCTGGGTGAGCGAGTCAAAATGCCAAATCAGGATCCAATAGACCTATAATATGAATTTCCATATTAATAAATTATCATCTATCATTTATTTACTTATTCCATATGATGCTTACCCATTTATTTACTACCATATTACTCTCTAGGTTCACTAATACTCTAACATACTTCATTGCCTTAGTCATAGGATTTTTTGTAATGACACTCTATTCATCTATGTTCCAGGAATCCCTGTTAGTTCTAGTCCTATGTACCATACTTGTGTTAGAGTGCACTGTCTAGTGCCTACTCTTATGGTTTACTTCTCTCCCATGCCCACAGTGACTACTAGGTTGTGCTTAGTCTGTGACAAGGCTTGTGGAATTGTTGTGATTTTATTAGCCATTGTGCATATCAGGAAACTTTCTATTCTACAAGGACAATGCATACAGGATCCTACACCTTGCTTGGCCTACTAATTTGACTAGGCTGTTGGGTGCAGGGCATGAGTCTTCACTCATGGTGTCTGGACAACCTTTCTCTATGACTCAACTGATACCAACTTATAAAGGGTGACTGCTAAAGGAGTACCTAGGTTTTAACCAACTAGAAATGTGGGCAGAACCATTGGTTTAAACAAAATGCCACTTAATACAAGGGCTAAATCAAATAGGCAAGGTAGGTATAAATTCGACTACACCATATATATAATGGACACCTCAATTATGTGGACTGCAACTAATTGCAGTAAATAGGACAGGGATTCTAGAGAAAATGTATGTGATTAGAGAATAGGCAGTTCCATATCACAGCTCAAAGTGTCCATCAGATGATATATATAGGAACAAGGTGTAACTTAGGTTCCTGACTGTGATATGTTTAGAGAATAGAGCAAAGGTACTGAAATGTTACTCAAGACAACCAGAATAAGATAATTGACAGAAGGGTAAAATAAGGAATCTCTGTATATTACTTTTTTTTGAATTGTGCACATACTTCCAGCATTCAGTTTGGCAATCCTTTTAATGGACAAAAGGAGTCTAGCTGGGAACTACTTCACCAATGTTTACATGGGTCCATATGGAAATGCATAATTCAGGACTGATCATCAAGCCATGTATATGTAGGACTGAACATTTACAGGTAAAGCCGTGATAGGTTTAAAAGACTGATCCTATATGCAGGGACATGTCAAGTATGTATGCCTAACAAGAAAAATGATACCAAGATCAAATTGGTCTGGCCATTCATATATAAATAGCTGGACAAGGGAATATTAAAACTGTATCATCTTGTAATTGAACGGGATATTCCAATATGAATGACTGCATATCATATAAATATACATAGGCCTGTACCATTTGGTTAATGTGACAGGACATGGGGTAGGAGCCTACAGCAGGTAACTCTCAAGGGTGCAAATGGTTCCAGGTTTTCAGGGCTGACACTTGTTGTAGATATACTGTCATATATGTGACTCCCTTGTGTGCTGCTGTCCTGTACATTTCCTGCACCATACCATTCTACATTCAGCCCTACAAGTCCTATTGTACTCTTCCATATATGGACTGAAACTAGGTCACTCTTTCTATCTGTATATCAGTGAAATGTAATGTCCTGTGTGACATATCTCTAGCAGTAGTATATTTGCCCTCTCCCTACTCTTCTGATATGGGATGACAGCCATTACTTGGCTTGTTATGTGGATACAAGCCCTACTCCTTAATATTTTGCCAATACACAAGCCTATATGGCATTTGTATACCTGGATTAGCAATGTCCAGGGACATCTGGTCTTCTTAACCCAATACTAAAGACCCTATCTATTTCCTACTAGCAGCCCTTCACCTACTAGGATGAGGTTTACTGTCCTGTATATGGTTCATGTACTTCCCCTGTTCTTTCTTCCTGATACCAATTAATTCTTCCCATATGACACAGACATAATCTGACAGTGCTTCAATTCCATTGGGTGTCTACCATCTAGTACAACAATTTATAAATACTTATAGGTTGAATCTGTCATCATAGATTAGGATACAGTCAACATCCTTAGTTTCTAAACCTCAGGACTGACATCAACTGGAAATCCTACTATTTCATATGGATGTTTCATGGGGTATCCTATGCTCAAGGGCAGATGCTATGATATGAAGGCTGGTTTAAGTAGAGAGACATTGACTGGATCATAATTAAACAGGAACCAACACTTAGACTGAACACACAACCTACAGGACAACTAAATAAGGCTGTTACCCTAAAGTCATGGGTACTATCTAGTCCTAAGTGTACTCCAAAACTTGATACTGTCATGGGCAATATCTAGTCTCCTCTTAAGGTACTTCCCACAGATGGGACAGTACATAAATATAATATCCAACATGAGTATTGCTTTCTTGTACCCTATAGCTATATACTTTCCCTTCTTGAAATGAGAACCTCTACCCTGGATGCAGTTTGGTAAAACACCTGACATGTTACTGGGCATTAGCTATGCTCAGGTACCCCTTACTTCATAGTCTAGTACTTGAAATCCTGGAATACCCCAAGCCTACTGCTATGTAGCCCAAGAGAGTATGGTTATGGATGTACCTGTATTGATTCACTCAATATCTTACCTAAACAGAGGCTCTCACCCAGAACTCAATTATCTTGATACAATTGACATTGGTACTTGATACCTATACCTGTACTCACTTGTACTTACCAATGATCTAGGCCCCTGCTGCAAGACTCAGTCCGAGCCTTACATATATTTGTCTGGTACTGTCACAAGGACCTGCTCCTAAGTTAATATCCAGTGTTGCGGTGAGGATTGATACACCAAGTTTTGTAATTGCTGACACCTTAATACACCTGGTTTCTTGATTGTTAGGGTTATATACTAAAAGCATCACTTTTGAAGTAACCTTATTTCCTTAAATTTTGAATGAGAATCATATGGGCAAATGTTTGCATATTGTATTTATTGTAAATGTTAATGCTAATGTCTGATATTCTATATTATAGATAATATGGTGTGTGGTGTCACACAAAAGATCATATTATCAGTTTCCTATGGAGTATATAAATAGTTCACAACCTAGATGGACTTGGACAATCTATTGGAAAGGTTGTAGTATAATCTGGTATTAGTCTATCTTGACTATAGGTTTATACTAGTACATTTTGTGTGTATTGAATATGACCACTTGAGGTTGTTCTCTTTGTACTGACTACATAAGAGAACAAACACCTCTGTTATTATGGATGCTTGTGCTCTTAATCCGGATATAATAATGGACATGTATATGCAGTGTGCATTACTTTGACTCATAAAAGAGTGAGATTCATTATAGATCAACAACCTCTATAAATTGGGTAATAACATTGTATGTATGATGGGCTGTTGATTATAAATGGAATCTATGTCCCGATACATCGGGTTGATGATGTCCTCTTAAGGAGCTCATAAGGATTGTCATGTAAACCCTGCAGGTGGATTATATCCGACATGACAAATAAAGTTGAGCGGTACTACTTAAAGATAAAAGATGTCGAATCAATATAGTTGTCAGTAACTTAATTTGATCGACGGACATACGATATCTTAACATGGGGAGCCAAACGAGCATATAATAAAAGGAGCCCACAAACATAATTTGGGATTAGGGAGGTAGTGCAACAATAGCTCATTAGTGGACCGAGTTATTGTTAATGGGCCTGGATTGTGTGTTCGGGCTGAACACGGGATATCCAAATCCGTTAGGAGGCCTAAACCTAATTTTTTCTCATGGTCCCTGTCGTAGCCTATATACATCCTCTATTCTCTGGCCACCAAATTACTGATCAGAAATCTAAAATTTTCTCTAAATTCGCGATTCACGTAAGGAGAGAAAGAGAGGGCCGCCAAGGAGAAGAAAAGGTTGGAAGATCGTCGCCCACACGACGTCCAACTCGAGGAAGGAATACGTGCAGAAGATCTTGGGGTCGTCTGCTCGAGACTGCAAGGAATTACTTGTCTCCTTTCTGCCGCAGGTATAATTCGTGAACCCTAGTTTCCGCCTATGAAGGGTTAGAACACGTATTAGATCTGTTTAACTTTCTATCGATCAATACGCACACCAAAGAAAGGGTCCTGGGAATCCCCAGTTCCATCAATTGGTATCAGAGCCACTTTGGATCTACGTATTGAATGATACGTCCATGTTGTCCAATAAAACCTGCGCTATGTAATAGTCGGTAGATGTAGATCTGTTCTAACTCGGTTTTGCAGGCATCTTAGATCCAACTATTATGGTCCAATGCATATTTTTTTTGATGTGTTGTTTAAACCACGGACATGTCGTGGATGTTGTTGTTGCTGTGGATGTAATTAAAATCACAAGGGTTGATCGTGCTTATTATTTTAATTATTCAATCTAGATTATGTGTGAACTCCTTCGGGAGGCATAGGATTGATGTAATTTTAATTATTTTTTATCAATCGTGATGGCGGTGGTGGCTGTTTCTGACGCCAGACGAGATGCTGGTTTTAAGCAGTCCATAGGCAGACAGATGATTTTCGATGAAGGAATCGACAGCCAAAACCTAAAAAAAATCGGGGCGCTGTCCCGAACCCTGCGACCTGACCGGGCAGGTCGAACCCCGTATAGATCTGCACAGTACCAGATTTTGGATTCGTATAGTTGAGGATGGAGCAGCAAAGATGACCATAATAGTTGGATATTTTCTCTTATTTTTGTCATTTTGCTTTTTCTGATTATGTATGTTTATTATTGTGTGGTTATTTTTTTGAAAAATCAAGCCTACATTAATAATGGACAACATGGACATAATATCAAATAGTAGAAAAACCCTCATTGTTAAATAACTAAGTAGGAGAGGATTTTTATTTAGTATAAATCCTATGGTCTCCATTACTGGTTTATAGGTGATGTAATTATACTTGCGTGTTGGCTTTAGTGCTTTCCTCCGTATCAGATGAGTATAATTATGGATCACCAGTACAAAATTCCTTAGGGATAATTGTAGAAAGTTACCAAGTATGTGTTCACTTCTCCATCTGAAGGAACTCATTACAAGGTAATGGACTTAGTATTAAGTAATGGTATACACTTAGATACAAATAATGGTATCCTTCCCATCGGGGTCACTGCTATTATTTGTATGACCAGAGCAAGACCAGCATATTAATTTTATTTGTTATAAAGTTATATTGACATGATAGTAAAATTAATAAGAAAAATCTACTTGAACAAAGTTGAATTTGTATACGTCCACACTATCGTGGCATGCTAAATTCATGGTGTTCAAGGTGTTGGTGAATTTCTTATTATTGTTTTGAGGGAATCAATATTTAGTTAATTCAAAAAGTTTTTTTGCCATACATAATTTTATTTATGTGATTCTCAGAATTTTAAAAATGGGTTCTTTCAGTCCACTTATGGTGATTCTTAAAGAAAACAAACTTACTGGACCTAATTATATTGACTTGAAACGTAATTTGGACATTGTTCTGACTGCTGAGGAGTACAAATATGTACTTGTTGAGGAATGCCCACCTAAGCCTGATGCTAACTCTGATGAAGAGGTCAAAGAGGCTTATAAGAAGTGGAAAAAGGCAGATGAGATGGCACGGTGTTACATTCTGGCATCTATGTCAAATGTACTGCAACATCAGCATCAGGCCATGGCCACAGCTTATGACATGATGTATAACCTCAAGGAACTCTTCGGACATCATAGTAGAGCAGCTAGGCAGTTTGCTATGAAATGTTTGATGAATACAAAAATGGCTGAGGGTACACCAGTAAGGGATCATGTTCTCAAGATGATGGATCATCTGAATGAGATGGAGATCCTTGGAGCTGAAATCGATGGAGAAACCTAGGTCGATATCATTCTCGGGACTCTGCCTAAAAGTTTTGACAATTTATGCCTTAATTACAATATGAACAAAAGGTTGTATAGTTTGACAGAACTTGCAAAAGAGCTACAGGATGCTGAATCTCTCTTTAGGCAGAGTGGTCATGTTTTTATTTCTGAAAAGGCTTCTACTTCTAAGCCAAAAGGCAGTAAGAAGAAGAATAACATTCAGAAATAGGCAAACTCAGCAAAGAAGGGCATGGGACCTCAAGGCGCGATGAAAAAGCCGAAAGGCAAATGTTTCAAGTGCAAAGGGTCAGGACATTGGAAGACTGATTGTCCACTTCTCAAACAAGGGAACAAAGAAGGTATATCTCATTTACTAGTAGTTGAAACATATTTAGCGGTGTTATCTACCGGCACCTGGTGTGTAGATACAGGAGCCACTAATCATATCTGCAATACATTACAAGGGTTCCTGGAAACCAGACGGCTCAGTGATGGAGAGATATGCTTGTTCATGGGTGATGCTACAAAAGTATCGGTCGTTGCATTAGGAGATATTACTTTATCTTTTGGTAGAAATAAGTCTTTGACATTGAGAGATGGTCTTTATGTACCTTCACTTAGAAGGAATTTAGTTTCTATTTCTATGTTAGTTAAGGATGGATATTCAGTTTAATTTAATGACAATATTGTTATTAAAAAGAATAAAAATTTTATCTGTTCTAGTGCATTGGTTGATAATTTGTATGTCATTAATCCTATTTCGCCCACAATGCAACTTATGGAAATGAATAATATGTCATCTAACTTAAATAAGAGAAAAGAACCTTCTTGTATGAACCAAACATATCTTTGGCACTTACGATTGGGGCATATTAACCTAAGAAGGATTCAAAGACTGGTTGAAGATGGACCTTTGAGTTCATTGGAAGTTGAGGCACTACCAGTCTGTGAATCTTGCTTGGAAGATAAAATGACCAAAAGGCCTTTTACGGCAAAGGGGTATAGGGCCAAAGATGTGTTGGAATTGGTTCATTCTGATTTGTGTGGACCCATGACTATCCAAGTTAGAGGTGGCTTTGAATATTTTGTCACATTTATTGACAATTATTCAAGTATGGATACATTTATTTGATGCGCCGTAAGTCCGAGTGCTTTGAGAAATTCAAAGAGTACAAGGCTGAACGGAGAAACGTCATAGAAAATGTATCAATTCATTACGATCAGATCGTGGTGGCGAGTACCTCTTTGGAGAGTTTAGGGATTATTTATCAGAGGCTGGGATTGCATCCCAATTGACTGCACCTGGAACGCCCCAACAGAATGGTGTAGCCGAAAGAAGGAATAGAACTCTTATGGAGATGGTTAGATCAATGATGAGTTATTCAGATTTGCCAGATTCGTTTTGGGGATATGCCTTAGAGACTGCAGCTTATATTTTGAACTTGGTTCCTTCTAAGTCAGTACCTCTTACTCCCACAGAGCTGTAGATTGGGCGTATGCCTAGTCTGAAACATGTTCGCATTTGGGATAGTCCAGCACATGTGCTGAATGGAAAAGTAGATAAGTTGGAATCTCGTACAGAAGTATACTTGTTTGTAGGCTATCCAAGAGGAACGAAAGGAGGTTTATTTTATAGTCCTAAGGATCAGAAGGTTATTGTTAGCACCAATGCCCGATTCTTAGAGGAAGACTATGTGATGAACCATAAACCCACAAGTAGAGTTGTTCTAGAAGAACTGAGACGTGAGACACCAAGTACTTCAGTACCAACAGTACAAGAGGATGAACCACAAATAACTGCACAACGTGTCACAAATGTTACACCACAACCGATAGTGCCTCGTCGTAGTAGGAGGGTTGTGATACAACCTGATAGATATATGTTCTTGGGAGAGTCGTCAGACTTCGTCCCTGAGGAATAAGATTATGATCCCTGTACCTACAATGAAGCACTCCAAGATAAAGATGCAGAGTCTTGGTAAAAAGCAATGATATCTGAAATAGAATCTATGATTCTAATCAGGTCTGGGAGCTTGTAGAACCACCCGTTGGTGTAAAAGCCATTGGATGCAAGTGGGTCTATAAGAGAAAAAGAGGATCAGACGGTAAGGTTGAAACCTTTAAAGCTCGGCTTGTAGCAAAAGGTTTTACTTAAATAGAGGGTATCGATTATGAGGAAACCTTTTCTCCTGTAGCCATGCTTAAGTCAATTCAAATTCTTTTATCTATTGCAGCTCATCTCGATTATGAGATTTGGCAAATGGATGTCAAGACAGCTTTCCTTATTGGAAGTCTTGAGGAAGACATCTATATGAAGCAACCAGACGGGTTCATTAAAAAGGGCCAGGAGCATCTTGTTTGTAAGCTCGAGAAGTCCATTTATGGACTTAAGCAAGCTTCCAGATCTTGGAACATATGTTTTGATCAGGTGATAAAATCCTATGGATTTGATCAATGTCAGGATGAATCATGTGTATACAGAAAGTGTGACGGAAACGTGGTGGTGTTCCTAGTACTTTATGTGGATGACATCTTGCTCATGGGAAACAATGTGAAGGTACTATCTGATGTAAGGGTATAGTTATCCAAACAGTTTGATATGAAGGACTTGGGAGAAGTAGGTCACATCCTTGAGATCAAAGTTCTACGAGATCGCAAGAAAAGGATGTTGGGCTTATCCCAAGCTTCCTATATCGATACTATACTAACTCGTTTTAGTATGCAAAATTCAAAGAAAGGTTTCTTATCTTTTAGACATGGAATTGCTCTATCAAAGGAGCAGTGTCCGAGAACACCTAAAGAGATAGAGAACATGAAGGCAGTTCCTTATGCTTCAGCAGTAGGAAGCTTAATGTATGCAATGCTATGTACGAGACCAGACATCTGCTTTGTCGTAGGCATGGTCAGCAGATATCAGTCTAACCCAGGACAAGAGCACTGGACTGCCGTAAAGCATATTTTGAAGTACCTGAAAAGGACTAAAGAGTATATGCTAGTTTACCAGGCAGGTAGTTTAGTTCCTTTGGGGTATACAGACTCAGATTTTCAGTCAGATAGGGATTCCAGGAAATCTACCTCAGGTTATGTGTTTACTTTGGAAGGTGGAGCCATTGTGTGGAGGAGTATCAAGCAAAAATGTATTGCTGATTCCACCATGGAAGCCGAGTATGTGGCAGCCTCTGAGGCAGCCAAAGAAGCAGTTTGGCTCAGAAACTTTCTGTTGGACTTGGATGTGGTACCTAGTTTGCCTAAGTCTATTACACTTTATTGTGATAATAGTGGTGCAGTTGCAAACTCGAAGGAACCACGAGCCCATAAGACAGGCAAACACATTGAGCGCAAGTACCACCTTATACGAGATTTCCTAAAGAAAAAAAATTGCTGTGATCAAGATAGCATCAACCGACAACCTAGATGATCCCTTTACAAAGAGCTTACCAGCTAAGGCTTTTGACAGTCATGTTGAGGGAATGGGAGTCAGATGTGTAGCAGCATGACTTTAAGTATAAGTGGGAGATTTGTAACAGTATACTGAAAAGCAATGCTTTGAGTGTAAGTGGGAGATTATTAGGGTTATATACTAAAAGCATCACTTTTGAAGTAACCTTATTTCCTTAAATTTTGAATGAAAATCATATGGGCAAATATTTGCATATTGTATTTGTTGCAAGTGTTAATGCAAATGTCTGATATTCTATATTATAGATAATATGGTGTGTGGTGTCACACAAAAGATCATATTATCAGTTTCCTATGGAGTATATAAATAGTTCACAACCTAGATGGACTTGGTCAATCTATTGGAAAGGTTGTAGTATAATCTGGTATTAGTCTATCTTGACTATAGGTTTACACTAGTACACTGTGTGTATTGAACAGGACCACTTGAGGTTGTTCCCTTTGTACTGACTACATAAGAGAACAAATACCTCTGTTATTATGGATGCTTGTGCTCTTAATCCGGATATAATAACGGACATGTATATGCAGTGTGCATTACTTTGACTCATAAAAGAGTGAGATTCATTATGGATCAACAACCTCTATGAATTGGGTAATAATATTGTATGTATGATGGGCTGTTGATTATAAATGGAATCCATGTCCCGATACATCGGGTTGATGATGTCCTTTTAAGGAGCTCATAAGGATTGTCATGTAAACCCTGCAGGTAGATTATATCCGATATGACAAATAAAGTTGAGCGGTACTACCTAAGGATAAAAGATGTCGAATCAATATAGTTGTCAGTAACTTAATTTGATCGACAGACATACGATATCTTAACATGGGGAGCCAAACGAGCATATAATAAAAGGAGCCCACAAACATAATTTGGGATTAGGGAGGTAGTGCAATAATAGCTCATTAGTGGACCGAGCTATTGTTAATGGGCCTGGATTGTGTGTTCGGGCTGAACACGGGATATCCAAATCCGTTAGAAGGCCTAAACCTAATTTCTCCTCATGGTCCCTGCCATAGCCTATATACATCCTCTATTCTCTGGCCGCCAGATTACTGATCAGAAATCTAAAATTTCTTCTAAATTCGTGATTCACGTAAGGAGAGAAAGAGTGGGCTGCTAAGGAGAAGAAAAGGTTGGGAGATCGTCGCCCACACGACGTCCAACTCGAGGAAGGAATACGTGCAGAAGTTCTTGGGGTCGTATGGTCGAGACTGCAAGGAATTACTTGTCTCCTTTCCGCCGCAGGTATAATTCGTGAACCCTAGTTTTCGCCTATGAAGGGTTAGAACACGTATTAGATCTATTTAACTTTCTATCGATCAATACGCATACCAAAGGAAGGGTCCTGGGAATACCCAGTTCTATCATTGATACCCTAAATTAGCAGTGCCTAGGCATTCAATAGGCTATACAACCAATTAATCTTCCTAGTTTTCCTCACATTGCTCTTTCTAAGTCCCTGGTCTAGACATTAAAACTAACACCCACCCCTCTCTCCTTAGGTTGATTTAATAACATCGAAAGCAACTTATCAATGGATCAAATTAACGAATTCAAGACTATGAAGGTTAGGACATTGCTCTTTCAATAGGTTGGTTGCTTCAAAAACTTCAAAGAGTTCTTCGATGCAGAGCAGGAAGCTAGCGGCCGGGGGTTTAGGGTTAGGGAAAGACTGGATCATGTGCTCCCTTGAATTTATACTAGGGTTTCGGAGAGGGTCGAGATGATAAGGACGAAATCCCATCTCCTATCCAGAGCTGGATTCAAAATCCTTTGATAAAAGGATTTGAATTCGGCTCTGGCCGCTTAAAATTTAAACCTGGAACTTTACATTCCAGTCCTTCTCTTTTTAGTTATTTATGAACCACACATATTTGTTTAGGGATTTTTAGTGAAAACCCCCTGTTACTCTATTATTTACAAAAGTGATTAATAAACTCACAATACTTTATACATTGGCTATTAATATTTCTATGTAAATAATTATTTAGCAAAAATAATAATGATAAAATGGGAATTTTGGGTCAAGGGCTTACAGTTCTATATGCAGGTATTCGCAACAACATTTGTACATTTGTCACAACTTGAATATACAGAATTTTTAAAAGTTTTATTCAACAATTGAAATGTACAACTAGAAATGGAAGAACTGAAATAAAGAACTGAATTCAAATTAACAAACTCCAAAACAATAAAACTAGAAAACTGGAAACAACTAGCTAGGCGGTCGGCTCATCGGCCTCAGGTTCTGCGTCCTCCAAGGGGGACTCTGGCAACACCACATGATACAATACCGGGTCATAGTAGCTATTGTACAATAGCTCAGCATCCTCAATGTCACCTAAAAATGTGGGTCTCCGGTCAGGTGGGAGCAAGTACGAATATTATCTCACATTTCAAATAATAATGGAAAGTGCAGGCTAAACAGTTAAAACAATATTTTCTAGCAATTTAACAATTAAAAACACTGTGATTTAAATGTGTAATCGTCTATGACTGGCTTGGGTTGTACAATAGCATCCTAGCGACGCGATACGACTTATCCCCGTGTGTAAGAGGGGTAAGCTCGCACAATCATGCAATATGGGGGGTATTGGTCATAAACGTTACACTATTCCCCCAATCCTCACAATCAATATCAATTAATATTTGAACCCTAGGAGAGGGTTCCGTGTAGCAATGTGGTTTAAACATGCAACTTGACAATTACTAAATAAAATGTAAGAAAACATAACCGTAACTTGCCTCTGTTAATTGACTGGATCGGGAATGTCGGTACCGAGGAGAAAGTCAAGTACGTCTCCGAGATCCTACAGTTGAGAACCTTGACTTAGAACCATAATTGAACCATATCTTGGTGTGCTAGTTACAATCTCAAGAAATAAACCTAGTCAGATTTTAAGTTATTTTATTTAATCTACCGAAATTCGTCTAACGTCGCAAGCTACATTGGTTATCATTTAATTGAATAAACCGGTTACTTGATTTAATTGGAGAAGATAGCATTTATAGGTTGATTGGCAAATCTTTTTATTTTCATTATATATATATATATATATATATATATATATATATATATATATATATATATATATATATATATAACTACATTGTTTCTAGTGATAAAACATGAACATGTTAACTTACCAATATTTTATTCATTTAAAATTAAGTGTGAGAAATCCTTATTAATTTTATACAAAAATAATTAATATCTGATTTATAGATGCTCGTCTAGGTACGCGATACCAACTCAGAAAGAAAGTAAAATCTACACTACACAATACAGGATCACAGAAAATAAATAGAAAATTGGGCTTATGCCCTTACAACTATTTACATAAATTAATTAATAGGAAAAATACTTTACATTGAATTTCTCAAAATTAGTAATTTTCATAAGAAAATGTTTTTTATTTAAATAACATTTTAAAATAGAATTTATTTAATCAGAATAATTTTCATAAAATATATCTTTTAGACATTTCATAAATTATGTAGAAAATCACATTTAAACATAGATAATAATAAATGCACAAAAATACATTTTCTTACCAAAATATTGGTTTAAAGTTAATAAAAAAGGTTTTTGGATTTTAATATTAAATACCATTACCAAAATAACCTTTTTTAAATAAATATTAGTTTTTATTATATTAATTCTCCTTATAAAACCTTCTTGATCAGAAATCATCGTTAAAAGGAAAACATATATATATAAATATATATATATATATATATATATATATATATATATATATATATATATATATATATCATATAAAATATATATATATATATATATATATATATATATATATATATATATATATATATATATATATATATATATATATATATATATATATATATATATCATATATATAATCATTTAACGAAATCTATTTTTTATACCATTTACTTAACCAAACTTTTATTTTAAAGATAATAACTTTTTAATGAATATTTATTTACTGCTATTTTGTAAACAAACTAAATCATTATTTGGTTTAACACTCTACGACTTAACATTACAAATTAAATGTTAATCCTAACAACATATTTAAACAATTAATAATCATTAAAACCATATCTAAATTATTAAGGTTAATTCACAAATCAATTAATACCGATAAAGTATATTTGAAGTTTCCTAAAACGATTATTATTACAACATTTATTATTTACATCACAGAAGCAAAAATAAATCAACCACAGAATCCAATTAATTTCTACAGAACCTATTTCTAGGCCAGGATAGTGTATGGGTTTCTGTGATCACAAACAGAAAGCAAAAAAAATGAAGGAATTACCCAAAGTTGCACGAAGGAGTACCGAGGGGAGGCCTTGGACTCGGAACAATGTCGGGATTGACGAGCACGGACACGTGCGCGCACACGACGGACACGTGGACGAAGGTGCGCGGAACCGGGGCACGCGCAGGGCTAGCGGACGGCGGTCGGTTTGTCGAAAATGGGTAAAGTGGGGTCTGGATTCGGAGAGGATGGCGAGGGGAGCGCAGGGATGGCTTCGGAATATAAAACGGAGAAGGGAGGAGGAAGTTGTGTGGGTTTGAGTGGAGGAAGAATGGTGAAGGTTCTGTGAGATCTCAAATTTCTGAGGAAAACTTACGTAAAGGAGAGGAGGGGAGTGCGGGTAGTGGAGAGAGATTTTTGGATCTGAGCGGTGAGTGGGGTTGTGGGTTGAACGAGTTTGAGTTTAGTTATAGGTTGGGTTTGGGTTGGGTGAGTCAAGTCATTGGTTAAGTTGGGTTCAGTCTAGTTTGGTGGGCTTTAAGTCATTGCGCTTTGGTTGGGCTAGGATTTAATAGTTACTAATTAATTATTTAATTATTCTAGGAAACCCAGCTAACAATTAATCTATAATAACAATAATAATAATAATAATAATAATAATAATAATAATAATAATAATAATAACCTAATCTAAACTAATAATCCAAATTAATCTAAATATCCAATAATTAATCTAAATCCAGAAAGCGGGTTTCATAATTAGATTAACCTCGAAGAAATTTCCTTACAAGGAGTAGAGTTTGGCATCCTAAAATTGTCTTCATACCAATGTGGGATGCTGCATGAAGCTCGTGGTAAAGATATATTAGTATACTGCTTCCTCAAGATATCTCTTCTACATCCTCTACGTCAGGTAAATTCAGAAGATATTGCGCATGAATCGAAGTTCCAGACTTTTTCGGAATGCCGACGGATCCTAGGGTGAAAAAGTTGTATACACGGGCCAGCATGTCAAAGTTATTATCTACGGCCTCCGTGTCTCTAAAAGCCTCCTCCAAATATTTTAAATGAAGTCTAGAAGGGTTGTAAAAATCCTAGAATCAATCCCAAGAGAATACATACTCTACGATATTATCGTACCACTCATGGACTTTCTTATGGAAAGGTTCATTCGTCATGACCCGACCTGTAACATTGAGGTCCAATATTTGATGGACGTTATCAAGTATAATCGTCATCTCCCCAGTTGGGAGGTGAAAAGTATTTTTTTTGGATGCCATCTCTCTACGAATGTTGATATAAGAGCAATGTCCATCGTTTTATAGGCGTATCTGGCAAAATTTTGTAAGCTAGTAGGAATGATCTTGTTTCTGGCGGCTTCCCCTAATGTGTCAAACTGCCATCTACAGAACTTATTCCCGTTGTTTATGACCCTAAGCATACGCGAGCTCATCTGTATGTCGGGCAACATGATAAAATTAGATTAGGAAATATATTATAGTCTAAATCGAAGCTTAAATTTTCATAACTTAATGTACATACCGGGTCCTTCCATATTTGAAATGCAATGTGGTTGTCGAACTACAACAACATTGAGCAACCTTTTGGACAAATTAATATTGGACTTGTCGGCTGCCGAAAAGGTCCTGAACCATCATCTTCCATACGGGTTTAGCGAGTAGGCACGCCTTCATCGGAAGAGGAAGAAGACGGAGAACTAATACAAGCCGGTGTCTTTGACCGAGTATGGCTCGGGTTAGGCGATAGTGACCAGTCTCTCAACTGGATGTGCCACATTGGATTCCTTGCGTGCTGACGTTGTAGATCAGTTCCTTTTGCTATGGCCACAAGACTGCAAAATTTTTTTTAGGATAAAGAGATAAATAGGTAGGAGTGTAAGGGCTGTCAGGAAATTCTATAATCCTATGTAGGACTGTGGGATTTACTACAGTCCGACAAATAGTGAAGGACTGCAGGAAAGCACAACAGTCCTGAACTATAGGCAAGACTGTTGAAATTTTTGCTGTCCGTCAAAATAAGCAGGACTGTCAGATTTTATACTGTCCTTCTTATAGTTTTGGACTATAGGAAATCCTTGTAGTCCAGATTTAATACAGGACTATAGGGTTTTCCTATAGTCCTATCGTGTTCATAGCCAACTGTAGGCCAAAATAGGCAAAAACAATTTGCTCTCTTTTCTATGATGCATATAATGGATTTTTTTAGGTTTGAAGAAAAGATATATGAACCCTAAATTAGTTGCAACATATTTTATCTAACTATTTTGAGCATTACCAAATATTCAATAAAATTAAAACAAAAATATAAGAAAATATCTCAAAACATACCTAGATTGTGATAAAGGGTTGGGTTTGGGTGCCATTGCTTGGAATTGGAGGAATGGAGAAAGGATTTAGGGTTTAAGAATTTGGAACTGAAATAATGGAGAAGAGAATTAGGGTTTAGGGTTTAAGGCTAGTTTGGAAGAGAGAGAATGAAAAGGACCAAATGAAGTGTTGGTTGAGGGTTTGGGGGGGCGGGGGGCGGGGGGTGGAAGCCTAAAGTAAATTAGGGCTATCATGAGTAAACGATCCACAAAGCTGAGCTATCTTGTAGTAAGGGATAGCCCCAAGTAAAATTTGGAGTGCCTTTAGAATTAGCCATTCTTATTTTTTATGTACGAACTGTGGGATCCACATAAAATCATGACCAACTAATTGTTACTCGATCTATGGCCTTGTGCAATCACATCGCTTGCTGATATGCTCGTTGCTACACCCAAATCCATAATTTCGCTCGAACAATTTCCAAAATGATTCATACACAACTCAGGGTTCGAGCCACTCGACCAATCGTCGCTCGACCAATCGTCGAAACTCACTTTATACACCACTTAGGGATTAAGTTACCCAATCTAGTCTTCAATCGTGTTCACATCATTCGCTCATACATTTCTCCGTTCCTCAAAACTCCAACATAATCCCTTGCGTCGCCTTGATAATATAGATCTCGTATACCTCTATCGATAGTCCATCATGCAAATCATATTTCTGATTCATACTCCTCGATGTAATTGACCATTCTAACTATTCCTCAAAACCCAAATTCTATTCTCTGTGTTCACCTTAGCGTTGATCCGATAGCATCTCTATCGATATACACTCTAAATGTTACGTATTCTCGTCTGAGCGATATTCAATCTCGCTCGCAAACTCGCTCGCACCAAAAGGTCTAGGCACTACAACAAATATGGCATACAATAGCAGTTTATCTATAGCGTTCAAGCCTTCCTGCTATCGAATGTCATCAACAATAGCATTTCTTCTGCAGTGCTATTAAAATAGAATACAACAGCAGTTTATCTACAACGTTCGAGCCTCTCTTCTATTATAATATAATCATCCATAGCGTTCATATTGAAGTGCTATTAAATGTTCATACAATAGCAGTTTATCTATAGCGTTGAAGCCTCCCTGCTATTAGAATGTCAATATCAATAGCGTTCATTATGTAGTGCTGTTAACAGAACTTTATATAGCGTGTTATGAATGCTGTTAAAGGTATAGTTTTTTTTTCTGAACGTTGCTATGCCCGTATGTCTAGGGTGAGCATTATTCAGTTTTTGGACCGAAATCCGAACCGAACCTAACCGAATAAGAGATTCGGTTCGGTTTGAAAAAAATTCGTTTCGGTTTCGGTTTCGAAAATACTAAAAAAAATTATTCGGTTTCGGTTTTGGGATTCGGTTCGTTTTAATTCCACTAACCTTTCAGAAATTTTATCTAAAATTCCTCTCCATGGTAAACCGAATAAGAAAATTTAGTAATATATATACGAAATATATCTTTGTATATTTAGTTACTATATATATTGACAAAAAAATATATAAATAAACTGAAATATTGGTTAAACCAAATAAACTGAAAATCGAACAGATTTATTCTGTTCGATTTGGTTCGATACGTGATATTTCGGTTGGTTTCAATTTTTGTTATTCGATTTTTTGTCGAATTCGGTATTTTGTAATTCGGTTCGGTTAACCGAGTTAATCGAATGCTCACAATTGAACTATCTATTGTTCCAATCATGGGAAAAGTAACACAATTTTCTATTTTATATTAAAAAATAAGTTATAGGTGCGATCCAGTTTTGCTGTATAATTTATAACATTCTCGATAGCGGGCGATCCCGTCCGTTGGATGTTTAGAAATTAAATCGGTACCGTCCATAGCAAAATGCTATGTCTTATGTTTGAAAAAATCTTAATTTATTCTCCTCCAACCCTTCAACTCCTCATAACCCGTGCGCCAAACTGAAAACCCCTCCTCCTCCTTCTCTCTGTCACGAAAACCCCTCCCCCTTCCAGAAACCCTCTCCCTCATTCTCTCTGTCACGAAACCCTCCCTTTTCCTCAGGTAGCGCTCCCCTCACGAAACCCTCTCTCTTCGTCATCTTCTTCTCTCTGTCTCTCTCTCCCCTCACGAAAACCCTAAAGATCGACCGACCGACTGATAGATTATTTGGGGTTTTCATGAGGGATCACTACAAGAAATTATATTTTTACCAACATATTTTAGCGACATAGGATCTTTTATGTCTGTAAAAGCTATTTTTATATGTATTGGCAACATGAGTTCTAGTATGTCACATAATATATATAAATTTTCCTGGAGGGAAACGAAATACCAGGCCAAAAATCTTCTAAGTATTGTGACATCTGCAAGTCACAGAAAGACACTATATGTTCCACGAAATATGGTATATGTCGCAGAGGACACTATATGTTCGGCGACATGAATGATACATGTTGCAGAAAGACACTATATATTTGGCGACATGAACCTATGTAGGAAAATACATTTTTATAGTTTGTTGATCCCTACACCAAAATAGTATATTATGAACACTATACATTTTTCAATCCCAAATACTGATTTCAGTACCTAGGTTTTCTGGATTAGAAAAGTGTTCATAGTATATTTTATTAAAATGATTCCAAAATTTTCTTTCCCCAATGGATCAGTCTGCCTTTTTTTCATTCACGAAATTTCCTCCCTTTTTCTTTCTCCAAAAGCTAATGTTATTCACATTTCCATCCCCTCTCTCTCTCTCTCTCTTACGATTAAACTCTCTCATCTCTCTCTCTCTCGCTCACACACACAGATCCCGTCCTCTCTTTCTTTCACAAGCAAACCTTAATTTTTTTCTATTGGGGTAGCTCCTCTACGATGCTTCTATTTTCTCTGTGACGCTCAAGCCGGACCCCGCTGCTCTCGTCGACGGATCCGATCATGCTCTAGGGTTTGTCTTTTTGAAATAGAATCGATCATCTCTGCGGGTGGCTGTTAGAATAGAATTGATCATCATGTAGTATTTTTCTTTCTTAATCTGGGTTTAGAGGAAGAAATCAACCTCTAGGGTTTCTTTTTTTTGGAAGTAATTTGTAACAAATTGACTCTATTCCCACACTTGGAATGTTTTCCTCTTAATCAGGGTTTAGAGGAAGAATAGGCATAGTGGCAAACTCTAAAGGCGGTCTTATTATTGGTTTCTCATTTAATTTGGATTAAGGTTATCCAATGGAAGCATAGGTCATACCTCTTTTATCTGGGCAATAAGCGACCAATTGAACTTAGATTCTCACTCTCTCTGTAAGCTGCTCACCACAAACCTCAAGCTTCCTTTGGCTCATAACTTACTGCTTAGTATCCCTAGTATTATTCAGTTTTGCATGTTCAAGGAGAAGGAATATTTGATCTGTATTTAAAATACTAATTTTTTTTATTCGGTTCTGAATTTTGTAGTTCTGAATTTGTTTTTTTCAGAGGGACAAGTATATAACTGGAAGTCAGAAAAAGGAGAAGCTTGAACAAGAGGTAAAAAATTTATTAATTTTTATCTAATGCTTAACTTTTATGATTAGGGTTTTTTTTTTCACATAGTGGTTTTTGTGTTAAACTATTTTAAGTTGGTTGTTTTTGGCTCGGGTTTTTAGGTAAAATAGTTAAGTAACCTGAGCCACTCCAAAATTCATGACCGTATCGTGTCGGACATGTATCATAAGCAACTTTGATATCCAAAATTATACTAGGGCACATGAAGCTTTCCGAGACTTGCTATTTCTCAAACAATATTTTAGTAACATATTGGGCTTGCAATTAAAATATGTCATAAAAACTAAAACTTATGTGGTTTCTAGTGGTAAGATAGTTTTTCATCAATATCTGGTTCATACTGCAGTAACATACAAAATGTTTGAATCTCTTTCTAGTTTATATTTATTTTAATGTTCGTCTTAAAGTACTACCAGATGTAAATCTGATTCTTTTTTGCTTCCTTTTTTTTCATTTCTTGTAGTACTTGCAGACCATCCGACTTTTGTAGTTATTGCAAGGATTCAGACTTTTGCTAAGTAAGCCTCTGTGGGATTAAAGAAAAGGTAATACAAAATTAAGTTCAATCTCAAAAATCTTATAATGTATGTTATAGGTAGTCAAAGCTTTTTGGAATCAAACAAAATGATTAAATGTCTTCTTTAAACTGATTTGAGCATTCCCTAAGTTTACAATCTGAGGTCCAAAATAGAATGGAAGTTCCACTTGCATTTAACTTGAGATTTGTTATTTGCACATATTTGTTGCATCCACTTCAATTAGGGGTTAGTTTTAGCTTTTGTTGGACTATTTTTTTAATCTAACTATCATGTTTAGTGGAAAGAGGTATATGCAGAGATAATTCCAGTAAAGCGCATAGTTATATGATACTTATTCCTCCCCTAAAGTCAAAGGCATTGTTAACTTATTCACTCCATTTGTAACTAGGCTCCAGCTTTACTGAGAAATAAGCCTAGTTTATTTTATTCTAGGAATATCTAGTGTATGATTGTCTGCGTGATCCTATGAGAAGTTAGGGAGTTTCCTTTCAAGGCACTCCTCAGTTATGTCGTTTGTGCAAGAGCATAATAGGGCTTGTTTGTTTTCTTCTACATACTGGTGCTTTTGTACAACTTCTTCTGTTGGCAGAGTCCATGAAAGCAGTCAAAAGACTCCAGAAAGTAAAATCTTATAATAACTGTGCAGTAGCTACATAGTAGTAGTTGTAGATTTGTAGTACGTAGGTTTTTCATATTTCTAGTTGCATGTAATTGTTGCTTATCTATACGCTAACTTTTATTTTTGGTCTATTAATATAAACTGTGAGTAGATTTTTGTTCATATCTAATTTATTTCTTATGGAATGTTGCATATTTGAGAATTATATGGTTTTTGTTATCAATTAGTTTGAAGCATAGAGACAAGATTAAGGATTCTTGATGATATTTGCTGATTGTCTAAACTTATGAATGGTTTAGTAAATAGACTATGAACTCCTATTTCTCAAATTTCAAAAGTTGTTTTTGTACATTACCACCTTTAATAAGGTTTATATATGTAATTTCAAGATTTTATTTATTAGTACTGTGCTATATGGCTAATAATATAACATAAAAAGGTTGATTGAGTCATTTGTTTTTTCATATCATACCCTTACCTGTATTTTCTAACCTTATTTAAATTTTAGTGTCCGGATAGGGGTGCTTAACATGGCTAAACATGCTATTTTGAGAATGCTTCGAAGCTGTGAAATCCTGGAATCAAACAGCCACATTCTGGCTACTTGCCAAAGATGTGCATTTATAATTTGATCCATGATGCTAAATGCAATGCCTACTTCTTGCTTAGAAATAAATAACAACTTCATTAGACAGATAACAACTTCATTAGACACACATGTTTATTTATTTGCAGAGGTCATTACTTCTTGCTTAGAAATGCAATGCCTATTTGCTTTCTGAACATTTCCATGGCTTATCTCCACACTAGTTAGTTCTTAGTTGATATATAATTGTAACAAACACAAATATGGAAAGTAAGCTAGATATAGAATCTGTATCTTGCTATCTGTTTGCACATTTTCCAAATATTAGATGATAATCAAGTAGGGAACTCAGAATTTACATCTGAAGAATCCTAAGCTAAATGATGATCTGATCTCATTTTTCCTGAAGCAAGAGCTAGCACTTTTAACAGACCCATTTCTTTCTAAGTAAAGAACATTTTATCAGGCTTTTTAGACTGTTTGGTTTTGTGGAAGTGAGGGAAAAGAGAGAAAAATTGGAAACAATTCATGTAGAAATGAAGCCACATGTTTATATGATCATGATTCATTTTCTTTTCCTTTTCTTATTTTATTAGCTTCTTTCTCTCTTAGATGCTCTATCTGGAAAATTTTATCGATTGTCTAAATTTCTTTTGCTTATAAAACTGCATATGACATGTTTTCTTAAGCTCTTCTACAATCATCAACTGAATTTCATGATGTAATATACACATCACCAGCATAGAAATTACCTCTTTCTTACATAGATCTTGTAAAGTGCCATAAGTATTTATTATTTAAATATTTATTTGATTAACTCAATACAACTTGTGTCCATCATGCCCTTATTGTGAGATAGTGACGGGGACTTCTAATGTGTACTTTGGTTTGTAGGATCTTATCACAAAAGAAAGAAAGAATATTGATCCAACAGCTACTCGTTATGCTAGAGCTCAAGGAGAGGTTGAAGGACTTGGTGAGGGTGCAACTCATTGATGTGGTAAGTCATTCATTCAGTTTAATTTTATCTTAACTATACCACATTTCTTTTAGTTAAGTTTGAGTTATTTTTGGTATAAAGTATCTTAACTTTTACAGTTGTGATTTTTCAACTAGATATCTACATTTTCTAAATTTCTTACTAGAGACAGCTCAAAGAGTCTAATGGTCAAACATATGCATCAGGTTACAACTAAAAAAGGAAGCTTCCTGATTCAACTTAATTTCCATGTTTTCAGGTTTTCTTAGGCAACAGTGGAGGGCTTGACAGTGACGGAAATGAGCTTCCACGATTAGTATATGTGTCCCATGGGAAACGTCCCGGTTTCCAACATCACAAGAAAGCTGGAGCAATGAATGCACATGTAAGCAACTGAACTTTGGCATTGTTCTTGCATTTTTGAAATATCTTGCATTTGATAATCTTATCCCTCACCCACCCAACACCATAGGTATGAGTGCCTGTTGTCCTAACCAATGGATCCTACATGTATGAGTGTCAGCTGTTCTAACTGTTGAATTTACTTTTCACTAGTGCATTTGTAGCGTCTTTTTTTTGTTTAATATTGAAGAACAGGTGGCAACTCTAGAGGGGAGTGAATAGAGTTTATATAGAAAATAACCAATTAAAAATTAACTCTTTCATGAATAATAAATAATCAGAGTAAAATGCGGAAAGTAAATGAAGAGCAAGAAAGCATACGCAAACACAGCGATTTTTAACCTGGTTTCCCTCGTGGAGGACTAGTCCAGGCCTGAGAACTCTAGCTCAGGATTAAATCCACTATTTGTGAAATAGTAGTTTACAACCCATGCCTTTACTTCAGAAGAGCACATCAACTTCTTACAGAGGATCGCAGTGGCGATTTGCTTGAAATTGTCCAAACGACTTCTTCAACTCTTGCACAAGAATCCTAACTGAGAGATGCTGAGCACTCGAGACTTAGGAGGCTTGTGGCTAGTAGATGGGAAGGGTATGGCTTATTTGAGCTATAAGAGAGAAGAGAAGAGAAGATTGGATGATTTGAAATGAGAGAATTCATGCCCTATTTATAGTGTTTTTATAGGCAGAATTCGGCCAGAATTCGGGTAGAAAAATTCAAATATTTGGTCGTTGGACAACTAGCAACCAGCTAATCCTAAAATTAGGGTTCCTGATTTCTAGGGGACAGAGTTCGGCCCGAACTCTGTGTGGAGGCAGAGTTCGGCCCGAACTCTGTCTCCAGAGCACAGAGTGGTTCTAAGGGGACCATTGGGCAATTTCTGGTTTGGTGGAGCTTGGGATTATTGGGTAGGCTATAGTCTAAGTTTCAAGAGCTCAGCATGACTCAGATTACATTAGTCTAGACTCAAAGAAAGTATAAAATACAGACTTGAATTCAACTGAGAAGCGGAGGCTGAGCTGTCATCTGTCTTGAGCTTAATGCAGACGTCGTGTGTCGTATTGAATTATTACAGATATTATTTAGTCAATGTTGTCAATATTTGGTTGACTGTGACTTTGTGTCAACAATCTCCCCCATATTGATAATTGGCAAAATAATATATATATATTCAACATTCATACCTGGACACAGTTGATTATAGCAACATAGCTCCCCCATAATCGATGCCGAGCTAGAAATAATAGCTCCCCCGTAATCAGTGAACGGTGCTGAGCTAGAAGCAATAGCTCCCCCGTAAATAATGCATTGAACCTGTTGGCCTGATAAATAATATCTCCAAAAAGCACAAACAAGCACAGATATACGAAAGAAATAATATAGCAATATATCCAGATGAATGAATAGCATAGAAACTAAATATATCCAGAATATACATAGTTCTCCCCCTTTTGGCATTTAGCAATATAGACTGCAGATGAATGAATAGCATAGAAACTGCAGTATAGACAATTAATAGTGATGCAACCACACCAAGCAGAGAAGAAACAGTATATGAATAATCAAAACAAGCAACTAGCATAGAATAATAGATCATAAAATGTCATCACACATAACCAGAGTCATCAAACTATCAGAGTTTTAGGACAACCCAAGTACATAAATCCAAATAAAACTAAATAACTGGAAATCAGAAAACAGAAACTAGAATCATCAGCGGCAGCAGCAGATAGTAAATGCCATCTCCATCATGAAGCACGAGAAGGCCCAGCAGAGTCTGAGTGATCAGTGAATGAACGGCTGGGGTCCATAATAGCAGCATCCGGATCCAGGTAACGCATGACCCAGGGGTCGTCAATGCGATAACCAGCGCGACCAGAATCCCGCTCCATGGGAATGGGCATAGAGGGGTGACGAGACATGGAATACCGGATATCGTGCAGCGAGTTTGCTGAGGGCACTCATCTGCAGGGTAGTCCGATAGTCCATCTGAGTCCAGCGATCGTCCTCCAATACGAAACGATCTCTCAGCATGGTCTGGATGGAGTCAAGAGTAGCAGGAGGAGGTGGCGCATCCTGTCCAAGTGGAGGGGCGTCGGGCTCCTCATCATCAGAATGCTCAGAAGGCTCAGGAGAAGCAACGACTGCCTGAAAACGTCGTACCTTTGAAAGGAATGCAGGAGCAGGCAAGAAAGGACAATCATGGAGAGGGACAATGAACGCACGAAAAACCATAGGAAGATACAAAGGATAAACCAGGGCTCGTGGTTTCTTCCTACAGTTAATCATCCAGTCCATCATGGTACGTGAAAGATTGAACGGAATGCGATAATGAAGATGATACAAAGCAGAGATCTCAAAATATGTAACTTCATCGGTGGAGCCAGCTTTTGGCAAAATAGTGTTAAAAATAATTCGATGAAGTTCATAGAAATACGGGTTGAGGTGCTTGGCCATAAGCTTGCGAGGACTTATGTTAGGAGCACATAATTCCTCCTTGAAACTCTCCAGAGAAGTTTCACCAACAAATTGGAATTGGCGAGCTTCCACAAGCTTATCCCAAATATCGAGATCTTGGAGTGCAAGATACTCGCCCAACTCAGAAGCATCAAAAGCAATATCAATACCGGCAACCAGGGATTAGATGTGAGTGGCATTGTGAGTCAAGTTACAATAGAACATTTGTATGGCGCTACGATAAATAACAAAGTTTGAAGCCACTAACTCATTTAAGCAAAGATCTTGAAACAAAGATTCAAATTGTGAGAAAATAGTAAAATTTATGGGATGTCCCGCGAAGACCGCACGAGTCCGAAAGTCACTAAACCACTCGTTGGAGGCGTCTAGCGACACAAACAATCGGTCGTCATAAGTATTAGGGTCGCGGGAAGGAGGTGGATTGAACAACAGATGAAGGGGTTGTTGTTGTTCAACGGGTTGCTCAATGGGAGGAGGAGGATTCGAAGAGGAAGCACCCTCGGTTCGGATCTTCTTCCCACGATTGGGCAAGCGAGGAGCCATTTGCAAACAAATAGGGAACTTGAAATAGAGAGAGGGAAGGAGTTATACCTCAAATCAACAATGAACAGTGAAAGAGAATGAGGAAATAGCCCTTCTCCTTGATTTTGATGAGCAATGGAGCACTTTTGAGAGAAAACTAGGGTTAGGGTTTGTGAAAATATGTTTGGAGAGGTGAAGGTGGTGGTAAGAATGAAGGAGAGAGATGAAAACCCGAATATAAGATGAGGGTTTTCTTTGGTCGGAGCAGATCTGGACCGTAGAATCACAAATGATCAAACGGCTGTGGCTGTCCCCGATTCTGGAATATGGGAACTGAATTCGGCCCGAACTCTGTTGGGGACAAAGTTCGGCCCGAGTTCTGGATCCTTGTTCCAGAACTAAAAACAGGCCAGAAGATGGAAAAATGGCTAAGTATGGGAAAATAAGTAAGATATGAAAGAAATAGCTTGAAAGATTCAATCAATATGAAAAATAGCAGAATGAACTTGAGAAATAGTGAATCAGCAGTAAGAAATCAAAACGAACCATGTAATAAATAAGGAAATATATCATAATTCAATAGTTTGAAGTTGCCAAGGGTTAGCTGCAGGGGCCGGATCCCAGCTAGCGGTAGTCCTGTGGACTAGTGCACCGTGTCGCTTAGGCTTTTACGCCTTGTTGTCAGAAGGGCCCTTTCGGCTTGTACCTATAACAAATTCATCGTAAGAGAATCATAATATAATCGATATTTACGCAGGTGAGTTTTAATTTATGACAGCTTCATCTAAAATCCCAAGTTCATGACAAAGAAATTGAAGCGCTCTTCGGATAATGGCTTAGTAAAGAAGTCTGCTAGCTGATGATCAGTGTCAATAAACTCTATGTTAATCGTGCCATTTTGCTGATGATCACGCAAAAAGTGGTGTCTAATTTTAATATGTTTTGTGCGTGAGTGACAGATAGGGTTCTTAGTCAAGTTAATAGCACTAGTATTGTCACAGAATATAGGAATGTGCATGAAAGATAGATTATAGTCCTTCAAGGGTTTGCTTCATCCACAGAATTTGTGCACAACAACGCCCAGCTGCAATGTATTCAGCTTCTGTTGTGGATAGTGCGACAGAATTCTGTTTCTTACTAAACCAAGAGACTAAAGCCTTTCCTAATAAATGACACGTGCCGCTTGTACTTTTACGGTCGACCTTGCATCCAGCAAAATCAGCATCAGAGTAACCAATGAGGTCAAATGATGTTAACTTGGGA